>OY757014.1:39638259-40838259 GCA_963580285.1 Lucinisca nassula
TGTGGGAGACTCGGCAAACATGACCGCCAGGCCCTCGGGTTGGGATTTCTCTCTCTCCGCTGAACACATTACGAAAACACACCTATACAAATACATCGCCACCTTTATCGCCGAAAAAATGAAAATTTTTGAGATGAAAAATTGTGATATTTCTCTTATTTCTGCTCAAAATATAGATTGTAGGCACTCTTTAGAACCGCCTCATTGCAGCGGTTCTAACGAGTACCCAGAGTCTATATTTTAGAGCAGAAATAAGAAAAATAAGGTTCACCCCGGTAAACCCAAGTTTTACATTATAAAAGTGGGGTTCAAAGGAGTCAAATTTATATAGGCATGTTTTCGCGATGGTAATGAAGGATTTTATTTATCTTTATAAGATTTTTTTTTGATCGAATACTCTAAGTTAATTCTCTGTACATAGGTTACGTTTTTCTATTTATACATGGAATGTATCTATGTCTTTTTCATATATTTTCTCTATCTTTGCATCTTGTTCATTCGACAGAGGTTCTACCTTTAGTTCCGCATCACCAGCAATGGCATGTAAGTTTTTTTCTACATTTCTACACTAAGCATGAGCGAATTGAATGAGTTGAGATTGGATACAGAATGTCTTTGCTATCTGTTTATACATGTATGCTACCGAGTTTTCAGCCCAACTGCAGACACAACCGGTAAATGTCAAATATCCGTGCAATTCTCTTTTTTCGATCAGGCCTGCTGAACACGACATACCCAATCTTTGCAAACAGTGTAGATCCAGATCAGATGGCTTCTGAAGAAGACATCTGATCAGGAACTACACTGTTTGTCATTTACTTTGTGAATTTGAAAAATAAATTACATCAAGGGATTTGGTTGGTAAAGTCAGAAATGGGTTATTCAGCGGGGTAAGGGTTAAAACGCCATCTGTTACTGAGACGATTACAAGTGGGAGTAATGAAACCCCCATATAAAGTATACAGAATTGTGGCAATTTAAAGGGTATATATTATTCCCTTACTTGAATCCAAAATCTTAACCCTTGTCCTGCTAATCCCGGATATGCCTTAACTTTGAAACAATGTAGAACCAGATCAGATGGCTTCTGACGAAGCCATCTGATCAGGATCTACATTGTTTGCCATACAGATTATGAATTTGTTGCAACAATTTGCATCAAGTAATCTGATTGGTTGATAATCGGTAGTGGGTGTGGCATATATAAATATTCAGCAGGACAAGGGTTAAGAAACAAGAGCTGTCACAATAGGTGACCAATGCCCCCGTGGGAGCTTTGCAAAATTTCAAGGGGAGATAATTCAGCCAAAATGACAACAGAGTTATGGCCCTTAGTCAGAATGTAGCCCTTGTGATGGTGAATAAGTGTGTGAAGTATCATGGGGCTAGGTGAAATACTTTTGAAGTTATGATCAAGGTTAAAGTTTTTGTGACGGACAGACAGACAGACAAACAAACAAACAGACAGGGCAAATACTATATTCGTTTTGCTTAACGAATAAAAACTTCTGTTCGAAAAAAAAAATCAACTTCCTAATCGGGTTTCAAAATAAGATGAAATTCATTACACCTTGCTGGACACTGCAATAAACCCGTACGCAATAAGTAGTTAGTTGAAAATATAGTAAACAACTACATTAAGGGCAATGGATACATCTTCAGGGGAGGCAACTCCTGCAAAAGTATTTTTGTCTCCCATGTCATTAGGCGTCAACTCTTAAAGGAAAGAATTTGCTCCAGAGGAGCAAATTCTTTCCTTCAAGAGTAGGCCCCTTCTTCGGTGGGACCTAGCCTATAGAATAGTGAACAGGAAGTCCGGAAAGTTGTCTCCCTTTGAAAAATGGCGGAAAAACCATAAGTACATGTATCCAGATGTATAACTTGATCTATTTGAAGAATGAATTCTCGAGCTTAAACTAGTTCGACATTTATCACAGTAAACGAGACATCAGTGTTCGTGTTATCGAAGTTTCACTGTGTAGAAAATTCAAACGGCAAGCGACAGAACTAATTACCTGCCATTTTTATATACCTGCGGACACAAAAGCGTTCAAACTTTGATGAGCTTCATTTCATTTTGACTTGAAACATCAATCAATATATCCTAACATCCTATGGACAGAAATAAATTCAAAACACAAGGTGGTGTACATTTCATTGCTGACTCCTGCACTGTCCAATCAAAATACATCTCAAATGTTAATCAGAAAGTGTTTGCCAAAATGAGACCAATCAATTGCTTGATCTAGTTTTAGAATTATTTGATGAATGACATTTGCTTGTCAAACTAACATGATGCAAAGAGATTCATTGAAAGTTATTTCATTGGAGTTTGAACGCTTTTGTGTCCACAGGTATTATTTTCAATGGAAACAATGCTTAATTGTAATTCTAACACAGCGCGCCTATATAGGCAATGGAAAATAACTATGTTTTATTCTGCAACAAATCACAGCTCGGAAGAGCGTGACGAGTGACGTCATTAAAAACTGCGAATTTATGACGTCACTTGTCGATTTCCTTGACGTTAGACGGTGTAACGTCATATTCTCGCATCGAAAACGTTAGAAAAGGATATAAATGCATGTGTTTCAGTCGATAATTTTAGCGGGATTTCTTCTAACAATGGCGAAAAGTTGTGAGATTTTGAAGGAACCAACAACATAATTGCCGATTGCCAGCGTGTTAGAATCGAAATAGACCAGCCCTATGCTGTGTTTTGTTGAGTAATTAATCACAGTTTGTCGGTCAGTTGTAAGTAGACAAATCACGCGCGCTACGCGCTCGTGATTTGTCTACTTTACAACTGACCTCCAAACTGTGATTTATTACTCAACAAATCACAGCTAGAGCTGATCTATTTCTTAAACAAAGTGTATATTTACAACAGTGCACTGACTTTTTTTTTTCACTGTTTCCTCAAGTTTTGACACTTATCCTGGTTAGAAAATATTGTAGCCACATCCATTTCTGGTTACGAACCAATCCAATTACATGTACTTGATTTTGATTTGTCCATAAAGTTCACAAACTGTATCACAAACATTGGAGATCCTGATCCATCTGATATGGAAAGATAGGTGTCGTGTTCGGCAGGATTTTCATATTCATGCATGTGAAAATTAAATTCATCAGTTTGAGTGAGCTCAGGTTCTTCTAATTTTATGAAGCCTCCGTGGTGTAGTGGTAACGCTACTCGCCTTGTAAACCAGGGGTCGCAGGATCGATCCCGGGCTTCTCTAGACTTTCGGACGAGTCTTTTAACCGAGGTCCCGTCTCCGTACCACCTTAGCTGTTGGTGGGACGTAAAACCGAAACACTCACTCACTCTTCTAATTTTATAAATGTTATTTTGGCAAAACTGCGGACGTTTAGTTATATATCTAACACTTTCTGTATAATATATGAACTTAACTCCCCACACGCTTCAGGTGAACAAGTGAAATGAAAACCCCGTAAACCCCACTTTATATAATAGAGAAATCTGGGGTTAACGGGGGTATACAGTGGAACTTCGATGGCTCGAACACCGATGGCTCGTTTCCCATGGCTGGGTCGAACTCGTACTTGAGCCCCTAGGGAAATCCTCAAGATAAGAAATGGTGGGGGATGATAAAAGAGATTTTAGTCTTTTATCTTGCAAATGTGTGTTATGTGTACTCATTAGAATCGCCTCGGTGAGGCGATTCTAATGAGTACACACAACAAACATTTTCATTATCTAACATCGAAACATGTTTAAAAGTATCTCGTTTTGCCTCTTGGCAGTGACCTTCAGTGGCTCGAACTACCGCTGTCTGGAATAAAATTGCATGGTCCCAAAGGGGTTCGAGCCATCGAAGTTCGACTGTACATTATTTTTTCTTATTTCTGCTCGAAGACAAAGGTTGTGGGTACTCGTTAGAACCGCCTCTATTAGGCGGTTCTAACATGCACCCGCAACCTATGTTTGCAATACAATAAGAAAACCATCAAGGATTTTCATCAGAAAAGTCTGCCCCCACCCATCGGGGCTTGAAGAAATAGATGGGCTGCATGATGCTTCCAGACAGAGCTGAAACCGACCGCACACAAGTACTGGTAAACCGTTTAGAGGACATAAGCTTGCAAAGGCAAAGGAGTGTGGGTCCATACTTATAAACCCTATTGGTTTCATTGGGCGACAGGGCTTGAGATGTCATTTCATCTCAATGTCGGGTAAAAGTCCCACAAAATTGGAAGTAACGTCTGCAAAACGACCTATACAGTGTTGGCGGGGACGTTAAACCTCAAATCAATCAATCAATCATCAGAAAAGTAGCCATTTTGGAGATTTGAAAAAATGCACTTGGTGGCACTGGTGTGTTATCCTATTGCGTGATAGTAACGTGGATAATGAAGGGATGCACATTTTCGTTATTTAAGAAACTGTGATTTGTTGAGAAATAAGGTCAGTTTTGTTTTGTTTGTTTGATATGAGGTTTAACGTCCCCGTCAACACTGTAAAGGTCATTCCAATTTTGTGGGACTTTTACCCCACATTGAGATTAAATGACATCTCAAGCCCTGCCGCCTAATGAAACTAATAGGGTTTATAAGCATGGACGGGCCGACTCGCACCGCTTTGCCTGGGCAGGCTTAGATTCTCTAAGCAGTTTACCATTACTCGTGTGCGGGTTGGTTTCAGCTCTGCGTGGAAGCATCATGCAGACAATCTATTTCTTCAAGCCCCGATGGGCTGGGGCCGAATAAGGTCAGTTGTAAAGCAGATCAAATCACGAGCGCGTAGCGCTAGTGATTTGTTTACTTACAATTGACCAACAAACTGTGATTTATTTCTCACCAAATCATAGAATAGACCTAGTCTATTTCGATTCTAACACGCTGAAAATGGGCAATAATGTTGTTGTTTCCTTCAAATTCTCACTACTTTTCGCCATTGTTAGAAGAAATCCCACAAAAATTATTGACTGTAACACATGCACTTGCGTCCTTTTGTAACGTTATCGGTGCGAGAAAGTGACGATCCTCCGGCCCGCACACTAGTACTGGTAAACCGCTTAGAGGATCTAAGCCTGTCCAGGAACCGCGGTGCGAGGCGGAGCGTCCATGCTAATAAACCCTATTGGTTTCATTGGGCGACAGGGCTTGAGATGTCATTTCATCTCAATGTCGGGTAAAAGTCCCACAAAATTGGAAGCAACGTCTCCGAAAATGGCCTTTACAGTGTTGACGGGGACGTTAAACCTCAAATCAAACAAAAACAAATCCTCAGAATATGGTGACTACTCTTAAAGGAAAGGAAACCTGTCTTTAACGGGTAGATCTATAGATAAGAGACCCTGAGAAAAATAAATTTGGAGCCTTAGAAGTGTGCTCATTCATCGTTTTGTGCCATGCCTAAACCCATATATGCTTGGATACTGTTTCCTTCAAGCACGTGCATTTTTATTGTAAAATTTACTTCAAACACAACCAAGTTGACACTCATATAGTTATTGGAAACGGGCCATTCCAAACGTATTAGGCGGGGGATTCCATTGTCATATTGGGTTAAAAAAGTGATATTCAGCACGTTAACAAGTCCGTATAATGAGCAGCCTTACAAATCACCACTTTAGATAGGGAATATTGGGGTTTACTTGGGTATACATAACTTTCCTTACATTACGCAAACACGCCTATACTAATATACTACCACCTTTATCGCCGAAAAAATGAAAATTTTATGATGAAAAAATTGTGATATTTTTCTTATTTCTGCTCAAAATATAGATTGTGGGCACTCGTTAGAACCGCCTCATCGAGGCGGTTCTAACGAGTACCCACAATCTATATTTTAGAGTTGAAATAAGAAAAATACGGTATACCCCCGTAAACCCCAGTTTTACTACATAAAAGTGGAGTTCAAGGGGGTCAAAATTATATAGGCGTGTTTTCGTGATGTTTTAGCTCAGATACATTGATTGTGGGTACTTGCTAGGGCCACCTCTTGAGGCAGTTCTAACGAGTTCTCTCTATCTTATGTTTTCTGCAGAAATACGTAAAGTGTAACATATTTTCATCAGTTTAGGGGAATTGGAACACCTGGCAGATTTTCCCGCCATTTTGCAAAGGGAGACAACTTTCGGAACTTCCTGTACGCTTTTCTGTAAACCCTGTCCGATGAAAAAGGGTCCTACTCTTAAAGGAAAGAATTTGCTCCTCAGGAGCAAATTCTTGACTTTAAGAGTAGATCCCTATTTACATGGGAGACAAAAATACTTTTGCAGAGTTGCCTACCCTGAAGGTGTTCCCATTCCCCTTAGATATCAGTTTTAGGATCACTTAAAGAATGCGCTATGTCAGATGAAAATGGAAACACACACACGTATGAACGCACATTATTGTATATAAGAAATTACTGTATAATCGTTAAGCCCCCGCCCATAGGAGCTTGAAGAAATATATGGGCTGCATGATGCTTCCACGCAGAGCTGAATCCGGCCCGCACACTAGTACTGGTAAACCGCTTAGAGGATCTAAGCCTGTCCAGGAACCGCGGTGCGAGGCGGACCGTCCATGCTAATAAACCCTATTGGTTTCATTGGGCGACAGGGCTTGAGATGTCATTTAATCTCAATGTCGGGTAAAAGTCCCACAAAAATGGAAGCAACGTCTCCAAAATGACCTTTACAGTGTTGACGGGGACGTTAAACCTCAAATCAAACAAACAAAACTGTATAATCGTCTTTAATTAACTAAATCCTTTCCTTTATTTTTCAGATACCTCCTTTTGAATGAGTGTACACCTTCATCTGTGGATGTTTCGTGTTTTAATGCGGCACTTTGTATACTTCTTTTTTACTTAATAAAGCATGGAAAAATAAATCGTCTTTGTGCTTAAAAACGTTTGAAAATCAGTTTGAATTTTATTGATCGGCTCATAAAATAGTGCGTTCTACATGGTTACAACCCATTTGGCCGTGATTCATAACGTATGTCACTGGAACCACGGCTTTACAGTTAAATTGCCGTAAACTATACTTGTTTTCCGCCTATGTATACTCCTGTGTGTGTGTGTGTGTGTGTGTGTGTGTGTGTGTGTGTGTGTGTGTGTGTGTGTGTGTTTAACCTCCCACCAACAACTTAGGTCATATGGCGACCTCGGTTTAAAGACACGTCTGAAAGTCTGGAGAAGTCCGGAATCGATGCCACCACCTCTGGTTTGCGAGGCGAGCAGCTTATCCACTACACCGTGTCCACTACACCACGGTGGCTTCTACGCCTACCAAGGTAAAGCGTGGTTTTGGTTTTTGTTTTACGGCCCTTTCAAGATTATATCACATATCGAGCAGATCGTTAATAAGAGATGGTTGAAAACCGGAGTACCCGGAGAAAACCAATTGCCCTTTCGTTGCAGAACATGGCGTCGCACATGTGAGCAGAGTGAGGCTCGAATCACAGCGCTGAGAGACCTAATTATGAAGAGTCAGCGCTCTTACCCATAAAATGTGGTTAGGTAAACCGAGGTGCTCGACCGAATAGTGTTGAATGGGTCGTCTACCGAAACTGGTAGCTAGTGCAGTTACCTGTATATTTAAGAAATAGATCAGTTTAGATCAGTTCTTAACGGATTTGTTGAGCAATAAATCACAGTTTAGAGGTCAGTTGTAAAGATAATCAAATCACGAGCGCGAAGAGCGCGTGATTTGTCTACATATAACTAACCTCCAAAATGCCATTTATTACTCAACAAATCACAGTATTTAAATTCTAACACGCTGAAAATTGGCAATAATGTTGTTTTTTACCTTCAAATTCTCACAAACTTTCGCCATTGTTAGAAGAAATCTCGGAAAAATTGTTGACGGTAACACATGTATTTATGTCATTTTGCAACGTTTTCGGGGCGAGAAAGTGACGTTGCATCGTCTAACGTAAATTGATCCTCCAGTGACGTCATAAATTGGAAGCTACGAATGACGTCACTCGGCACGCTTTTCCGCAAAAAAAGTTGAACAGAAAAACACAGTTCCTTCTCATTGCCAATATTGGCGCGCTGTGTTGTTTGTTTGTTTTGGAGTTAAACGGCACAGTCAACACTATTTTGGTCATTTTGAGCCGGTCAGTTTAGTACTCACACTTTTCCTGGGCAGGCTTATACGTAAGCGGTTAACCAGTAGAGTGCACATTCTTTCGCCAGAAACTGACAACTGCCCTTCTTGAATCAGCGGAAAGAAGAGAATAGAAAAGATTTTATGATCAATCTCAACAAAAGAATGTTGCCGACCCCGGCAGGTATCGAACCCGCGTCCTCCAGATCAAAGCGCTGTGTTGAAATTCATGGTTATTTGTACAAGTTCGACAAGAATCATTACTGGGGTAAGCTTAATCTTTTCAGCGCTTGATTCTGGAAGTACTTCCTTCCATCTTTAATTTTTTATATAGCAAGTAAACTAGGGTTTTCGCCCCCGCCCATTGGGGCTTGGAGAAATAGATTGGGCTGCATGGTGCTTTCACGCAGAGCTGAATCTGACCCTCTCCGCCGAAAAAAATGAGGGTATGGCCCAGCCGGCTGCTGAAATGAAATCTGAGGATGTTTTGGGTCAAAAATGTCTCGAAATTGATGTTAGCAAAACATGCTGCAGACAGTGAAAATGGCCAGTGCCAAACTCCTTTATTGTTGCCTTGACGGCAGTGTGAAGATTAAGATTCGGTCAAAAATACATGTGAAATCATACTTTTTGCCAACTTTGAGATGCCCCTCGTTACCATGGCAACAAGATTTAGCCTGAAAATGTTCAGTTTGAAAGGCTACTACCCAGTGAACATTCCTGTCGAGTTTGATGTAAAACAGACCATTCATTAGGAAATAATGGTCATATGAAGTGGCTGTCCTAGGCAACACTGTTAAAATCAGCAAAATTCACACAGTCCCCAGATAGGGAAGGGTTAATGAATAAGATTGAAACTGATCAAAATCATGTTTTTTCATCATTTGATTGTAAAATATGATATTTTTATAGGCAATCAATGCATTTTAGAGTGAATTAAGATTTTTCCAAGATTTCAGTTAACACTTTCCCACTCAGATACGTGTTTTTACGTAACTGATCCCCCCCCCCCCCCTACACACACACACACACTTCTTGAGTCCCAGAAGCACCTAAAATCCGCATTTGCCACTCCTAGACAGCTATGTTTGCTTTAGGATTAGATGTCCTGAAAAAAATGGCCTATTTTCGCGCGGCCCCCACTAAAAATATACCTATGGGGGTTGCAGGGGGGGGGGGGGTGGGGTGGGGAGCAGGCCCCTCCCCCCCCCACCTCACCGCGGAAACAAAATTGTGGCTGTGGCCCAGCCGGTCGCTGAAATGAAATCTGAGGATGTTTTGGGTCAAAAATGCCTCGAAGTTGATGTTGGCAAAACATGCTGCAGACAGTGAAAATGGCCAGTGCCAAACCCCTTAATTGTTGCCTTGACAGCAGTGTGAAGATTAAGATTCGGTCAAAAATACATGTGAAATCACACTTTTTGACAACTTTGAGATGCCCCCTCGTTACCATGGCAACAATGATTCAGCCTAAAAACGTTCAATTTGAAAGGCTACTGCCCAGTGAACATTCCTGCCGAGTTTGATGTAAAACAGACCATTCACATCACGAAACGCGCCTATATAATTTTGACCCCCTTGAACCGCACTTTTATATAGTAAAACTGGGGTTTCCGGGGGCATACCTTATTTTTCTTATTTCTGCTCTAAATATAGATTGTGGGTACTCGTTAGAACCGCTTCGATGAGGCGGTTCTAAAGAGTGTCCACAATCTATATTTTGAGCAGAAATAAGAAAAAATCACAATTTTTCATCTTAAAATTTTCATTTTTTCGGCGATAAAGGTGGCAATGTATGTGTATAGTCGTGTTTGAGTAATGATTAGGGAATAATGGTTATATGAAGTTGCTGTCCTAGGCAACGCTGTGAAAATCAGCAAAATTCACAGATGTCCCCGAGTGGGAAAGGGTTAACAAACGCAACGTGACCGAAGGCGTTACTCCTGCATTGGGTGGGAACAGGAGCTTTAGTGTTCAGTCCAAAAAGACATGATGATGAGCAAGAGCGCGAACAAGGACACAAATAAGCCGAAATTGTCTCTTGCGTATTAACCCAGTCTATGCTGGTGGACTCTTCCACTCCTATATGTTGGACAATCCATTTGTCATATAAGGGGTGGCAGGCCTATTTTTTCATTCTTATTCCATTTTTGACGGAAATTCTGTTAGCAAACAGTGCAGGCCCCGATCAGACGCCGCGTTCTGCGGCGTCTGATCTGGACCTGGATTGTTTGCCAAGGTACCCCTGTAGGGGTTTCCCCGCATACTTTGGGATGATAAAAAATAACTTACAACCACTTTCTCATGTTTTATTGCTTGGCCGTGGCGGGAGGGGAACATCGGAAATGACGTACCCCGCATACGAAAGCCTAGAGAGAAAATGTGAAAACTAATCATAGACAAAGCGAGAGTTGCCTTTATGAGCTCCTCGCGCCCAGTTACCTAAATAACAAGCATTAGTCAGTCATAATGGTAATTGTCCCCACCCCATAAAAAGGAGAATATTCAGTTTATAAGAGACATATGACTGCCAGAATCTATGTACAGTCTATATAGCCATAATAAAGAATACACACATGTATGAAAAACAACATTAATTGTATGGAATATTGTAACCTCTTTCATACGCAATCTGAAAATAAAAAGTGGGGCTGGACTCCCCGTGAGACCGAGATGCCTAGGGGCCGAAGCGACTGCGGGGCCGATGTCACTGAGGACGAGGTGTCTATGGCCGGTATGGAATGGGGCCAATGTGTCTAAGGGTCTAGTGGGGAGTGGGGGGGGGGGGGGGGGGGCGGCAAAGCGTCTGTAATTCACACAGCAACAACACCTTCATGAATACAGTGTTTCTTATAGATAGTTATTCACACTTTCCGCTTTGTCGACGATTTTTGTTACAGATCAGAAAATATGCCTTCGTCTGTCTTCATTGACATCTATTTTCATACGCAATTGTTTTGATTCCCACTGGAACGGTCTTTCGGAACAACGGTAGTCTAAATTCATATTTTTTTGTTTTAATAAATATTCATATTTTTTCAATGCCTCCAGAAATGCTTTTCCTCCGCAAACCGGGAATTCTTTCTTTCCATACTGAAACTGCGATCGGTCACATTTGACCATCACTCCAGGTGTACCACCGCATATAACAGCGTAGATTATTTTTAGCCTGAAAATGTATTGTGTATGTACTCATCAATCGCCTCAATATTATAATATTATTAATCAAATAATTTCGTATTGGCCCAGTTACAGGTCCGAGGTCAGCTGTATTGGCACGAGGCCGAAGGACGAGGCCAATACAGCTGATCGAGGACCTGTAACTGGGCCAATACGAAATTACTTGATTAATGACAATTTTATTAATTGATGCAATTAAAACATGATTTATGATTTTTGAATATTGGTTGACCTTGTATAATATATAGGATAATCAATTTAATAAATTGAACGTAATACGGAACCCGGGAAGGGACATTTCTTCCAGTATCTAGCAGAACCGAAATTAAAACAGTACAATTAGAGTGGAAAATAAAACAAGAAATATGTCGTTTAAACGATATAGAAATATGTCGTTTAAACGACATATTTCTTGTTTTCTTTTCCACACTGAAAAAGTGGGGTGGAATTTAAAACAATAAAATTAGAATGGAACAGAAAACAAAAATTTGTCGTTTAAACGACATACATGTATTTCTTGTTTTCCTTTCCTCTCTGGCAAAGTAGCGTGGAATTTGAAACAATAAAATTAGAATGGAACAGAAAACAAAATATGACATATTACTTGTTTTTCTTTCACGCTACTTTTTCAGAGTGGAACAGAAAACAAGAACTAGAGGACCAAGTGGGCCCGAATCGCTCACCTGGATGAGGCTGATCATAAATTACATTGCGTCTTGGTGGCCTTTTTGTCAATCAGATCACATTGCCTTTAACAATTCTAAATCTGCGTGTTTAAAATAATCTTGATGCTTCTGATAAGTTTCTGAACAGCTTTGTCTGATTAAGGATTCAGGAAGAGATGATGTTGATGCTTGATGTGGTTTGAAGATTTTCAAGATGACCACCATGGAAGCCATCTTAGATAACAGAACATAATAATTTCAGCGATTCTGAATCTCCATATTGCCCCGATTTCTCCAATCAAGTTTCAGCTCCACTCGACCTTTGGTTCAGGAGGAGACGTAGGTTGAAGAATTTTAAGATGGTCACCATGGTGGCCATCTTGTAGTTTCTAGCAAATCCGACTTTCCATGTCGCCCCAATGCCTGCCATGAAGTTTCAGCTTGATCTGACCTCTGGCTTGGAAGGAGATGTCTTTTGAATAATTTAAAGATGGCCTCTGTGCGCAGCTATCTTGGATATCGAACAGAACAATTTTAGATAAATCTGAATCTCCATGTCCCCCAATGCCTCTCATTAAATTTAAGCTCAATCTTAACCTTGGTTCGGGAAGAAATGTCATTTGAAGAATTTCAGGATGGCCGCAATAGTGGCTATCTTGGATATCGGAACGGAACAATTTTCGCAAATCTTAATCGCCATTTCGTCCCGATGCCTTCCATGAAGTGTCAACTTGATCCAATCTCTAGTTATGGAGGAGATGTCTTTTGAATAATTTCAAGATGGCAGTAATTGCGGCCATCTTGGATATCGGAATGGAACAATTTTAGCAAAGTAGAAGTGGAGGCAACGATCAGGAATCGATACAATTAACCAACGGCTCCCATCAGAGACACCAAAGGGAAAGAAACACAAACATGAAACAACATACCGTAATGGAAACATCAACAGCGGAAAACCAAAAGGACAGTTACTTTCCCACAAAATGGCCAATAGTCTATCCAAAATAAAATGATATAAGCGACACAAACACCCAAAGACAAGCCATAACAAGATGTGTTTGTGAAACACTGATGCCCCCGGACAGCGCATGTTAAATATAAAAGCAGTATCACTACGCAATCGAAAGGTAATGTTCAAGTCTTAAAAAAGTAGGTCAAGGTCACAAGGTCAAAAATTATGGGATTGTTGAAAAGGTATTGTGACATTGTGTGCACATGTGGAATATGAAAGCCCTATCACTTACTAATTGAAAGTTATGACCAATGTTAAAGTTTTTAAAAAGTACGTCAAAAGTCAAGGTCACGAGGTCAAAAAATATGGTACCACTGGAAAGGTCTTGTGAAAAAGAATGCACATGTGAAATATGAAAGCCCAATCACTTACCAATCAAACTATATGGACTATATTAAAGTTTTTAAAAAGTAGGTCAATGTCAAGGTCACGAAGTCAAAAATTATGGTACCACTAGAAAGGTCTTGTGACAAGGAGTGCACATGTGAAATATGAAAGCTCTACCACTTACCAATCGAAAGTTATGGCCAATGTTAAAGTTGTTAAAAAGTAGGTCAAACATCAAGGACAAGGGCACAAGGTCAAAAATTATGGTACCATTAGAAAGGTCTTGTGACAAGGAATGCACATGCGAAATATGAAAGTCCTATCACTTACTAATCGAAAGTCACGGCCAATGTTAATGTTTTTTAAAAAAATGAAAAAGTAGGTCAAAGGTTAAGGTCAAGGTCACGAGATCAAAAATTATGTTACCACTGGAAAGGTCTTGTGGTAAGGTATACACATGTGAAATATGAAAGCTCTATCTATTACCATTCAAAAGTTATGCCCAATGTTAAGGTTTCTGTAGACAGACAAACAGACAAACGGACAGACTGACCAAAAACTATATGCCCTCTGAATCTAGATTCCGGGGGCATAATAAAAAAATAAACCGCGACAGAAGAACCGCCTTGGAACGGTCAGCGGAAACGAGTTCCACTGGGGTGGGGGGGGGGGGAGGTTTGGTTGGGGGGGGGGGGGGAGGGGGCTTAAATCGATTTGACGTGGCCACAATCCTCGCCCTTACTTTCATCGCGATTAAGGCAAATAATTTGTTCAGTCCGCATGAACGCCTCCTAACTCATCACTGCAACATCTCCGTGCAAACCCAAAAGGGCAGTTACTTTCCCACAAAATGGCCAATAGGCTATCCAAAATAATTTTAATATAAGCAACATAAACACCCCAAAACAAACCATAACAAAAATAAGCCGAGAACTGCCTTGGAACAGTCAGAGGAAACGAATTCCCCGGGTGTGTGTGTGTGTGTGGGGGGGGGGGGGGGTTAAATCGATTTTACGTGGCCATAATCCTCGCCCTTACTTCCATCGCGATTAAGTCAAATACTTTTTTCAGTCCGCATGAAGGCCTCCTAACTCATCAGTGCAACATCTCCGTGAACACAAAAATCAAACAACCACAGAGATGAAACAACGGCGAGGACTCGACAGCAACAAACCACTGAAATGCTGGAGCAAAAGAAAAACAACAGTTAGACTCCGATGAGCCCGACCAGAGACAGAGCATCAGGTACCAACCAACATAAGTCTTTACGTTGGAGCCGTCATAGAATCTGAGGCCTAACCCACCGGCGTCTAAATACCCATGTCATCCTGATGCCTCCCATCGCGTTCCTTTGGTTTGGAAGATGTTATTTGGAGAAATCGCGGCCAGCTTGGATATCGGAACGTAATGATTTTAGCAAATCTGAATCTCCATGTCAAACCAATGCCTCCAATCAAGTTTCAGCTTAATTCGAACTTTGGTCTGGAAGGAGATGTGGTTTGAAGAATTTCAAGATGGCTGCCATGGCGGACAACGGAACCATTTTAGCGAATCTTAATTCCCATGTCACGAGAATGCCTCCCACCAGGAATCAGCTTAATACGACTTCCTGTTCGGGAGATGTCGAAAATGTGAAAAGTTAACGACGGACGACGGACAACAGACCACGGCATAAGCTAAATATGCCGTTTAAACGACATATTTTTGTTTTCTGTTCCATTCTATTTTATTGTTTTAAATCCCACGCTTCTTTTTCAGAGTGGAACAGAAAACAATAATTATGTCGTTTAAACGACATATTTTTGTTTTCTGTTCCATTCTAATTTTATTGTTTTAAATTCCACCTAACTTTTTCAGAGTGGAAAAGAAAGCAAGAAATATGTCGTTTAAATGACATATTATGTCGTTTAAACACGACATAGTTTTTGTTTTCTTTTCCACTTTAATTTTATTGTTTTAATTTCTGTTCTGCTAGAAACTGGAACAGAAATGTCCCTTCCCGGGTTCCGACGAACCTCAAACAAGTGTTTCACTTACATTACAATAACTACAGATACGTTCACTACCTACCATTCTTAGCTCATGAAGCGGGCTTCGATGTGGATGTGGCAATACCGGGGAAGCTTATTTAACCATATACACCAAGCGCCTCTTTGTGAGACATAAGCAAACGTAGATCCAGAACGCAGCGTCTGAGTCTGGGTCTACACTGTTTGCTTTAAGAACAATCATTTTTGCAAAATTTGCCACAAGCGGAAAACCTGACACCCCTATAATTCGAAATGGGCCACTCCAAACTTATCAGGTGGACGATTCCATTGTGATATTCCAGCTCGTGAGAAAAGTTTACTAATCGCATAGGTGACAGCAAAAGTGCAGGCCGGCCTGTGCATAAGCGCAGTCTAACCAGAGCCTTGCTGCTCGCAGGCAATTAGAGGCCTTAGGTAGCTACCCCTGATAATCCTAAGTATTGGGTCAGAAAGAACTAAGTGCAGACCCAGATAAGACTGCAGTCATTGTCAGTCCGTCTGCAACTTTAATTTGGACTCCTTGCTGGATAAAGTAACACATTTGGCAACACTTTAGGAGATTTACAGCAACTACTCAAGGTGTCCCAATTTTAGGATTTTTACGGTCTATGCAAGAATAGGCCTAATAGTTTGCTGCATGCGGGTAGTTTAAGTTTACCTCAAAACACTTTTCCGTTACGAAAACACGCCTAAAATCATCACAATAACACGCCTGTATAATTTTGACCCCCTTGAACCCCACTTTGATGTAGTAAAACTGGGGTTTCGGGGGGTATACCTTATTTTTTCTTATTTCTGCTCTAAAATATAGATTGTGGGTACTCGTTAGAACCGCCTCGATGAGGCGGTTCTAACGAGTGCCCAAAATCTATATTTTGAGCAGAAATAAGAAAAATATCACAATTTTTCATCATAAAATTTTCAATTTTTCGGTGATAAAGGTGGCAATGTATTTGTATAGGCATGTTTGCGTAAAGATTAAAAATAATTCAAAGGTGCAGATGAAAATTCTGGTAGATTTTTTTTTCATATTTCTGCTCAAAATATAGATTGTGGGAACTCGTTAGAACCGCTTCGCCGAGGCGGTTCTAATGTGTACAAACAATCGTTTTTGAGCAGAAATAAGAAAAAAGAGGTCCTTGATGGACCTTATTCGCCCACCTGTGTTATGACTTTTACAGATTTGTTTTCTATATAGAGCTCTGACAGCAATTTTTGTACAGAGGAGCAGAACCACTTCAGCATTTCTGGAAGAGAAGTCACCCAATGAACATTGCTTTCAAGTTATTTTGAAACCGATCCATTGGCCTAGGAGAAGAGTTTTCTTTGAAGAATTTTTCTCTCAGTCATATGGACATTTTGTTCAGCTGAGAAAACCCATTTCAGCAGTTTAAGCAATGATCGATACAAAAATACCTAAACTGAGATGGGATGTTTCAATGGAACAGACCTTGGTTGAGTCATACTGTTTAATCAATTTTGGTACAAAAATAAAAGAAACATTTCTGTGAATTGGGTTTAAAATTGCGTCATATGACCTAGGAGAATATGTCATTTAAAGGTTTTTCTATTTTTAGCTCTGGCAGCCATTTTCTTCAGTGAAGTGGAACCATTTTAGCAATTTTGGTAGAGGGTGAACAAAGGTACATTTCTGTGAAATGATTTGAAATTGTATTATTAACCTAGGAGGAGATGTCCTTTAAAGTTTTTGTTTTTCTTTTTTTTAACTCTGGTGGCCATTTCGTTCAGCGAAGTGGAACTGTTTTAACAATTTTGGTAGAGGGTCACCAAAAGATAATTTCTGTGAAATTAGTTTGAAAACAGACCAATTGCCTGGGCGTAGATGTCATTTAAAGGTTTTTGTATTTTAGCTCTGGTGGCCACTTTGTTCAGCAGAGCAGAACCATTTCGGCAATTCTGGTTGAGGAACATTTCTGTGAAACTATTTTGATCATTATCCAAGGAGAAGATATTTTCTATTTTTAGCTCTGGTGGCCATTTTGTTCAGCAGAGCGGAACCATTTTAGCAGTTTTGGTAGAGGGTTTCTCAAGGAGCATTCCTGTGAAATTATTTTGAAATCATACAATTAGCCAAGGAGGAGATATCATTTAAAGATTTTTCTATTTTTAGCTCTGGTAGCCATTTTGTTCAGCGGAGCGGAACCATTTTAGCAATGTGCATAGGTCATCGAAGGAACATTCCTGTGAAATTATTTTGAAATCGGGCCATTTGCCTAGAAGGGGATGTCGTTTAAAGGTTCTGTTTCTATTTCAGCTCTGACGGCCATTTTGTTCTGCAGAACGGAAACATTTTATCATTTCTGGTAGAGGGTCACCCAAAGAACATTCCCCTGTAAATTATTTTGAAATCGTACCATTAGCCTAGGAGGAGATACCGTTTAAAATGTTTTTTCTATTTTAGCTCTGGCGGCCATTTTGTTCCGCTATTTTAGCAATTCTGGTAGAGGGTCACACAAGGAATATTCCTGTGAAATTATTTTGAAATTCGACAATTAACCTAGGAGGAGATGTCGTTTAAAGGTGTTTATTTCTAGTTTTAGCTCTGGTGGCCATTTTTTCAGCGGAGCGGAACCATTTTAGCAATTTTGGTAGAGTGTCACCCAAGGAATATTCCTGTGAAATTATGTTACAACTGGGACTGTGGTTTTGAAGAAGATGACATTTGAAGAAATTGTTGACGGACGGATGACAGACGACGGACAAAAAAAACTATCACAATATCAACGCTCAACTTGAGCACTATATGCTCAGGTGAGCTAAAATGTATACCCCTGCAAAAACAGTGTGTCTCTGATGGGAGCTGTGGGTAACTGTATCGATATAAAAGTAGGGTTTAAGGGGGTTAAAAGTATAAAGACGTGTTTTCGTTATGTCATAAGTCTTGAATCCGAGGAAGGGAAACAATGACCGTAGCAAATATATATCTGTACTGAACTTAGTGATGGCCCCCGCCCAATTCGGCTGGCCGACCGCACATGAGCATCGGTACACCGCTTAGAAGATCTAAGCCTGTCCAGGCAAAGTGGTGCGAGTCGGACCATCCCGGCATTTAGACCCTATTGGTTAAATCGGATGGTAGGACTTGATTTCATTTCTAAAATGACCTTAACAGTGTTGACGGGGGCGTAAAACCTCAATTCAAACAAACAAACAAGAGGCTCAATGAGCCTAAACCGCTCACCTGAGGAACTTAAGTTTTAACAATTCACAGACTTGACTACTAAATCTGCTAATAGAATCCAGCCCATTGACCCTTACAGGATATAAGTCATCATTATTGCATTGCATTCCAAGTTTGAGACTTCTAGCTTCTATAGTTCCTGAGAAATCTTTGACGAAAATTTAACATCGGTCAAAATGGAGAGAAAGAAGAATAAAAGAACAGATGAACAAATAAGCTGAGAAAGCCCAATGTCTCTTACACAAAATAAGTCATCATTATTCTATTGAATACCAAATTTGATGCTTCTAGCTTTTATAGTTCCTGAGAAATCTTTGATTAAAAATTTAACATTGGTCTATTGTCTCTATATGGAGAGAAAGAAGAATGAAGGAACAAATGAACCAGACTAGCTCCAAAACCTAATGCAGCCTTTCCCCTTGCCCAATGGTGCTACACATAAAATTTAAACAAGATTGGTTGACTGCCTTCTGAGATATGCTTCATTGAAAGTGTGGACGACGGATGGACGGACGACAGACGACGGACTCCGGAGCCTTGGTATACTATCAGCTCACTGGAGCCTTTGGCTCAGGTGAGCTAAAAATTCAAGTCGCTATTTCTGTCACAACATTTTCCCTACGTTAAGTCTATGGGCAAATTTTTTTGTCTCTCAAGGTCACGTAACTCCGAGGTCAATATTCCGATTCGGCCCAAAATCCAACTTAACCGAGATTTTATGCCTGTCCTCGTTACCTGCAAGTTTGAAGCTGATATGAATAAAAATAAAGTTGCTATCGTGGTCACAACGTATTTTTTTATGCTCAAGGGCAGGTAACTCCAAGGCAAATATTCCGATTCGGCCCAAAATCGAACTTAACCGAGATTTTATGTCTGTCCTCGTTACCTGCAAGTTTGAAGCTGATCTGAAAAAAATTCAAGTCGCTATCGTAGTCGCAACATTTTCCCTAATTAAATCTATGGGCAAATTTTTTGTCGCTCAAGGTCACGTAACTCCGAGGTCAATATTCCGATTCGGCCCAAAATTGAACTTAACCGAGATTTTATGCCTGTCCTCGTTACCTGCAAGTTTGAAGCTGATATGAATAAAAATAAAGTTGCTATGGTGGTCACAACGTATTTTTTTATGCTCAAGGGCAGGTAACTCCAAGGCAAATAATCCGATTCGGCCCAAAATCGAACTTGACCGAGATTTTATGCCTGTACTGGTTATCTGCAAGAATGAAGTCGATCAGAAAAAAATTGACGGAGCTAGAGTGATGACAAGCTTTTTCCTATGTTAAGAACGCTCAAGGGCACGTAACTCCTGAGTGAATAATCCGATTCAGCCCAAAATCGAACTTGATCGAGATTTCATGCCTGTCCTCGTTATCTGCAAGAATGAAGTCGATCAGAAAAAAATTGCCGGAGCTAGAGTGATGACAAGCTTTTTCCTAATTCCCATTAACCCTAATGCAAAAACACACAAGGGCAGGTAACTCCTAAGTGAATGATCCGATTCTGCCAGTCATCGAACTTGACCGAGATTTCATGGCTGTGCTGGTTATCTGCAAGAATAAAGCCAATCTGAAAATAATTGAAGCAGCTACGGTGATGACAACATTCTCCCCATGTTAAGTCAATAGGCAATTTTTTCAACGCTCAAGGGCACGTAACTCCTGAGTGAATAATCCGATTCAGCCCAAAATCGAACTTGATCGAGATTTCATGCCTGTCCTCGTTATCTGCAAGAATGAAGACAATCAGAAAAAAATTGACGGAGCTAGAGTGATGACAAACTTTTTCCTATGTTAAGTCTATGGGAGCTATTTGTTGCCATGGCAACCAGAGTTCCAATCCGATCTGCCCGAAAACAGTATGCAGCCTTTCCCCCTACCTGATAATGCTTCACATGAAATTTGATCAAGATTGGCCCACTGGTTCCGGAGATATACTTCTTTGAAAGTGTGGACGACGGACGACGACGACGGACGACGGACGACGGCTCGTGGTATACTAATACCTCACATGAGCCTTCGGCTCAGGTGAGCTAAAAACTGAAGTGAGCACTATCGTTTCGTTCCTTTATAAGAATAACATCACATTCCCCTCTAAATAGCTTCTCTGAGCCATGTATCATCTGGTGTATGCCATTGTTGTGTACCGGCTAGCCTTCATTGGTTTAATTGTATCGACCTTTAATAAGGATGCAACTGCTTTCAATGTCTGAGGTACAATTCCGATATTGAATTTCAATTTGTTTGATCTTTCGAATTAATTCAGGATCACAGATCAATATAGTATGTACATGTAGAAGTTTCATTCTTAATGCTGTTCAGAGGATTCAGTGTTTGGGTCGTTTTTCAATATAGAGGATCTTAAATAATTGCTCATGTATTATTGAATTTATTAAAAGAGTTGAGGAAAATGGATAAAATGCGAGGCTGTGCCGAGCATTTTATCCCTTTTCCTCAACGAGTTTAATAAATTCAATAATACATGAGCACGAATGCAAGATTCTATTTATCATGTGACATTAAAAAAAAAAAAACATTTTATTCACGACTGTTTACAAAAATGTCAATATTCCGCCATTAGTAAACGCGACATTGTAAAGGACGTCGTACATGTAACGTTACGGGACGTGTCTTAACTAGTTTGCATATTTAATCCACTAGTGGATTATGGAAAATATTACATGGCGTTATTACACTCTCAGACGCGACGTCATATGATAAAACAGTTTTTGGCATTACCATAACATACCCGTACACTAAACATTACGAAAACACGCATATATAATTATATAATTTTGACCCTCTTAACCCTTTTTGTACCAAATGGGATCTTCCTCCTTATATATGGTAGGAGTCCATTTCAAAATTGAGGGGTGTCAGGTTGTGTTTTCTTCAAAATTGATTTGGAAAATGGCTGAACTCTTTGCAAATATGGTAGGCCCTGATCAGACGCCGCGTTCTGCGGCGTCTGATCTGGGCCTGCACTGTTTGCCACGGTACCCATTTAGGGGTTTCGAGTCTGAAAAGGGTCAAACTCCATTTTATATAGTAAAACTGGGGTTTACGGGGGTATGCATTATTTTTCTTATTATTGTTTGCGGGTAAACTCAATCTGTTTTGTACCGGCCCCGATAGCTCAGTTGGTAGAGTGTCCGCTCCGGGGAACGGGAGGTCTCGGGTTCGATCCCGGGCCGCGACATACCAAAGTCGTTAAAAATGGTACTAGCTGCTCCTCGCTTGGCACTCAGATTTACGGGGTAGAGCTAGGACTGGTCGATCCAGTGTCAGGATAATGTGACTGGGTGTGGTATCATGTAATGTGTCTGGGACATGATACTTCAGTGAGGCAGCACTATAAACGTGAGCATTGAGCTCCCTGTCGCAACCAGACACCGTCGTGATATGACTGAAAAATTGTTGAAAGCGACGTTAAACCCGAATTCACACACACACACACACACACACACACAATCTGTTTTGTGCAGAATATCAGAATTTTGCATCTAAAAATTTTCAGATTTTTTTTTGTGTGTGTGTGTGTGTGGGGGGGGGGGGGGGGGGGTAAAATTTTCAATATTTTTGAATAGGCGTGTTTTCATAATGAAACGGAATCTTTCTTAAAACTACAACTATCATTTTGCAGCTGAAAATGTTTGATTGTTTTTTTCTAATTTCTAGTCCCAATGTAGATCCTTGGTGCTCGATAGAACCGCTTCATTTTGGCAGTTCTAACGAGAACCAACAATCATTTAAGGACAATAATCTATAAACAGTAAAATTCCTATATAAAGACCAACTTTGGGACTGTTCAAAAGTGGTCTTTAAGACCACTTTTGAATAGTCCTAAAGGTGGTCTCTTATTAGGAGACACTGGGTGTGGGAAGCACTAAGAAAAAGTAACTGAAAGTTTTTCAATAAGGTTTAAACAGCAGATTAAGTCTAAATTTTAGGTGGACCTAATACCGGAATTACACTATATGGGCCCCCTCAAACGATTTTGGTACTTATCGCCTATGCGCTTGGGGGGGGGGGGGGGGTAAAATTTTCAATATTTTTGAATAGGCGTGTTTTCATAATGAAACGGAATCTTTCTTAAAACTACAACTATCATTTTGCAGCTGAAAATGTTTGATTGTTTTTTTCTAATTTCTAGTCCCAATGTAGATCCTTGGTGCTCGATAGAACCGCCTCATTTTGGCAGTTCTAACGAGAACCAACAATCATTTAAGGATTTAAGGACAATAATCTATAAACAGTAAAATTCCTATATTAAGACCTCCTTTTGGACTGTTCAGAAGTGGTCTTTAAGACCACTTTTGAATAGTCCTAAAGGTGGTCTCTTATTAGGAGACACTGGGTGTGGGAAGCACTAAGAAAAAGTAACTGAACGTTTCTCAATAAGGTTTTAACAGCAGATTAAGTCTTAATTTTAGGTGGACCTAATACCGGAATTACACTATATGGGTTCCGTCAAACGATTTTGGTACTTATCGCCTATGCGAGCAGCGAAGGTTCAGGCGAGCCTGCGCATCCGCGCAGTCTCGCCAGAACCTTCGCTGCTCGCGCATACAAGCAGTGAATCAAGAGGAACCTTCAGACAGAAAGCCATATCCCTGCCCCCCCCCCCCCCCTGAATGGCTGGGCATGCGCAGTTAAAATTTGTCATGACGGAATGCTCGAAGACACAAATTCGCTTGGCGGGGCTCATATAGTGGGGTTTATAGGGGTGTGTATCACATGGACTTATTATAGTGATGGACACAAAGAACGTACTGAAGAAAGAAACCAGAAAATCTCGGCTATACTGAAACGCTTTACAAACAGTACTTAACTTTCCAAGGCTTAACGCTTGTCCTGCTGAACAAATTAATTTAGCCACACGAATTTCTGACTTTTAGCCAATCAGATTACTTGGTGTAATTTATTCCTATAAATTCACGAACTGAATGTCAAACAGTGCAGATACAGAGTAACCATCTGATCTGTATCTGCACTGTTTGCGAAAGGTATGTTTTGCTTATTCTGGTTTGGCAGACAAGGATTAACAAAACTAAAACTATTTGATTCATGACGAAAACATGCTTATTTACTTATACTGAAAATTTTACAATCCAAAAATAAAAAATTTACCACCAACAAATGAAAATTTTCAGTAAAAAAATTCTGGTATTTTTCACATTTCATCTAAAAAAACAGACTGTAGGAACTCGTTAGAACAGCCTCGGCGAGGCGAGGCGGTTCTAACGAGTGCCCAAAATCTTTTTTTTTTTCTAACGAGTAACCACAATCTATGTTTTTAGCAGAAATAAGAAAAAAAACAGTATACTCCTGTAAACCCCAGTTTTACTGTATAGAAGTGGGGTTTAAAGGGAAGTGTGCGTGTGTGTGTGTGTGTGGGGGGGGGGGGGTAAAAATTATGTATGCGTGTTTTTGTGATGTACTTACCGAAATCTCACACAAACCTATATAAGCGTTTTCGCAGGCTGGGACGTAAGCGCGTTGTGGTCGTACGTGGTGGAGGAAGCCGGACTGCCCGGAGAAAATCAATAATCGTGTGCGCGAATCACTTTCCTGCCTCATGCAAACCCGGAATCGAACCTGGCTCGCAGCTTATACATTACTTTAGCAAGGGACATACCCTTGTTCTATCCAGACACAAGAAAGACTGCTTTCGCGCCACTGGCGTGTCAATAAGCGAAATTCATCTTGCAAAGATACTTCAAAGGGCTCCCACAAGTTGCAACAGATTAAACTGCACTGTATGAGAAGACGGTCTACCGCCATCCCCTATAGCAATGCTGTGAAAGGAAATCCATCACTGAAACTAGTCTGCGAAATGAACAAAGATTTATGTTATTTTCTTTATTTTTGATCGAAAACAGACTGTGGGTCCGACCTACTCGTTAGAACCCACAATTGAGACGAAATGCCAAAAGGGTTTATATGCCTGTTTGGTGTGACTCCCTGGGCAGACGTAGAGCCTCTAAGCGGTTTATCAGTACTCATGTGTGGTCGGTATCAGCCCTGCCTATACACCATGCAGCCAAATCCATTTCTCAAAGCCCCGATGGGCGGGGGCTCAGAGGTTTGCAATCATGTCGAGTCTCCATTAAGCCGAGACTACATTTTCTATCTTTGATGAGTTCTTTGTGTCAAAAGGAAACTATTATTGCTTCATTTCACACCACTGTTGCTGTAGTTAAGTGCCGTTGGTAGCGGTAACTCATCATAGTACCTTTTATTTTATTTTCTTATTTCCTTTGGGATCAAAGGGCACACTTTAGTGTTGTACTGAAAATACAGCTTTGCTCAGGAATACAGTCGAACTTCAATGGCTCGAACACCTTTGGGACCTCGAAAATCTGTTCGAGACAGGGGTAGTTCGAGCCACTGAGGTAACTGTCAGGAGGCATAACGAGATACTTTCAGTCATCTTTTCAGTGTTCTATAATAAAAATGTATGCTGTGTGTACTCATTAGAATCGCCTCATCGAGGCGATTCTAATGAGTACACACAGCATACATTTTCAAGCTAAAAGACTAAAATTTTCTTAATTATCCTACACTATTTCATGTGTGGAGGATTTCGCGAGGGGCTCGCGAATGGGTTCGACACATCCATGGTAAACGAGCCATCGGTGTTCGAGCCATCGAAGTTCTACTGTATATTACAAGACATTTGCAGCATTGCACACTTCATTTCTGCTTATGAAGAGTCTAGGTCAAACCGAGATTCCCATTTTTATTAGATGTATTCAGACTGGCTACCAAAATTCTCAACCATTACGATGACACATCCGTGTAAAATACTCGTGGTACATTCTTTCAGAGCTCCAAAAACGGTTATTTTTCTGATGCAAAATTGCGATACAGTAGAACTTCGATGGCTCGAACACCGATGGCTCGTTTACCATGGATGTGTCGAACCCATTCGCGAGCCCCTCGCGAAATCCTCCACACATGAAATGGTGGAGGATAATTAAGAAAATTTTAGTCTTTTAGCTTGAAAATGTATGCTGTGTGTACTCATTAGAATCGCCTCGATGAGGCGATTCTAATGAGTACACAGAGCATACATTTTTATTATAGAACACTGAAAAGATGTGAAAGTATCTCGTTATGCCTCCTGACAGTTACCTCAGTGGCTCGAACTACCCCTGTCTCGAACAGATTTTCGAGGTCCCAAAGGTGTTCGAGCCATTGAAGTTCGACTGTATTTTACTTATTTATGTGCCAAGCATAGGTTGTGGGTACTTGTTAGAATTGAGGCGGTTCTAACAAGTACCCACAACCTATGTCTTTTAACGGAAGTAAGAAAAATAATGTTTACCCCTGTAAACCCCATTTTTCTCATATAAAATGGGTTTAATGGGGTGTTCCTTACACGGACTTGTTAGCGTAATGTGGACGCACCGAACAGCGGACAACTCCTTTAGGGTCGATGCACTGGAAGGAATTCGTCACAAGCTAGTGTTTTGGAGCACCAAGATGTCTGTAGCAAGTTACCAACAGATTTGTCCCAATATCTGTATACGAGTATGACTAGAGAGGCAAGAACAACATGTCTTGCACACCAGACAAGGAAATCCGTGATTTTACCCTGGGATAGAAATTTATGTTCTGACCCTGGTGTTCCGACCCAGGCAACTAACATAAATGCGCTTCAATTCTATTCAACTGCCCGAACTACTTCCGCACTACTTTTATTTTGTAAACAATATACATGTGTCAAAACTAACCGGAGGTGTTGCGCAAGAAAAAGAATCCAATATGGTGTTCTGTTGTAGATGGGCGTTTCCAACCCTCGGGGTGACCATGCTGAGCGGAACCTCGGCGTAGCCTCGGTTCCGCTCAGCACGGTCATCCCTCGGGTTGGAAACGCTCATCTACAACAGGACCCCATATCAGATTCTTATATTCTTGCACACCAGACAAGGAAATCCGTGATTTTACCCTGGGATAGAAATTTATGTTCTGACCCTGAATCGAATATAATCGCGTTTGATAAATGCACTGGTTGATTACGACCTAGTATGCGCCGTCGTTAAGGTTGACGTAACAGCAACGCCACTAAACATTCCTGCAGTGTCAACACAATATGGCGGATGTTGGTAACCGAAGTGACTGCAGCATTAAAAATCCGCTTTAAGAAATGGAAGGTATGCAAGAAAAAAGAATCCAATATGGGTTTGAGGGATGGATAGAAAAATCTGTCCCTCGGGATCCCTGTCCTGCATCACTCGGCAAGCCTCGTGGTGCCGGACAGTGTCCCTCGGGACGGAATTTTCCATCCACCCCTCACACCCATATAAGATTCTTATATTCTTGCACACCAGACAAAGGAAATCCATAGTTTTAGCTTGGGATAGAAATTCTGTTCTAACCCTAGTTTTCTTACCCAAAATCGATGTTGATGAATTTACTGGCTGAATACGACCTCATATGCGCCGTCGTTAAGGTTGACGTCACAGCAACTTGCGTGACGTCACTAAGCGGGCGTACGTAACCGTAGTGACTGCAGCATTAAAAATCCGAGCTAAGAAATGGAAGGTATGCAAGAAAAAGAATCCTATATGGGTGAGAGGGGTGGATAGAGAAATCCGTCCCTCGGGATCACTGTCCGGCATCATTCGGCAAGCCTCGGGACGGATATTTTATCCACCCCTCACACCCATATAATATTCTTATAGTCTTCTCAACAAGACAAAGCCACTGCTACGATGCCAAGGACAGTGACAACCTGTTAACACCGGTCAGATGAAAAGCCGAAATACACTTTTTTTTTCAGGAAAACCAAAAACCAAACTTAGAGCATTTAAAGGTGATTTCATATAATTGGGCGAATCCTTAATCAGAAGAGAAACTATTTTGCAGCATTTGGCGTCTCACATGTGATTGAAGCGTGGCTTAAATTCACAGTCCTGAGAGACCTAATTCAAAGTCAGCGTCGCTAACGGATACACCATTGAAGCGGCAGTGAGGCCCTTCTTTTTCTGATCATAGGGTATCCAAGGGGTATACATTACATATCACAAACAATATGTGCCCTGTCAAGCAAAAAGAGGCTTTTGAGCTTGTACACCTACAGAAGACTCAGATAAGCTTGTGCACCCCAGCAGTATGACACAGTGTTTGCACTGTGCTTAGTGGATAATCAATGAAACAGTTACTTCATGCAGTATTCTAAGCATGTATCATATTTACCCTGTGTACTCGGACAGACAGGCCTTAGCAAACAGTCTAGACCCAGATGCGGCATCTCATCAGGTGCTACACTGTTTGCCATTCAACCAGCTATTTTTAGATACAGCATCAGATAGTAAATTGTACTTATTCAAATTTTAGAACTTGTTGGTAAGGAGTTGAGGTGTCCGAACATTTAGGATAAATGCCCATGGGCTCAACGACACCATTTTGAGTATAGCGGCCCATACGTGCAACACAGACTATATGTAAATCTGACATCATCTTAATTACGTCTACATTTTAATTTATTTCTAAAACAATTTACACCCATATTGTATAGTTTAAATTAAATCAATATTAAAACGTTGAGGGTTTCAATTTTCAAGAGCCATAACCCAATCAGTACCAGAAACCCCAAAACGGGTACCCTGTCAGACCGTGCAGGCCCAGATCAGACGCCGCGTCAGGGCCTTCACTGTTTGCAAAAAGCTCAGCCATTTTCCAAATAAATTTTGAAGAAAAACACAACCTGTCACCCCTAAATTTGGCAATGGACTCCTGCTATGTATAAGGATTTTTTTTTTTTTTGGTTTTACGGCCCTTTCCAGATTATTTCACTCATATTGAGCCGATCGTTAATCAGAGGTGGGCGAAAACCGGGGTACCCGAAGAAAAACCACCTGACCTTCCATTGCAGAAATTGGCGTCTCAGATGTGACCCGGAGCGAGGCTCGGACCTACAGCGGTGACAGACCTAATGTTTGAGAGTCAGCGCTCTTATCCTCTAAGCCACGGAGGCCCGAGGCCCGTTATATATAAGGAGGAAGATTCCATATAGTACAAAAAGTGTTAATGAATCATGCAATCTGCAGAATTTATATACAAATTACTGAGCCAGCAAAGACAAGCCTGGGCGTCCCCAAGTTTTGTACATGCTGCTTATCTCCCTATGTATAGCCCAAAACAGTAGAAGCTCCCATGATCCAACACGAAAACAGACTTATGTAGTAAAACTGGTGTTTAAGGGGGTATTAATTTATTTTCTTATTTCTGCTTAAAAACATAGGTTGTGGGTACTTGTTAGAACCGCTTCGTGTACCCACAATCTATGTTTTGAGATACCAGATTTCTTTTCACCTGAGAATTTGCATTTTTGGTGGTAAAATTTTCGATATATACTCAGAGTTACGCTGAACAACAATACGTTGTCTCTCTGAAGTTGGCTTTTTGTTTGTTTTGAGCTTTAACGCCCCCGTCAACACTGTATATGTCATTTTGGAGGCGCTGCTTCCAATTTTGTGGGACATTTACCCGACAATGGGATGAAATGACATCTCAAGCCCTATCGCCCAATGAAACCAGTAGGATTTAAAAGCATGGACTTAAAAGTCGGACCGACTCGCACCGCTTTGCCTGGGCGGGTTTAAATCCTCTAAGCGGTTTACCAGTACTCGTGTGTGGTCAGTTTCAGCTCTGTGTGGAAGCACCATGCAGCCCATCTATTTCTTCAAGCCCCGGCGGGCGTTAGCATTTTAACGTTATGTGTGTGTGTGAATTCGGGTTTAACGTCGCTTTCAACAATTTTTCAGTCATATCACGACGGTGTCTGGTTGCGACAGGGAGCTCAATGCTCACGTTTATAGTGCTGCCTCACTGAAGTATCATGTCCCAGACACATTACATGATACCACACCCAGTCACATTATCCTGACACTGGATCGACCAGTCCTAGCTCTACCCCGTAAATCTGAGTGCCAAGCGAGGAGCAGCTAGTACCATTTTTAACGACTTTGGTATGTCGCGGCCCGGGATCGAACCCGAGACCTTCCGTTCCCCGGAGCGGACACTCTACCAACTGAGCTATCGGGGCCGGTTTTTTTTTTAACGTTATGCTGACCTCAGATCGTTATTGTGCAACTGACGTAATTGTTAGCAACGTTCTAATTGGTTAAACACGGTTGCATTCGAAGAGTTTATATTGAGTTTTTGGACGGTTTCGTCACACTTTGGTATCGGAATCGTAAGTTATACAAGAGCAACGAACATTGAAATTATTATTTAATGGGTCAAAAACAGAGTTAAAACAACAATAATCCATGTCCGTCTCATGAAATTCACGTGCTGTTCGAACATAGGATTTGAACTTTTGATAGCACAAGAAGGGTGTTACGTTGATTTGTATATTTTAGGGTTTAACGGCCCAGTCAACACTATTTAGGTCATTTTTGGGCCAGTCAGTTTACTTTACCACACTTTTCCTGGGCAGGCTTATATGTAAGTGGTTAACCAGTACAGTGCACATTCTTTCGCCAGAAACTGACAACTGCCCTTCTCGATTCGGCGGAAGAGGGAGAATGACCGTAGAAAAGATTTAATGATCAATCTCCACGAAAGAAAGTCGCCGACCCCGGCAAGGTATCGAACCCGCGTCCTTCTGATCACCAGTCAGATGCAAATCCGACTGAGCTATCGAGACCGGCTTAAGTTATGTTGAACAACCTGTATGTAGCAGTTAACATTTTGATGACGTCCGATCGTTATAGCGCAACACTTTGGCATTGGAGTAGTAAGTTATGCAAGAAAACGGACATCCAAGGTCATTTCATTGCAGTAACATTTGCCGGGTCGTTTGTGAGATATGAACATTCGGCTTAGTAGCCTCCTGTTCAAAACAGGTTTCTCGGGACCCAGCAAATGTTAATGCTTGAAAAAACATTGGTGATCCCTATATTTAAACAAGAGGCCCATGGGCCACAATGCTCACCAGAGCTCAGGGGGCCACTCCCCACTGGCAGCAATGTATTTTAATTAACCATGGAAGCCCTGCACTCAAGGCTGCTACAGATAAAATTTGGACCCAATCAGACTAGTGGTTTCAGAGGTCTGATGTCGCTTGAAGACAACAGATGACAATTGACAATTCCCCATCTGTGGCAACAAATAGGCCAAAAAGAACATTATTAAAGGAACATTTCTATGATAGTTTGAAAAAATATCTTGAGAGGCATTGATGTCATTTTTCAATTTTCCCCATTATAAGTCAATGGAAACTCTTAACTTGCCATAGCAAACAAACCAAGGAGCCAAATTTCATAAACCAGAGCTCAGGTGGGCACTGCCCAATGGAGCCCTGATTGGTGTCACTAAATGGGTCTTATAAAAAGGAACAAAGACATATATGGTTTAGCGGTGGGGATATGTATGGTTCCTGAGACGTAAGGCCTTTTAAGCAATGGAGGGATTTGGGCATGGCAGATCCCAGAAAAGCCCAAGATTGTTGTCACTGAATATATCTTATCATAAAGATCATGAATATATATGGTTAAATGGTGGGGATCTGAACGGATACTGAGATATGAGGCCCTTTTATGAAGTGGAAGGGAGAGAAATGGCCCATGCGGACCCCACAAGACAGGGTTGACTAAATGTGTCTAATAACAATGAACAAGAATATATGTGATTATAGGATGGGGATTTGAATGGTTTCTGAGATATATGGCCTATTATTAAGTGGAGTCTTACCATCAGGAACAAGAATATATATGATTTAGGGGCAGGGATCTGAACGATTTCTGAGCTATATGGATTTTAATGAAGTAAAGGGGCGGGGCATGGCCCGTGGCACCCCGGGGGGACCCCAATGCTGGTGTCACTGTTTGCGTCTTATCATAAGGAACAAGAATATACATGGTTTTGGGGTGAGGATCTGTAAGGTTTCTGGAATATGTAGCCTTTTATGAAGTGGAGGGGGTTGGGCATGGCCCCCGCACATCCCGGGGGACCCCCGGTTGGTGTCACTGAGTCCATCTTATCATAAGGAACATGAATATATATGGTTTAGGGGTGAGTGAGTGAGTTTTAGTTTTACGTCCCACCAACAGCTAAGGTCATACGGAGACGGGACCTCGGTTTAAAGACTCATCCGAAAGTCTGGAGAAGCCCGGGATTGATCCTGCGATCCCTGGTTTACAAGGCGAGTAGCGTAACCACTGCACCACGTAGGCTTCTATATGGTTTAGGGGTGGGGATCTCAATGGTTTCTGAGATAAATGGCATTTTATGAAGTGGAGCGGGTGGGGCATTTCCCCGGCACATCCTAGGGGACCCCCAGGTTGGTGTCACTTAATGCATCTTAGCATAAGGAACAAGAATATATATAGTTTAGGGGTGGGGATCTGAATGGTTTCTGAGATAAATGGCATTTTATGAAATAGAGGGGGCAGGGCATGTCGCCGGCACATCCGGGGGGACCCCCAGGTTGGTGTCACTTAATGCATCTTATCATAAGGAACAAGAATATATATGGTTTAGGGGTTGGGATCTGTAAGGTTTCTGAGATATAAGGCATTTTATGAAGTGGAGGGGGGCGAGGCATGGCCCCGGCACCACCTTGGGAGCCCCCAGGTTAACATAAAAGCATATGGCTGAGAGAAGTTTACTCAAGGAACATGTCTATGTAAGTTTTGTCAAAATATCTGCAATGACTTGGCAGTAAATGCAATTTTTCAGTTTTCCCCATTATAAGTCAATGGAAACTCTAAGTTGCCATAGCAACAAAACAAAAAAGACCAAATTTCATAAAAAACACAAAAACTGTAAAGGCAAATATGGTGAATATTTTCATAAAGTCTCAGCCTCCTAGAGCGTATGGTTTCTAAGGAGATGATTTTTTAAGTATTTTTTTTTTCTTTTTTTTTTGCATTTAGGTTTCCATGGCAACCAATAAAAATGAGCAGAAATCATACAGCAGATAGTAGATTGCCTATGGAACATTTCTATGAAAGTTTTGTCAAAATATCTGCAGAGGCTTGGCAGTAAATGCCATTTTTCAATTTTACCCATTATAAGTCTATGGAAACTACAAGTTGCCATAGCAACCAAACTAATGAGCCAATTTTCATAAAAAACACAAACTTCCAATCCCCCAGCCCAAGGATGCTACAGATAAAATTTGGGCCCAATCGGCCCAGTGGTTTCAGAGGAGATGTCGTTTGAAAGTGTTGACGCCAGACGACGACGGACAACTGCCTATCCTATAAGCTCCCCCGGAGCCTTCGGCTCTGGTGAGCTAAAAATGTAAAATTGAATATCTGAGTTTGTGACCTTGACTGTAAGGTGATGGTTTGCCTGGGATGGGGGTATAGACGAAATACACTGAAGGCAAATATCCTTTGGTTATGCGAGCTAACATTTCGCTGCCATAGTATTCAAAATTTATGTTTCTTTTGATAACTATCTGTTGGCAGCAATTATATCACAGACACTTTAATGATGGATTGTTCAAGCTTGGAGATAAACAAAAAGCAAAAACCATTTCATAATTGTGTTTTATACATTACATCCGACAAATTTACCATTTACAGTCATTTTTCTATACAAATGATACAGCATTGGATATATCTTACTTCAGTAGTAGATCCCAATATCGTGTTACTACGAGGTTGTGGTGTAATTCAAACATTGAGCCAAGACCTTCATCTGCGGTAAGTTTACAATTAAGCACAAATGAGCTCTTGAAATAAAACATATACTTTATTTGCTGACGTTTCAGGCTCATAAACTAACTTGGCTTCCAAGATACATGCAGCCTTGTTGTCTGTGACCGGTCAACGCAAAAGTAAGCATCTGATGCAGTCAGATCAAACATGAACCTGCTCAAGATCTTTCATAAATGGCATCGCGTCCTCAAGAAAAGGTTAAGGAAATACAAAAGGGCCGAAGATAACCAGTATAAACAATAGCTTTCACCAGACAGCATAGCTCGCCTGGGAGTCTCTTTGAAGCCATATGGATAGGTGGTGGTATTATAAGAGTCTTATGTGGGTGTGATGGGTGGATGGAGAAACCCGCCCCGAGGGTCACTGTCCGGCATCACGAGGCTTGCCGAGTGATGCCGGACAGTTATCCCGAGGGACGGATTTTTCTATCTGCCCCTCACACCAATATAGGATTCTTTTTCTTGCATACCTTCATTTCTTTGCGCGGATTATTAATGCTGCAGTCACTTCGAGTACCGACGTCCGCCATATTGTGATGACACTACAGGAATGTTTAGTGACGTCACGTAACTTGCATGACGTCAACCTTAACGACGGCGCATACGAGGTCGTATTCAACCAGTGCATTTATCAAACATGCGGGAATATTCGATTTGGGGTCGGAACACTAGGGTCAGAACATAAATTACTATCCCATCGTAAAATCTCGGATTTCTTTGTCTGGTGTGCAAGAATGCCTAATAAACCTTTGGACCTATATCTATCATCATACCAAATATCAACAAAATCCATTGCATTGTTAGGAAACTACGAGCTCTAAAAAATTAAAATAGAATTGCAAAGTCTGTTGTATTGAGCTGAGGTCATGAAAATGGTCATGGACTTTCTGATTAAAAACTTTGGACCTTTATCTCGGCATCATACCAAATATGAACCAAATCTATTATATCGTTTTGAAAATATAAGCAGTTACAAAACAGTAACATAAAAAATTCAAAGTCTGTGACCGTGACCTTGGATTCATGGGCAAGGGTGTCGTTGAAAAGAAGTATCGCCCTATATCTATCATCATACCAAATATCAAACAAATCCATCATAGGGTTTGGAAAGTATGACTGTTGAAAAACTAGCACTGAAGTCAAGGGCATGGGTGGGGGTAAAGCTGAATAAAATTTGAACCTCTATCTATTATACTATCAAATATGAACCTAATCGAGCATATGGTGTGCAAAGTATGAGATGTTCAAAACTTTTTAAGTCTGTGCCCTTACCCTTGAGGTCATGGGCATGGGCGAGGGGAACTATTATCATACCAAATACAAACCAAATTTGTTATATGGTTTGGAAAATATGAGCAGTTAAAAAAATCTGACATAAAAATTCTAAGTCTATGACCTTGATGTTGATTTTGTTTGTTTGTTTGATTTAAGGTTTATCATCCCCGTCAACACTGTATTGGTAATTTTGGGCAGGCTTAGGTCATCTAAGTGGTTTTATCATATGACGTCGCATCTGAGAGTGTAATAATGCCATGTATTATTTTCGATAATCCACTAGTGGATTAAATATGCAAATTAGCTAGATACGTCCCGTAACGTTACATGTACGGCGTCCTTAACGACGTCGCTTTTACTAACGGCAGAATATTGACATTTTTGTAAACAAACATGAATAAAATGCCTTTTAAATGTCATATGATAAATAGAATCTTGCATTCGTGCTCATGCATTATTGAATTTATTAAACTCGTTGAGGAAAAGGGATAAAATGCTTGGCAAAGCCTCGCATTTTATCCCTTTTCATCAACTTGTTTAATAAATTCAATAATACATGAACACTCATGTAAGATCCTCTATGTCAACAATTTATTAAACTCGTTGAAGAAAAGGGATAAAATGCTCGGCAAAGCCTCGCATTTTATCCCTTTTCATCAACTCGTTTAATAAATTCAATAATACATGAACACTCATGTAAGATCCTCTATGTCAACAATTTATTAAACTCGTTGAAGAAAAGGGATAAAATGCTCGGCAAAGCCTCGCATTTTATCCCTTTTCATCAACTTGTTTAATAAATTCAATAATACATGAACACTCATGTAAGATCCTCTATGTCAACAATTTATTAAACTCGTTGAAGAAAAGGGATAAAATGCTCGGCAAAGCCTCGCATTTTATCCCTTTTCATCAACTCGTTTAATAAATTCAATAATACATGAACACTCATGTAAGATCCTCTATTACCAGTACTCGTGTGCTGACCTTGATGTTGAGGTCTATGGCATGGGCGAGGATATATAGAGGATCTTACATGAGTGTTCATGTATTATTGAATTTATTAAACGAGTTGATGAAAAGGGATAAAATGCGAGGCTTTGCCGAGCATTTTATCCCTTTTCCTCAACGAGTTTATTAAATTCAAAAATGCATGAGCCCGAATGCAAGATTCTAATTATCATATGACATTTAAAAGGCATTTTATTCATGTTTGTTTACAAAAATGTCAATATTCCGCCGTTAGTAAAAGCGACGTCGTTAAATACGCCGTACATGTATCGTTACGGGACGTATCTAGCTAATTTGCATATTTAATCCACTAGTGTATTATCGGAAATAATACATGGCGTTATTACACTCTCAGACGCGACGTCATATGATAACGATGAATAAAACTTTGGACGTATATCTATCAACTTACCAAACATGAACCAAATCCATCACAATACTTGGAAAATATGACCACTTAAAAACTTTAATTTAAATATGGATGCCGCGGCCGCTCCAACAGCAATGCTAACGCCAAGGTCAATGCTGACGCCGATGATAGTGTGGACAGCTCTTCCTGGACTTTGTCCAGGCGAGCTTAAATAAGCAATTGAGGCATATAATGGAACAAAAATATTCTCAGAAATCTTATTTCCAACAGGAGGCCTAAGTGGGCCAGAAATCGCCCTCCTGGATTAGGACGTTATGATATGTTACACAGTGCCATGGTGGCTATATTGACTAACAAAACAGATTGCCGTCAACAATTCTGATTCTGCATGTTGCCTTAAGGGGAATGGGAACACCTGTCAGATTTGTCCGACATTTTTCAAGGGGAGACAACATTCGGGACTTCCTGTTCGCTTTTCTATAAACCCTGGTCCACTGAAAAATGTGTCTACTCATAAAGGAAAGAATTTGCTCCCTATTGACAGGGGGGGGGCAAAAATATTTTTGGAGGAGTTGCCTCCCCTGAAGCTGTTCCCATTCCCCTTAAGTTCCTGAATTATGTTTCTAAAGAGCTCAATCCGACTGTAGATTCAGGAAATGATGTTGGTGCAGAATGGAGGATGAAGATGTCATTGCGGCCAGCTTGGATACTTAAATGCTGTTTTATTAGCTATTATGAATCTCCATGTCATCCTAATGCCTCCTATTAATTTTCGACTCAATCAAGACTTTCTGTTCGGGAGCAAATGAGATTTGAACTAGAAATGTGTCAATAAAACACAAATGCCCCCGCCCAGGACCTACCTCCCCAACCCCCCATCACCTTAAGGTCATGCAGCAGGGGCGGGGTTATGGCTGAATGAAACTTTTGACATGCATCTATCATCATTCCAAATATGTAGCAAATCCATCAAATGGTTCAAGAAATATGAGCTCTCAAAAAATATAATATAAAAAATTTCTATGTCTGTGACCTTGACCTTCAGTTAAGGGGGGGACGGGGGGGGGGGGGGGGGTATGGCTCAATGAAACTTTGGACCGGCAACTATTGTCATACCAATAATGAAGCAAATCCATTATAGAGTTGGGAAAATATAAGCTATTAACATACTTAATTTTCAAAATTTCCATGTCTGCGACCTTGCCCTTGAAGTCATAGGCATGGGTGGGGGTATTGCTGAATAAATCTTTGGACCTGCATCTATCATTAAACCAAATATGAACCAAATGAATCATAAAAGTTAAAGTTCAATGTGGTACAAATACCTTAACCTGAGTGTTAAAAATTAAAAATTTCTAAGTCCGTGACCTTGACCTTGAGACCATGGATAGGTGTGAGGGTATTGCTGGCTAAAACTTTGGACCCATATCTATCATCATACTAAATATAAACCACATCCATTGCATGGTTTGAAAAATATGAGCTCAAGTTCTACCCTGACCAAAAACCTTAACCTGAGTCTTAAACATTAAAAATTTCTAAGTCTGTGACCTTGACCTTGAGACCATGGGTAGGTGTGGGGGTATTGCTGGATAAAACTTTGGACCCATATCTATCATCATACTAAATATAAACCACATCCATTGCATGGTTTGAAAAATATGAGCTCAAGTTCTACCCTTACCAAAAACCTTAACCTGAGTCTTAAACATGAAAAATTTCTAAGTCCGTGACCTTGACCTTGAGACCATGGGTAGGGGTGGGGGTATAGCTGAATAAAACTTTGGACGCATATCTATCATCATACTAAATATAAACCACATCCATTGCATGGTTTGAAAAATATGAGCTCAAGTTCTACCCTGACCAAAAACCTTAACCTGAGTCTTAAACATTAAAAATTTCTAAGTCCGTGACCTTGACCTTGAGACCATGGGTAGGGGTGGGGGTATTGCTGAATAAAACTTTGGACCTACAATGTATATCTATCATCATACTAAATATAAACCAAATCTATTGTATGGTTTGAAAAATATGAGCTCAAGTTCTACCCTGACCAAAAACCTTAACCTGAGTCTAACAGGATTACGTACGTACGTACGTACGTACGTATGTACGTACGTATGTACGTACGTACCCACTTTCGTACAGAAGGACGTACATTCGGAAACCGTACGCACGTACCCACGTACGGAAAACCGAAAAACTCTATGCCCTCGGCATCATCCGATGCGGGGACATAAAAATGTCAAGACGGTCTCCCTCTTGGATATCTGAACAGAACAATTTCTGCAATTCTGAATCTCCAAGTTGCCCAAGATGACTTCAACCAAGTTTTGGCTCCATCAAATTACTGTTCTGGAGCTTCGATATTAAAACAGAACAATTTTAGCTATTCTGAATCTTCATGTTGCCCTAAAACGTTCTATTAAGTTTCAGCCCAATCTGATTATCTGTTCGGGAGGACGTGCTGTTACAAGAATTTTAAGATAACAACTATGGCAGCCATGCTGCATAGCGGAGCAAAACGAATGAAGCAATACTGAATCTCCATGCTGCCCTGATGTTCCCATCAAGTTTCGGCTCGTGGGTTTAGGAGCAGATGTCGTTTAAAGAATTTGGTGGCCTTCTTTTAAACAGGCATTGAATGTTTTTAGCAATTCTGAAACTCCATGTCGCTCTTATGCCTCCCATGTAGGTTTCAGGTAAATCTGACGTATAGTTCGGGAGAAGTCGTTTAAAAAAATCAAGATGGCTCCCAAAATGGCCATCTTGGATATCTTAACAAAACAATTTCAGCAAATCCAAACCTCCATATTGCCTCGATGCCTTCCATATAGTTTCAGCTTAATCGAACTTTGGTTTTGGGAAGATATGTCGTTTCAAGACTTTCAAGATGGCTGCGATGTCGTAGAAGTTCTAAATCTCCATGTTGCCCCTATGCCTCCAATCAAACCTCACCTTAATCCAACTTTCGGTTCAGAAGGAGGTTAATAAGGATTTCAAGATGGCCGCCATAGAGGACATTTTGGACATTTGAACAGACTGGTTTTAGCAATTCTGAATTTACATGACTCCCCGATGCCTTCAAACAAGTTTTAGCTCAATCAGACTTTGGGTTTGGGAGAAACGTTTGAAACAATTCAAGACTGCCGCCCTTGGATGAGACGAAATGAATTCAGCAATTCAGAATCTCAATGTCGCCCTGGTGCCTCATATCAAGTTTCAGCTTAATCCGACTATTAATACGAGAGGTGATATCGTTCAAATAATTTGAGATGGCTGCCAGGGCGTCCATCTTTGATACCAAAACAGTACGATTTTAACAATTCTGAATCCATGTGTTGCCCTAATGCCTCACCCAGCTACTAACGGTTTAAGGGGACAAGTAAAAAATGTGGAAAGATAACGACTGACAACTGGCCACATCAGAGCTAATAATGCAATTCAGAATCAAGAGGACTTAATTTTGCAAGACTAAGAATCATGACGAAAGGACAATTATTATTCACTGCTTACTTCAGAATGTTTACAAAATCGAATCACCTTTGATAATTACAATATTACCGGGCACTTTTTTGCCAGTTTTCAATGTACGTTTTTTACGAGGAAACCAATTTATATCATTGTGTCTTATTTTGTGTCTTCGTAAAGCAGACTGATCCTTATAGGCCTGATCACATATGTCACACGCATAAAGGGGTACATCTGAGTGAACAGTTCTTCTGTGCCGAAGCAGAGCTGCGCGTCTAGCAAACATCTGGCCGCAAAATTCACATGCAAAAGGTGTATCAGTAGTATGGACCGCTTTATGGGATCTCAGCAGACCACTGCCCCTGAAGGCTTTTCCACACACATGACAAATATAAGGAGCTTCACCAGAATGTTTACGCTGGTGAATTATCAAGTCCTTCTTGGTAACATATTTCTTGTCACACTCATCACATGCAAATATCTTCTTCTGAAAGTCGCCTGAAGAGGGACTTCCAGTGATTCTTGGTGCTTGTCTAATAGCATTCAATTTGTCAGTGGCATGTACTCTCTTGTGGGACCTCAATAGACCACTACCCCTAAAGGCTTTACCACATACCTGGCAAGTGTAAGGAGCTTCACCGGAATGTTTGCGTCGATGAATAATTAAATCCTTCTTTCCAAAATATTTCTTGTCACACTGGTCGCATTCAAAGGTCTTCCTTGCAATGCGTTTTTTAACTGCATTGTCTACGACTGTTTTGTTCGCAGTAGCATTTCGATCCTGTGGCAATAAAATATAACAATAGGACAGCAGCAACAGAAAAGATGAATAAGATGGTTATTCGTGATAAATGAATGATACGTTTAGTCAGTTCCCCATAAAATTATGTTCTTGACATTTATTAGAACCGCTTCAACAAAGCAGTTCTAATGAATACCCACAATACAGGCTTATACGGAGAAGCAACAAAGAGTATAAAATATAACAATAGGACAGCAGCACCAAAAAAGATGAATAAGATGGTTATTCGTGATAAATGATAAATTTTTTCCCTGTTCAATTATCACTAAATCACCCACGTTGCTATACTAGCATAACACACGCATGTGTGATATAAAGTGATCGAAGAAATGTCATTTTTCATTATCACATTTCTGATGCAAATATCGATTGTCTAAAAATATCCTCGATATGTTGTATTGCACCTATATAAGACCATTATTAGACTATGGTGTCGGCCTCGGTAGCTTAGTCGGATTCGCGTCTGACTGGTGACCAGGAGGACCCGGGTTCGATTGGAGATTGATCATGAAATGTTTTCTACGGTCATTCTCTCCCTTCCGCTGATTTAAGAAAGGCAGTTATCAGTTTCTGGCCAAAGAATGTGCACTGTACTGGTTAACCGCTTACAGCTGTGAAAATCATTACGTTTTTTGACTGTGGCATCTAGAACGAAAAACGCATTCGTTGAAAACATAAATTTGAATGATGTATCGACCAAAATGATTGGATGTATCGTTTCAGTTTGCCTCCATGCGGTCCGCCGTTTCACTGTCATTAGGACAACACATTTGTGCGTAATAGTGTATTCCCTCATATCCCCCAAACGGTTAATTTTCAAAATAAAAATAGCCATCGGAAGAGATGGCAAATCCCCCGACCAAAAGCCAAAATGGCCTTCGGAAGATTGTTCACCAATAGAAAGTGCACCAGAATTAAACCAGCAATATATCACAAAATCATTGCAGTTATGGCCATCACAAGATTATACTTTCAGGGGAGTAATTAAAAAAACAGGGCACTCAGAAATGTGGTTCTTGCACATGACATGCCTGCTTAAGCTCATGTATTTCTGTACAAAGTACCATCAATATGTCTCAAAAGGTATTGGAGATATGGTGATCACAAGCTGGTCATACTGTTATATTGGAAGGGTAGATAACTAAAATACCACAGCACCAACACTTGTGGTTCTTGCACATGACATCCCTTCTGGACCTTGTATACAATTGTGCCAAGTTCCTTCAATATATCTCAAAGGGTGTTGGAGTTATGGCCATCACAAGGTTATATTGCCAGGGGAGATAACTAAAAAACCAGAGCACCCAGAGTTGTAATTCTTGAGCATGACACACCTGCTTAACCTCATGTACATCTGCATCAAGTACCACAAATATGTCTCAAAGGGTATTGTAGGTACGATGATCACAAGATTGTCATACTGTTATATTGGAAGGGGAGATAACTCAAATATCATGGCACCCAGAGTTGTGGTTCTTAGGCATGAAGCGCTGTCTCAACCTTGTATACAATTGTGCCAAGTACTATCAATATATCTCAAAGGGTATTGGAGTAATGGCCATCACAAGGTTATATTGTCAGGGGAGATAATTAAAAAACCAGGGCACCCAGAGTTGTGGTTCTTGCACATGACACACCTGCTTAACCTCATGTACAACTGTACCAAGTATCATCAATATATTTCAAAGAGTGTTGGAGATCTGGCAATCACAAGGTAGTGATTCTATATTATTGGAAGGGGAGATAACTAAAAAACCATGGCACCCAGAGTTGTGGTTCTTGTGCATGACACACCGTCTCGGCCTTGTGAACAACTGTGCCAGGTATCATCAATATATCTTAAAGGGTATTGGAATTATGGCCATCACAAGGTTGTCACTCTATTTTATTGGAAGGGGAGATAACTCCAAAAACCATGGCAACCAGAGTTGTGGTTCTTGTGCATGACAAGCTGTCTCAGCCTTGTGAACAACTGTGCCACGTACCATCAATATATCTCAAAGGGTATTGGAGTTATGGCCATCACAAAGTAGCCATTCTATTTTATTAAAAGGGGAGATAACTAAAAAAAGTATGGCATCCAGAGTTCTGGTTCTTGCGCATGACACGCCATCTCAGCCTTGTGAACAATTGTGCCAAGAATCATCAATGAATCTCAAAGGGTATAGGAGTTATGGCCATCACAAGGTTGTTACTCTATTTTATTGGAAGGGGAGATAGCTCCAAAACCATGGCAACCAGAGTTGTGGTTCTTGTGCATGACACGCCGACTCAGCCTTGTGAATAACTGTGCCACGTACCAACAATATATCTCAAAGGGTATTTGAGTTTTGGCCATCACAAAGTAGTCATTCTATTTTATTAAAAGGGGAGATAACTAAAAAAGTATGGCATCCAGAGTTCTGGTTCTTGCGCATGACACGCCGTCTCAGCCTTGTGAACAATTGTGCCAAGAATCATCAATGAACCTCAAAGGGTATAGGAGTTATGGCCATCACAAGGTTGTCACTCTATTTTATTGGAAGGGAGATAACTCCAAAACCATGGCAACCAGAGTTGTGGTTCTTGTGCATGACACGCCATCTCAGCCTTGTGAACAACTGTGCCATGTACCATCAATATATCTCCAAGGGTATTGGAGTTATGGCCATCAGAAAGTAGTCATTCTATTTTATCAAAAGGGGAGATAACTAAAAAAGTATGGCATCCAGAGTTCTGGTTCTTGCGCATGACACGCCGTCTCAGCCTTGTGAACAATTGTGCCAAGAATCATCAATGAATCTCAAAGGGTATAGGAGTTATGGCCATCACAAGGTTGCGTCTACGGACGGACGGATGGACGGACAGACGGACGCCAGGCTGATCGCTATATCCCCCGAACCTATTCGGTCGGGGGATAAAAATGCGCGATATTTTTCTTGTTTTAGCTCGAAGCTCGGGTTGTTGGTGCTTGTAAGAACTGCCTCACTGAAGCAGTTCTAACAAGAATCAACGTTTTGCGTCCTGGGATGGGAACAATCATGGTAGAGGTCAACTAGATGAAGTTTCATACGAAATATCAAAACCTGGGCTTTCCAGTTTCAGACAAGAAGTTTTTTTAAAGGATTTTCCTATATGTGGGTTTGTAAAACCAGGGGACCCTGGTGCGGGGGCATTTTTGCCCCAGGGCTATAATTTGAATAATCTTGGTAGAGTTCCACTAGATGAAGCTTCATACCAAATGTCAAAGACCTGGGCCTTCTGGTTTCAGACAAGAAGATTTTTAAATGTTTCCCTACAATAGCCAATGTCAAACCAGCGATAGAAATTTATGTTCTAACCCTGGTGTTCCGACCAAAAATGGAATATAATCGCGTGTTTGACAAATACACTGGTTGAATACGACCTGGGCCTTGCGGTTTTAGAGAAGAAGGTTTTTAAAGATTTTCCCTATATAAGCCCATGTAAAACCAAAGGGCCCCGGGTGGGGCATTTTTGGCCCCAGCAATATAATTTGAACAATCTTGGTAGAGGTCCATTAGATGAAGCTTAATACCAAATATCAAAGATCTGGGCCTTGCCGTTTCAGAGAAGAAGATGTTTAAAGATTTTCCCTATATAAGCCAATGTAAAACCAAAGGGCCCCGGGGCGGGGGCATTTTTGGCCCCAGCACAAAAATTTGAACAAACTTGGTAGGGGTCTACTAGATGAAGCTTCATACCAAATAGCAAAGACCTGTGCCTTGTGTTTTCAGAGAAGAAAATTTTTAAAGATTTTCCCTATATAAGCCTATGTAAAACCAAAGGGTCCCGGAGCGGGGGCATTTTTGGCCCCAGCACTATATTTTGAACAATCTTGGTAGGGGTCCATTTGATGAAAATTCATACCAAATATCAAAGATCTGGGCCTTGCGGTTTCAGAGAAGAAGGTTTTTAAAGATTTTCCATATATAAACCCCTGCAAAACCAAAGGGCCCTGGGCGGTAGCATTTTTGGCCCCAACACTATAATTTGAATAATCTTGGTAGGGGTCCACTAGATAAAGCTTCATACCAAATATCAAAGATCTGGGCCTTGCAGTTTCAGAGAAGAAGGTTTTTAAAGATTTTCCCCATATAAGCCAATGTAAAACCAAAGGACCCTGGAGCGGGGGCATTTTTCACCCCAGCACTATAATTTGAACAATCTTGGTAGTGGTCCACTAGATGAAGCTTCATACCACATATCAAAGATCAGGGCCCTGCGGTTTCAGAGTAGAAGATTTTTAAAGATTTTCCCCATATAACCCCATGTAAAACCAAAGGGCCCCGGAGCAGGGGCATTTTTCACTCCAGCACTATAATTTGAACAATCTTGGTAGAAGTTCACTAGATAAAGCCTCATACTAAATATCAAAGATCAGGGCCCTGCGGTTTCAGAGGAGAAGGTTTTTAAAGGTTTTCCCTATATAAGCCCATGTAATACCCAAGGGCCCCGGGGCGGGGACATTTTTGGCCCCAGCACTATAATTTGAACAATCTTGGTAGGGGTCCACTAGATGAAGCTTCATACCAAATATCAAAGACCTGGGCCTTGCGGTTTCAGAGAAGAAGATTTTTAAAGATTTTCCCTATATAATCCTGTGTAAAACCAAAGGAACCCGGGGCGGGGGCATTTTTCGCCCCAGCACTATAATTTGAACAATCTTGGTAGGGGTCCACTAGATGAAGCTTCATACGAAATATCAAAGACCTGGGCCTTGTGGTTTCAGAGAAGAAGATTTTTTAAGTTTTCGGTGAAAAAAATCTATTTTTGACTCCTGTGACCTAGATGTGCAATGGACCGGAACCATTTGGACAATTTTGAAAGGGGACCACCTAAGGATCATTCCTGTGAAGTTTGGTCAAAATGAGATCAGTGGTTTAGGAGGAGATATTGTTTGAAGAAAAAGTTTACGGACGCACACACAGACGCACGAAGGACGACGGACAAAAAGTGATCCCAAAAGCTACCTGGTCACTACGTGACAGGTGAGCTAAAAATTAAAACGTGTGTCCGAGTCACCATCACTATACCCTACCATCATCGTAAGCTTAAAAACAAATCTGCTAATTCCTACAAACGATACTTACCAAGCCTGGTTTTGTTCTGATTTTTTTTCCTTTTATCTTATTTGCGTTTCTCTTCTTGACAGCACATTTTCTCTTTGGACAAGCTTTCGATATTGCAACAGGCCTGTGTTTTGGGCCTATCTCTATATCATCATTTTCCAATCCCGACTCATCAGCCTCATCCAGATCGTCAAGCATATCGTCATCAGCGTGCGGCGAATTGCTAGAATGATCTTGGAAATAAGTCATATGATCAGCTAGCACTTCAGTGAATGGATTTTGTTTCTCGTCTGACGATTCCGGTGCACCAGATTCTGTCATCTTGGCTTTCAATGGCTTCACTGTCAGTTTATTTTGATATGTACATTCTGGATCGAGAATTTCATTTTCGTTCTCAGTTTTAACTGAAATAGCAAAAAAGTACAAATCTTTAAAAATTAAAGCATCGCAAATACTGCAAGATACCCCACCCACGAAGGCCAATAACATGCATTATGCAGGCATATCTAGAGCAGTCAACCTTAGAAAATAGGACAGCCGGTATAAAAAAACCAACATCTCCCATCAATGACATCAAAGGAAAAGAAACACAAATATGAAATAACTAAACTCTAATGGAAACATCACTAGCAGAAAGCCAAAAGGACAGTCACTTTCCCATAAAATGGCAAAAAGGCTATTCAAAACAAAATAACTAAAATAAACCACAACAGAAGAACCGCCTTGGAAAGTTCAGCAAAAAGCCAGATAATTCATTAACTTAACCCTAATCATGCTGAACCCGGAATGTTTTTTAAAGCAACACAAAGTGGGGTTCACAAGCGTATTGGTTACGCAGACTTGATCACAGCTGGTGGTAAGGCAATGGGTGGCAGCGGTATAAAGTCTCCCTACCCTTAACCATAGCATAGGTATAATTTTTAAGTGCTTTGAGATCATTGATTTCACTACGGATTTTTTTAAATATCTTAGGCCTAAAAAGCCGAACAAGCTTTCCCCCCCCCCCCACACACACACACAACTCCACGGTTTTCAGTTCTGTGTTGTGGACCTTGCTACCAAATAATATCCCTTTTAATAACATTTATTATGATTATGAGAAATATGAAGGTAAGTTTACTGAAGAAAAGCCAAAATAAAGGACACAGCCATCTTAAGCTACTGAACAAGACAATGAATTCGTTACATAAAGGCATGCACAAAGAAGAAGGAATAACAAAAAATATGTTCTATGAAAGGGTTACCCTTTGGAAATCAATTTTAGAAGAAAACCGATATTTCGGTTCTTTAGAAATTATATTCCTTATCCTAGAATCAGGAATAATTTTCAAATTGCCAGTAATTACATGACCTGCAGCAGGATAGCAATACAATGAGTTTTTACAATCACATGAATCAGGAGTATTATTATCAATATCAAGATCTGATACAAGTTTATGTGTGTGTGAATTCGGGTTTAACGTCGCTTTCAACAATTTTTCAGTCATATCACGACGGTGTCTGGTTGCGACAGGGAGCTCAATGCTCACTTTTATAGTGCTGCCTCACTGAAGTATCATGTCCCAGACACATTACATGATACCACATCCAGTCACATTATCCTGACACTGGATCGACCAGTCCTAGCTCTACCCCGTAAATCTGAGTGCCAAGCAAGGAGCAGCTAGTACCATTTTTAACGACTTTGGTATGTCGCGGCCCGGGATCGAACCCAGGACCTCCCGTTCCCCGGAGCGGACACTCTACCAACTGAGCTATCGGGGCCGGTTGATACAAGTTTATTGAAATTAAAAATGATAGATCTAACAGGTTTATTATATACTCGGTAAAAAAAGTTTTGTCCCTATGTATACAATCGGCTGTAAAATATCACAGGGTCGGTCGATTCTCATATGGCATATACCAAACTCTTCAGCAGCCACTGCTCGTCAATACTGATTAGGTTTAGGTAAGAAGGACGCGATCGTAAATGCTCCAGAGGCTGCGGAGTGCGACTGGGGTCAACTTTCAAAACTCGCAAATCGTAACAAAGGACTAGCCACGTATCGGCATACGACAAACATGAAATATCGACTCATCGAGACCACCGCATCCTTTGATTGAAACATTGTCATATCGAATCAACGTTGATACGACATTATTCCATTTTATGCATATACTGATACGTGGCACTGGTCTTAAACAAAGCAAGAAGATCAGCAACTTTATTTCACTATTCTGACATTTGAAATTCATTTGACATGTGAAACACTATTCAATAAGTTTGAACTTTGTCTTTCTTTAGTAGTGGGTATAACCTCCGCGATTGTCTCTGCACTCAATCAGTCGTTTTCTGGTAGAGAAGACCATCTTCCGGATGGTGGCTTGAGGGATTGGATGCCATTCCTCTCCAAGGAAGCGCCGAAGATCTGCCATAGTGCTGTGCTCTGTTATCCTCGTTTGGACGGCTCTGCCGAGGACATCCCAGACATGTTCAATGCAGCTTAAGTCAGGCGACATTGCTGGCCAGTCTAACCGTCTGACGTTGTTGGCTTGCAGATAGGCGTCTACAATTCTTGCCCGATGTGGTCTGGCATTATCATCTTGAAAGATGGCGTTGTTTCCCATTTGCTGAAGGAAAGGCACAACATGGGGACGTAGGATCTCGTCGATGTAGCGTTGACCGGTAAGAATTCCTGGAACCACAACGAGGTTGGTACGCCTATCTGCCGTCACACCAGCCCAGACCATGACACTTCCTCCATTGTAAGCATGGCGTGGCTGCACGTTGGCTTCCGCGTGACGCTCCCCATTCCGACGCCAGACACGTAGACGTCCGTCAATATGATGTAGGCAAAACCGACTCTCATCTGAGAACACGACAGTTCGCCACTGCTGTCTATTCCATCGCACATGATTCCGAGCAAACTGAAGACGAGCTGCTCTGTGCCTCGGTAAAAGAATGGGCTTCTTCGCAGGAACACGTGATTTCAGCCCAGCAGCATGGATTCTGTTCCGAATGGTTTGAACAGAGACGGATATGCCCCCAGCACCTCGTAGTCGTCGAATCCGCATAGTCGTCATTTTGGCATTGGTAAAGCGGCTTCTTAGAGTGCTGTTGGTGATCAGTCGATCCTCGGCATGGGTTGTTGCCCTGGGTCTTCCTGAGCGCGGGAGGTCCTTGACATCCCCAGAAGCTGCATAGCGTTGCCTTATCCTGTCGATAGTCTTGCGATTTGTGTTAAACGCTATGGCAACACGTCGACTAGATTGCCCTGCCTGGAGCTGCCCAAGTGCCCTAGCCCGGTCTAAGTTTGACAGTTTTCGGTAACGAGGTGGCATCGTGATCAAAGTCTATGGTGTTTCTACGGTAACAAGTTTATCAAATCTGTTTTAAAGCGATGCTCACAAAAGTGCACGATTAAAAAAAACATTGATGAACTCAACATTTTGAAAAATCACAAAAAGCATGCAAGTGAAATTTTAATGAGTTTGTCGGTAAAACTGACCTTTTTGAGAAATGAATGAATAAATAAACAAACAAACGAACGGACGAACGAATAGACGAACGAAAGAACAAACAAACAAACGAACGAACGAACGAACGAACGAATGAACGAACGAGCGAGCGAGCGAGCGAACGAACGAACGAATACCGCATGAATGAATGCGGTAAACAATATCAAGCCGCCTCTCAAAACGATTGTCATTTTTGCCGGCGTTTTTAACCCCCTCCGGCATTTTGCAGCATCTGTACCAGCCGTTAAGGTCTAAAAGGGGCTAATGGTTTCGTGCCCTTTTCAAGTACAGACTGTGCATCAAAATGATACAAATTACACAAAAATCTGATCATTAGCTATTGAGTTATACCCAATTACAGCCATTTTTTTTCACCTTTTTGACAAAGTCTTCTGGGGGTCTGCAGCCTCTGTATCAGGAGTTAAGGTCCAAAAGACAAAACACCTTTCTGATCCCTTTTTGGCATAGTCTTGCAATATCAACAATGAAAATTTCACAAAAATCTGCCCAGCAATTACTGAGTTAGACCCCGTTGTTTACAATAGTCATTAACGCTTAAATTACGATTTGCACGTTTTGAAAGCTGACCCTTACAACATTTGGCAGCCTCTGTAGCATTTTCTGACAGGTTCATAAGACTCAAACCTAATCAGTATTGACGGGCTGTGGCTGCTGAAGAGGCTGGTATATACTATATGAAAATCGATCGTTCCTGTGATATTTTACAGCCCATTCTCTGCCTAGGGACAAAACTTTTTTTACCGAGTATATTTATAGCAAATTATAGGTGTTTCAGTACTTTGAAAATAAAGAGGAATGGAAGAAAGCACCGAGCTCTCACGGAAGATACTGGGCAAATCTATAAAATCCATACCCTTATTAATGACGGATATTTTGAAGAAATGGCGTTTATGATTAATTTCAGAATCAATGTAAGGACGGAGAGTATGCTGAGTATAGCCTCTAATCAAGAGAGTCGCATCATATAACTGATTAGAACTATCGTATAGTTTATTCGCCTCGGTGTCCAGAAAACCCATATTCCTTTTACGTCCCCATCAACACTATTTGGTTCATTTTGGAGGCGTACTTCCGACCCGACAATGTGATGAAATGACATTTCAAACTCTGTTGCCCAAAGGGTTTATATTTAGGGATGGGCAGACTCGCACCACTTTGCCTGGGTAGACAGTCTACAAGTAGCCATGTATGGTTGTTTTCAGTTTTGTGCGGCAGCACCATGCAGCCCTATCTATTTCCCAAAGCCCTGATGGGCGGGGCAGAGATTTTCTAACATGGTGCCTGTATAGAAACATTCCTACATTAAGACCATCTTTGGGTCTGTATTTGGTCTTAAAGATCACTTTTTAACAGTCCCAGATGACACTGGGTGCAGGTATTTAAAGTTAGAATAACTGAAGCCTTAAAAAAATGCCTTTAAATGCAGAATGAATCTTAGTTTTTGGCTGATGATACACTACCTTTGCAGTACTGAATGAAAGGTTCAACATAATCACTGTTGTCTTCCATAAACCTCTGTCCTCTTTCTGATCCCATCTCCATATGCCTGTCTTTAGAAGCAAGAATAACAAGACTGTCAAAGCCGATCTCCTCTAGAGTTTTACACTGAAATGTATTAATACCATGTCCGGAATAAGTGCCTGACTCCTGATGATAAAAGGTATGTAAAAAAAATCAATGCTCCAGATTTATGAGGAAAAGTAACGAGGATAATTTTGGAATAATTTTTCTTATTTCATACCAGAAACGTATTAGAGGAGTTGTCGTTTAAAGCTTTTTCTATTTTTAGCTCTGGCGGCCATCTTGTTCCATGGAGCAGACCGATTTTCGCTATTTTGGAAGAGGGTCAGCTAAGCAACAATCCTGTGAAGTTTGATTGAAATAGGCACACTGGTTTAGCAGGAGTTCGCGTTTGAAGCAAATTTACTACATTTTTCTATTTTTAGCTCCGGCGGCCAGTTTGCTCATGAGAGCACAACCGTTTTAGCTACTTTAGAAGAGGGTCACCTAAGGAACATTCCTATGAAGTTTGAATTTATTTGGCCCAAGGGTACAGGAGGAGTTGTCGTTTAAGGATTTTTTCTATTTTCAGCATTCCTGTGACGTTTGAATTAATTTGGCCCAAGGGTACAGGAGGAGTTGTTGTTTAAAGATTTTTCTATTTTTTAGCTCTGGTGGCCATCTTGCTTATCGAAGCGGAATGATTTTAGCTATCTTGGTAGGGAGCCACCTAGGCAACATTCCTGTGAAGTTTGAATCAAATAGGCCAAAAGGTATTAGAGGAGTTGTCGTTTAAAGCTTTTTATATATTTAGCTCTGGCAGCCATCTTGTTCCATGAAGCAGAACGATTTTAGCTATTTTGGAAGAGGGTCAGCTAAGCAACAAGCCTGTGAAGTTTGATTGAAATAGGCACACTGGTTTAGCAGGAGTTCGCGTTTGAAGCAAATTTACTACATTTTTCTATTTTTAGCTCCGGCGGCCAGTTTGCTCATGGGAGCACAACTGTTTTAGCTATTTTAGAAGAGGGTCACCTAAGCAACATTCCTATGAAGTTTGAATTAATTTGGCCCAAGGGTACAGGAGGAGTTGTCGTTTAAGGATTTTTTCTATTTTCAGCATTCCTGTGAAGTTTGAATTAATTTGGCACAAGGGTGCAGGAGGAGTTGTCGTTTAAAGATTTTTCTTTTTTTTAGCTCTGGCGGCCATCTTGCTTATCGAAGCGGAATGATTTTAGCTATCTTGGTAGGGAGCCACCTAGGCAAAATTCCTGTGAAGTTTGAATCAAATAGGCCAAAAGGTATTAGAGGAATTGTCGTTTAAAGCTTTTTCTATTTTTAGCTCTGGCGGCCACCTTGTTCCATGGAGCAGAACGATTTTAGCTATTTTGGAAGAGGGTCAGCTAAGCAACAATCCTGTGAGGTTTGAATGAAATAGGCACACTGGTTTAGCAGCAGTTCGCGTTTGAAGCAAATTTACTACATTTTTCTATTTTAGCTCCGGCGGCCAGTTTGCTCATGGGAGCAGAACCGTTTTAGCTATTTTAGTAGAGGGTCACCTAAGCAACATTCATATGAAGTTTGAATTAATTTGGCCCAATGGTACAGGAGGAGTTGTCGTTTAAAGATTTTTCTATTTTTAGCTCTGGCGGCCATTTTACTTATCGAAGCGGAATGATTTTAGCTAGTTTGCTCATGGGAGCAGAACTGTTATAGCTATTGTAGTATAGGGTCACCTAAGCAACATTCCTATGAAGTTTGAATTAATTTGGCCCAAGGGTACAGGAGAAGTTGTCGTTTAAAGTTGTTTCAATTTTTAGCTTTGGCGGCCATCTTGCTTATCGAAGCAGAACGATGTAAGGTTTTTTTTGGTAGAAGCAACCTAGGCAACATTCCTGCGAAGTTTGAATCAAATTGGCCCAAAGGTATAGGAGCAGTTGTCGTTTAAAACTTTTCCTATTTTCAGCTCAGGCAGCCATCTTGTTTATTGGAGGCAACGATTTTAGCAAATTTTGGAAGAGCGTCACCTAAGCACCATTCCTGTGAAGTTTGATTGAAATTGGCCCATGGGTTTAGGAGAAGTTAGCATTTGAAGCAAATTGTTGACGCCGCACAACACACGGTGGACATTGACCGATCACAATAGCTCACAATGAGCACTTCGTGCTTAGGTGATGAGCTAAAAACCAAAGGGGCCCGGGGCGGTGGCATTTTTGGTCCCAGGGCTGTAATTTTAACAATATTGATAGAGGTCCACAAGAAATAGCTTCATACTTAATATCAAAGACCTGAGTCTTCACTCTTGTGGTTCCAGAGAAGAAGAGTTTCCCTATGTAAGTCTATGTAAAACCAAAGGGCAAAGGGACGGGGCCTTTTTGACCCCAGGGCTATAATTTGAACATTCTTGATAGAGGTCCACTGGATGAAGCTTCACGCCAAATATCAAAGACCTGGACCTTGCCTTTCCAGAGAAGACGATTTTAAAATAATTTCCCTATCTAAGTCTATGTAAAACCAAAGGGCCCAGGGACGGGGGTATTTTTGGCGCAAGGGCTATAATTTGAACAATCTTGATAGAGGTTCACTAGATGAAGCTTCAAACAAAATATCAAAGACCTGGGCCTTGCGGTATCAGAGGAGAAGATTTTTTAAGCTTTTCCCTATTAAAGTCAATGTAAACACTCAAGGGCCCCGTGCGGGGGCATTTTTGGTCCAAGGGCTATAATTTGAACATTCTTGGTAGAGGTCCACTAGATGAAGCTTCATATCGAATATCAAAGACCTGGGATATTGGGTTTCAGAAAAGGATTTTCAAGTTTTTCAGTAACACAAGAGGACCATCATGGTCCTATATCGCTCACCTGAGCTAAGAGATTTACATGTGGGTCCCGGGGCAGAGCAATGGTTGGCCCAAGGTCCATAATTTAAACAATGTTGGTAGCGGTCCACTAAATGAAGCTTTATGTTAAATATCCTAAGAATGGGAATCTGGTTTCAGACAAAAAGATTTCTAAAAGTTTTGCCTATATAAGTCTATGTAAGACCAGTGGGCCCCGTGGTGGGGTGAATTTTGGCCCCTGGGCTATGATTTGAAAAACAGAGGTCCACTAGATGAAGCTTCATACCAAATATCTAAGGCCTTATGGTTTCAGACAAGAAGATTTTCAAATATTTTCTCTTTGTAAGTATATGTAAAGCCAGGGGGTGCGGAGGGGGGGGGGGGCGGTGCGGGGCCGGGCAATTTTTGGCGCCAGGGCAATAATTTGAACAATCATGTTAGAGGTCAACTAGATGAAGTTTAATACCAAATATCAATACCTTGGCTTTCCTGTTTCAGACAACAAGTTTTTAAAGGATTTCCCTATATATGCCTATGTAAAACCAGGGGGCCCTGGTGCCGGGGAATGTTTGGCCCAAGGGCTATAATTTGAGCAATCTTGGTAGAGGTCCACTAGATGAAGTTTCATACCAAATATCAAAGACCTCGGCCTTCTGGTTTCAGACAAGACGGTTTTTAAAGGTTTTCCCTACATAACACTATGTAAAATCAGTAGGCCATGGTGCAGGGGCATTTTTGCTCCAGGGCTATAATTTGAACAATCCTGGTAGAGGTCCACTAGATGAAACTTCAGAAAAAATATCAAAGACCTGGGCCTTCTGGTATCAGACAAGAAGATTTTTAAAGGTTTTTCCCTATATAAGCCTATGTTAAAACAGTAGGCCTAGTGTGGGAGCATTCTTGGCCCCAGTGCTATAATTTGAACAATCTTGAAAGAGGTCCACTAGATAAAGCTTCATAAAAATATCAAAGACCTGGGCCTTCTGATTTCAGACAAGAAGATTTTTAAAGGTTTTCCCAACACAAGCGTACGTAAAACCAGTAGGCCCTGGTGCGGGGGTATTTTGGCCCCAGTGCTTTTGGTAGAGGTCCCCTAGATCTAGCTTCATACCAAATATCAAAGACCTGGGACTTCTGGTTTCAGACAAGAAGATTTTTAAAGGTACCCAATATAAGCCTATGTAAAACCAGAAGGCCCTGGAGCGAGGGAAATGTTCGGCCCAGGGCTATATTTTGAACAATCTTGGTAGCGGTCCACTAGATGAAGCTTCATACCAAATATCAAAGACCTGGGCCTTCTGGTTTCAGACAACAGATTAGTAAAGGTTTTCCCTTGATAAGCCTATGCAAAACCAGTAGGCCCTGGTGCAGGAGCATTATTGGCCCAAGGGCTATAATTCGAACTATCCTGGTAGAAGTCCACTAGATGAAGCTACATATCAAACATCAAAGAGCTGGGCCCAGTGGTTTGAGAGAAGATTACTAAAGGATTTCCCTAAATAAGTGTATATAAAACTGGTTGGCCCTGGGGCGGGGCCATTTTAGCCCCAGGGCTATAATTTGAACAATCTTGGTTCAGGTTCACTAGATTGTGCTACATACCAAATATCAAACAGCTGGGCCTTGCGGTTTCAGAAAAGATTTTTTTTAACCATTCGGTTAGAAAATCTATTTTTAGCTCCTGGGACCTAGATGTGCAACGGACCGGAACCATTTGAACAACTTTGAACGAGGACCTACGAAGGATCATTCCTGTGAAGATTGGTCAAAGTCCAATTAGTGGTTTAGGAGATGTTGTTTGAAGAAATTGTGGACGACGACGACGACGGTGAGTGATCACAATAGCTCCCCCGGAGCCTTCGGCTCAGGTGAGCTAGAAGCCTCCGTGGTGCAGCGGTTACGCTACTCGCCTTGTAAACCAGGGGTCGCAGGATCGATCCCGGGCTTCTCCAGACTTTCGGATGAGTCTTTAAACCGAGGTCCCGTCTCCGTATGACCTTAGCTGTTGGTGGGACGTAAAACCCAAACACTCACTCACTCAGGTGAGCTAATAAAACAATTTTGGCTCCTGTGACCTAGATGTGCAACGGACCGACCATTTGAACAACTTTGAAAGGGGACCACCTAAGGATCATTCCTGTGAAGTTTGGTCAAAATCCGATCAGTGGTTTAGGAGATGTCGTTTGAAGAAAAAGTTTGTGGACGCACGGACGGACGCATGCACGGACGCACGCACGACGGACAAAAAGTGATCCGAAAAGCTCACCTCGTAACTACGTGACAGATTAGCTTAAAACAGGAAACAAAGTACCTTTTTAAATGCATTCCGTAGTGTGACAGAGGCCTGAGCTTATCTCCTTACTGACATGACAGAAAAGAGAAATGATCTGCATAAACATATTTTGTTGATTCTGATGTTAATTTGTTTCTGGTGTTTATATACAGTAGGACTTCGATGGCTCGAACACCGATGGCTCGTTTACCATGGATGAGTCGAACCCATTTTTGAGCCCCTAGCGAAATCCTCTACATAAGAAATAAAGGGGGATAATTAAGGAGATTTTAGTCTTTTATCTTGCAAATGTATGCTGTGTGTACTCATTAGAATCGCCTCGGTGAGGCGATTCTAATGAGTTCACACAGCATACATTTTCATTGCAGAATGCCGAAAATATGTCCAAAAGTACCCCGTTATGCCTCCTGGCAGTAAGCCCCAGTGGCTCGAACTACCCCAGTCTCGAACAGATTTTCGAGGTCCCAAAGGTGTTCGAGCCAATGAAGTTTGACTGTACCTTTAGAGTATTTACTACATAGCTTTGTTTATCTTTCCAAAAGAAGTACATGTACCACCATGTCTCTGTCTATTTGTATCAATGTGTGTGTGTGTGTGTGTGTGTGTGTGTGTGTGTGTGTGTGTGTGTGTGTGTGTGTGTGTGTGAATTCGGGTTTAACGTCGCTTTCAACAATTTTTCAGTCATATCACGACGGTGTCTGGTTGTGACAGGGAGCTCAATGCTCACGTTTATAGTGCTGCCTCACTGAAGTATCATGTCCCAGACACATTACATGATACCACACCCAGTCACATTATCCTGACACTGGATCGACCAGTCCTAGCTCTACCCCGTAAATCTGAGTGCCAAACGAGGAGCAGCTAGTACCATTTTTAACGACTTTGGTATGTCGCGGCCCGGGATCGAACCCGAGACCTCCCGTTCCCCGGAGCGGACCTATTTGTATCAAAATCCCGATTTACTACAAAGACCAAAATAACAAATTGACCTAAACACAGCGAAAAATCCAATCACATAAACAAGTCCGTGAAATGAACACCCCTCTTAACCCCACTTTATATAGAGAAAACGCGTTTACAGGAGTATACGCAGGCATAGGTGATGAGTACTCATCAGAACCGCCTCAATTTGAAACGGGACTCGCAACCTATCCATGGACTAGAAATAAGAACGAGAAGACCATAATATAATGTTATTAATCAAATAATTTCGTATTGGCCCAGTTACAGGTCCGAGGTCTGCTGTATTGTCACGAGGCCGAAGGCCGAGGCCAATACAGCTGACCGAGGACCTGTAACTGGGACGGCCTCGTGCCAATACAGCAGACCTCGGACCTGTAACTGGGCCAATACGAAATTACTTGATTAATGACAATTTTATTAATTGACGCAATTAAAAACATGATTTATGATTTTTTAATATTGGTTGACTTGGTGTAATACAGGATAATCAATTAATAATGTCCTATATCGCTCACCTAAACTAAGAAGCCGGCCTCAGTGGCTCAGTCGGATGCGCGTCTGACTGGTGATCAGGAGGACGCGGGTTCGACTCCCGCCGGGGTCGGCAACATTCTTTCGTGGAGATTGATCATGAAATCTTTTCTACGGTCATTCTCTCCCTTCCGCTGATTCAAGAAGGGCAGTTGTCAGTTTCTGGCGAAAGAATGTGCACTGAACTGGTTAACCGCTTACGTATAAGCCTGCCCAGGAAAGTGTTGATAGGTAAACTGACCGGCTCAAAAATGACCTAAATAGTGTTGACTGGGCCGTAAAACTCCAATTCAAACAAACAAAACCTAAACTAAGAGATTTACACGCGTGTCCCGGGGCCTGACAAATTTTTGCCCCGGTTCTATCTTGGTAGAGGTCCACTAAATGAAGCTCAATACCCAATCCAATATCAAACGCCTGGGCCTTCCGGTTTCAGACAATAAGATTTTGAAAAGTTTTCCATAAACCTATGTAAAACCAGTGGGTCCTGAAGAGGAGCCATTTTTTGCCCAAAGGCTTTAATTTGAACAATCTTGATAGAGGTCCATTAGATTAAGCTACATACCAAATATCAAAGACCTGGGCCTTCTGGTTTCAGAGATGAAGATTTGTGAAGGTTTTTCCCTTACAAGTCTATGTAAAGCAAGTGGAACCCGGTTGGGGCCATTTTTGTCCCACGGCTATAATTTGAAAATCTCGGTAGAGGTCTACTAGATGAAGCTACATACCAAATATCAAAGACATGGGCCTTCTGGTTTCAGACAAGATGATTGTTAAAGGTTTCTTTCTTATAAGCCTGCGTAAACGCGTTGGCCCAGGGGCGAGGCCATTTCTGGCCCAAGGGCTATACTTTGAACAATCTTGGAAGAGGTACACTAGATAAAGCTACATACCACATATCAATGTTGGTTTCATTGGGCGGCAGGGCTTAAGATGTCATTTCCTTATAAGTCTATGTTAAAGAAGTGGGCATAGGGGTGGGGCCATTTTTGGCCCAAGGGTTACAATTTGAACAATCTTGGTAGAGGTCCACTAGATAAAGCTACATACCAAATATCAAAGACCTGGGCATTCCAATTTCAGACAAGAAGATTTTTCAAGTTTTTCCCTACTGGGCCCCAGGGTGGGGAAATGTTTGGCCCCAGGGCTATAATTTGAACAAGCTTGGTATAGGTCAACTAGATGAAGCTTCATACCAAGATTCAAAGACCCGGGCCTTCTGGTTTCACACAAGAAGATTTTTAATGTTTTCACCTTATAAGTCTATGTAAAACAAGTGGGCCCCAGGGCGTGTCCATTTTTTGGCCCGTTTATTATAATTTGAACATTCTTGGTAGTGGTCCACTAGATGAAGCTACATACCAAGTATCGAAGACACAGGCGTTCTGGTTTCAGACAAGAAGGTTTCTAAAGGTTTTTCCCTTGTAAGTCGATGTAAAACATTTTTTTTATTTCTATTTTTATGCTCTGGTGGCCATCTTTTTCACCCGAGCGGAACTGTTAGAGCAAATTTGGTATGGGTCACCCAAGGAACCTTCCTGTGAAATTATTTCAAAATCAATCCACCGGTTAAGGAGGATAAGTGGTTTAAAGGTTTTTCTATTTTTAGCTCTGGTGGCCATCTTATTCATCCGAGTGGAACGGTTTGAGCCAAGAGGGTCACCCAAGGAACAATGCTGTGAAATTAGTTCAATATGCGTCCACTGGTTAAGGATTGGTTGGTTGGTTGCAATGGAGTTAAACCTTGTCAACACTATTTAGGTCATTTTTGAGCCGGTCGGTTTACCTATTCACACTTTCCTGGGCAGGCTTATACACAAGCGGTTAACCAGTACAGTGCACATACTTTCGCCAGAAACTGACAACTGCCCTTCTTGAATCAGTGGAAGGGAGAGAATGACCATAGAAAAGATTTCATGATCAATCACCATGAGAATGTTGCCGACCCTGGCAGGTACCAAACCCGCGTTCTCCTGATCATCAGTCGGACGCGCATCCGACTGAGCTAACGAGGCCGGCACTGTTAATCAATGGAAATGGTTTAAAGGTTTTTTTTTCTTTTTTTAGCTCTGGCGGCCATCTTGTTCACCCGAGTGGAAAGGTTTGGGTAAATTGGTAGGTCATCCAAGGAACATTCCTGTGAAATTATTTTGAAAATGGCTAAGTGGTTTAGGAGGTGATGTCATTAAAAGAAATTGTTGACGACATACGGCAGACGCCAGACACAGAACGATCACAATAGCTCACCTTGATTACCTTGTGCTCAGGTGAGGTAAAAATATAAAACATTTTCATGTGATAAATGTTAGTTCAAAAGATAAGATAGCCGCCATTTTGGCGCTTGGTGTGTTATCGTAATGCCACGCCGAAAAACACCTCAATATTGCATCCCATTATTGTTATTCTCTTATTGCACGACCCGCAGAAAAAGCGACCGACTGAAATCGGTTGATTTTCTAAGAGTGCCCTAAAATCAGCGTGTCATTCTGTCAGTCTGTCCGCCTGTAACCCGTTTGTGAAAATTGGTGATAGTGACTTAACCAATTGGAATATTTAAATAATTGTTGGCATACTGATAGATATCAATGAGATCTAACCAATAACCTTGCCAAATATTACATTCCATTTAGTATAGCCTCGCCGAGGCGAAAAATGTGAAAATTTTCGAACTGCTTCTCCTCGGAAACCGTTCGGCCGATTGAAGTCAAAATTCATATGGAGCCTCTATGGGATGGGTAAAACCAAAATTTGCTCATGGGGTCCAGGTCACATGACCATAATGGCCGCCAAGCCATATATGGTAAAAACCCTTCAAAAATAGTCTTCTCCAGAACCACTGGGCAGATTTACACGAAACTTGATAAATAGCACCTGGGACGTAGGCCCATCATAAAGTGCAAAAATGGTGACCCTGGGTTGACCATAACATTCTTTGTGCCTAGGTCAAACTTTGACACATATGCTTTTGTATTGGAAAAGTAGGAATGCATTTTATCCTGCGAACGATTCAGAATACAGTACTAAAGTATAAGATATATTTTTGCTCCTTACGATAAGGCGCATTTAATGGGGGAACCGTTTTAGGTCCAGGTCACATGACCAAAATGGCCGCCATACCCATATATGGTAACACTCATAAGCTCAAAGCATCCGGCGGGTCGTGCATTTCAGCAAAAGCACTGGTTCTTTTGATTATTGTTATCTGATGCAAACATTTTTGGCCAATTAATGACTACCTGGCCCGCAAAAAACAGAAAGAATTTCCTGCAGCAAAAGTTAGCTTGGATTCCACAAATAATACTATCATGCAGTTACCCTTCAAATGCTGAGCACGTTTTGCTTTTGGCTTTTTCAAAGCATTTTTTCTTTTTAATTTTTCTGCAAAAATCACATGAAAAATAATGACAAAATAGATTTCCGTAATGTAGTGGAAGGCAAGGTGGGAACTGATTTCGAATTCAATGATGAATTTAACAGTGAATAAATATTTTTTACGTTATTTTTATTTTACCCTGTATATTATGCATATTGCAGTTGTGAGAGGCAATAACTTACTTTATTTACTTATCCATTCATTAATTTATAAATAATAAATAAAGTACATGTAGTCAAAACAAGAGGCTCACGGGCCTATATGCTCACCAGAGCTCAGGTGGGCACTGCCCAATGGCAGCCATGTATTTTAACATGATATCATTTTAATCTACCAAATGAACCTCCATGTCCAAATGAGAACCCATGTGGACTCAGTATCTGATACATTAGGCCTTTTATGAAGTAGAGGGTGTGGGGCATGGACCCAATGGAGCCCTGGTTGGTATCACTAAATGCGTCTTATCATAAGGAACAAGACTATATATGGTTTAGCAGTGGGGATCTGTAAGGCCTCTTAAGTGGTGGAGGGGTGGGGCATGTCTTGTTGATCCCAGGAAAGCCCAAAATTGTTGTCCTAAATGTGTCTTATCATAAGGACCAAGTATATATATGGTTTAGGGGTGGGAACCTGAACGGTTTCTGAGATTTGAGGCCCTTTTATGAAGTGGAATGGATAGGAATGGCCCCTGCGGACCCCCCCCCCCCCTGCAGTAGGTGTGCTAATAATAAGGAACAAGAACATATATGATTATGGGGTGGGGATTTGAATGGTTTCTGAAATATAAAGCCTTTTAATGAAGTGGAAGGGCGGGGTACATTGCCTAAGCACAAAGAGGCCCCCAGGTTGGTATGATTAAACGAGTTTTATCATAAGGAACAAAGATATGTTTTAGGGGCAGGTATCTGAACTATTTCTGAGATATGGCTTTTAATAAAGTTAAGCGATGGGGCATGGCCTGGGCATGTCCCGGGGAATCCCAAGCTGGTGTCACTGAATGCGTCATATCACAAGGAAGATGAATATATATGGTTTAGGGTGTGGCTAAGAACAGTTTCTGAGATATAAGGCCTTTTGTGAAGTAGAGGGGTGGGGCAAGGCCCCGGGAGACTCCCAGGTAGGTGTCAATGAATGTGTCTTATCATAAGGAACAAGAATATATATGGTTTAGGGGTAGCCATCTGTAGAGTTTCCGAGATATTGTGAGATTATGAAATGGAGGGGGCGGGGTATGGCCACAGCACATCCCTAGGGACCCCTAGGTTGGTGTCATTGAATGCGTCTTATCATAATGAACAAGAATATATATGGTATAGGGGTGAGGATCTGAACAGTTTCTGAGATATATGGCCTTTTGTGAAGTGAAGCGGTGGGCCAAGGCCCCGGCGCATCCCTGAGGACCCCCAGGTTGGTGTCAATGAATGTGTCTTATTATAAGGATCAAGAATATATACGGTTTAGGGGCGGGGATCTGTTAGGTTTCCGAGATATTGGGCCTTTTATGAAATGGAGGGGGTGGGGCATGGCCCCGGCGAATCCCGGGGACTCCCATGTTGATGTCACTGAATGGGTCCTTTGAGATCAGTGTGAATATTCTGAGAAATCAGAAATAAATTATTGGTTTAGACTCATATTCTAGACAGGTTTTTAATTATTTGGACCCCATTTTGATTTATATCAGTCTTTGTATCGACTGCCTATTCGAAATTCGCAAAATTGCAGTATGTTTCCTCTGGCTTTCTTTGCCGGATCATTACAGTGTCACTGATGAGGCTTTATTAGCCGAAACTACGTAGTATGACCCATCTTCTTTCTTATGAATGTTTTCATTGCTCTTAAAGGACTTCATTTTTGATTTTTATTTGCCTTCACTGCAGCTGGTGTTGTGCCGTGTGGCGGCCGTAAAACGTCTTCCCGTACATCAACCATAGTGCAGTTTATATTTTACTTTTGGTCCTTTGAGATCAGTGTGAATATTCTGAGAAATCAGAAGTAAATTATTGGTTTAGACTCATATTCTAGACAGGTTTTTAATTATTTGGACCCCATTTTGATTTATATCAGTCTTTGTATCGACTGCCTATTCGAAATTCGCAAAATTGCAGTATGTCTCCTCTGGCTTTCTTTGCCGGATCATTACAGGGTCACTGATGAGGCTTTATTAGCCGAAACTACGTAGTATGACCCATCTTCTTTCTTATGAATGTTTTCATTGCTCTTAAAGGACTTCATTTTTGATTTTTATTTGCCTTCACTGCAGCTGGTGTTGTGCCGTGTGGCGGCCGTAAAACGTCTTCCCGTACATCAACCATAGTGCAGTTTATATTTTACTTTTGGTCCTTTGAGATCAGTGTGAATATTCTGAGAAATCAGAAGTAAATTATTGGTTTAGACTCATATTCTAGACAGGTTTTTAATTATTTGGACCCCATTTTGATTTATATCAGTCTTTGTATCGACTGCCTATTCGAAATTCGCAAAATTGCAGTATGTCTCCTCTGGCTTTCTTTGCCGGATCATTACAGGGTCACTGATGAGGCTTTATTAGCCGAAACTACGTAGTATGACCCATCTTCTTTCTTATGAATGTTTTCATTGCTCTTAAAGGACTTCATTTTTTATTTTTAATTATCATAAGGGACAAGAATATATATGGTTTAGGGGTGGGGATCTGAATGTTTTCCAAGATATTGGGCCTTTTATTAAGTGGAGGGGTGGGGCATGGCCTCGGCGCATCCCTGAAGACCCCCGGGTTGGTGTCACTGAATGCGGCTTAATTAGAGAGAAATTAGAAAATTAGAGAGATAATGTTGGTTGGTGCCTGATGCTCTGTCTCTGGTCGGGCTCATCGGAGTCTAACTGTTGGTTTTCTTTTGCTCCAGCATTTCAGTGGTTTCTTGCTGTCGAGTCCTCACCGTTGTCTCACCTCTGTGGTTCTTTGATTTTTGTGTTCACGGAGATGTTGCACTGATGAGTTAGGAGGCCTTCATGCGGACTGAACAAATTATTTGTCTAAATCGCGACGGAAGTAAGGGCGAGGATTGTGGCCACGTAAAATCGATTTAAGCCCCCCAGTGGAAATCTTCCACTGACCGTTCCAAGACGGCTCTTCTGTGGCGATTTATTTATGTTGTTGTTTGTTACTTACTGTGAGTATCACTTGTGTCTTTTGGTTTTGGATGGCCATATGCAATGACTTGGCAGTAAATGCCATTTTTCAATTTTCCCGATTATAAGTCTATGGAAACTCTACGTTACCATAGCAACCAAACTAATGAGCCGATTTTCATAAAAAAAAACATTCAATCCCACAGCCCAAGGATTCTACATATAAAATTTGGGCCCAATCGGCCCAGTGGCTTCAGAGGAGAAGATGTTTAAAAGTGTTGACGTCACACGACGACGACGCAGACGACGACGGACAACTGCCTATCCTATAAGCTCCCCTGGAGATTTCAGCTCTGGTGAGCTAAAAATAAAGAAACTTAGATACATGTTTACGTTCGAGAAACACGGTACTCATTGTTTCCCAACAGCATCCATAAAGGGCACTTTCAACGCCCGAAAATATATAAAAAGCCACCTTATATATACGCACAGCTACTATGTAAAAAAGGCACATCTCTCAACTTGAAATAAAGACCCTTCTCTTTTCTCTTGTCTTCAGTGCTAAATTATAATCCTATTTTATTATCCTTGTGAAGAGATATGTCACATTCACTATTGGTGACAAGAAGATTTAAGTTTTGTAAGCAAGCTGAGCATTTATAAAAACACGTTTGAGCCATAGCTCACATTCTATAATACACACAATCACTGACATGATAACACTGGTCAGACAAACTTTCACTGTCTCACACTTCAATTGTTTAATTTATGTCACACTTGTTATCAAAAGACTGCTATGACTTCTTAAAGTGAGTTAATTAAGAAGAATAAACAGGGGGATTTGCAGTCAACAATAATTGGGGACTGTCAAGAAGACAAAAATTAATTGCTAAAAATGTCTAAAATAATTAAAATGTAGGGCAACCCTTACTCTATTTGAAAACAAGAAGTCCTTATTCGCTCACCTGAGATATGGTGTACTAACATTTTTTTTTCTATATTAAGCTCTGACAGCCAATTTGTACAGAGGAGCAGAACCAGTTAATCACTTTTTGTAGAGGGGTCACACAAGGAACTTTCGTCGAAGCTATTTCAAAACTGAGACACTGGAGGATGTTCTTTAATGATTGTTTTTTGTCTAAACCTCTGAAGTCATATGGACATCCTGTTCAGCAGAGCAAACCCATTTCAGCAATTTAAGCATTTATCAGTACATGAGTGATTGTTTTGAGTATAATTACATGTCAACCCGTGTGGGTCATTTTGTGTCGTCTCTCAGCTAAAAGTAGAGAGTGGGTGATAGTGGAAAAAGACAAAAACAAATGGAAGTGTTAAAACAGAAGAAACAACAATACTCCCCTTCTACCCTTACCTGTTGCAAGGACAGCTGACCTTGCCCAACTGTAAGCCAATATCAGTTGGATGCCCCAGTAACGCAAAATACACGTCACTTTTGCCTCACCCAACCACCCCTCAATCATCAGTACAATATTAAAATACTACTTTGAGTTGGGATGATTCAATGGAACAGACCTAAGATGAGCCATGCCGTTTAATCAATTTCTCGTACAAAAATAAATAAAAGCACGCTAACACTGCATGATACCCCACCACTGCAAGATAATATGGTTATAGCCTTGCCCATAATAGTGGTACTTTTAAGTGTTATAGTTATCTGTAAACTTCACTAAGGCATTCAATATAGTAAAGGAACTACATACATGTATATCAAAAGGGCAGATAATACAATAACCAGAAAAGCAGAGTGACTGTCCTTGGCAATAATATGTGTCCTTTAGTGTTTTAAAATTTGAAGAAAATCCATGAAAAGATTCTTAAGTTATTGATCGCAAACTCCAAAAAAAAATTGTGAGAAATTAATCAAGTTATCAGTTGGAAATGGTGTGGATGGACGGACGAACGGACAGACACCGGAGGGTATATTATAATACCCCAGCACTATCGTGTGATGGGGTATAACAAAAAGAAGAAAAGAAAAAAAGTCATTCCCGATATAAACATGTAGGCACAATTTGAAAAAAAAAATGTGAAAAATTAATCAAGTTATCGGTCGGAAATGGTGGGGATGGACGGAGGGACAGACGGACGGATGGACGGACAGACACCGGAGGGTATATTATAATATTCCAGCACTATCGTGTAATGGGGTATAACAAAAAGAAGAAAAGGAAAAAAAAAAAAAGGGTAAAAAAAAGGAATGAAAAACAAACAAGAGGACCAAGCTAGCTTGGTCCTGTATCGCTCACCTGAGCTAACAGATTCAAAGTTTAAGGAAGTGCCAACCTTTACTGAAGGCTTTATGGGAGGACATGGTGATGACAGGGTAAGCATTTTCTGAAAATCAAGTAGAATTTAACTCTATGATAAACAGGCTGACCTCACCGGTTTTCAAACTCATTCAAGCTTTTATTCCTGACTTGCTAAGAAGATCCGATCTAAACTGAAGTGGCTATGGTGATGACAAGTTCAAAAACAAGAGTTTTCAAACTCCTCCAAGCTTTCTGCCTGACTTCCTTGTTTGTAAGTTTCATGAAGATCCGTTCAAAACTAAAGGGGCAGCAGTGATAACAATGTCGAAAATAGGCATTTTCAGCAATCAAAGGCACGTCACTCTATGATAAATGTGCCGACTTGGCCGGTATTCGAACTCACCTGAGGTTTTATTCCCAGCCACCTTACATGTAAGTTTCAGAAAGATCCGATCAGACTTGGCCAGTATTCAAACTCATCCAAGATTTTATTCCGAGCCACCTCACATATAAGTTTCAGAAAGATCCGATCAAAACTGAAGGGGCTACGGTGATGACAAGGTCAAAATTTGGCATTTTTAGCAATCAAAGGGATGTTACTCTAAAATAAATGAGCCGACTTGGCCAGTTTTCGAACTCATCCGAGGTTTCATCCCCAGCCACCTTACATATAAGTATCAGAAAAATCCGATCGAAACTGAAGGGGCTACGGTAATGACAAGGTCAAAAATCAACATTTTCAGCCATCAAAGGGACAGAACTCTACGATATATGGGCTGACTTGGCCTGTTTTCGAACTCATCCAAGATTTTATCCCCAGCCACCTTACATATAAGTTTCAGAAAGATCCGATCAAAACTGAAGGGGCTATGGTGATGACAAGGTCAAAAATCGGCATTTTCAGCAATCAAAGGGACGTAAATCAATGATAAATGGGCCAACTTGGCCGGTATTCAAACTCATCCTAGGTTTTATCTCAAGTCACCTTACATATAGGTTTCAGAAAGATTCGATCAAAACTGAAGGGGCTACGGTGATGACAAGGTAAAAAATCGACATTTTCAGCCATCAAAGGGACATAACTATATAGTTAATGGGGCAACTTGGCCGGTTTTCGAACGCATCCGAGGTTTTATCCCCAGCCACCTTACATACAAGTTTCAGAAAGATCCAATCAAAACTGAAGGGGCTACAGTGTTGACAAGGTCAAAAATCAACATTTTCAGCAATCAAAGGGACATAACTCTATCCGAGGCTTTATCCCCAGCCACCTTGCATATAAGTTTCAGAAAGATCCGATCAAAACTGAAAGGGCTACGGTGATGACAAGATCAAAAATCGGCATTTTCAGCAATCAAAGGGACGTTACTCTGTGATAAATGGACCAACTTGGCTGGTTTTCGAACTCATCCGAGAATTTATCCCCAGCCACTTTACATATAAGTTTCAGAAAGATTCAATCAAAACTGAAAGGGCTACAGTGATGACAAGGTCAAACATCAGCATTTTCAGCAATCAAAGGGACGTTACTCTACGATAAAAGGGCCGACTTGGTCGGTTTTCGAACTCATCCGAGATATTATCCACAGCCACCTTGCATATAAGTTTCAGAAAGATCCGATCAAAACTGAAGGGGCTACGGTGATGACAAGGTCAAAAATCGGCATTTTCAGCAATCAAAGGGACGTAACTCTATGATAAACCAGCGGACTAGGCCGGTTTTCGAACTCATCCGAGGTTTTATCCCCAGCCACATAACATATAAGTTTCAGAAAGATCCCATGAAAACTAAAGGGGCTACGGTGATGACAAGGTCGAAAATGGGCATTTTCAGCAATCAAAGGGACGTAACTCTATGATAAATGGGCCGACTTGGCCGGTTTTCGAACTCATCCGAGTTTTTATCCCCAGTCACCTTACATATAAGTTTCAGAAAGATCCAATCAAAACTGATGGCGCTACGGTGATGACAAGCATTTTCCCATAGTAAGTCTATGGGACCTTGTGGTTGCCATAGGAACCAAAGTTTTAGAGCAATTTCAAAAAAAAGTTTATGTCATCAATGCCCCACCAGAGGCATACTACAGGTGAGAAATGATTGAGATCAGCCTGCAGGATACAGAGATATAGCTGCTCAAAAGTGTGGACGGACGACGGACGGACGACGGACGACGGAGGACCCACTATACTATAAGCTCCCCTGGAGCCTTCGGCCCAGGTGAGCTAAAAATGAGAAAAAAAAAAACGAAAAAAAAAAAATTCATTGCAAAAAGAAAGAAAAGAAAAATAAACGGAAAAAAAAGAAAAGAAAAAACGAGAACAAGAGGGCCATGATGGCCCTGGATCGCTCACCTGATCCATAGTGTAACAAGTGGGCCCCAGAGAGGGCCATTATTGGCCCCAGGGTTTTAATGTGCATAATGTTGAGGGAGGTCTTAAAGGTGAAGCTTCATACCAAACATCAACAAAGGCTATAATTAGAACAATCTTGGCAAAGGTCCACTAGATAAAGCTACACATCAAATTTCAAAGACCTGGGCCTTGCAGTTTCAGAGAAGAAGATTTTTTTTAAAGATATTCCCTACATAAGCCTATGCAAAACCAAATGGCCCCAGGGCTATATAAATCTATGTAAAAACAAAGGGCCCCGGCCCGGGGTGGGGGCATTTGTGGCCCCAGGGCTATAATTTGAACAATCTTGGTAGAGGTCCACTAGATAAAGCTCCATACTAAATATCAAAGGCCTTGGCCTTGCAGTTTCAGAGAAGATTTTTAAAGATTTCCCTATATAAGTCTATGCAAAACCAAAGGGCCCCGGAGCGGGGACATTTTTGGTACCAGGGCTATAATTTGAATAATTTTGATAGAGGTCCACTAGATGCAGCTTCATACCAAATATCAAAGACCCAGGCCTTGTGGTTTCAGAGAAGAAGATTTTTGAAGATTTTCCCCATGTAAGTCTATGTAAAACCATAGGGCCCCAGAGTGGGGGCATTTTTGGCCCCAGGGCTATAATTTTAACAATCTTGGTAGAGGTCCATTAGATGCAACTTCATACCAAATTTCAAAGTCCTGGGCCTTGTGGTTTCAGAGAAGATTTTTAAAGATTATCCCTATATAAGTCTATGTAAAACCAAAGGGCCCCGGGACGGGGCCACTTTTGGCCCCAGCACTATAATTTGAATCATCTTGGTAGGGGTCCTTTAGAAGAAGCTTCATACCAAATATAAAAGACCTAGGCCTTGTGGTTTCAGAGAAGAAGATTTTTAAAGATTTTCCCTATATAAGTCTATGTAAAACCAAAGGGCCCCTGAGCGGGGGCATTTTTGGCCCAAGGGCTATAATTTGAACAATCTTGGTAGGGGTCCACTAGATGAAGCTTCATACAAAATATCAAAGTCCTGGGCCTTGCGGTTTCAGAGAAGAAGATTTTTAAAGATTTTCCCTATATAAGGCCATGTAAAACCAAAGGGTCCCAGTCGGAGGCTTTTTTTGCCCCAGCACTATAATTTGAACAATCTTGGTAGGGGTCCACTAGATAAAGCTTAATTCCAAATATCAAAGTCCTGGGCCTTGCAGTTTCAGAGCAGAAGATTTTTAAAGATTTTCCCTATATAAGCCTATGTAAAACCAAAGGGCCCGGCGGCGGGGACATTTTTGGCCTCAGCACTATCATTTGAATAATCTTGTTAGGGGTCTTTTAGATGAAGCTTCATACCAAATATAAAAGACCTAGGCCTTGTGGTTTCAGAGAAAAGGATTTTTAAAGATTTTCCCTATATAAGTCTATGTAAAAACAAAGGGCCCCTGAGCGGGGGCATTTTTGGCCCAAGGGCGATAGTTTGAACAATCTTGGTAGAGGTCCATTGGATGAAGCTTCATTCTAAATATCAAAGTCCTGGACCTTGCGGTTTCAGAGAAGAAGATTTTTAAAGATTTTCCCTATATAAGTCTATGTAAAACCAAAGGGCCCCTGAGCAGGGGGATTTTTGGCCCAAGGGCTATAATTTGAACAATCTTGGTAGGGGTCCACTAGATGAAGCTTCATACAAAATATCAAAGTCCTGGGCCTTGCGGTTTCAGAGAAGAAGATTTTTAAAGATTTTCCCTATATAAGCCTATGTAAAACCAAAGGGCCCCAGGTGGAGGCTTTTTTTGCCCCAGCACTATAATTTTAACAATCTTGGTAGGGGTCCACTAGATAAAGCTTAATACCAAATATCAAAGTCCTGGGCCTTGCAGTTTCAGAGCAGAAGATTTTTAAAGATTTTCCCTATATAAGCCTATGTAAAACCAAAGGGCCCAGGGGTGGGGACATTTTTGGCCTCAGCACTATCATTTGAATAATCTTGTTAGGGGTCTTTTAGATGAAGCTTCATACCAAATATAAAAGACCTAGGCCTTGTGGTTTCAGAGAAAAGGATTTTTAAAGATTTTCCCTATATAAGTCTATGTAAAAACAAAGGGCCCCTGAGCGGGGGCATTTTTGGCCCAAGGGCGATAATTTGAACAATCTTGGTAGAGGTCCAATGGATGAAGCTTCATTCTAAATATCAAAGTCCTGGACCTTGCGGTTTCAGAGAAGAAGATTTTTAAAGATTTTCCCTATATAAGGCCATGTAAAACCAAAGGGCCCCGGAACGGGGGCATTTTTTGCCCCAGCACTATAATTTGAACAATCTTGGTAGGGGTCCACTAGATAAAGCTTAATACCAAATATCAAAGTCCTGGGCCTTGCAGCTTCAGAGCAGAAGATTTTTAAAGATTTTCCCTATATAAGCCTATGTAAAACCAAAGGGCCCGGGGGCGGGGACATTTTTGGCCTCAGCACTATCATTTGAATAATCTTGTTAGGGGTCTTTTAGATGAAGCTTCATACCAAATATAAAAGACCTAGGCCTTGTGGTTTCAGAGAAAAGGATTTTTAAAGATTTTCCCTATATAAGTCTATGTAAAACTAGAGTGTTCACAAGTTTTTTCTTTAATTTGACCTACTGACCTACTTTTTGACCCGAAAAGACCTTTATTCAAACTTAGCCAAGATATTGTCACAATGACCATTCTGAGCAAGATTAATGATTTAACCAAACTTGTGGCCTCCTGAGTATTCACAAGGTTTTTCTATGATTTGACCTACTGACCTACTTTTCAACCGGACATGACCCATATTCAAACTTGACCGAGATATTGTCATGATGATCATTCTGAGCAAGTTTGATTATGATTGGACCAAAATTGTGGCCCCTAGGGTGTTCACAAGGTTTTTATATGATTTGACCCGCTGACCTACTTTTTAACCCGATATGACCCATATTCGAACTGGACTGAAATATTGTCACAATGGTCATTCTGAGCAAGTTTCATGATAATTGGACCAAAACAGTGGCCTTCAGAGTGTTCACAAGGTTTTTCTATGATTTGACCTACTGACCTACTTTTTGACCGGACATGACCCATATTCGAACTTGACCAAGATATTGTCATGATGATCATTCTGAGCAAGTTTGATTATGATTGGACCAAAATTGTGGCCTCTAGGGTGTTCACAAGGTTTTTCTATGATTTGACCCGCTGACCTACTTTTTAAGCCGACATAATCCATATTCAAACTTCACTAAAATATTGTCACAATGATCATTCTGAGCAAGTTTGATGATGATTGGACCAAAACTGTGCCCTCTAGAGTGTTCACAAGGTTTTTCTATGATTTGACCTACTGACCTACTTTTTCACCCGACATGACCCATATTCGAACTTGACCGAGATATTGTCATGATGATCATTCTGAGCAAGTTTGATGATGATTGGACCAAAACTGTGGCCTCTAGTTTGTTCACAAGAAAAAGTTTACGCACGACGGACGACGGACGACGGACGACGCACGACGACGCCGGACATCTTACGGTCACAAAAGCTCACCATGACCTTCGGTCAGGTGAGCTAAAAAAAAGGAAAAAAAAAAAAAAAGAAAATTCCATTCCTCCACGGGGGTTTGAACTCACGCCCCTCAGATTCATAGCACAAATTAATCCAGTTATTGGTCGGAAATGGTGGGGACGGACGGACGGACAGACACCGGAGGGTATATTGTAATATCCCAGCACTATCGTGTGATGGGGTATAACAAAAAGAAGAAAAGGGTGAAAAAAAGGGGAATAAAAGGAATGAAAAACCAAAAATGAGGAAAATTAAAAAAAATAAAAAAAAATAAATAAATTCATTGCCAAAATGAAAAAGAAAGAATAAGAAAAAAGAAAAAAGAACACACACAAAAAAAAAAACGAAAAAAAAAAAAAAAAAAAAAAATTTCCATTCCTCGACGGAGATTAGAACTCACGCCCCTCAGATTCATAGTCAACAATAGGATTTGTAGTCCAGCACTCTAACCACTACACTGGCAGTGATAATCAATATATTTCATAAATTAAAGGAATAAATGCGCAGAAACTATTTAATGGGAATTGTTAACGACCAATTTTTCGTTAAATGTTAACGCATTTTGTGTATTCACAACACAAAACCTGCTTTTTATGCTCGTTTATACATCAGTGCAGTTTCATCCAAATATTCCATATAGTAAAGGAATAAGTCCCCAAAAACCATTTAATCGGAATTTTTAACGACCATTATTCCGTTAAATGTTAATGTATTTTGCCCATTTACAATCCCAAACCACTCATACCCAATGCCAATGTGTATACAAAATTTGAAGAAAATCCGTGGAAAAATATTCAAGTTATTGATCGAAAACGCCCCAAAACCCCTTATTTTGAACTAAAAAGGGCCATAACTCTGTCAAATGTTAACGGATTTTGCCCATTAACAATCCCATACCACTCATTCCCGATATATACATGTATGCAAAATTTGAAAAAATTCGTTAAAAATTACTCAAGTTATCGACCGGAAATGGTGCGGACGGACGGACGGACATACGGACGGACGGACAGACACCGGAGGGTATATCATAATACCCCGCCACTATCGTGTGGTGGGGTATAAAAAGAGAAACATTTCTTTGAATTGAGTTGTGCCTGATGCTCTGTCTCTGGTCGGGCCCATCGGAGTCTAACTGTTGGTTTTCTTTTGCTCCAACATTTCAGTGGTTTCGTGCAGTCGAAGACTCACCGTTGTCTCACCTCTTCGGTTCTTTGATTTTTTGGGTTCACGGAGATGTTGCACTGATGAGTTAGGAGGCCTTCTTGCGGACTGAACAAATTATTTGTCTAAATCGCGGCGGAAGTAAGGGCTAGGATTGTGGCCATGTAAAATCGATTTAAGCCCCCCAGTGGAAATCTTTCCACTGACCGTTCATAGGCGGTTCTTCTGTGGCGGTTTATTTATGGTGTTGTTTGTTAGTTACTGTGTGTATCACTTGTGTCTTTTTATTTTGGATGGCCATATGGCCATTTTGTGGGAAAGTAACTGTCCTTATGACCTTCCTTTGTTTTTGTTTAGGTTTCCATTATGGTCTGGTCGCTTAATGTTTGTGTTTCTTTCCCTTTGGTGTCTTTGATGGGTGGCGTAAGTTAATTGTATCGATTCCTGATCTTTGTTTTACTTCTACCTTGAAATTGCGCCATTGACTCTATTTTTCGCTCCGCTGACCATTTTGTTCAGTGGAACAGAACCATTTTTGCAGTTTTGGTAGAGAGTTACTCAAGGAGCATTCCTGTGAAATTATTTTCAATTGGACCATTAGCCTGGGAGGGGATGTCGTTTAAAGCTTTCAGATTTTTAGCTCTGACGGCAATTTTGTTCAGCAGAGCGGAACCATTTTAGCAAGTTTGGTAGAGGGTCACCTAATGAATATTCCCGTGAAGTTATTTTGAAATCGGACCATTAGCCTAGGAGGAGATGACGTTTAAGGGTTTTTCTAAGGTTTTTCAACTTTTAGCTCTGGTGGCCATTTTGTTCAGCGGAGCGAAACTATTTCAGCACTTTTGGTAGAGGGTCATCCAAGGAATATTCCTGTGAAATTATTTTGAAATCGGACCAGTAGCCTAGGAGGAGATGTCATTTAAAGGATTTTTTTTCTATTTTTTAAGCTCTGGCGGCCATTTCGTTCAGCCGAGGGGAACCATTTTACCAATTCTGGTAGAGGGTCACCCCAGAAACAGTCCTGTGAAAGTTTGAAATCGGACCATTAGCCTAGAAGATGTCGACTAAAGGTTTTTCTTCTTTTTTGAGCTCTACTGGTCATTTTGTTCAGTGGAGCAGATCCATTTTAGCATTTCTGGTAAAGGGTCATCTAAAGAACATTCCTGTGAAATTATTTCGAAATCGAACCATTAGACTAGGAGGAGATGTCGTTTAATTTTTTTCTAGTTTTAGCTCTGGCGACCATTTGGTTCAGCAGAGCGGAACCATTTTAGCATTTTTGGTAGAGGAGCACCAAATAAATATTCCCGTGAAATTATTTTGAAATCGAACCATTAGCCTAGGAGATTACGTTTAAGGTTTAAGTTTTTTTTTCCTATCTTTAGCTCTGACTGCCATTTTGTTCAGCGGAGCGAAACTTGTTTGTTTATTTGATTTGAGGTTTAACGTCCTCATCAACACTGTAAAGGTCATTTTGGAGACGTTGCTTCCAATTTTGAGTGCCTTCTACCCGACATTGAGATGAAATGACATCTCAAGCCCTGTCGCCCAATGAAAATAATAGTGTTTATAAACATGGACGGTCCGACTCTTGCGCACTGCTTTGCGTGGGCAGGCTTAGATCCTCTAAGCAGTTTACCAGTACTCGTGTGCGGGTCGGATTCAGCTCTACGTGGAAGCATCATGCAGCCCATATATTTCTTCAAGCCCCGATGGGCGGAGGCCGGGAACGAACTTATTTTAGCAATTTTGGTAGAGGTTCAACCAAGGAACATTCCTGTGAAATTATTTTGAAATAGGACCATTAGCCTAGGAGGAGATGTTGTTTAAAGGTTTTTTTTCTATTCTTAGCTTTGGTGGCTATTTTGTTCAGTGGAGCAGAACCATTTTAGCAAGTTCGGTAGAGGGTCACCTTATAAATATTCCTGTGAATTTATTTTGAAATCGGACAATTAGCCTAGGAGGAGATGTTGTTTAAATGTTTTTCTAGGGTTTTCCATTTTAAGCACTGGTAGCCATTTTGTTCAGCGGGGCGAAACTATTTTAGTAGTTTTGGTAGAGGGTCACCCAAGGAACATTCCTGTGAAATTATTTTGAAATCGGACCAAACGCCTAGGAGGTGATGTTGTTTAAATTTTTTTTTTATTTTTAGCTCTGGTGGCCATTTTGTTCAGCGGAGCGGAACCATTTTGGTAGAGGGTCACCCAAGGAATATTTCTGTGAAATTATTTTAAAATTGACACTGTGGTTTCATTTGAAGAAAGTGTTGACGGACGGACGACGGACAAAAGCGATCACAATAGCTCACCTTGAGCAGGTGAATTAAAAAAAAGCAAGGCGCTAGAAAAAGGGGCATGGCGCTAGAGAAAAGGGACATGGTGCCGCCCCATGCTAAAAACGGCTGGGGAATCACTAATATAGGTCACAGCTTAATATATAAGTTAAGCCAGCGCATGACTAAACCTACAATAAGACATGTGCGCCAAACGAAGACTCAGATCAGCCTGCGCATCCGTGCAGTCTGATCAGAGTCTTCGTTGTGCGCTCTAGGGATAGATAAGGGCTCCATACTCCTTCATGCAGCAAGAGAAGTGTCTGGTTAGACTATATGGACGCAGAGGCTGATCAGAGTCTTCGGTGGGCGCGCATGTCTTATTCTAGGTTTTGTCGTGCGCTGGCTCATTTAAAATGCCGTTTGCAAGGGTTCACATTGTGTAAACAGCCAGCCTCGGTGGAAAAGTCGGGTGCGGATGTAAAGTATTGTTTTTCAATGTATTTCGGTCAATAGCTGTCTTTCAGTTTTTGTAGCAAAATAGAAGTGAAGGCAATGATCAGAAAGGCCTGGGACCAAGCATAAAAACAATGGGGTCTGAAGAATGGCTAGTGTGTTCCCTAGTTCACATACAGTCAGCATATAGCTTTCATTACAGAAAATCCAACAATGCAAAGCACTGACCACATAAAAAGTATGAAACTTGGCACACTATTTTTTAAGACATAGACATAAATTGAATATGAGAAATGAAATTCCATTCCATAATTCAAATTGGTGTGTGTGTGTGTGTGGGGGGGCTTATCAGAGTTCATAACCTCTTCTGCAGCAGCTGAGAGGTGTAGCTCATTACACAAACACACAAAAACAAGTCCAACAAGGCATCCCATGCGATACAAATCCCCTCGCACTAGACAACTTAGTGTGTGGAAACACTGAATGGCAAAAGTCCAACTTGCTTGAGATATTATCATATGCAACATTTGTGTAAAGTTTGTTGAAAAATCCATCAATAAATGTACGTTCTAGAGTGATGACAATGTTTCTCTAAAAATAGCCAAAGTGACCTTGACTTCAGGCCATGACCACGAAAGTAGATCTTGCTCAAGATATTATCATAAGCATTTTTTGTGTGAAGTTATATTAAAATCTGTTAATAAATGTAGGTGGTAGAGCGATAACAAAGTTTTTTTCTGAAAATAGCCACAGTGACCTTGACCTTGAAAGTCAAAGCAACTCGAGATATTATCATTAGAAACATTTGTGTGAAGTTCTATTAAACCCATCAATAAATGTAGGCGCTAGAGCGATGACAAAGTTTCTCAAAAAATATCAACTGTGACCTTGACCTTGAAAGTCGAAATAGCTCGAGATATTGTCATAAGGAACATTTGTGTGAAGTTATATTGAAATTGGTGAAAAAATGTAATCGCTAGAGCAATGACAAAGTTTTTCTAAAAATAGCCACAGTGACCTTGACCTTGAAAGTCAAACTCGCTCGAGGTATTGTCATAAGGAACATTTGTGTGAAGTTATATTGAAATCAGTGAAGAAATGTAGTCGCTAGAGCGATGACAAAGTTTTTCTAAAAATAGCCACAGTGACCTTGACCTTGAAAGTCGAACTCGCTCGAGATATTGTCATAAGGAACTTTGTGTGAAGTTATTTTGAAATGGGTGACGAAATGTAATCGCTAGGGCCATGACAAAGTTTTTACTAAAAATAACCATAGTGACCTTGACCTTGAAAGTCGAAATGGCTCGAGATATTGTTATAAGGAACATTTGTGTGAAATTATATTGAAATCGGTGAAGAAATGCAAGCGCTTGAATGATGATAAAGTTTTTCTAAAAATAGTCACAGTGACCTTGACCTTGAAAGTGGAACTCGCTAGAGATTTTGTCATTAGGAACATCTGTGTGAAGTTATATTGAAATTGGTGAAGCAATGTAAGCGCTTGAGTGATGACAAAGTTTTTCTATAAATAGCCACAGTGACCTTGACCTTGAGGCCATGACCTTGAAAGTCCAACACCCTCAAGATATTTTTAATAAGGAATATTTGTAAGAAGTTATATTGAAATTGGTGGTGAAATGTAGGTGCTAGAGAGATGACAAAGTTTTTCTAAAACTAGAAAAAGTGTCCATAGGACACGGATGCCCCCGCCAAATGCCATTCATGAAACGGTTTACTATATGGAACTAAATCAAGAGCAGATAATTCAAAAACAAAAAATGCAGGAGTTGTCTTCCTTCTTCATGACACATCGTCTCAGTTTGATGAATGCACCTGTGAACTTTCATGACTATATTCCATATGGTTTAGGGGTTATGGCCCGGACACAGTTTGCTATATGGAACTAAGTCAAGGGCATATAATTCAAAAACAAACAATGCAAGAGTTGTCTTCCTTGTTCATGACACATCGTCTCCGTGTGATGAATGCAACTGTGAAGTTTCATGAATATATTCCATACGGTTTAGGAGTTATGGCCCGGACACGGTTTACTACATGGAACTAAGTCAAGGGCAGATAATTCAAAAACCAAAAATGCAAGAGTTGTCTTCCTTGTTCATGACACATCGTCTCAGTGTGATGAATGCACCTGTGAAGTTTCATGAATATATTCCATACGGTTTAGGAGTTATGGCCCGGACATGGTTAACTATATGGAACTAAGTCAAGGGCAGATAATTCAATAACCAAAAATGCAAGAGTTGTCTTCCTTTTTCATGACACATCGTCTCAGTGTGATGAATGCACCTGTGAAATTTCATGAATATATTCCAAACGGTTTAGGAGTTATGGTCCGGACACAGTTTACTATATGGAACTAAGTCAAGGGCAGATAATTCAAAAACCAAAAAGGCAAGAATTGTCTTCCTTGTTCATGACACATGGTCTCAGTGTGATGAATGCACCTGTGAAGTTTCATGAATATATTCCATACGGTTTAGGAGTTATGGTCCGGACACGGTTTACTATATGGAACTAAGTCAAGGGCAGATAATTCAAAAACCAAAAATGCAAGAGTTGTCTTCCTTGCTGATGACACATCGTCTCAGTGTGATGAATGCACCAGTGAAGTTTCATGAATATATTCCATACGGTTTAGGAGTCATGGCCCGGACACAGTTTACTCTATGGAACTAAGTCAAGGGCAGCTAATTCAAAAACCAAAAATGCAAGAGTTGTCTTCCTTGTTCATGACACATCGTCTCAGTGTGATGAATGCACCTGTGAAGTTTCATGAAAATATTCCATACGGTTTAGGAGTTATGGCCCGGACACAATGTCGGGACGGACGATCAAAAGGACGGACGCAAGGACAAACGGACGGACAGGGGTAACACTTAATGCCCTTTCCACCATTCTTCGAATGGTGGGGGGGGGGGGGGAGTAATAGCCACAGTGACCTTGACCTTGAGGTCATGACCTTGAAAGTCGAACTCTCTCGAGATATTGTCATAAGGAACATTTGTGTGAAGTTATATTGAAATCAGTGAAGAATTATTTGAAGAAATATATGGGCTGCATGATGCTTCCACACAGAGCTCAACCCGGCCCGCACACTAGTACTGGTAAACCGCTTAGAGGATCTAAGCCCGTCCAGGAACCGCGGTGCGAGGCGAACCGTCCATGCTTATAAACCCTATTGGTTTCAATGGGCGACAGGGCTGGAGATGTCATTTCATCTCAATGCCGGTTAAAAGCCCCCAAACTTGTAAGCAACGTCTCCAAAATGACTTCTAGTGTTGACGGGACGTTAAACCCCAAACCAAACAAACAAAAGTGAAGAAATATAGGCGCTAGAGCGATGACAAAGTGTTTCTAAAAATAGCCACAGTGACCTTGACCTTGAGGTCATGACCTTGGAAGTCGAACTCGCTCGAGATATTTCTATAAAGAACATTTGTGTGAAGTAATATTGAAATTGGTGAAGAAATGTAGGCGCTAGAGGGATGACAAAGTTTTTTCTAAAAATAGCCACAGTGACCTTGACCTTGAGGTCATGACCTTGAAAGTCGAACTCGCTCGAGGTATTTTTATAAGGATCATTTGTTTGAAGTTATATTGAAATTGGTAAAGAAATGTAGGCGCTAGAGCGATGACAAAGTTTTTCTAAAAATAGCCACAGTGGCCTGATCTTGAGGTCATAACCTTGAAAGTCGAACTCGCTCGAGTTATTTTCGTAAGGATCATTTGTGTGAAGTTATATTGAAATTGGTGAAGAAATGTAGGCGCTAGAGCGATGACAAAGTTTTTCTAAAATAGCCACAGTGACCTTGACCTTGAGGCCATGACCTTGAAAGTCGAACTCGCTCGCTTATGTTCATAAGGAACATTCGTGTGAAGTTATATTAAAATCGGTCAAGAAATGTAGCTGCTAGAGCGATGACAAAAGTAAGTATGTACTAACGTACGGGACAAATGCTATATCCCCTCTCACAACTATGTTGTGCGAGGGGATAATAAAATCTACTGGATAGTAAGCCTATAGATTCAAACTGATAACTGAGCAGTGAGAGAATAAGCCCATCCCACTTGCCATATAGGCTTAATTCCTCACTGGTAGGATAATTTGCTGTTTGATACCTGACCTTTAAAATCTTACTATTCTTCAGTCTCTATACACTGGTATCAATTTCCTTGGGAGTGAGTGAGTGTTTTGAGTTTTACGTCCCACAAACAGCTAAGGTCATACGGAGACGGGACCTCGGTTTAAAGACTCATCCGAAAGTCTGGAGAAGCCCGGGATCAATTTCCTTGTATGATTTTGTAAAATATTGTAATCTGTGCTTAAATATATTGATCTGTGTTTGCATGTATTATCAATTCTATGTAGATAACAGGACCGTGCTGACTGATGTACCCAACGTTTTGAATACTTTGATACATGTATTTTCAGGAAATAGTATATACGTGTGATCTCAGCGATAAAGCTGTGGTGCAGTAAAGCATCGGATTCGAGTTCGAGAGGTTGCAGGTTCGATCCCTGCAAGTGCCAAGTGTTGTTTCCTTTAGCAAGAGCATTTACCAACATTGCTTAGTATTGGTTAAAACCCAGGAAAAAGAGGGCCACATAGAAGATCAGGGGCCAGTTGTTCAAAGCATCGTTAGCATAACGAGCTCGTTAGTGGTCATATTGTTAACTGTTCTAGCAAGTTTAAAATTCAAAATTTTGGTATTTTTGCTGAAAAAATGTGAGCACATTTTTTCAGCAAAAATATTAGCATATTTGCCATAATAAATGATCAAAGTTTTAACGATACGTTAACTAACGACATCGTTAGTTTTGAACAACTGGCCCCTGTACTACTGCACTAAATGTGTTACCCGCTATAAATATATTCGATTATTATTCGATTATTATTATTATTAATAATAATACAAAATTGTTAACAGTGAAAACAATACATACTATCATTCTGATGTCGGTCACAATGTTTTCAATGTATGCTGCCTCAAAAGAAGACCCCATATCTTCACAGTGCATATGCATGTACCTCTGTTATAATTTACAACCTGAAATATGGATAAACATGATGCATGATTTAGACACCATTTGATGGATAATGATTAATGAACACTCGGAAAGTTTTTGAAAATAAACTGGCAGAATCCAAGATGACTTACATGTATGTAAATATATGCTCTTTGAAGCCTGAGATTGGTTGGTACTGCTCTTTATTTAGATACATCAAATTTATCCTAAATATTCAGACACCTCGAATCCTTCCAACACTTGTTCTTAACCAATTTAGTACCAGAAACCCCAAAACGGGTAGTTGGCAAACAGTGCAGGCCCTGATCAGGGCCTACACTGTTTGTAAAACGTTCAGCTATTTTTCGAAAAGTTTTTGAAGAAAATACCTGACACCCCTAAATTAAATTTTGAAATGGACTGCTGTTATATATAAGGAGAAAGATTCCATTTGGTACAAAATGGGTTAAGCTGAACAAGGGCAAGATACTACCCGATGTATCTAAAAAATGCTGAATGAGTAGCAAACCGTGTAGATTCTGCGGCGTCTCATCTGGGTTTACATTGTTTACCCAGGCCTCTCTGCCCAAATGCATACGGTATATAAAGTACACTAGAACTTCGATGACTCGAACTTTGATGGCTTGTTCACTATGGATGAGTCGAACATGTGCTTGAGTTCCTTGGGAATTACTCAAGATAAGATATAGTGAGGGATAATCAATGGATATTTTCTCCTTTTTTCTGGGAAATGTATGTTGTATGTACTCAATAGAATCGCCTCGATGAGGCGATTCTAATGAGTACACACAACATACATTTATATTACAGAACATTGAAAATAAACACCAAAATGACATCCATCGTGCCACCTGGTATGGCACTAATAGTAACCCTCAATGGCTCGAACTACCGTTCTCGAACACATTTATGGACCCAAAGGGGTTCGAGCCATCGAAGTGAGTGGTACAGTGATGTACATGTACAACATTTCTTCTTTTCCGTCAAACAAAATAGAACCTTTCATAAATCATTCAAAATCGATGATAAATTCAGCATATTCATATTCCTGTAAATCAAAATGAACAAAGGAATAAAGGATAATTATAACTAGAGCAAGCGAGCAGTGGGTCACCTATACCCCCGGCCAACGCCACCCTCTGGTTTATCTTTCGAGCTTGTATGTACTATGTATGAAGATTTCAAGAAGCTTTAAGAATCAGTAAACGTGCTTGTAAAAGCTAAACCAAACATAAAATTTCTAAATGAACCAAGGGAATGAAGGCATCGAAGTTACTGAAGGGATGGGGGCATCAATGTTACTGAAGCAGCAGGGTGGTGTATGCATCAATGAAATCTTTGAACTGGTATGCAATATCGATGCAAGTATCAAATGAACTTGTCTTAGAGTTTAGAACATACATGCATCTGTAAACTTTGTCATAAAACTTTAACCAAATGTAAAATTTCTATGTCTGTGACCTTGACCGCAAGGTCACCATGGGTGGGGGGAGGGACATACATCACTAAATCTTTGGACTGGTAAGCAACATTGATGCAAGTATCAACTGAATTTGTCTTGAGTTTAGACTATGCAGGCATCTATTGACTTTGTCATAAAACTTTTTAAAACCAAATGTTAAATTTCAAAGTATGTGGCCTTGACCTCAAGGTCACTGTGGGAGGGGTGGGGGGGGATGCATCAATGAAATCTATAGACCAGTATGTAACTTCAGTGTAAGTATTAACTAGAGCTATCAAAGGGTTCAGAAGATACAATCTCTTAGAAACTTTGACGCAAAACTTTAACCAAAATGTTAACGGACCGACAGATGGATGGAAGGATGAACGGCAGGATGAAAACTATACACCCCATTGCATACGTTGTATGCCGTGGGTATAAAGATCGTTTGATTGAAAAGAACAGGCCTGTCTACAATTCATTGAGTCAATCCAACCTCTTCAGTTGACCAGCAATAATGTATTTTGACTTCTCGTCAAATAAAAAAGACCTAAAATAATTACTGTTATTAATAAAAATTACTTTGCCTTGTTCACTGATGAAAATATAGTCTAAACTCATGTACATGATGTTGGTGGAAAAGCTTTAAAAGGTGGTTCTTCTGTCGCGGTTTATTTCTGTTATGGTTTGTCTTTGGGTGTTTGAGCAGCTTATATTATTTTATTTTGGACAGCCTATTGGCCATTTTGTGGGAAAGTAACTGTCTTTTGGGCTTTCCGCTATTGATGTTTCCATTAGGGTCTGTTGTTTCATGTTTGTGTTTCTTTCCCTTTGGTGTCTCTGGTGGGAGCTGTGGGTTGATTGTATCGATTCCTGATCATTGCCTCCACTTCTATTTTTAAAGACCAAAACGCAACAGGACAGAGGCATATAGCCATATACTCCTGTGATTTAACCGACCCAATCGACCACCAATCGACCATCGAAACACTCTTTGACCGAGCGATAAAAAGTACGATCGTGTAGTCGCGAAAATACATGACATTGGTAATTCGTCAATTATATCGTCTTCGTCGTAACCCTGGTTTAACTAAATGTGATATTTTACCGACTAATGTCAATCCGTTGATGGATCATGCTTACATCAATCAGTAAACTAATTAATTGTAATCCGTAATAACACATGAATTAGCGCGGCGAGATTAAAAGGTACAATCATTTTTACACGTGCCGCAAACCGACCGCTTGCAAAAATACCTGACAATATGTGGCACGTGTGCTTTCAACACAAAAAGCGGCGCGGCATTTGATCTCTGACTGGTATTGCGTAAGCGGCCTAAATTAGCTTCTGCTTTTACCGCTTCTGTACTTTTGGACGCGCGTCGCAATAAAAACATCCGTACATAAGAATCGGCGATAGTGAATTTTACGCGTACAACGGCAAAAAGTTGGCGTAAAATACGCAGAATCCTGCGTTTCCGAGAGCTCTGCCGTAATGATCGGTTAAACCCGGTTTTAACTGCCGGCCTGTAAAATACTTATACTGACCGGCTTTTTGTCATCCCCGCTCGCAGCAGGTAAGGGTAGAAAGGAAATGATATTTTTTCAGTTCTACACTATTCAAGGAAGAGAAAGAAGACCAAATATATACAAGAAGAAATCTTAAACATACTTGGTAACAACATGACTCAATAAAAAGATTTTAAATTGTGATAAAACAAGTGGACTACGATGGCCCTGGATCGCTCACCTGATCCACATTGTACAAATGAAATCGTAGGTTATATACTACGGTGGAGTGAAGGGTTTGAGCAATTTTTACTGACAGGGAGCCAAGGAAAATTTCTGTGAAATTCTATCAAAATCAATCTAGTTGTTTATGAGTACATGTAGGTCATTTTAAGGTTTATATATTTTAGCTCTGGTGGTTATTATGTTCATTTGAGCAAAATCCATCATAAATGTAGGCACTAGAGCCATAACAAGGTTTTTCTAAAAACAGCCACAGCGACCTTGACCTTCAGCACAGAACCCTAAATGTTGATCTTGCTTGAGGATTGGGTTTAACGCGGAAGTACAGCCGTTAGTTACCAACAATGCATGTTGATCTTTATATTTAATGCAACAAGTATAATCTTTCACAAGAAAAAGAGACACATAACATGTATAAGCACGATTAATCGTGTCGGCCTTAGTTATCAACTTAACTTCTTCAACAGTTTTCAAGCATTCCATTTGATAACATGTTACAAGCATATTGAAGGTGCACACGTGCGTTTTTTAAAGATGAAAAAGTATTTTCGACAATAGTACAGCATTTGCAACGTTGATATTTCAGACATTATACTTTAGATGGCAGGATCCTGGGTGCAGACTGACAATTAGACTATTGCCAAAGACAGTCAATTGTATAAAACACATTTCTGGGATAAAACTCGTGACATTGACATATAATATGTGCTAAGCGTAGACCTAGCTTTTTTGTAAAAGCTATACTTGCCATATCTAACATTTGTGTGAAGTTACATTAAATTCCATTTATAAATCTAGCTGCTATCTTGAGCCATGAAATGAATGTTGTTTTTCTTTTAAAAAAAAGCCACAGTGACCATGACTTAAGCCCAGGACCCTGAAAGTCGAACTTGCTTCAAATATTATCATACCTAACATTTGTGTGAAGCTACATACAATCCATCAATAAATGTAGGCACTATCTAGAGCGATGAAAAAGTTTTTCTAATAAGAAAAATGCCTAACGGCATTATGGACGGGTTTTTCAGTACAGCTTTGACGTTAGCAAAGCTGCAACCTGCATATGTAGCAAGAGTTGGCAGAAGGCAACATAAGTTATCCAAATAAAATTTCAATTGTGCAGTTCTTTTCTTATCCAAAAAATGGCATTGTGTTTTGTAAAAGAGCTCAACAGACTGCAGCAATTCATACCCAACATTTGTGTGAAGTTAAATTTAAATCAATAAATAAATGTAGGCACTACAGCACTACAGCGCTGACATGTTTCCTAAAAATAGACAGTGACCTTGACATTGAGCCCAGGGCCTTTAAAGTCGATATTGCTTGAGATTGATATAATAATTTGTGATACCCACCATTTGAGTGAGTGAGTGAGTGTGTGCGTGCATGCATGAATGTGTGTATGCATGCATGACTGCATGTATACAAGCATGTGTGTGTACATGCATGCATGCGTGTGTCTGTGAATGTATGCATGCATGAGTGTATGTGTGCATACATGTGTGCTTGCATGCATGCATGTGTGCGTTTATGTATGTGTGCGCGTGCATGCATGCATGAGTACATGCATACACATGTGCATGCATGTATGTGTGCATAAGAGTACATACATGCATCAGTGCATGCATTCGTATGTACATGCAAGCATGTTTGTGTATGCATGTGTGTATGTGCATGTATGCATAAGTGCATGTGTAAATGTATGCATGATACATGAGTATGTGTGTGCATGCATGTGTGCCTACATGCATGTGTGTGTAACACACACATGCATGTGTGTGTGCATGCATGCCTGTATGAGTGTGTGTGTACATGCACTGGTTTACAAGGCGAGTAGCGTTACCACTGCGCCACGGGGGCTTCTACAGACAAGTGTGTGTGCATGCGTATGTGTGTATGCATGTGTGAACATGCATGCATGTATACATACGTGCATGTATGCAGGAGTGCATGTGTGCATGCACGCATGCATGCGTGTGTGCACATGCATGCGTGTTTGCGGACTCCCGCCCGGACATCGCTATTTTAAAGGATGTTTTTTAAATGTGTACCCCAAAGAACAAATGAACAAGAAATTTTCAAGCCTTCGCATTGTACAAAACGAAATTTGTATATTTACCCAAAAAATAAGGAATTTTACAAACTTGCAATTAATAATAAAATGTTTATGTGTTTCTAAGAAAGAAAAAAAAGGAAAAAAAATCATTTCCCCCATAACCCAGGACCCTCTGGCTCAAGCTTGCAAGGAAAGTAAGTGAGCTTGCAAGGGAAGTAAGGGAGGTAATACAGACAAAACTTCTTAAATAAACTTAAGTTCGAAAAATGGTCATTTTCAACAAAACTCTTTTCCTTGGTGCCATTAATGTATTGCATATGAAAGAGATACTATCAACGAAGCAACAGTCCTAATATGAAAGCAATCCACTGAAGAATAAAGGTAATATATTACTTAGAAAAAAAGGTTAACCAAAAGGTAAACCTAGGACGACGCCCGCCCGCACATCGCTATTTTAAAGGAAGGATTTAAAAAAAAACGTCCAAAAATAGACACTGTGACCTTGACCTTGAGCCCAGGACCCTGAAAGTCAAACTTGCTTAAGATATTATCATACCCAACATTTGTGTTCAATTACATAAAAATACTTTGATAAATGTAGGCGCTACTTTTGGACACTACATGATCCATATTAATTCTTGGCCCAGTTATTGTCAGATGATTATTCTCAGTAAGTTTGATGATGATCAGACCAAGACTGTGGCTTCTAGAGTGTTTGCAAGGTTTTTTTTTATGATTCGACCTATTGACCTACTTTTGGACCCGGCATGACCCATATTCAAACTTGACTGAGGTGTTGCCTAGATGATCATTCTTAGCAAGTTTGATGGTGACTGTGCCAAAATTGTGACCTCAATAGTGTCAACAATGTTTTTCTATGATTTGACTTACTGACCTACTTTTTGACCCACCACAACCCACATTCGAACTTTAACCATGTATTGTCAAGATGATTATTGTGAGCAAGACTGGCGATGACTGGACCAAAAGTGTAGTCACTATAGAGTGTTCACAAGGTTTTTGTATGATCTGACCTATTTTTGGACCCTACATGGCCCATGTTCGAACTTGACCCAGATATTGTCAAGATGATCATTTTGAGCAAGGTTGATGAAGACTGGACCAAGACTGTGGCCTCTAGAATGTTCACAATGTTTTTCTATGATTTGACCTACTAACCTACTTTTTGAGCCAGCATGACATATATTCGAACTTGACCCAAATATTGTCGAGATGATCATTCTGAGCAAGTTTGATGAAGATTGAACCAAAATTGTGGCCTCTGGCGTGTTTTTCTATGATTTGACCTACTGATCTACTTTTGACCCATCATGACCCATATTAGAACATAACCCAGATATTGACAAGATGTTCATTCTGAGACAGTCTGATGAAGATTGAACCAAAACTGTGTCCTCTAGAGTGTTCACAAGGTTTTTCTAGGATTTGACCTACTGGCCTGCTTTTTGATCCAACATGACCATATTCAAAATATTCGAACTTGATATTGTCAAGATGATCATTCTGAGCAAGCTTCCTGAAGATTGGGCCAAAACTCTGGCCTCTAGAGTGTTCACAAGGTAATTTATGACTCCTTTTGACCCGACATGACCAATATTCGAACCCGACTGAGACATTATCATGATTATCATTCTGATCAAGTTTGATGACGACTGGACCAAAACTGTGGCCTCTAGAGTGCTCACGAAAAGTTAACACATGGACGAAGCACGACGGACGACGACGCCTGATATCTCATGATCTTTGGTCAGGTGAGATAAAAAGATAAGTAAATAAAACAAACTTCTGAACTTCATAAATGCATCTAAGAATGCATTCAGAGACTATATATTGAGACGACACTCACGAAGATTAAGACAATACCTGTGAGTTATCGTGGCCGAATGGCTACAAAGCAAATCAACTTTCTTTCTATTGATACCGAGATTGATCACAGAAAAGTCATTACCACCACTCACAGGTGTACATTACATACACTCCATGTTTGCAGGATGAAAATTAGAAGAGAAACAAAGATCAGGAATCGATACAATTAACTTACTCCACCCATCAACGACACCAAAGGGAAAGAAACACAAACATGAAGAGACCAGACAATAATGGAAACCCAAACAAAGGATGGCCATAAGGACAGTTACTTTCCCACAAAATGGCCAAATGGCCACGTAAAGTCAACATGGGGACACAACAAAGAAGAAAGAAAGGAGAAAAAAGATAATAATAAAAGTTTCTCCTACCTACTGCCCAAATTTTTTTCAGCATGTTAGCGGAAACACAGCTATTATATTTTTACACCTAAGCACATAACTCAATATTCTCAAATAAAAGAACCACGCAGTTGCCATTTCCATAAAAATGTCCTGATCTGAAGGATGGTGCATTTTGCAGCATTCATTCCTGCAAATGGTGCCAAGTACGGACATTGAATTTTAGGTAAATGGTCAACTCGTACCTAAGTCAACTCGTACCTGTTCTTTGGTCAACTCGTACCCCCAAGTCAACTTGTACCTATTTTGGTTAACTCGTGCGGGTGGGGTACTCTTAATTTTGCCTGCTACAGTACATAGGTTGGGACTATTTTCGGGATTCAACAGTTTATTTATATATTTTTTTTGGTGGCGTGTGTGTGTGTGGGGGGCGGGGGGGGGGAGGGGTAGGGAAAATTGGTATTTTTATGGGTACAGGCCATTTAGCAGATATTGTATTGAGGAGGGGGGAGGGGTCCCTTTTTTGCTTTAAATGCTAGTTAGTATTTTGACACATTATTCCACCCATATCAGATTATTATATGGCAGAAATAAGTAAAAACACTTTTATAACTAGAGAAAGTGACCAGTGGGTCACGTATACCCCCGGCCAGCATCACCCTCTGATATATCTTTCGAGCTTGTATGTAATATGAATGAAGTCAAGAAGCTATAAGAATCTATAAATGTGCTTGTTAAAGCTAAACCAAACATAAAATTTCTAAATGGACCAAGGGAGTGAGGGCATCAAATAGAACACACAGGCATCTATAAATTTTGACATAAAACTTTAACCAAATGTAAAATTTCTAAGTCCGTGACCTTGAGGTCAAGGTCACCATGGGTGGGGGAATGGACATGCATCATGAAATCATTTATCAAACATGAAGAGAATCTAAGATGTGGTTACAGAGATATCAGCAATGAAAAAGGTTTAACACAAAACTTTGACGTAAAAGTAGATGAACAGACAGACAGACAGCCCACCCAGGGGCTTGACCCAGAGGCTTAGATATTCCATATGAAAGGTAATGCTATAGAGATATCCTTTACCAAACATGAAGAGAATCTAACATGTGGTTACAGAGATATCAGCAATGAAAAAGGTTTAACACAAAACTTTGACGTAAAATTAGATGAACAGACAGACAGCCCACCCAGGGGCTTGACCCAGGGGCTTAGATATTCCATATGAAAGGTAATGCTATAGAGATATCCTATACCAAATATGAAGAGAATCTAACATGTGGTTACAGAGATATCAGCAATGAAAAAGGTTTAACACAAAACTTTGACGTAAAATTAGATGAACAGACAGACAGACAGCCCACCCAGGGGCTTGACCCAGGGGCTTAGATATGCCATATGAAAGGTAATGCTATAGAGATATCCTTTACCAAACATGAAGAGAATCTAACATGTGGTTACAGAGATATCAGCAATGAAAAAGGTTTAACACAAAACTTTGACGTAAAATTAGATGAACAGAGAGACAGACAGCCCACCCAGGGGCTTGACCCAGGGGCTTAGATATTCCATATGAAAGGTAATGCTATAGAGATATCCTATACCAAATATGAAGAGAATCTAACATGTGGTTACAGAGATATCAGCAATGAAAAAGGTTTAACACAAAACTTTGACGTAAAAGTAGATGAACAGACAGACGGACAGACAGACAACCCACCCAGGGGCTTAGATATTCCATATGAAAGGTAATGCTATAGAGATATCCGGTACCAAATATGAAGAGAATCCAACCTGTGGTTACAGAGATATGAGCAATCAAAAAGGTTTAACGCAAAACTTTGACGTAAAGGTTGACGAACGAACGTACGAACGAACTAACGAACGAACAAACAAACGAACGAACGAACGAACAAACAAACATACGAACGAACCAACGAACGGACGGAAAGACGAAAACTATATACCCCCTGACATACTTCGTATGCCGGGGGTATAATAACAGAAAGGAAGCCAGTATAATTTGGAGATATATATATGTACTTATTTTTGGTATGCTAGAATTTACAGATATTGTTTGGGGTATTGGTGGTATATTATTCGAGAATTCCATAGGAAAACGGAGGTGGAGGCAATGATCAGGAATCGATACAATCAACCCACAGCTCCCATCAGAGACACCAAAGGGAAAGACAAACGAACATAAAACAACAGACCCTAATGGAAACACCAACAGCGGAAAGCCAAAAGGACAGTTACTTTCCCACAAAATGGCCAATAGGCTATCCAAAACAGAACAGCACAAGCGACACATAAGCAACACAAACACCCAAAGACAAACATAACAAAAATAAACCGCGACAGACATTACGAAAACATGCCTATACAAATACATTGTAAATTTTACCACCGAAAAATTTTGATATGTTTCTTATTTCTGCTCGAAACATAGATTGTAGATACTCGTTAGAACCGCCTTGATGAGGCGGTTCTTACGAGTACCCACAGTCAATGTTTTTGAGCAGAAATAAAAAAATAATGCATACCCCTGCAAACCCCAGTTTTACTATATGAAAGTGGGGTTCGGGGGGGGGGGGGGGGGGTCAAAATCTTTTAGGCGTGTTTTCGTGATGAGAACTGCCTTGGAACAGTCAGCGGAAACGAATTCCACTGTGGGGCTTAAATCAATTTTACGTGGCCACAACCCTCGCCCTTACTTCGCTAACAATGTGGTCGTTGTTTGACGCCTTCACTATGTAAACACTCTTCAGCAAGAACTTGGTGGTACTAAGGCCTATGAGCTTCAGGCTTTAGCTGTAGAGAGGGCTTTCACGGTGATGTTGCACTGATGAGTTAGGAGGCCTTCATGCGGACTGCACAAATTATTTGTCTAAATCGCGACGGAAGGGCGAGGATTGTGGCCACGTAAAATTGATTTAAGCCCCCCAGTGGAATTCGTTTCCTCTGACCGTTCCATGGCGGTTCTTCTGACGGGGTTTAGTTTTGTTATGGTTTGTCTTTGGGTGTTTCTATCGCTTATATTATTTTATTTTGGATAGCCTTTTAACCATTTTGTGGGAAAGTAACTGTCCTTTTGGCTTTCCGATGTTGGTGTTTCCGTTGGGGTCTGTTGCTTCATGTTTGTGTTTCTTACTCTTTGGTGTCTCTGATGGGAGCTATGGGTTAATTGTATCGATTCCTGATCATTGCCTCTACTTCTATTTTTATAGACTGTAAAGTTGACCTGTATATATGTGCAACAAAGTTCAACTTATCCAAAAATAGATTTTTTAACATAGGTACGAATTTACTTAGGTACTATCTATCTATCTTCTGATACTGCGTCGGTCACATTTGACCATTTCCGCAGGTACGAGTTGACTAAGGTACGAGTTGACCATAAACAGGAACGCGTTGACTAAGGTACGAGTTGACTTAGGTACGAGTTGGCCAGAAACCGAATTTTATTACCGCTGCCGGAAATCAAACTGGGGTCTCTAGTATCAAAGGCAATGCTTCAGGAACTCAACTGGCGTACCATTACCAGATCTGAGAGTTTAGCTATTTCTAAAGACTGTCCATAAAAATAAAGACAGCCTTTAAATTTATGGACTCACGTGTCTCTGACAAGCAATGCAAATTGTAAGAATTTTCAAAAATTCAAAAATCGCAGAACATGTGTATTATATAAACTTATCTGTTACACGATGAATTGCATACACAGAAAGTTTTGTCTCAAACTGTTGTCTACTTTTTGAGTATTTATATAAAATGTCTACGGAAGATATTCTTGTCTAGGTTTTCTCCCTTCATGTACTTTACAACAAGTGTGCCACGCATCAGGTGACATATTTCATTGTTTATAGTGTAAGGGAGAAAACCTGAACTGCACAGAATCAATTATTTAAGTTCTTGAATTATTAATCAACAAGACAACGGATCATACTCAGTTTTCAGCTACACGCAGATTGCCATGTAATAAAGAAGGTTACGTAACACATCATGTACTGCGATTTTCGAATTTTTGAAAATTCTTACGATTTGCATTGCTTTCTAGAGACACGTGAGTCCATCAATTTAAAGACTATCTATATTTTTATCATTTTATGGACAGTCTTTAGAAATAGCTATACTCTCACATCTGATTACCCAACGGCGCATAGACAGTCGTTTGGTCATTCTATGGGTGAGTCGATAAACCCAAATCTACCCAAATCCACTGTATTTACCCAAATCCACTGCATTTACCCAAATCCACCTGATAATTACCCATATCCACCTATAGCTGGCCTATTTAAAGTCATTTAAGTTGTTTTTAATGCTTATATGATAGAATATATCACTTAGGACAAATAAATAATCAAATTTAGTAACGTTGATATTTGTATGGATGATAATTACACAACAGCTATTTACCGCACATACCTCTCACACCCCTCACTCATATGAATCAATTTTCTGTTGCTGATATGGAAAGGGTTTGAACTCAATTTGTCCTAACAGGTCCTAAACATTACAAATTCAATTTGATATTCTATTGACGATTAAATTAATAAAATGTCATTTATCCGTGTTATCTTTTTTTAAGATACGCACCTACTAGGCAGGTGTAGTGCGACAAAACATCTTCAAGTCAGAATACACAGATTGCCTTAGGCTGTCCTATGATCATAGCACGCACAGCGATCACCATTACCTGTCTATTTATTTCTTTATTTTAGATTATAACCAAGCAAATACGAAAGAAAGAAAGAAAGAAAGAAAGAAACAGAAAGAAAGTAAACCTGCCTCATTCTTTTAGTTCCGCATCCTCGTCAACAATAGTGTATGATGGTAGAAAGAAAGAAAGAAAGAAAGAAGATTATCGAAAGCATCACGGAAACATGGCTATGTAATTTTGTCCGCTAGGGCCCCACTATGATAAAGTAAAATTGGGGTTCACAAGAACACAGATTATTTTTTTAGTTCTGATCAAAAACATTGATTGTGACTCACCAAAGAACTGCCTCGCCGAGTCGGTTCTAATGAGAACCCACAATCTACGTTTTAGCCGTTATACGAGAGAAAGACAGGAAGAATAGAAAGGTTGAAAAAAGAAATAGTATTTACTCGCTTCTGTGCATTTTGGTTTTCCATCCAAGTCAACAAAAGTTGTCACTTGAACAGTAGACATAAAACTAAGATACGTCTATAGTCAAGAAAAAATATATTATAAATATTATTATTATTGGTAGTAGTAGAAGTAGTATTGGAAAACATTATTATCGTTTTATTTATTTATTTATATTAATTTATTTATTTATCTTTTTTTATAAAAAGCCTGTTTATTCAGACAAAAACCTTTAGAAAGCTTTAAGTCACGCCCAGTTGTCAAGCGCAGTGTTTATTCGAACAAAAATCCTCGCCAATCAGAACGCTTCATATCCAAAGCAAATGTGTCAAGTCACGCCCCGCTGGCACTGCAGGGGCCAATAGACTAACAGTTTAAGTGAATGTGAATTACCCGTCCCTCTTAATTTAATAATTTATTAATAATTTTTGATAGCGTCTGAGATATCCCTCACCCACTCAGCAGCAGCAGCAGTTCATTTAACCCGAGCATAGGCAATAAAAGAGAAATCCTGAGCCCAAAATTAATTACTCGGGCGTGTTTGGACCAGTGACGGATGTGCGGAGGCGTTACGCTGTTTTTGCGGCTCACGGGCTTTGCACTAAGGAGCGTTTCGCCAAGGTGTCATGCCGTCGCGAGACAAGCGCCATTATGATAACTTATCCGTGCGACATAAGTACATTTTTCATATCTCCAAAATGGCTACTTGTCTGATGAAAATCCGTGATATTTTTCTTAAACATGCTCAAAACAAGGTTGTGGATGCTCGTTAGAACCGCCTCATTGAGGCGGTTCTAACTGGTACCGGCAACCTGTCTTGACGCAGAAATAAGAAAAATAATGTGCACCCCCGGAAACCCCCGTTTTTCATATGGAGTGGGTTTTTGGGGTCATTTCACGGACTTTTTCACGTGGTGGCGACTGCATTACGAAATCATGCCTATATAAACGCAAAATAAATAAATAAAATAAATATGATAAAAAAAAAAATAATAAAATACAAAACAAAAAAGAAAAAGCGAAACTTATATGCTGAAAAATTGGGAAAGATCTCCTATTTCTGCTCTTAAAATATACATGTAGATTGTGGGTACACGTTAGGGTCGCCTCAGCCTGTTGGTTCTATAACGAACACCCATATTCTACATTTTGGTAAAGATCTAAGAAAAGTAATGTTAACTACTGTAAAACTCGAATTTAGTGTATAAAAAGGGTACTCAATGGGAGTGGAATACGATAGGGTGTGTGTTTTAATCACGGTAACACACCCTTATAATTTTGCACCCCCATCCACGCAAAAAAGTATGACAAACACCGTATTTTTATCGTATTTTTCCCCCTTTCTTTGTTATTGTTGCAGTATCCTCAATATAACTGAATTTGAACAGGCGTGATTTTGTGATGCGCTACTGTTTTATTGGACTGAACACCGAGGCCCAGGTTTTGTTTGTTTGACTCGCGGTTTAACGTCCCCGTCAACACTTTAGAGGTCATTTTAAAGGCGAGGCTTCCTTTTAGTGGGACTTTGCCTCGGCATTGGGGTTAAATTACATCCCAAACCATGCCATCCAATAAAACCATTATGGCTGATATGCATGCACCACGCTTCCTGGGCAGTTTTAGAACCTTTAAGCGGTTTTCCAGTATTCCTGTGCGGTTGGTTTCAGCTCTGCGTGGAAGCATTATGCACATCACGATAACATGTCCGTGAAACTAAGACCCCTCTAAACCCCACTTTATATACAGGAAAATGGGGTTTACGGGGGTATACATTGTCTGCCTTTTGTTCAAAAACATAGATTATTGGTAATAGTTAGAACCGCTTCATTGAGGCGATTCTAACGACCACCCACAATCTATGTTGAAAGCAAAATATATAAAGATATTACAATTTTCACTTATTATTTGTACTATCTGACACCATGTTAGACGCCATGTGTGTGTGTGTGTGTGTGTGTGTGTGTGTGTGTGTGTGTGTGTGTGTGTGTTTAAAATCAATTAAAATCTGTGCCAAGTGATAGCGCATTCAACGCACTCAGAATCTGAGTTTTCACATGTGGCCTGCAAAACGTTCAGTCATTTTCCATAAGTGAATAGTGAAGGCCATGACCAGACTACGCAGACACGCAGCTTGAACAAAGCATTCGCTAAGCGCAGGTCTCTTTACGAAAACACAGTATGTATAGTTAATTTTAGGAAATTGTGTAATATGTCGCTCATTTGTGCTAGCAATACGGGTTGTAAGCGCGTGTTAGAACAGTCCTCAAAGATTTGTGTTTCACCATTCTGCTGAAGACTGTGAAATGAGGCGTGTACCGTTTCCTAATATTGGGAAGCCCTTTTGGGTAGGGGCGATAAGTTCCACAGTCTTCTACACTATGGTCGAAATTATCCATACTGGAGAGGAACCAATTTTTTTTCAATGTTTTTAATAAAGCCTAGTCGACCGTTGATGAACAGACTTCAATTCAATGTCATGACGTTGGATGAATGTGGTTTTAATGTTTTTCCGACGTTGTATGCCCACTGGAAAAGTACATCCGTCAATATCAATTACCGGTATGTCAAAATAAACGATCGGTACATTGTTGTATGGGTTTGTTTGTTAGATTCGAGGTTAAATGTCCCCGTTAACACTGTTAATGCCATTTTGGAGACGTTGCTTCCAATTTTGTTGGACATTTACCCGACATTGGGATTAAATGACAACTCAAGCCCTTCCACTAAAATGAAATGGCCCCCGCCCATAGGGCTTGAAGAAATATATGGGCTGCACGATGCTTCCACGCAGAGCTGAATCCGGCCCGCACACTAGTACTGGTAAACCGCTTAGAGGATCTAAGCCTGTCCAGGAACCGCGGTGCGAGTCGGACCGCCCATGCTAATTTCATTGGGCGACAGGGCTTGAGGTGTCATTTCATCTCAATGTCGGGTAAAAGTCCCACAAAATTGGAAGCAACGTCTCCAAAATTACCTTTACAGTGTTGACGGGGACCGTCGGACGTTAAACCTCAACTCAAACAAACAAATCCACCCAATGAAAGCAATAGGGTTTATATGCATGGACTCCCACCACTTTGCCTGGGCCGCTTTTATCTTAAAAAAACAACAACAAAAAAAAAAACAGACGGCCTCCGCCCATCGGGGCTTGAAGAAATAAAACGGCTGCATGATGCTTCCGCACAGAGCTGAATCCGACACGCACACGAGTACTGGTAAACCGCTGAGAGGATCTAAGCCTACCCAGGCAAAGCGGTGTGAGTTGGTCCGTCCATGCTTATAAACCCAATTGGTTTCATTAGACGACAGGGCTTGAGATGTCATTTCATCTCAATGTCGGGTAAAAGTCCCACAAAATTGGAAGCAACGTCTCAAAAAATACCTTAACAGTGTTGATGGGGCCGTTAAACCTCAAATCAAACAAACCAAAAAAAAAAAGAAGAAGTAAATATCCTGTGTTTATGTATACCCCTTCTCTATATGAAGTGGGGTTTATGGAATGTTAATTTTACGGACTTGTTCACATGAGTAAATGAATGAATGGGTGATCTCCGACTCCGTTAATATCCATTTTGTTATGAACATAAATTAGATTGTGAAGAGCAGAATGTGCTTGACCGGTGCTTCAACATACATTTTAAAAGTTTTTTTTTTTGTTTTTTTTTCGTATACCCTTGGCCTCCCTGACCTTGTGGGTAAGAGCGCTGACTAATCACTTGGTCTCCCACCGCTGTGTTTCGAGCATACTTCTGGGCTACGACCACTTGCATCGTCACTATTCTAATTCTTCGTCAAATATTAATGTCATGATCTCCGGTCAGATAATTTTTATTTATTTATTCATGTTTATTTTCAAATTTCATTTTTCATACCATTTTCTCAAAAATTAATTTGTTTGCATTTTTATTAATATGTTCGAGTTTATCAAATTCTTTTCGGAAGTAATAGATACTGTACGACACACAAAGAGTGTCGGATCAATGTCGGGCCGATAGCAATAGATGGCAACGTCGTATCTCTGTCGGCCCGACGTTGGCCCGCTGTTCAGGTCTGGCTTTGACGATATTGCTATTATAATTAAATATTATACGATGAAAAATGGACACGTGATGATGGTTCTTTTGTTTTAATGTTGCACTTGATTGAATTTGTGAATTATTATTATCAATATTTTTTTTAATTTGTAAGCCTGACTCACGTGCGGCTCCTCTCTGGGGTGGCTTCCAAGCGACAGGAGCTGGACATCAACGAGATTTTTTTTCAGTAAGGCTTGCATTACGAAAATACGCCTATTCAAATAAATTGCAAATGTACCAACAAAAATGAAACTTCTCTGATAAAATGTATATTTTTCATATTTCTGCTCGGAACATGGATTGTTGGAACTCGTTAGAACCGCCTCGGCGTGGCCGTTCTAAAGAGTACCCACAATGTGTATTTACCGGAAATGGGAAAAATGATCATTATCCATGTAAACACCAGTTTTAATGTATAAAGGGGAGTTTAAGGGGGTTAAAATTATATAGGCATGTTGCGTGTTTTCGCAATGCCAAGTTTAATAGATACATTTTCGTCGATGACTGACTGACAGTAGCAGTTATGCAGACTCCCCAAGATTTAATACGTTTAGACAGAAATGTTATTATACATTTCCAAAAAGTTTCACACATAAAACACATTTGTGTGCATTGCATTTACTCAGCCTGCATATAACTGCTACTGTCTATGGCCCCTGCAGGTAAGTTCCTTTCCATTTTTTTCTGAGTCAAGCAAGAATTATTCTGTTGATTCTGACAAAGTACCCATTCTTCATCACAAATAATGATGATAATAAATAATAAATATAGATAGATGCTTATCAATAGTGTCTGCCCCCCCCCCCCCCCCCCCCCCCCCTCCGCGCCCATCGGGTCTTGAAAAATAGATAGCGCTACATGATGCTTCCACGCAGAGCTGAAACCGACCGCTTAGAGGCTATAAGCCTACCCAAGAAAAGTGGTGCGAGTCGGACCGTCCATGCACATAAATCCAATTGGTTTAATTGGGCGGCAGGGCTTGAGATGTCATTTCATTTCAATGTGACGGGTAAAAGTCCCACAGAATTGGAAGCAATGACTCCAATATTATGGTTGATTTTTTTTTTTTTTTTTTTTTTTTACGGTGGATTTGGGCTAACGGGGTTTTGAGAAGAAAAATTAAAATATCGGATTTTTTTTCTGGAAATTTTCATTTTGGTGGATACAATTTCCAGTATATTTAATAGGTGTGTTTTCGTAATGGGTTGGTTAGTTGGTTGGTTGGTCCTTTCTTTCTTCCTTTCTTAATTTCTTTCTTTCTTTCCTTCCATCTTTCTTTCGAAAACACACATATTGAAACTTATGGGCCGAAATATATTCATCACAATGAAATTTTCTATTAAAAATTATTATTATTTTTTTTTTTTCATATCGGCTCAAAGCATGGTTTTTTGCAGCTCGTTAGAACCGCCTCACCGCCTCGATGAGGCGGTTTTAGAGTGTTTGTTTGCTTGAATGGAGGTTTAACGCGGGTTCCGTTTCAGCTCAGCGTGGAAGCATTTCAGAGGTGCAGCCCAATCAGTTTCTTTCAGCACGGATTGTGGGAGGGGGGGGGGGGGGTTCCAAAAAATACCCACAGTCTATGTCTACGATATATGTTTTTTTGTTTTTTTTTAGCAGAACTAATAAAAATAATATGTTCCCCTGTAAACCAAAGCCTTGCTTTATAAAAAGTTGTGTTTTTAGCAGAACTAATGAAAATAATATGTTCCCCTGTAAACCAAAGCCTTACTTTATAAAAAGTTGTGTTTAATAAGGTCGTATATTCTGCGGTATTTTCTGCATGTTTTCTTTTTTTTTTTTTTTCACTCAACCGTCAAACATTCACTTGTCTATTTATTTTCCTTTCCTTTCTTCCTTTCTTAATAAATAAATAAATAAATAAATAACTATTTTTTGAGGTTTAAAATTATCTAACATTATTTATAATAGACGTGTGTGAACTATGATTATTACAGTGGTAACCCTAGGCAACCAACTGAAAGATGTTTCGTTACACTACACGCAATGTATAGTGCGTGTTAAATTGTTACAAGTTACTAAATTTGATTATTTATTTGTCCAAAGTGATATATTCTATCATGTAAACATTAAAAAAACTTATATGACTTTAAATGGCCCAGCTATAGGTGGATATGGGTAATTATCAGGTGGATTTGGGTGGATTTGGGTAAATACAGTGGATTTGGGTAGATTTGGGTTTTTCGACTCACCGTCCTTCTATACAAGGTCACATATGACCTTGTTGCGATACCTGCGGCTGACTACCTGATCCGGAACACCCTTCCTTCTACCAAAAATCATCCCCTTGCAAACAGACAGATTGTGACTCTAAAAGACTAAGTACTACAAGTTCACATTCTTTCCCCGCACTATCATCCACTGGAATGCCCTGCCAGCCCACATACCAGTTCTTCCTACAGTGGCTATCTATCTTCTCATACTGAGTTGGTCATATTTGGCCATTACCTCAGTTGGGTGGGTGGCTAAATTTAGAATTTAGCACAAAAAAAAAATCATCTCTGGATGAGTCCTTAAAACTATTTACAATCCAAGCACAGAGGTATCCTAAAACATACATATGAGTGTCAATCCTATACTATGTGGGCTTTGAACTCCTCTGCAGTCTTGGCATTCAGCGCAGAAGATGGAAGACTGTTCCACTGAGGAATAGTTCTAGGGAAGAAAGAGTTTTTCAGGGCATCACTATAGGACTGGTACCTACGATACTGTGAGTTATTTGCTTTTGATGCCCTTGTCCGGGTTGACACTGTTGCAGGGGTCAAATACTTATCCTTGTTAACTGATACCGTACCAGAATGTATCTTGTAGAAAAAGGTTAAGAAGGACTGCTCACGACGGGTCTCCAGGGATGGCCACTCTAGCTCAACAAGCATGTCACCGACGCCACTTCTATTTCGCCATCGTCTGCAGGTCCATCGAGCAGCCGTCCTCTGCACCTTCTCCACCTGCTGAATCTGAGTTTTAACATATGGATGCCAAATGGGTGATGCATATTCAAGCTGAGGGTGAACCAATGTTTTATATGCAACATCCCTTGTCTGCCCAGGTGCAAAAGCCAAATTACGTCTAAGAAATCCTAAGGTCCTAGTTGCTTTAGATGTTATTTCAGAGATATGTTGACCCCAATCGAGATTGTCAGTGATGGTGATACCAAGATATTTGGCAGAATGAACTTGCTCCAAAGTTTACTGGTGTAGTGTGTAATCATGCTTAATTTGCTTGCGCTGAAGGTGTCGTGACACCGGTATCGGGACAACTCGGCACATAACCAACTCGGCCCACAATAGTTATAATGCTTATTAAGCTGTACATTGATACTTTATTTGCCTGTTTTATTATTATTATTTTATAATAATTATATATATGCTTATTAAATCAAACAGTTTCTAGTTTATTTTTTTTTGCATTTTTTAAAAAAAATCATCTAAATCAATAAGCTCTGGATATGACTGAATTGCTACACTAATTATCCGATTAATCAGGCGATGACTAAAGCTGTGAATATGATATTTGGGACTCATTGCCACCCATGATTGCCCAGCCGAGTTGATGGGCGTATTGTCAAACAAGAGATTGTCCAGCTGAGTTGATGGGCGTCTTGTCAAACGATATTTTTCCTTGTTTTCAGTAAAAATAGGCTGTGGGTGCTTGTTAGAACCACCTCATTGAGGTGGTTCTAACGAGTAACCACAACCTATGTTTTTTTGTTTTTTTTTAAGATTTATTCGCCTGTAAATTTAAGAAACAACTTAAATAGTTGAAATTTTATTGAAAAAAAAAAATCTTCATATTTATTTAATAAAGATCTACTCCATTAAATATTGATGTTTGGTCCCTATTTAGTTGGTCCCTATTTCACAGGTAACTTTAATTTGATTATTTGTTTGGTTATGCAATTATCATTACCAAGTGAACAATAGATAATTGACCCAAACAGCTAATTATGTGCCGAGTTTGTATAGGCCGAGTTTGTCATGTGCCGAGTTTGTCATGTGCCAAGTTTGCTATGTGCCCAGTTGTCCCACAACCAGTGACACCCTCATTGAATGGCATTTGGCTACATTGAACTTCATCTGCCAATCTGCTTCCCCTTGTGCAAGTCGATCCAGGTCATCTTGTAAAATGCGACAGTCAGAAGAAGAATATATGTCCCTATACAGGACACAATCATCAGCAAACAAATGGACAGATGACCTGATGTTACCAGGGAAATCACTGATGAATATCAAAAAGAGGACCGGTCCAAGTACCGAACCTTGTGGGACACCAGATAGAACAGGGACTGAATCAGACGCTTGGCCGTAAAGTACAACTTGTTGAGAGCGCCTGGAGAGCCATGAGCTAATCCAATTATGTGTGGATCCTCTTATCCCATAGTAGTCCAATTTGTACAATAGCCTTCTGATGCGTGGCACAGTTTTCTCTTCTATTTATTTTCTCCCTTTCTCTGGGAGACGACAAAAAATGATCCACAGGAATGACGTGGGTGACGTGTCGCTAAACCACCAAATAATCAATCAATCAAAACGAAATAGCTCACCTAAATATGAATTTAGCCAACCGAGGAATAACTCATGGAATGGAATAGAATATTCTAAATTTGAATTTAGCCAACCGAGGAATAACTCATTTCAGGTCTCAACAAAACTACAACTTCAACTGCAGTCTACTCACCAGACTAAACGGTCATACTAAAAACCGCAAGGTACCGCAAATCCGCTAGGCACGGGCCGACTTTATCTATCTATCTTCTGATACTGCGTCGGTCACATTTGACCATTACCGCAGGTGTATATGACATACACTCCAGGTTTTGCAGGATGAAAGCCTACACAGTAATCATGTAATTACGGTAGGGATCTTTAACCTGCACAGGGGATGGTTCTCCCTGCACAGGGGGCCTCCAGTTAACGTCCCGATCCGAAGGACGGTGCACTTTATGACATTCATCCCTGCAAATGATGCCAATGGAGCGTGTTCGGACACCGAAATTTTATCGCCGCTTCCGGGGATCGAACCCGGGACCTCTAGCATCAGAGGCGAGTGCACTAACCACTGAGCTATCACGCTCCATCCAACTTACAGTACGGGTCCTACTAAACACTGCTGGGACTGACAAGGACAAACAAGGGCTGCACAAGGAATGACAAGGACTGACTGACAAACCTGGAGTGTATGTAATGTGCACCAGCGGTAATGGTCAAATGTGACAGACGCAGTATCTATCTTTCTATATATACTGCAGCACCCTCTCACGAGTATAATATGCAGTTGCGCTGTCTGTGCAGTGAATAAAAGTGAGATTGTAGGAAAATAAAAAGTGTGAAAGTGAGACATGATAAAAGCTAAAAGTGTTAATGCAGATGAGGTGTAATTTAAAGAAAGAAAGAAAGAAAGAAAGGAAACAAGGACAGCATAGGGACATTTAAAATAGGGCTTATTTTGCGAGTATCAATATTTGTGTCATTTTTGACATTAAAGTTACTTCTAGGGTTGGTTTGTCTCGAGGATATTTTAGCGAGTCAAACTTAAAGACAGTAAATGTACATATACCAGACACGTGTAGAATTGAGCTATTTGGAAACAGAAGTAAACGTATTGTAAATATGTTACCCTCTAAAGATTTTATTGTCTTTTTATTATTTATTTATATTATTATTATTTGTTTGTGTGTGTGTGTGGGGGGGAAGGTAGGTGTTTTTATTTTTGCAGGCTAACTTATTTATTAGTCAGCCTCGATAGCGCAGTGGTTAACGCGTTCGACTTATGATGGAGAGGTTGTGCGTTGAATCCGGCCACTGGTATCGAGGTGTGTCCTTGGCCAAGACACATAATGACACTGCCCCACTCCAACCAGGTGTAAATTGGTAGCAGTGGTGTAAAAGTCACTGCCTCTCTCTCGCGTGCGTGTGAAAACACCCGGAATGAGTGTTCGACAGCAATTCAATAAGCTTGGAACATTCATCGCAATCGAACTAAAATAAATTAGTATAAACTATGTAACTTATTTGGAAAGTATTGGAGCCCTTAATTGTTTCTCCACTAAGATGCCCCATGACCGCATCAAAGAGTTGAGATGCCTCAAATATGTAACAAATTAAACCACTGAACAGATTCTGACCAAACTTGGCAGAAATTATCTTTGGGTGTTCTTCTCTCAAAGTTGTTGAAAGACTTCAATTCCATGCAGAATTCTGGTTGGCATAACAACGAAAAGGAAATATAAGAAAAAATCCTCTTGGTTGAAACCAGAGGGCCCAGGTCTTTGATACATGTACTTGATTTTAAGCTTCCTCTAATGAACCTCTACCAAGATCGGTCAAATAATTGCCCTGGGGCCAAAAATGAAAGAAAAGATGCGCACACCTGGGATAATTATGTTAAAGAGTTATTTACAAATTCTCAAGAACGACTGGTCGTTTGTGGCATTTTCCTATAGTATTTAATGAGGCAAGAATTTGCTCCCTACGGCAACACATTCTTCAACTTAAAGTGAATGACCACCTTTTTTTTTCTCAGATGCATTTTACAATAACACCATTGAGGAATGATAAAATCATATTCTTCTCCTAAACTGTTTCTCTGATTAACTGTAATGGCTCATTAAAGTTGTTTATAGGGTGTCAGACATTTTTACAGAATATATCTCCTGCAGTGATCTCAAGGAAACTATTCAGTTCATGTTCTGATAGCTAACAAATCTTGGTATTTTAGAGGTGAAAGTGAACTTTAAAATAAGAATGCCTCCTTGTACTGCACTGTAATAAGAGGACTAGGAATTAGCATCCCTGACCCCAAGAAAAATAGAGAGTTATATGAAAATTGGATTCATAATCTTGGAACAGAGAATCTTAACATCAAGACATTTGTTTATTCAAAGCATAACATTGTTTGCGCCAAATAGAGGACTTGAAAGTTTGTTGATCATTTGTTTCTTTTCTGTTCTTTTCTGTTCTTCATTAATTAATGCTTATCAGTAGCATTTAACCAATCATTACGTTAACACGTCCTGACAGTTTTAGGTAATATTTCATAGCATTTCACATGGTATTTTGTAATATTTTTCTTAACCCTTTTTGTACAGAATGGAATCTTCCTCCTTATATATACACCAGGAGACCTTTTCAAAATTTAGGGCTGTCAGGTTGTGTTTTCTTCAAAATTTATTAGGAAAATGGCTGAACAATTTGCAAACAGTGTAAGCCCTAATCAGACGTCATGTTCTGTGGCGTCTGATCTGGGCATGCACTGTTTGCCAGGGTACCTCTTTTGGGGCTTCTGGTACTAAATGGGTTAATTCAGATTGAAGCATAGATTGTGGGAACTAAATGAGGCGATTCCTTCGAGTTCCAATAATTTATGTTTTCATTTTCCGATAAAAGTCCTGGATTTTATGCAAACAGTGCACAGGATACAAGGTCTGGAATACAAATTGATTCACTGTAGATCAGACAAGGATTACAGAAAACAATTGTTTTGTAGGAAATGTAAGGTAGAACAGATTTTGTTTGTTTGAATTGATGTTTAACGTTCCCATCACCACTATTTAGGGCATTTTGGAGATGCTGCTTCCAATTTTGTGGGACTTTTACCCGGCATTGAGATGAATGCCAGCCAAGGAAACCAGTGGCACCAAACTCTGGAAAACTGTCTTCAAAGTCTTTATTTTCATAAAAAACTTAAAACAAGAGGGCCATGATGGCCCTGGATCGCTCACCTGATCCATAGAGTAACAAGTGGGCCCCGGGGAGGGCCATTATTGGCCAGAGGGCTATAATGTGCATTATGTTCAGGGAGGTCTAAAAAGGTGAAGCTTCATACCAAATATCGACAAATGCTATAATTTGAACAATCTTGGCAAAGGTCCACTAGATGAATACCAAAGACCTGGGCCTTGCGGTTTCAGAGAAGATTTTTTTAAAGATATTCCCAACATAAGCATATGTAAAACAAAATAGCCCCGGGGCGGGGGCATTTTTGGCCCCCGGGATATAATTTAAACAATCTTGATAGAGGTCCACGAGTTGAAGCTTCACACCAAACTAGAGCTGTCAGTGAAACTGACTAGGGCCCCGGCAGCGCTATCAGAGGAGTAAAAATTTGTGGACGGACAGACGGTCAGACAGACAGACAGACGGACGGACAGAGTGATTACTATAGGGCACCCACACTTTCAGTGCGGGGCCCTAATAACAAAGACCTGGGCCTTGCTGTTTCAGGGAAGAAGATTTTCAAAGATTTCGCTGTATAAGTCTATGTAAAACCAAAGGGTCTCGGGGCGGGGGCATTTTTGGCCCGAGGGCTATAATTAGCATAATATTGATAGAGGTCCACTTGATGAAATTTCACACCAAATATCAAAGACCTAGGCCTCGTGGTTTAATTTAATATGTTTTTCAAAGATTTTCTCTATATTAGTCTATGTAAATCCAAAGGGCCCAAGAGCGGGGGCATTTTTGGTCTCAGGACTATAATTTGAACCATCTTGGTAGAGGTCCACTAGATGAAGCTTCATACCAAATGTCAAAGGCCTGGGCCTTGCGGTTTTCAGAGAAGATTTTTTAAGATTTTCCCTATATAAGCCTATGTAAAATCAAAGAGCCCCGGTGCAGGGCCATTTTGGCACCAGCACTATAATTTGAACAATCTTGGTAGGTGTTCACTAGATGAAGCTTCATACCAAATATCAAAGACCTGGGCCTTGCGGTATCAGAGAAGAAGATTTTTAAAGATTTTCCTTATATAATCCTTTGTAAAACCAAAGGGCCCCGGGGCGGGGGGGGGGGGGCATTTTTGGCCCTCGCACTATAATTTGAACAATCTAGGTAGGGGTCCACTAGATGAAGCTTCATACCAAATATCCAAGACCTGGGCCTTGTGGTTTAAGTTTAAGTGTAACCTACTTCATCTAGCTAACTAGCTATCTATCTATCTATCTATCTATCTATCTATCTATCTATCTATCTATCTATCTATCTATCTATCTATCTATCTATCTATCTATCTATCTATCTATCTATCTATCTATCTATCGTTCTATCTATCTATCTATCCATCGTTCTATCTATCTATCTATCTATCTATCTATCTATCTATCTATCTATCTATCTATCTATCTATCTATCTATCTATCTATCTATCTATCTGTCTGTCTGTCTGTCTGTCTGTCTGTCTGTCTATCTGTCTATCTATCTATCTATCTATCTATCTATCTATCTATCTATCTATCTATCTATCTATCTATCTATCTATCTATCTATCTATTATCTATCTATCTATCTATCTATCTATCTATCTATCTATCTATCTATCTATCTATCTATCTATCTATCTATCTATCTATCTATCTATCTATTACTATCTATCTATCTGCATTGGTTATGCATGGTACTCGCCTAATAAACTAGGTGGTGGAAGGTTTGATGCTGGTCTCAGCCGTACTTCTTGATGAATCTTTAAATCGAGGTTGCGTTTCCCTTTGACCTTAGCATTTGATGGGATGTTAAACTGAAAAACACAACAAGGACCAACATGCGTGTTTTGTTTCAAGTGCTTTCCAATGTGATAGCATCGGCAAAAATACAATTTATGTACATGTACATGGAATTTGTACGGATCTTTAAGCGTAGTGGCCATGTTGCTCGCCTTGTAATCCAAGGCTCTTTGTTGGGTGCGCTCTTTGTTGGGTGCTTGACTGTGTTTTCCCCTCCTACGTGAGCACTATATTAATTGTGAAAGAGGCAATATTTTCAACATGGTCCTGTTTATATTATTATTTTTTTTATTTCATCTGTCAATTACTTTTATAATACATTTGTATTTCTGTCCCCAAATATTACATCTCGTGGAAAATGAAACACAGTGGTTTCGAAAAACTATCCATTTATTTATTCTTTTGTTTGTTTGATTTGAGGTTTAACGTCCCCGTCAACATTGTAAAGGTCATTTTGGAGACGTTGCTTCCAATTTTGTGAGACTTTTACCCGACATTGAGATGAAATGACATCTCAAGCCCTATTTATTTATTCTGCTAGTTTTTTTGGCATAAGAGTATGGCAAAATATGAGCGGTTCATGTTAAGATGGAAAGATATGGCTGCATATAAACCGTATTAATTTGTGAGAGCGGTAGGATTTGGGATGGCATTTAATGTAAAGGTCAGTTAAAAGTCCCACAAAATGTGAAATGACGTAAATAATGTAAACAGGGACATAAAGGTAAATTCAATCAAATGAAAAGGTAGCGTTATCTGTGTGGTAATAATCAGCTGTTTGACCTTTGTCAGTTTCACCCTGGCTTAGTAAACGAACTGGAGTGTGATAGCTCAGTGGTTAGTGCACTCGGCTCTGATACTTGAAGTCCCCGGTTTGATCCCCGGCAGCGGCAATGTCCGGACAAACTCCATTGGCATCATTTACAGGGATGAATGTCATAAAGTGCACCGTCCTTCGGATCGGGACGTGAACTGGAGGCCCCCTGTGCAGGGAGAGTCATGCCCTGTGCAGGTTAAAGACCCCTACCATAACTACATGATTACTGTGTAGGCTTTCATCCTGCAAACCTGGTGTGTATGAAAAGTACACCTGCGAGTTATGGTCAGATGTGACCGATCGCAGTATAAGTAGAAAAAAAAGAAACTGCTGTATGAACAAGTTATGTGCCCTCCAATTCTGCTGTGTTCGAACAAGAGGTACTTTGAAATGGAACACCAAAGTTTGAACAAGATGTTTGCATAACAATTTACCTATTGCTGTGATCCTGGCCATCAGAGGGTACAGTTTTCTTTCATGTACTATCAGGAGCTAGGAGCTGCATGCTTATTTTCGGCAGAGCTCTTGTAGTGGAAAAATGAAGAAAATGTGTCCTCACTGAGCATTGCTGGCGCATTGTTTTAACAACAAGTACATTGAAGTGAAACACCATTGAACAAGATGTTTCAAGAAAAATGTACCTACTGTATTACTTTATTCACAACAGGATTGCTGTCGGTGCTTCCTCTCGCCAACACTAACGGCTATTCACCTTATTAGCATTATCTGCTGGTTCCAGTCTGAAGGTTATCAGCGTTGGAAAAACAGATAACCAGACCCCCCCCCCCCCCTGACCTTAAACGGTCAGGGGGAGGGGGTCTGGTTACCTGTTTTTTTCCAATATTGACAATGTGCAAGCTGGAAGCCAGCAAATAAATGCATATATGGTGAATTACTTTTGACACGGTCTGTGACACTGTGTGTGTTGTACTACGTCATGCAGTGGAATATACCGGCGCAGTCTTGAAAGGGTAAAGAAGACACGTTTTTATCATTGTTTGTTTGTTTGATTTGAGGTTTAACGTCCCCGTCAACACTGTAAAGGTCATTTTGGAGACGTTGCTTCCAATTTTGTGGGACTTTTACCCGACATTGAGATGAAATGACATCTCAAGCCCTGAATTAGCTGTTTCTATGGGAGCTGTAGATGTAAAACGTGCAAAAGCTGGATTGTGAGTTGATACAGCGCAGCCATGTTTGTTTATTTCGAAAAGATGGACTATTGTCCAAGGTAATAAGGACGTTGCACCCGATTGGTTAATCCAGTAGCAATTCTGATTGGTGATTCATTCTACAGGAAGCTGCATATATATAGAGATATATATCTAAACCGGAAGTTTCATAAAATTTTTAGACTTAGTACTGTTTGAATGGGGTTGGTACATTCCAATTAATAAATACACGTGTTACCATTAAGCAACCAACTCTCGATGTTTGTCGCCGACTCCTTGGCTGGTTACTATGAAATAGCTCAAACAGTTCCGCTCAAGTGAACAAGATGACTTCCGGAGCTTACATTTATAAAAATATCTTTAATGACAACTCCTCCAATACCTTTGGAACGCTTAGGTGACCATCTACCAAATTGTTCCAATGAAGAAAATGGCCGGCAGACTTACAAGCAGAAAAACCATTAAATGACAACCTCTCCTAAACTCTAATTTAACTAGAAATGTGTCAATACAACACAAATGCCCCCGCCCAGGGGCCTACCTCCCCCTCCCCCGCAAAAAAATGACATATTACAATAACACCTGTCCTTAGGTCATTGGCATAGAGATTGGTGTATGGCTGATTAAACCTTGAAAAAATAACTATCAACATACCAAATAGGAACTCAATCCATCAAATGGTTTGGAAAATATAGGCCTTTACAAACATTAACATTAAACATTTCTAAGTCTGCAACCTTGATCTTAAGGTCATGGGCAGAGGCGGGGTTATGGCTGAATGAAACTTTTGACCTGCATCAATCATCATGCCAAATATGTAGCAAATCCATCACATGGTTCAGGAAATATGGACTCTCAAAAAATATAATATAAAAAAATTTCTATGTCTGTGACCTTGACCTTTAGGTAAGGTGTGGGGGGTATGGCTCAATAAAACTTTGGACGTGCAACTATTGTCATACCAAATATGAAGCAAATCCATTAAAAAGTTTGGAAAATATAAGATATTAACATACTTAAATTTGAAAATTTCTATGTCTGTGACCTTGACCTTGAAGTCATAGGCATGGGTGGGGGTATTACTGAATAAAACTTTGGACCTGCATCTATCATCAAACCAAATATGAACCAAATTAATCATAAAAGTTCAAGATCAACATGGTACAAATAGCTTAACCAGTCTTAAAGATTAAAAATTTTCTAAGTCTGTGACCTTGACCTTGAGGTCATGGGTATGGGTGGGGGCATTGCTGAATAAACCATTGGACCTATATGTATCATCATACCGAATATGAACCAAATTCATTACACGGTTTGGAAAATATGAGCTCAAGTTCTACCTGGTACAAATACCTTAACCTGGGTCTTAAAAATTAAAAATTTCAAAGTCCACAACCTTGACCTTGAGGTCATGGGTATGGGTGGGGGTATTGCTGAATAAAACTTTGGACCTATATCTATCATCATACTAAATATAAACCAAATCCATTGTATGGTTTTGTAAATATGATCTCAAGTTCTACGTGGTACAAATACCTTAACCTGTGTCTTAAACATTAGAAATTTCTAAGTTCGTGACCTTGACCTTGAGGTCATGGGTATGGGTGGGGGTATTGCTGAATAAAACTTTGGACCTATATCTATCATCATATTAAATATAAACCAAATCTATTGTATGGATTGGAAAATATGAGCCCAAGTTCTACCTTGTACAAAAACCTTAACCGGAGTCCAACAGGATTACGTACGTACGTACGTACACACTTTCGTACAGAAGGACGTACATTCGGAAACCGTACGCACGTACACACGTACGCACGTACCCACGTACGGAAAACCGAAAAACTCTATGCCCCCGGCATCCTCCGATGCGGGGGCATAAAAATTCGATTTCGAACTACACAAGACTGTTGCCTTGGTGACCATCTATCAATCTAAGCACAACAGTTAGATTTCATGGAATAAGATGGCTGTCAGTTATCCACATGAATTTCAGAAGATATGTGACATCTTGAAATCAAGTGAGCGACTCACGGCCATCTTGACCCACTTGCTCTAATTTGTGTTGGAATAAAAAATTCTAGATGCTCAAAAGAACTGAATCATTTTGGGCAGTTTTGACATATACCAAAAATCTATGAACTTGAGCAAAAATATGAAAATAATGTAAGCTCCTGAAAACCAAACCATTCTCTATACAAGAGGGCCATGATGGCCCTGGATCGCTCATCTGATCCATATTGTACAAAGTTTAACGAAATTGTAGGTAATATATCAGGTCAGCTTTAAAGATTTACACAAGGAAAATCATGAAAAAAATCATTCTTATACGCAGCCCCAGTCTTCACCTCATTAAAAGAAATGTGTTGCTAAAACTGCATGTATTTTATTGTCTGTAAATATTGTTTTAATGATAGAAAATAATCAGATCGCGCAGTCGATGGTATACCATTGCAAACAGCTGCTTTTTCTATTTTTCTACTTTCTGACCTTTAACCTTGGGGCCATGTTGGGGTCAACGTCCCAAAAAATTAGTCCACTGCCATCTACACACCATGTACTATCCACATGCAAAGTTTCAAAAGTGTAACTTCAGTGGTTGCAGAAGAAATCCATTTACAAGAAACGTGTCGGACAGACGGACTGACGACCACTCACCTCTGGTACGAAAACCATATACCTGATTTTTCTTCGAAAAAGCGGGTATAGTTAAGAAATAAAACAACACAGTTCCTTCCCTTAGACCACAAATGCGGTGAAACTCCGCAGAAAGCCTCACGCTGACCAAAGTGTTGTGCCCTTGAGCAAGGAACTTCATCCACATTGCTTAAAAAAAGTTCTGGTTACCACCCAAGTAATCCTGCTCGTAATGCTAAGATGTGATCGAGTAGCAGACGTAGGAGAGAAAAAAAGAAATATCCGACAAAGGCCGAACATAAGATGGGTGTCGTACTGACGTCATTTCGTTTTCGGACATTTTACTATTGTAGGCAATCTGAAACTTTCGTCAATTTTAGTTGTCAGAAAAACTGTTTGTCGAAGCGAGTGGTATGTTGAAAAAAGGATAAAAACGTTATACACTTTCATTCCTTAATTCATTTTACATATGGAATCTTACTTCAAACCTGTTTTTCTGAGAAATCTTCGATTATAATTGAAGGAATTTAATTAAGTGAAGTTAACTATTTAATTTGCAGTTTCACATGATTAAATATTCCACCAATATTTTTTGGGCTTTGGTTTTACCTCCCTTTCAAGATTATTTCACTCATATCGAGCCGATCGTTAATCAGAGGTGGGCGAAAACCTGCGTACCTGGAGAAAAACCACCTGACCTTCTGTTGCAGAACTTGGCGTCTCACATGTGACCCGAGCGAGGCTCGAACCACAGCGGTGAGAGACCTACTGATAAAGAGTCAGCGCTTTTAACCACTAGGCCATGGAGGCCCGTAAATATTCCACCAATAACCACCGAATTACTATAAATAGCAAAGTGCGTTTTTTTCGTTTTATGCCATTTTCATGATTTAATTTGTGTCAGTCTTTAAATTTACAGACTAAAAAGTCTTTTATAGAACATATTTAACTTCACTACAGCTGGTGTGTGGGAATGTGTGGCGGCGGTAAAACGTCTCCCTACATCATAGTGTAGATTATATTTTCTTGTCCTATGGGATCATTGATTCCATTGTGGAATTTTGAAAATATCTGAGGGTCACTGATGAGGCCTATTTGGCCGAAACTAGCTAGTCTGGCCCAGAAAACATGTACACTCAATATTTTTCACTTCTGTGGTGTATTCCTTGCTTCAAAAGGATAACCCCTTTATAGAACATATATAAATTTACAGTCTTTAAATTTATAGACAGTCTTTAAATAAAACAACTTTCTTAGACCTGATATATGGTAGAGTTGAGGGTTTGAGCAATTTTGGTTGAACCCAAGGAAGATTTCTGTGAAATTAATTAAAAATCATTCTGACTGTTTAGAAGGAGATGTCATTTTGAGAAGAGGAAGTCATTTTTGATGAAATGACATCTCAAGTCCTGCAGCCCAATGAAACCAATAGGGTTTAAATACATAGACAGTTCCACTCGCACCACTTTGCCTTGGGCAGGCTAAGACCTTCAAACTGGTTTAACAATACTCCTGTAGAAGCACCTTGCAGCCAAGCCCTGATGGTTGGGGGCCAAAACTTTTAAAAACAGGTCTGTCTCTAAAAGGAAGCAATTTTATAGGAATGTTCCATGGGTTAACATCTAACAAAATTGCTCAAAATATTTTGCTTAACTGTGCATGATGGCCAACAGAGCTAAAAACCTCAAACCTCATTCCTGTGATATAATTTCAAAATCCATCCACTCATAAAGGAGAAGTCATTTAAAGGTTTTTCTATTTTTAGCTCTGGTGGCCATCTTGTTCACCCGAGCGGAACAGTCCGAGCAATTTTGGTAGAGGGTCACCCAAGGAACATTCATGTGAAATATTTTCAAATCCATATACTAATTAAGGAGGAGAAGTCTTTTGAATTTTTTTTATCTATTTCTAGCTCTGACAGCCATCTTGTTCACCCGAGCGGAACGGTTTGAGCAATTTCGGTAGATGGTCAACCAAGGCACATTCCTGTGAAGTAATTTCAAAACCCATCCACTGGTTAAGGAGAAGTCATTACCGATTTTCTATTTTTAGCTCTGACCGCCATCTTGTTCACCCGAGCGGAACGGTTTGAGCAATTTTGGTAGAGGGTCACCTAAGGAACATTCCTGTGAATTGTTTCCAAAATCCATCCACTGGTTAAGGAGAAGAAGTCGTTTAAAGATTTTCTATATTTAGCTCTGGCAGCCAACTTGTTCACCGGAGCAGAACGGTCTGGGCAATTTTGGTAGAGGGTCACCCAAGGAACATTCCTGTGAAATTATTTCAAAATCTGTTCAGCAGTTTTGGAGAAGAAGTCGTTTAAAGCAAAGGTTGACGACGCACGACGGACAAAGACCGATCACAAAAGCTCATCTAGAGCACTTCGTGCTCAGGTGAGCTAATCAACGGGTGTTTACAAAGGTGTTTGATGCACATTTGTTTACATGTATAATTTACATTCTCAGTGCATTTACAGAATACCAATTTATCATATGACGTCGCGTCTGAGAGTGTAATAACGCCATGAAATAAATTCGATAATCCACTAGTGGATTAAATATGCAAATTGGTTAGATACGTCCCGTAACGTTACACGTACGACGTCAGAATCAGAATCAGAATTGTTACTGGTGACACGTCAAATGACATTCATACACCAGGACCTGTGATATGGGAATTTAGTCCCTAGCTCTAACCAAAGATGTAAACTTAGCTACACAATCCTCAGCACCTTCAGCCGTCAAAATAACAGAGTCGGGAAGGGCATTCCAATCTCTAATGGTTCGGGGGAAAAACGATTCTTTATAAATATCCGTTCTTGCAGTAAGGGTCTGAAACGTCATTGAATGGTGTTTTCTACAATGCCTAGCTGGGGGAATAAGGTCATCTGTTGGAATGCTGGCAGCACCCTTTAGACCTTTGTATAAGAGTATGAGCCTACTGTCTCTTCTCCTTTTCTTTAGAGACTCCCATCTTAATTTTCCTAGAATTCCAGTCATGCTCCCAGTTTCAAAGCAATAATTTCCAGTTACAAATCTAGCAGCTCTATTCTGAACTTTTTCAATTTCTTCATTTAGGACCACTCCGCTTGGGTCCCAGATGCAACTACCATATTCCAAGATTGGGCGAACAAGTCCCCTGTATGCTGTTTCTTTCACATCCTGAGGACACTGATGAAGATTTCGCCTCAGGAAACCAAGTGTTCTATTCGCCTTTGTACACATATTGCTAATGTGTGTATTCCATCTCAAATCGTGAGTGATTGTCACACCAAGGTATTTAATGGAATTCACATTTTCGAGGACCGTTCCCTCTAAGGTGTAAGAAGCCTCAACTTTATTAGATCTCTTCCTTGTTATCTGCATAATATTGCATTTAACTGGTTGAAATCTCATGCCCCATTTTCTGGCCCAACATCCTAATCTATCTATGTCAGCCTGAAGTTTCAGTGAGTCATCTGTATCTCTAATTTCCCGGTAACAAACACAGTCATCTGCGAACAGTCTTATTTCTGAGTCAATATCAGTGGAAATATCATTGATGTACAGGGAGAACAATAGAGGACCAAGAACGGTCCCTTGTGGGACTCCAGACAAAACTGGCGCCCATACTGAAGATTCACCATTAACAACAACACGCTGTTTTCTGTAGCAAAGGAAGGAAGCTATCCATTTAAGAGTCTTCCCACCAATTCCATAACCAAATAATTTGGATTTAAGTAGTTCATGAGGAGGGGTGTCAAAAGCCTTCTCAAAGTCCAGAATAAATGTGTCCACCTGCCCCCCTTTGTCCAGGATTTTTGCCCAATCATTAATAACCGTGCTCAACTGAGTTTCGCAACTATGCCTTTTCCTAAATGCATGTTGTCTGTCTGACAAAAGTTTATGTTCATCCAAGTGGGCCATGATGTTTGAGCAGACTATGTGTTCAAGCAATTTACATAGAACACAGGTCAGTGACACCGGGCGATAATTACGAGCAAGAGCCCTGTCCCCTTTTTTGAAAAGTGGACAGATGTTCGCTAGGAGCCATTCTTTGGGAATTTCACCCGTATCGAGAGATTGTTGGAAAAGATGAGCAAAAACTGGACCCAACTCGTTTGCTAGTTCCTTCAGGACTCTAGGATGAAGCTCATCAGGCCCTAAAGCTTTAGAAGGGTTCAAGCCTTTAAGTAATTTGATCACTCCTGCAGAGGATACAACAATATTAACGACGTCGCGTTTACTTATGGCGGAATATTGACATTTTTGTAAAATAAACGTGAATATAAAGCGTTTTAAATGTCATATGATAAAAAGAATCTTGCATTCTGCTCATGTAGGATTGAATTTATTAAACTCGTTGAGGAAAAGGAATAAAATGCTCGGCAAAGCCTCGCATTTTATCCCTTTACCTCAACTCGTTTAATAAATTCAATAAAAGCACCGCAGACACTGCATAATACCCCGCCACTGCTAAGCAATGTAACTTATTTGAAAATATATCAAGGCTAAATAACTAGAAAGGGGATAGCATAGATATGATCCGCAAGTGTAAGGTCTTAATGTGAGTGGATGAAGTTGTTAGATGATGTAGGAAGCATATGTAAAAATCCATTTTTCAGACATTTGATGGGAAGGCAACTCAATAAGTTGACATTATTAGAAAATTATGGAGGCAAGTATTTACCTTAAATGGCCGTGGAACATGTATCTTTATATGGTACATGTAAGAATTTCATGTTTTTCGATGTACTGCCTGTCTGACTATATTCTTTCGTGAAGACTGATCATGAAGTAATTTCTACGGTCATTGTGCTCCCTCCGCTGATTCAAGAAGGGCAGGCATGAAGTATGTGCACTAAGTACTGGTTAACCACTTAGAAGGGCCTTTATTTTAGGCATCTGTTTGGTTAGGCTTTTACTGCACATTCCAAGGGTGAGGTTGATTAGGCTTCAATCAAAAGGATTAAGCATAAATGGCAACCAATCATATATAAAATTAAGATGTTTGTTGGTGTTCTTTTGGCATTCTCACAGGGACAAAATCCACAAATTAATTCTAGCATGGGTAGATGTACTATCTCACCTTTTTCACTATTAGATAGCAGCAGCTTCAGCAAAGAATGTTCAAATTATTGACTGGAAATAAAACACAGATGGCTGGATGGATTTCCATTAAGTATGCACTGACCAACAGACACAAATTCTGTTTTGTATGCACTGACCAACAGACACAAATTCCATTTTTCAGACTTATCAAGGGCAGGGACAGCCAGAGTCATGTACCTTTGCCACAATATGTAATATTTAGTCTGCTGTACATCTATGAAATTTCAGTAAGATATTGCAAATAATAAAGGGACTAGAGTCTAAAATCGATTTTTAATACATCAAGGGCAAATAACTAAAGAACTGGAACAGCCAGAGAAGTGGTCCTTGGCCACAATATGTACCTTTACTCCTCTATATGGTCCTTGGTCACAATATGTACCCTTTAGTCCTCTATATATCTGTAAAGTTTAATCCAAATATTTCATATAGAAAGGGAACTAGAGGCCAAAAACTATTTTTCAGATACTGAAAAGGAACAGACAGACAGATGGACAGACATACAAATGGATGGACAGACAGACAGACAGCAGAGGGTGTAGAAGTTTTATCCATATATTTCAAATAATAAATGAACTATAGTCCAAAATCCCTTTTTTATATATTTCAAGGGCAGATAACTCAATTGCTGGGAAAGCCAGAGTCATGTTCCTTTGCCACAGTATGTAACATTTAATCTACTACATATCTATAAAGTTTCAGCAAGATATTGTAAATAATAAAGGAACTACTGTCTAAAATGCATTTTAAATGAGATAACTCAAGAACTGGTATAGCCAGAGTAGCGGTCCTTGGCCACAATATGAACCATTAAGTCCTCTATATATCTGTGAAGTTTCATCGAGATATTCCATATAGTAAGGGAACTAGAGGCCAAAAACCATTTTTCAGATATTTCAAAGGCAGATAACTTTATCGCTGGGAAAGCCAGAGTCATGTTCCTTTGCCACAGTATATAACAATTCATCTACTACATATCTATGAAGTTTCAGCAAGATATTGTAAATGATAAACGAACTACAGTCTAAAATGCATTTTTTAAATACGTCAAGGGCAGATAACTCAAGAACTGGAATAGCCAGAGTAGCAGTCCTTGGCCACAATATGAACCGTTTAGTCCTCTATATATCTGTGAAGTTTCATCCAGATATTCCATATAATAAGGGAATTAGAGGCCAAAAACCATTTTTCAGATACTGAAAAGGGCAATAACTCTGCTAAAAATAACGGATTTTGCCCATTAACAATCCCAAACCACTCATCCCCGATACCAATATGTATGCAAAATTTGAACAAAATCCGTGAAAAATACTCAAGTTATCGATCGGAAACGAAGTGCGGACGGACGGACGGACGTACAGACGGACGGACGGACACTGGAGGGTATAACATAATACCCCGCCACTATCGTGTGGCGGGGTATAATAATATATGAACAGTCATGTAAGATCCTCTATATAATTGGGTGTAATGATGTTCATCATGCCTCAATAAATACAGTGACTCATGCACCATCACATGACCATTAAGTGGCATCAAAATAAAAAAGTAGAAGTAAAACAAAGATCAGGAATCGATACAATTAACTTACTCCACCCACCAAAGACACCAAAGGGAAAGAAATACAAACATTAAGCGACCAGACCATAATGGAAACCTAAACAAACGAAGGCCATAAGGACAGTTACTTTCCCACAAAATGGCCAAATGGCCATCCAAAATTAAAAGACACAAGTGATACACACAGTAAGTAACTAACAACAACATAAATAAATCGCCACAGAAGAACCGCCTTGGAACGGTCAGTGGAAAGATTTCCACTGGGGGGCTTAAATCGATTTTACGTGGCCACAATCCTCGCCCTTACTTCCGTCGCGATTTAGACAAATAATTTGTTCAGTCCGCATGAAGGCCTCCTTACTCATCAGTGCAACATCTCCGTGAACACAAAAAAATCAAAGAACCACAGAGGTGAGACAACGGTGAGGACTCGACAGCAAGAAACCACTGAAATGCTGGAGCAAAAGAAAACCAACAGTTAGACTCCGATGGGCCCGACCAAAGACAGAGACTCTGGTTTGGACGATGACAATATTAAAACCTCAATAGTGCTCTTCTGCTGTAAACAGGAAAACTACATGCAGTTGTTTTCTTCTTTCAATTTCGCCCATCAAACCACAAGTGTGTGTACATAATTGATGGGAAAATTGTAAATATAAGTAATAAAGATAATAAATTAAAATTTCATAGAAGTATGAACAATGTCAGCGAAGTTTAAATGAACTCCAGGACACTGATACACAAAGCAGTATTTGTACGAGTGCAAAATCTGTTCTATAAAACGGTTTATCCTTTAAAAGCCAAGGAATACAACACAGAAGTGGACAACAGCATAGCTCGCCTGCTTCACGCCTTCAAGATATAGCATAAAATCACACAACCATGAAATATAGGGCACAGTGAACTAGATATATTTTGAGGTCAATCATCTGGCTGCATGGAAGCAATATCCCAGGTATGACATTTCTCCATCAAAAAGTCTATGGGTTATAAGGCAAAATCACTGAACCATGAAATATAAGTCACACTGACCAAGATATATTTCATGTCAATCATCAGGTCACATTGAACTTATATTCCAAGTATGACAATTCTCCATCAATTAGTATTCAAGATAAATGGCAAAACCACTGAACCATGAAATAAATGTCACACTGACCTAGATATATTTTGAGGTTAATCATCAGGTCACATGGAACGTATATGCAAGATATGACATTTGTACATCAAAAAGTATTTGAACCAAAAAATATAGGTCACACTGACCTAGATATATTTTGAGGTCAATCACCAGGTCACATGGAACTAATAATCCAGGAATGATAAGTCTACATCAAATAGTATTCAAGATATAAGCCAAAATCACTGAACCATGAAATATAGTCACCCGGACGTAGATAAATTTTGAGGACAATCGTCGACTCACATGAAACTAATATCGCAGGAATGGCATTTCTCCAACAAATAGACTAAGATATAAGGTAAACTCACTGGACCGTGAAATGTAGGTCACCATGACCTTCACCCTTTTTCACTTGAACCAATGTCACATAGTTGTTTGGTGTATAACCCAGTGTGTCTTTAACTTACTAATAAAATGGAAATGCATATAACATATTCCAAAGGTATCCTAGATTTTGACCCCCTGGCCCCAACCCCAGGTATGAACCCAGAAACATGCTCCTTTGGAATCTCAGAAGACCCTCCCAGGTACCCAAGCTGTGTAAGTATATGGATGCTCTGTGATGGGTGATTATAACCATTTGAAAAAAACAAACAAAAACATTCATACATTATTACAAAGGTGTCCTAGTTTTTTAGCCCTAGCCCCACACCGGGGCATGAACCCAGGGGTATACTCTCTTTGAATCTTGGAAGGCCCTCCAAGGTACCCAAGTTCCAAATATGATTTCTCTGTGGCGAATGGCTGCTGAGATATAAGGATTTGAAAATATTCAACGCAGTATGAAGGGAATGGGAACGGTAATGCAAACGCGGATGACTGGGGTGACAACAATAGCTCTCCTTGTACTTCATACAGGCGAGCTAAAAATATGGAGTGTACACGTTTTCTGGGCCAGACTAGCTAGTTTCGACCAATTAGGCCTCAGCAGTGACACAATCTGTAGTGACATTAAATGTGTTGTATAAAAGGGTTGTCCTTTGGAAGCAAGGAATGCACCACATATTTTGAAATTAAGGTATTGTACATGTTTTCTGGCCTAGTTTCGCCCAATAAGGCTTCATTAGTGACCCTCAAGTATTTTCAAAATTCCACAATGGCATCAATGATCCCAAAGGACAAAAAAATATACACCATGTTGTAGGGCTGTGAGACTTTTACTGCTGCATCTCAGTCCAAAACAGTAAATTAGTTAACAAGAATACTAAGCAACTTGGCATTTGTTTATCCCCCGCGGGAGTGGAGATAATAGGAATGGCCTTTGTCTGTCCGTCCATCTGTCTGTCCATAATACTTTCTTGTCCCCTCCATTATCTCCTGAACCCTTTGATAAAGTTTCATTAAACTTTATTCAATTATTTGTCTCAGTGAGCTGATGGGCAGAACCCAAAAATGAACCATACTGGGTCAAGGTCACAGTTGAAGGTCACGAGTTTGAAACTTGGAATTTTGTGTCCGTTCCATATCTCCTTTACCCTCGGAAGGATTTTCATTAAACTTTGGTCAAATATTCTTTTCAGTGAGCTGATGTGCAGAACCCATAAATGAACCATGCCGACTCAAGGTTATTGTCACATCCGAAGGTCAAGAATTTGAAACTTTGAATTTTGTGTCCGTTCCATTTCCCCGTTACCCCTGCAAGGATTCTCAACAAAATTTGGTCAATTATCCCCCTCAGTGAGCTGATGTGGAGAACCAATAAATGAACCATGCCTACTCAATGGCAAGGTCACATTTGAAGGTCACGAGTTTAAAACTTTGAATTTTGTGTCCATTCCATATCTCCTTTACCCCTCAAAGAATTTAAATTAAACTTTGGTCAGCTATCCCCCTCAGTGAGCTCACGTGCTGAGTTCATAAATGAAATATGCCGACGCCAGGTCAAGGCCACATTGGAAGGTCACGAGTTTGAAACTTTGAATTTTGTGTCCTTCCATATCTCCTTACTCTTCAAAGGATTTTCATTAAACTTTGGCCAAATGTCCAACTCAAGGTCAAGGTCACATTTGAATGTCACGAGTTTGAAACTTCGTATTTTGTATCTGTTCAATTATCTCCTTTACCCATGGAAGGATTTTATAAAACTTTCAGCAAAATATCCGCCTCAGTGAGCTGATATGCACAACCCGTAAATAAACCATGCCAACTCAAGGTCACGGTCAAACGTGAATGTCACGAGTTTGAAATTTGGAATTTTGTGTCCGTTCCATTTGACCTTTACCCCTGGAAGGATTTTCATTAAACTGTTGTGAATTATACCCCAGTGAGCTGATGTGCAGCACCAATAAATAAACCATGCCAACTCAAGGTCAAGGTCATAGGTGAATGCCACAAGGTTGAGCCTTGATACAAAGTGCGGTGGGGGATTTGCTGTCCCTCAGACTGCTTTCTTGTAAGCATTTAATTTTGACAGTTCACTGAGTTCAGTGTGACAAAAACGTACCAAAGGAATGCAGAACCAGGGCACCTTAAGAGGCTACTCTAATCTGCGCCGAAAATCAAAATCCCAAGACAACAACACCAACAGCAACAAAGAAGAACAAGAGCTCCGCCAGCGGGACATTATAATGCGCTTGTGTATGTAACACGACGTCTGATTGGATAACGTCAAAAATTTGCGACAGTATATCCTGCGATATACTGTCGGAAACCCGACGTCATCGCGTAACGTCACTTTTCATTGGCTGGCATTTGGTTTTACGCTGCTCACAGCGCTAGCCATTTTGTGCAAAACAATACAGTTTTTAACAAAACAACGATAGAAGTGCATTAGAATTGGGGTAACTGAATTGCAAAATTGAGATTTTGGGAGGTTAATCATCGGTTTTACGGTCGCAAATTACGTTTTACGGCTCCGCTGATGCCTCGCCGTAAAACAAAATTGCCGACCGTAAAACCTCCGATTTACCTCCCCAAATCACAATTTTGAATACAGTTATCCCCTAATTATCATCCGTGGCAAGTCAATATTTGGTGCACTACAACCTCGAAACAATTTGAACAGGTCGTTGTAATGGTCTAACTTTATATAGAGGATCTTACATGAGTGTTCTGTATTATTGAATTTATTAAACGAGTTGAGGAAAAGGGATAAAATGCGAGGCTTTGCCGAGCATTTTATCTCTTTTCCTCAACGAGTTTAATAAATTCAATAATACATGAGCACGAATGCAAGATTCTATTTATCATAGGACATTTAAACGCATTTTATTCATGATTGTTTTACAAAAAATGTCAATATTCCGCGATTTGTAAACGCGACATCATTAAAGACGTCATACATGTGACGTTAGGAACGTATCTAGCTAATTTGCATATTTAATCCACTAGTGGATTATCGAATTTATTACATGGCATTATTACACTCTCAGACGCGACGTCATATGATAAATCAAGTAGATAAGATCAAAATTGTAAGAGTTAGCTAGAGACGAAATGTTTATACATTATCTCCAACTAATATGCGCAGCTCCATATCATAGTCAAACTAAATATCAATTAGCTAGATCTAATGTCAGGAGGTCAAACAAAATGTGTACAGAAATTTTCGAAGAGGCATAGCTCAATTTGTATTTAGTGAACTAAACATCGAAACAATATGCACTGCTCCACATAATGATCTCATTGTATATCAAGTTTCAGCTTGATCAGATCTAAATTGTAGAGTTAACAACAAACAAAATATTTACAGAAATCTGCAAAGGGGCATAACTCTATTAAACTTTGGTAAACCATGACCTCTAAACAATATGCTGCTCCATATTCTGGTCAGTTTGCTCCAATGTTAACTGTTTGAGTAGCCAGAAACAAATGTTTACAGATATTTTCAAAGGGGGCATAACTCTGTATATATTTGGTGGACCATAACCTTGAAACAATATGCGCTGCTCCATATCATGTTCTAACTGTATATCAAATTCTAGCTTGACCGGATTTAAACTACAGGTGGAGTTAGCCAGAACAAAACGTTTACAGAAATTTTCAAAGGGGGATAAATTTGTTTTTATTTGGTGGACCATAACCTCGAAACAAGATCACTGACCACGCCTGAAAGGGTCTTGCATTGAGTTGTCGAAGAGGTATGGTACAAGTTTTTAAAAAATGTAGATCTTGTAAAATACTTTTGAGGTTGTGACCGAGGTTAAGTGTTTTTGGTTAAGGCATGACAAACGCATAGACAAAAGCAATATAGATGGGCACTTTGTCAGAATGTAGGTATTGTGATGGTAATTATGTGTGGGAAGTTTCTTGAGAGTAGGGCAAACACTTTTGAAGCTATGACCGAGGTTAAGTTTTTTAAGGAGTGACACGAACATAAGCAATATAGTTATGGTCAGTGTGGGGCCCTTACAATATGTGCTGCTCCATATCAAAGCTATATATCAAGTTTCAGCTTCATTGAAAGTTAATTGTAAGAGGAGTTAGCCTGAAACCAAATGCTTACAGAAATATTCAAAGGGACATAACTCTGAAAATATTTAACCTAACCTCAAAAACAATATGCGCTACACCACCTCTGTCTTGCAATCTATCAGGTTTCAGCTTGATCCAATGTAAACTGTAGGAATTATCCGGAAACAAAAATGTTTTAAAAAATTTTCTAAGGGACATAACTCTGAATATTTGTGAAACAACTGAAAGTCTTAGTATCTACCAAGTTTCAGCATGATCTGACGAAAACTGCAGGAGTTATCCAGAAACGAAAAATTACGGACGGATGGGCCGATGGACACCGACCCCATTACATAATACAACTGTTTTATTAGCTCAACTGACCGAAGACCAGCGGGGCTTATCTTATGGACCTGTGTCCGTCGTGCATCCATCCATCCATGCGTTAACTTTTTAGCGATCGCTATTGACAGCCGGCTGTCGATAGCGAATTCGCTACTGACAGCCGGCTGTCGATAGCGAATTCGCTATTGACAGCCAGCAAACTAAATTGATGAAAATGGGTTATTGCAAATTTATTGTATGTTTTAATTTATAAACATTTATGGACAGGTTATTAGGGCCCCGCACTGAAAGTGTGGATGCCCTATAGTAATCACTCTGTCCGTCCATCTGTCTGTCCGTCTGTCCGTCCACAAATTTCTGATAGCGCTGCCGGGGCCCTAGTCAGTTTCACTGACAGCTCTAGTTTAATATTATTTATTATATAATGGCTTCAGGTACTGTGATTATCCTGTGAGTTGGTCTTTACCAGGGAACCTGCTAAAGTAGTGATATAACCAGCTGTTCCAATTATTTGGTGACTGTCTATCTTCTGATACATATCATTTCTATGACTAAGAATATTGTGAAGCCTTATTAATCTTCTTAATGTAAACAAATATTTACTGTTTTGCCCGTGACCGAGGCCATTGTTGGCAAAAATTCCTGAGTTTTTAGCTCACCTGAGCAGAAGGCTCATATGTGAGCTCATAGTATGGTAAGGCTCCGTTGTCTGTCTGTCGTCCGTTGTCTGTCAACATTTTCAAACACCTTCTCTTCTGAAACCCCAAGGCTGATTTGAGTCATATTTCATGTGGAGATTCCATGGGATGGGGGAACAAAAGTTTGTTTGCAGGGTCCAGGTCACATGACCAAGATGGCCGCCATGCCCATATAAGGTAAAAATCGTTAAAAAATCTTCTCTTCCGGAACAAGTTGGCAGATTGGCCTGAAACTTGGTATGTAGCATTAGGAACTCGGGGTCCATCATATTTTGTTCAAATGATGACGCATGGATGACCTTGATCAATTTTAGGCCAAGGTCAAATTTGGTCGCATACCGTAGACTTTTGTATGGGGAAAAGTCAAAATCGTGTATTTTTTGGAAGCTATTGCAGCCTGTGATATGAAAATTAGTAGATGCAGTAAGCTAAATGGGTGGATGAAACTACATGAGTATTCAAGGTAAAGGTCATTCTTTGACCTTTGTTTAAGGTCATTCAGATATGAGAATTAAAACTTATTTTTCTCAGAAACCACAAAGCCATTTGTAACGAAATTTCATGTGAAAGTGAACAAGGAAATGACAATTAATCAATATGAATTTGGTCACATGACCAATCTGGCCGTCATACCCATATAAGGTAAAAACCCTTCAGAAATCTTCTTCTCTGGAACCAGTGGGCCGATTATCATGTAACTTGGTATGTGGCATCGGGGACTCGGGCCCATCAAAATTGTTCAGATGATGACATCTGAATGACCTTGACCTATTTTAGGCCAAGGTCAAATTTGGTCGCATAGACTTTTGTATGGGGAAAAGGTCAAAACCGTGTATTTTAGCTCACCTGTCATGTAGTGATTTAGCTCACTTGTCACGTGAGTGACGAGGTGAGCTTTTGGGATCACTTTTTGTCCGTCCTGCATCCTGAGTGTGTGCATCCGTCCGTCCATCCCTAAACAATTTCTTCAAACAACATCTCCTTCTAAACCACTGATCGTATTTTGACCAAACTTCACAGGAATCATCAAATGATCCTTAGGTGGTCCCCTTTCAAAGTTGTTCAAATCGTTCCGATCTGTTACACATCTAGGTCACAGAAGCTAAAAATAGATTTTTTTTTTTACTGAAAACTTTGAAAACCTTCTTCTCTGAAACCGCATGGTCCAGCTCTTTGATATTTGGTATGAACCTTCATCTAGTGGACCTCTATCAAGATTGTTCAAAATGTAGTTCTGGGACCAAAATGCCCCTGTGCGGGGGGCCCCCTGGTTTCACATAGGCGTATATAGCGAAAACCTTTAAAAATCTTTTTGTTTGAAACAAGAAGGCCTAGGTCTTTGATATTTGGCATGAAGCTTCATCTAGTGGACCTCTACCAAGATTATTCCGGCCCCCGCCCATAGGGGCCTGCAGAAATATATGGGCTGCACGATGCTTCCACGCAGAGCTTAATCAGGCCCGCACACTAGTACTGGTAAACCGCTTAGAGGATCTAAGCCTGTCCAGGAACCGCGGTGCGAGGCGGTCCGTCCATGCTAATAAACCCTATTGGTTTCATTGGGCGGCAGGGCTTGAGATGTCATTTCATCTCAATGTCGGGTAAAAGTCCCACAAAATTGGAAGCAACGTCTCCAAAATGACCTTTACAGTGTTGACGGGGACGTTAAACCTCAAATCAAACAAACAAACAAAACAAAACCAAGATTATTCAAAATATAGTCCTGGGGCCAAAAATGCCCCCCCCCCCCCCCCCCCCGGGCCCACTTATTTCACATAGGCGTATACAGGGATAACCTTTAAAAATCATCTTGTCTGAAACCAGAAGGTCCATGCCTTTGATATTTGGACCTCTACCAAGATTGTTCAAATAATAGCCTTGGGGCCAAAAATGTCCCTGCACCGGGACCCACTAGTTTTACATAGGCTTATATAGGGAAAAAAAATCATCTTGACTGAAACCAGAAGGCCCAGGTCTTTGATGTTTGGTGTGAAGCTTCATCTTGTGGACCTCGACTGAGATTGTTCAAATTATAGCCCTGGCGCCAAAAAATGCCCCCGTGCCAGGGCCCACTGGTTTAACATAGGCTTATATAGGGAAAACCTTTTTAAAATCTTCTTGTCTGAAACCAGAAGGCCCAGGTCTTTGATATTTGGTATGAAGCTTCATATAGTGGACCACTACCGAGTTTGTTCAAATTATAGCCCTTGGGCCAAGAATATAAGAGACACTGATACTCAGGTGAGCGATTCAGGGCCCTGTGGGCCCTGTTGTTTCACAAGTTATCTATGCATCACATCATGGCCATTCATGCAAATGGAAAGCGAACACTTTTATAGGACAAACTGACAGCCTGAGGCCCACAACAATTAACAATTGTCCTGCTGATTGAATTAATTTTGCCCCATCCATTTCTGTCTGTTAACCAAATAAATTGCAGAATACACAATGTATGATGTATTTGCCCAGTTCACAAACTGAATAACAAACATTTAGATCCTGATCAGTTGGCTTATTCAGAAGCCGTTTGATCTGGATCTACACAGTTTTCAAAAGATGGGGGTTGTCGTGATCATCAGAACAATGGTAAATAGTGATCTGTTGGAGATGTAGATAGGACAGTCCACAATGTTATTTTAGCCCCCACCTTTAGGGGCTTGAAGAGATAGATGGGCTGCATGATGCTTCCCACAGAGCTGAAACTGACCTGCACAAAATTACTGGGAAACCTCTTACAAGATCTAAGCCTGCCCAGGCAATGCGGTGCGAGTAAGCCCGTCCATGCTTATAAACCCTATTGGTTTCATTGGGCAGCAGGGCCTGAGGTGTCATTTCATCTCAATATCCGATAAAAGTACCACAAAATTGGAAGCAACGTCTCCAAAATGACCTTTACAGTGTTGATCATGATGGGGACTTCAAATCAAACAACCAAAACAATGTTATTTGTTTCCAGCCCATTTAACATTCCTTCAGAGCTCTAGACCCATTTTGTCTAGTCAATGGTTATAGAACAGATACATTTCTACTGAGAATCAGACAAATGGACCTTGGTGTGGACATCAGTTTTCCCTTGTAAGGCTTATGCTTAGGTGGGCTTAGAGGTCTAAATGTCTCTCAGACTAAATGCTTAGTAAACTGTTACAAAATAAAAATCAAAAATGAGTTCCTTTAAGAGCAATGAAAACATTCATAAGAAAGAAGATGGGTCATACTACGTAGTTTCGGCTAATAAAGCCTCATCAGTGACCCTGTAATGATCCGGCAAAGAAAGCCAGAGGAAACATACTGCAATTATGCAAATTTCGAATAGGCAGTCGATTCAAAGACTGATATAAATCAAAATGGGGTCCAAATAATTAAAAACCTGTCTAGAATATGAGTCTAAACCAATAATTTATTTCCGATTTCTCAGAATATTCACGCTGATCTTAAAGGACCAAAAGTAAAATATAAACTGCACTATGGTTGATGTACGGGGAGACGTTTTACGGCCGCCACACGGCACAACACCAGCTGCAGTGAAGGCAAATAAAAATCAAAAATGAGTTCCTTTAAGAGCAATGAAAAGCCTGATGTGAAACTGAACTGCACCACAGCTCTAGATAAGAAGGAAAACCAAAATTTAGATAAACTGTCCTCATATCTATCAACCAGGAATGTTGTTAACCCGACATTTCTAGTGTCTGTTGGAAAAGCCACAACAAGGCAATTCTAACACGTACACATAACATATTTTAATGCCAGAAGTAATCTCGTTACTCCTTCTCCAGAGCTCTAATGTGCCTTCTGCTATGTTGGGATAAGGCTCATGTGTGTCATGAAAATGTCTTTTCGTTTGTGCACGTATACTCAGCTGTACACTTTGCTGCAGATTAGCAGCTCCTAGTATATATATCCAATTTTGGAATTAAAAGAAAGGCGATCGTTATTGACAGCCGGCTGTTCAGATAGCGAACATCCAAAATTTTAAAAGTGATCAGCTAACTTGTACAGTAACAAGAGCTGTCGCATGACATCATACATGTAGCTCGCCTTCAAGATATAAGGTAAAACTACTAAACCATGAAATATAGGTCACACTCACCTAGATATATTTTGAGGTCAATGATCAGGTCACATGGAACATTTATTCCAGATATTACGTTTCAGAATCAAATTGTGTCTGAAATGTAAGGCAAAATCATTGAACCATGAAAATAGGTCACACTGACCTAGATATATTTCTGTGTCAATCCTCTGGTCACATGAAACTTATAATTTAGGATTGAAGTTTCTCTAAAAAATAGTATTCAAAATATTTGGCAGACTCACTGAATCATGAAATATAGGTCATTGACCTATATGTATTTTGTGGTCAGTCATCTGGCTACATTGAAGTAATATCCCAGGTTTAACATTTCTCCATCAAAATAGTATTCAAGATAATAAGCAAAATCACTGACCCATGAAATGTAGGTCACAATGACCCAGATATACTTTGAGGTAAATCATCAGATCACACAGAACACATACATGTATGTAATCCAGGTGAGACATTTCTTCATCAAATAGTATTCAAGATAACAGGCCAAATCACTGAACCATGAAATATAGGTCACAGTGACCTAGATATAATTCAACGTCAATTGTGGGGTCACATGGAATAAATAATCCAGGTATGACTTTCTTCATCAAATAGTATTCGAGATAATAGGCAAAATCACTGAACCATAAAATATAGGTCACAATGACCTGGATATATTTTGAGGTCAACTATCAGATCACATGAAACTGATAATCCAGGTGAGACATTTCTACATCAAATAGCATTCAAGATAGTAGGCAAAATCACTGAACCATGAAATATAGGTCAGAGAGACCTAGATATATTTTGAGATCAATCATGGGGTCACATGGATGTAATAACCCAGGTATGACACTTCTCCATCAATAAGTATTCAAAATAATAGGCAAAATCACTGAACCATGAAATATAGGTCACACAGACCTAGATATATTTTATGGTCAACTAGAGCTGTCAGTGAAACTGACTAGGGCCCCGGCAGCGCTATCAGAGGAGTAGGAAAATGTTGATGTTAAAAAAGACGTTTTTTTTTTTCCTTTCACCTCTAAGTATGACCTTGACCTTTGAGGTACGGACCTGGGTCTTGCGCGTGACACACTGTCACATTATGGTTAATATTTCTGCTAAGTAATATTTAAATCCATCCAGGTATAAGAAAATTATAGATTGGACACAATGAAAAAGACGCTTTTTTGACCTTTTATCTCTAAGTATGACCTTGACCTTTGAGGTACGGCTGTGGGTCTTGCGTGTGACACTTCGTCACATTATGGTTAACATTTCTGCCAAGTAATATTTAAATCCATCCAGGAATAATAACAAAGTTATTAATTGGACACAGGAAAGACCCTTTTTTGACCTTTAACCTCTAAGTATGACCTTGACCTTTGAGGTACGGACCTGAGTCTTGCGCGCAACACTCCATCACATTATGGTTAACATTTCTGCCAAGTAATATTTAAATCCATCCAGGAATAAGAAAGTTATGGAGGATAAAAAAATTTGTGGACGGACAGACGGACAGACGGACAGACAGACAGACAGACAGACAGACGGACGGACAGAATGATACCAAGTAATATTTAAATCCATCCAGGAATAATAAAAAGTTATGGAGGATAAAAAAAAATGTGGACGGACAGACGGACAGACGGACGGACAGACAGACAGACGGACGGACAGAGTGATTACTATAGGGCACCCACACTTTCAGTGCGGGGCCCTAATTATCGGGCAACATGGAACTAACAATCAAGGTATGACATTTCTCAGTGATAATAGGCAAAATCATTGAACCATGAAATATCGGTCACAATGGCCTGGATATATTTTGACGTCATCAGAAGACCCTCCCAGGTACATAAGTTCCAAACTTATTATTTAAGAGTGCTCTGTGATGAGTGACTGTTGAGATATAAGCATTTGAAAAACTTTAACACCATGTGATGAGAACGCAAACGTGCATGCAGACGACCGAGGTGACAACAATAGCTCTCCATGTATTCTGTACAGGCGAGCTAAAAATAATTGCATATACATTATTTAGACTCATTTATCTATTTATTGAGATTCTTAATAATCTATAAAACAAAATATTTATTTATTGATTTATTTTAGCCACAGCATGGAGTTACATCTTGTAGAGTTCCAACCATTTATGCCTTAAGTGTAATGAACACTTTAATAGTTCGTATTTAATTATTCTGATGAAAAATGTTCATTTGTATGAAAAAAGTTTAATAGTTCACTTTAATATTCTATAATTATTTCATTTTTATTTATGCATTCATGTTTTTTATCAGATTATATTCATTTATATATAAGTACATGTACATGTATATATATCCAATATCTTAGCTGGCTGTCAATAGCGAATTCGCTATCGACAGCCGGCTGTCAATAGCGAATTTGCTATCGACAGCCGGCTGTCAATAGCCACTTCCTAACTTTTTTCTTTGAACATCTCCTAAACTACTTGGCCAGTTGTAACCAAACTTTACAGGAATGTTCCACACAAAGTCCTCATCTAAATTCCTTCAGAGAATTTTGTTACATGCAGAACTCTGGTTGCTATGGCAACAAAACCAAACAAAAAAATCTGTAAAAAAATTTCCAAAACCGCTTGATGGATTTCATTCCTATTTTGCATGAATGTTCCTTGGATCGACCTCTGTCAGATTCCTTGAAGAAATTTTGATCAGACAAAAAACATGGCCGTCATGTGGCCGTGCCCCTTGGCTCATTGGCTGCCATAGACCTATAAAGAGATTTTTTTAAAAAGCTTCTCCTCTAAAACCGCTCAATGGATTTCATTCCTATTTTGCATGAATGTTCCTTGGGTGGACCTCTGTCAGATTCCTTGAAGAAATTTTAGTCAGGCAAAAAACATGGCCGCCATGTGGCCACGACCCTTGGCTCATTAGCTCCCACAGACTTATAAAGGGATTTTTTAAAAAAAAAAATCGTCTCCTCTAAAACCGCTCAATGGATTTCATTCCTATTTTGCATGAATGTTCCTTGGGTGGACCTCTGTCAGATTCCTTTAAGAAATTTTAGTCAGGCAAAAAACATGGCCGCCATGGCCAGGCCCCCTTGGCACATTAGCTTCCATAGACTTATAAAGGAAAAAAAATATTCTCCTCCAAAACTGCTCAATGGATTTCATTGCTATTTTGCATGAATGTTCCTTGGGTGAAACTCTGCCAGATTCCGTGAAGAAATTTTTATCCGGCAAATAACATGGCCGCTATGGCCACGCCTCTTAGCTTCCATAGACTTATAAAGGGAAAAACTTCAACAATCTTCTTCTCTGAAATTATAAGGCTTAAAGCTGAGATATTCAGTATGTAGCAAAGTTGTGTGGCCACCTACATAAATCCGGCAAACTAAGCCTCTGGGGTCCAAACTGGCAACGCCCCTGGGCTTATCAGCTCCCATCGACTCAAAATGGAAAAAACTTGAAAAAAAAAAAAAAATCTTCTCTGAAACCATACGGCCAATAGCTTAGATATTTAGTATGTAGGAACTTTAAGTGTTCAACTACATAAATCCTGCCAACCATGCCCCTGGGGTCCAAATTGGCCACACCCTGAGGCTCATTAGCTCCCATAGACTTAAATTGGGAAAAACTAAAAAAATCTGCTTCTGTAAAACCATCAGGGCCCAGATTTTAGTTATTTAGTATGCAGCAACGTCAAGTGGTCACACATAAAATACTGCCAGCAATGCCCGTTGGGTAACAAATTGGCAATGCCCAGGGGCTCATTAGTTCCCATAAACTTATAATGGGAAAACTTAAAAAAGTCTTCTTCTCTGAAACCATAAGGCCCAGAGCTTTAGATATTTAGTATGCAGCAACGTCAATTGGTCACTTACATTAATCCTGCCAAACATGGCTCTGGGGTTCAGATTAGCCATGCCCTGGGCTCATCAGCTTCCATAAACGCATAATGGGAAAAACTTAAATCTTCTTCTGTCAAACCATAAGGCCCAGAGCTTAGATATTTAACGATTGGCAAAGTTAAGTGGTCTCCTACAAAAATCTTGCCAACCATGTACCTAGGTCCAAATTGGCCATGCCCGAGGCTCATTAACTCTCATAGACTTATAATGGGAAAAACTTCATAAATCTTCTCAGAAGCAGTAAGACCCAGAGCTTAGATGTATAGTATGTTGCAATGGTAAGTTGTCGCCTACATAAATCCTGCCAACCATGCCTTTGGGATCCAAACTGGCCACACCTTGGGGCTAATTAGCTCCCACAGACTTATACTAGTATTTAGAATGTAGCAATGTTATGTGGTCACTTACATAAATTTAGCTGACCCTGCTCCTAGGATTTAGAAAAAAAATATCTGCAAAATGGTTAATTTGATCCTTTGGTGGATCAATTGCCCTTTTTAGCCCATTGCATGCAGGAAACCCCTAAAGGGTATCTTGGCAAACAGTGCAGGCCCAGATCAGACCCCGCAGAACACAGCGTCTGATCAGGGCCTGCACTATTAGCTTACAGAATGTTCCGTCAAAAAAAGAAAACAACAGAAAGGCCTGACACCCCTTATACGATAAATGGACTGGTCCAACATACAGCAATGGAAGAGTCCACAACTATAAAATGGGTTAATTTAATAAATATGATAATTGACTGAATATAGCCGGTGGAGCAACAAGCCCTCTTTGGCCTCTTGTTTTCAAAACGGGCGTATAAAAACACACACACACCGATGGATTCCGCAGTGAGCCTAGCCTCATCTACATGGACTGTTAATAATATTTATACACAGACAAGCAATAAAGAGTTTCCTTATTCTACATGCTTTCTGCGTTGATGATTGACAAGATTGTTCTTAACTCTAAAGCGTTCGCCACAAAGTTCACATGTAAACGGTTTTTCACCAGTATGAATTCTTCGATGTATTTTCATTGCCCGTAGTTCTAGAAACGAAGCTCCACAAAACTCACAAGAATGAGGTTTATACCCTGCGTGTCGTAATGTATGTCCTCTCAAAGTTGAAGAATCCCTAAAACCTTTTCCGCACGTTTCACATACGTAAGGCACATTCTCCGAGTGTGTTGCCTTTTTATGGCGATACAAACTGTTTCGTCTTAAAAACTTTTGTCCACAAATGTCACAAGCATAACGCTTTTCAGTAGAGTGTACTACTTCATGGGCCTTTAGATAACGCCTGCTTCTAAAGGCTTTGTCACACACATCACATGTAAAAGGAGTCTCGCCAGAATGTTTTCGTTGATGTGTGATTAAATCCTCCTTATTAACATATTTCTTGTCACACTGATCACACATATATATCTGTCTTTTCTCATCTGGCATTTTAGCGGCTTTTCCTGGTCTGACAAAGGCGTTTCTTGAAGGAGGGCAGTTGTCAACTGAAGTGTTGACCTTTTCCTGCAATTAAAATAATACATTAAATTCTCTTTATACTTCCATTGACACACCGTAAGAATCATAAATGTTCAGATACCGTGAGGACTTAGAAGCCTCCGTGGTGTAGTGGTTACGCTATTGGCCTTGTAAACCAGGGGTTGCAGGATCGATCCCGGGCTTCTCCAGACTTTCGGATGAGTCTTTAAGCCGAGGTCCCGTCTCCGTATGACCTTAACTGTTGGTGGGACGTAAAACTCAAACACTCACTCACTCACCGTGAGGACATGCTGTAATTCTCAAAAGCTAAATAAATAAAAATAACTAGATGGCGCAGTCGATGGTATACCATCGCAAATACCCGTTTTTTCTATGAATAACAAAAAGTCCTACTTTTTGACCTTTGACCCTGGGGCCATGTTGTATTCCAATGTGTTCTACGTTCCAAGGGCTATCCAATAATCAAGTTGCGGAAGTGCAATCCCAACAGTTTAGAAGATATGATAATGTCTAACTTTCTGACTTTTGACCCTGGGGCAATGTTGGGGTCAAGGTCACAAATAAGTAGTCCACAGCCATCTACATACCATGTACAATCCACATGCAAAGTTTCAAAAGAGTAACTTAAGATATGGCAAAGTCATACATTTTGCCCTTTGACCTTGGGGCCATGTTGGTGTCAAGGTCACAAAAAGTAGCCGACTGCCATCTACATACCATGTACTATCCACATGCAAAGTTTCAAAAGTGCACCTTCAGTGGTTGCAGAGGAGATCCATTTCAAGAAACGTGACGGACGGACAGACATACAGATGGACTGACGCCCACTCAACTCTGGTACGAAAACAATATACCCGATTTTTTCCGAAAAAGCGGGTATAATAATAAATTTCTTTCACTATCCAGTAAAGAGTCCAAAAAGAGCAGACGAAATGGCAGATGGCAGAAGCAATCTGATCTGGGACAGCCCGGTTTTATTGTGCCTATCTGTCGAAATAGGTTTATTTATTCTCTGCATAAACCTTTGTATAAAAGAGTTAAAAACAACAACAAAAAACAAAAAAAAAAAAAAAAAAAAAACACAAACAAACTAGGAACGGTGTTTATAAAACACTATGCCCCCAATCATATGCTTGTCCCTAAATGCCAAAATTTTCCATCACGAAAACACGCCTATATAATTTTGACCCCCTTGAACCACACTTTAATATAGTAAAACTGGGGTTATCAGGGGTAAACCTTATTTTCTTATTTCTGCTCCAAAATAAAGTTTGTGGGTACTCGTTAGAACCGCTTCGATGAGGCGGTTCTAACGTGTACCCACAATCTATATTTTGAGCAGAAATAAGAAAAATACCACAATTTTTATCATAAAATCTTCATTTTGTCTGTGAAAAAAACTTACTATGTATTTGTATAGGCGTGTTTTCGTAATGATAGGACCGTACCCGAAGAACAAGATTTCATTCATTTTTTTTTTCAGAATTGCTTCAAAAGTTAATGAGGTCATCTTTCCATCACAAGCAATTCACTCATAAACTTTCCAGGCTCTAGCTTTGATATATTTTGCTGACAAGATTTAGACCTTAGGAAAGGGGCATAATCCTGACAAAAATATGTGTCCGCTGTTTTTTTTCATGAGGAATCCATTCATGGTTCTAAAGTTATACTAAGTATGCAATAGACAAATACCCAAAATCACAAGGGGCCATTATTCATAAAGTATATTTGGTAATTCTTCAAACGTTAATCGGGTCACTAATCTACACATCGCTAGCAATCCACTCATCAAATAAAGGCTCAAGTGTGAATGTTGTTTTAGACGTATACGTATAATCTATTTTAATTAGGAATCTATGTATAAACTAGAAATGTGTCAATACAACAAAAATGCCCCCGCCCAGGGACCTACCCCCCCCCCCCCAACCAATCACCTTAAGGTCATGCGGCAGGGGCGGGGTTATGGCTGAATGAAATTTTTGACATGTATCTATCATCATTCCAAATATGTAGCAAATCCATCACAAGGTTAAAGAAATATAAGCTCTCAAAAATATAATATAAAAAATTTCTATGTCTGTGACCTTGACCTTCAGTTAAGGGGTGGTGGTATGGCTCAATGAAACGTTGGACCTGCAACTATTGTCATACCAAATATGAAGCAAATCCATTATAGAGTTTGGAAAATATAAGCTATTAACATACTTAATTTTGAAAATTTCTATGTCTGCGACCTTGGCCTTGAAGTCATAGGCAAGGGTGGGGGCATTACTGAATAAATCTTTGGATCTGCATCTATCATTAAACCAAATATGAACCAAATGAATCATAAAAGTTAAAAGTTCAACGTGGTACAAATACCTTAACCTGAGTGTTAAACATTAAAAATTTCTAAGTCCGTGACCTTGACCTTGAGACCATGGGTAGGTATGGGGGTTTTGCTGGATAAAACTTTGGACCCATATCTATCATCATACTAAATATAAACCACATCCATTGCATGGTTTGAAAAATATGAGCTCAAGTTCTACCCTGACCGAAAACCTTAACCTGAGTCTTAAACATTAAAAATTTCTAAGTCCATGACCTTGACCTTGAGACCATGGGTAGGTGTGGGGGTATTGTTGGATAAAACTTTGGACCCATATCTATCATCATACTAAATATAAACCACATCCATTGCATGGTTTGAAAAATAAGAGCTCAAGTTCTACACTGACCGAAAACCTTAACCTGAGTCTTAAACATTAAAAATTTCTAAGTCCGTGACCTTGACCTTGAGACCATGGGTAGGTGTGGGGGTATTGTTGGATAAAACTTTGGACCCATATCTATCATCATACTAAATATAAACCACATCCATTGCATGGTTTGAAAAATATGAGCTCAAGTTCTACACTGACCGAAAACCTTAACCTGAGTCTTAAACATTAAGGGCCAATTGCATAATGGAAGTTTAAAGATAACCTCGAGTTTAAACTCGAGGTTATCAGCTGTCATTTGCATAACCGTAGTTTAACAAGTCTCAGGTTTTGTCTTAAAACTGGCGGATTGCATAATTCTTGTTTAAGCTATCCTTAAGTATAAATTATCCTCAAACACCAGAACAATTAAACCTGCTAAGGGGGTGGTCTAAGGCCGGGTTTAAGCTATCATTTCAGTCAGTTCAATGAACATGGCAGCACACATTTTTCAATATCTTCATTTTCAATAAATGCGAAATAATTTGAGAAGGGAAATAAAAATCAAAAATGAGTTCCTTTAAGAGCAATGAAAACATTCATAAGAAAGAAGATGGGTCATACTACGTAGTTTCGGCTAATAAAGCCTCATCAGTGACCCTGTAATGAACCGGCAACGAAAGCCAGAGAAAACATACTACAAATTTGCGAATTTCGAACAGGCAGTCGATTCAAAGACTGATATAAATCAAAATGGGGTCTAAATAATTAAAAACCTGTCTAGAATATGGAGTCTAAACAATAATTTATTTCTGATTTCTCAGAATATTCACGCTGATCTCAAAGGACCAAAAGTAAAATATAAACGGCACTATGGTTGATGTACGGGGAGACGTTTTACGGCCGTCACACGGCACAACACCAGCTGCAGTGAAGGCAAATAAAAATCAAAAATGAGTTCCTTTAAAGGCCAATGAAAACATTCATAAGAAAGAAGATGGGTCATACTACGTAGTTTCGGCTAATAAAGCCTCATCAGTGACCCTGTAATGAACCGGCAACGAAAGCCAGAGAAAACATACTACAAATTTGCGAATTTCGAACAGGCAGTCGATTCAAAGACTGATATAAATCAAAATGGGGTCTAAATAATTAAAAACCTGTCTAGAATATGGAGTCTAAACAATAATTTATTTCTGATTTCTCAGAATATTCACGCTGATCTCAAAGGACCAAAAATAAAATATAAACGGCACTATGGTTGATGTACGGGGAGACGTTTTACGGCCGCCACACGGCACAACACCAGCTGCAGTGAAGGCAAATAAAAATCAAAAAAGAGTTCCTTTAAAGGCCAATGAAAACATTCATAAGAAAGAAGATGGGTCATACTACGTAGTTTCGGCTAATAAAGCCTCATCAGTGACCCTGTAATGAACCGGCAACGAAAGCCAGAGAAAACATACTACAAATTTGCGAATTTCGAACAGGCAGTCGATTCAAAGACTGATATAAATCAAAATGGGGTCTAAATAATTAAAAACCTGTCTAGAATATGGAGTCTAAACAAAAATTTATTTCTGATTTCTCAGAATATTCACGCTGATCTCAAAGGACCAAAAGTAAAATATAAACGGCACTATGGTTGATGTACGGGGAGACGTTTTACGGCCGCCACACGGCACAACACCAGCTGCAGTGAATGCAAATAAAAATCAAAAAAGAGTTCCTTTAAGAGCAATGAAAACATTCATAAGAAAGAAGATGGGTCATACTACGTAGTTTCGGCTAATAAAGCCTCATCAGTGACCCTGTAATGAACCGGCAACAAAGCCAGAGAAAACATACTACAAATTTGCAAATTTCGAACAGGCAGTCGATTCAAAGACTGATATAAATCAAAATGGGGTCTAAATAATTAAAAACCTGTCTAGAATATGGAGTCTAAACAATAATTTATTTCTGATTTCTCAGAATATTCACGCTGATCTCAAAGGACCAAAAGTAAAATATAAACGGCACTATGGTTGATGTACGGGGAGACGTTTTACGGCTGCCACACGGCACAACACCAGCTGCAGTGAAGGCAAATAAAAATCAAAAAAGAGTTCCTTTAAAGGCCAATGAAAACATTCATAAGAAAGAAGATGGGTCATACTACGTAGTTTCGGCTAATAAAGCCTCATCAGTGACCCTGTAATGAACCGGCAACGAAAGCCAGAGAAAACATACTACAAATTTGCGAATTTCGAACAGGCAGTCGATTCAAAGACTGATATAAATCAAAATGGGGTCTAAATAATTAAAAACCTGTCTAGAATATGGAGTCTAAACAATAATTTATTTCTGATTTCTCAGAATATTCACGCTGATCTCAAAGGACCAAAAGTAAAATATAAACGGCACTATGGTTGATGTGCGGGGAGACGTTTTACGCCGTCACACGGCACAACACCAGCTGCAGTGAAGGCAAATAAAAATCAAAAATGAGTTCCTTTAAGAGCAGAAGACTGTTTCGAGATAGAATGATTCCTTTTGAATTCTATGATGAGGGCGAATTTCAGCAGAGATTCAGATTTAGAAAGGACACAGTCATGGACCTCATTGAAATGCTAAGAAATGACATTCATCCTGCATCCAGAAGAGGTGGGGCGATTCCAGGCCATTTGCAAGTGTTGCTAGCATTGCGGTTCTACGCTACAGGTCAGTTTCAGATTTCTCAGAATATTCACGCTGATCTCAAAGGACCAAAAGTAAAATATAAACGGCACTATGGTTGATGTACGGGGAGACGTTTTACGGCCACCACACGGCACAACACCAGCTGCAGTGATGGCAAATAAAAATCAAAAATGAGTTCCTTTAAGAGCAATCAAAACTCTTGTCACACATGTAGATAACACATTTATGTATACAATAGTACCCGCTATGTCTAATCTAGTCTTCATAGTATGGAGCAACGCCACACATAATCTCCAGAATTGCTCAAAAATGATTGCGTGTAGCTATGCATGTCTGCTCTCTTCCCAAGAGATTCCAAAGTTTATGTCATCAATGCCCCAAAGTTTTCCAGGGCACAACACAATGAAAATTTATATCCATGTCCAGTACTTTCACTAATACCAATCACCTGTGTCCATCATTTCAATAAAAACTTGTAAATACTACTCCAAAACTTGAAAACAGTAACAATTTTGACATCTCCTGGCTTTGGCAGCCATTTTTTATTTACAGAACAGGAGTAAATAAATCATGATGTAATAGCATTAGGTTATTTTTTCATTGGCCAATTTGAATTGTTGAGATTTTTAACCAATGAAATCTCTCCTTTCTAATGGCTCCAAAAAATGGCTGCCAGAGCCAGATGTCAAAATTGTTATTTTTTCAAGATTTGGAGTGGTATTTACAAGTGATGTCTTGAAACTTCAAACGTTGTTATGACAACCACCGGTGTATTTGAGAAAATGACCCTTCAATTTAGTCTTGCACTAGGTTAGACTAACTAAACTCAAGGATAGTTAACACCCGGATAGCAAGACTGGGCCTTGCTAAACTGGAGCTCAACTTTTATTATGCAAACCAGATTTAAACTAGAGGTTACCCAGACCGGGGTTAGGCCTTACCCTTGACTAATTTAAACTTTTGTCATGCAATCGGCCCTAAAAATTTCTAAGTCCGTGACCTTGACCTTGAGACCATGGGTAGGTGTGGGGGTATTGCTGGATAAAACTTTGGACCCATATCTATCATCATACTAAATATAAACCACATCCATTGCATGGTTTGAAAAATATGAGCTCAAGTTCTACCCTGACCGAAAACCTTAACCTGAGTCTTAAACATTAAAAATTTCTAAGTCCGCGACCTTGACCTTGAGACCATGGGTAGGTGTAGGGGTATTGCTGGATAAAACTTTGGACCCATCATACTAAATATAAACCACATCCATTGCATGGTTTGAAAAATATGAGCACAAGTTCTACCCTGACCCAAAACCTTAAGCTGAGTCTAACAGACTTACGTACGGGTACGTACACACTTTCGTACATTCGGACGCACGTACGCACGTACCCACGGACGCACGTACGGAAAACCTAAAAACTATATGCCCCCGGCATCATACGATGCGGGGGCATAAAAATTCAAAACCCTAATCTGTATGGTTCTTAAGTTATGCTATGCTTCACAAAGCATGCGATGTACAAATGCCCAAAGTCACAAAGGGCCATAACTCATGAAGTGTTTTCCGGAATTTCGTCAAAAGTTAATCAGGCCATCTATTCATCCCTAGCAATCCTCTCATCAAGGGCCACATGGAAGATTAGTACTGGTGCTCAATGTGTCACCCTCTATAAATAAAGTAGATTATTATTATTATTTTTATTATTATCAATTTTCAATGCTCTAGCTTTAATAGTTTTGAGATACTTTGCTGAACATCACATGAACAAGTCCGTGAAAAGAACAGCCCCTTAAACCTCACTTTATATAGAGAAAACTGGGGTTTACAGGGGTATTGAATATTTTTCTTATCTCTGCTCCAAGACATAGGTTGTGGGTACTCGTTAGAACCGCCTCAATAAGGCGGTTCTAACGAGCACCCATAACCTATGTTTTCAGTATAAATAAGAAAAATATCACGGATTTTCACCAGAAAAGTAGCCATTTTTGAGATAAGAAAAATGTACTATGCCGCACGGGTGTGTTTTCTTAATGAAAAGATTTCATCCGATTTGTTTTCAAACGGCCATTACTCAGGAAAGGGGAATAAACCTGGCGGGGGAAAATATGTGTCAGCTAGGTTTTAAGAGGAATCCATATATGAAATGTCAAAATCCTAGTGTATGGTTCTAAAGTAATGCTATGCACCACAAAGCATGCAGCCTACAAATGCCCTAAGTTACAAAGGCCGTTACTCATGAAGTATTTTTCGGAATTTCTTCAAAAGTTAATCAGGTCATCTACTTATCACCAGCAAGGAATTCATCAACTTTCAAGGCTCTAGCTTTAACAGTCTTTGAGATATTTTACTGAAAAAATTTCACCCATTTTTTCATAGGGCCATAACTCCGGTAAGGGGCATAATCCTGACGAGAAAAAAAGTTTTTCAGCTTGTTTTTCATGAGGAATCCATATATGAAATTTCAAAACCCTACCATATATGGTTCTTAAGTTATGCTATGCATCGAAAAGCGTAACAGACGGATGGACAAACGGACAAATGGACGAACGCCCCAAAAGTGATTTCCCCCTCAATCTTCTGGGGCATATAAAAATCTTTAGATGATAAAGACAGATGACCATTTATGGTCACTTTAATTTATATATGGGCCCCGCCAAGCGATTTTGGTACTTATCGCCTATGCGAGCAGCGAAGGTTCAGGCGAGCCTGCGCATCCGTGCAGTCTCGCCAGAACCTTCGCTGCTCGCTCATACTAGCAGTGAATCAAGAGGAACCTTCAGACAGAAAGCCATACCCCTGGCCCCTCTGTATGGCTTGGCATGCGCAGTTTAAATTTGTCATGACGGAATGCTCGAAGACACAAATTCGCTTGGCGGGGCTCATATGTTCTTTATATTTTCGGAATGCGTCTTCAAAATGTGTTATATTCAGAACTATGTATATAACTAGAGGACCAATGGCCCTGTACTGTTCACCTGAGTGCCGAATGTATGTGGAGCCATTTGAGCCCCGCCAAGCGAATTTGGGTCTTCGAGCATTCCGTCATGACAAGTTTTAACTGCGCATGCCCAGCCATTCAGAGGAGCCAGGGATATGGCTTTTTGTCTGAAGGTTCCTCTTGATTCACTGCTTGTGTCACTGAATTTGTCTTATCATAAACGAAAAGAATATATATGGTTTAGGGGTAGGGATCTGTAAGTTTTCTGAAATATTGGGCCTTTTATGCCGTGGACGGGGTGGGGCATTGCCCCGGCAAAACCCGGGGGAACCCCAGGTTGGTGTCACTGAATGCATCATATCAAAACGAACAATAGTGTGTGTTTTAGAGGTGGGTTCTGAATGGTCTCTGAGATATATGTCCTTTTATGAAGTGGAGGGGTGGGGCATGGCCCCGGCACAACCTGGGGGACCTGGCTGAGAGAAGTTTACTCTATGAACATTTCTATAAATGTTTTGCCAAAATATCTGCAATGGCATGGCAGCAAGTGTCATTTTTTCAATTTTCACCATTATATGTCTATGGAAACTGTAAGTTGCCATAGCAACCAAACTAAATAGCCTATTTTCATAATAAACACAAATTTTCAATCCCCTAGCCCAGGGATGCTTAGGGTGAAATTTGGGCCCAATCGGTCCAGTGGCTACAGAGGAGATGCCACTTAAAAGTGTTGACGCCAGACATATGACATACAACAAACTACATACGACGGACGACATACGTCGACGACTGACAGCTGCCTAACCTATAAGCTCCCCCGGAGCGTTTGGTTTTGATTAGCTAAACAAGAGGCCCATGGGCAACTACGCTCACCAGTGATCATGTAGGATATACAATTATTCAGGCATGGCGCCCATCTTGGTCAAGTGACAAAAATCCCACAAATATATTTTTCATTGTCTCATCCCACAGAGGCTTTTGACAAGGTTGGGCGGTCAAAACCAGGGGCGGTTTTAACCAGCGGTTTTAACCGGTTAAAACCGTCCTGGTCAATACTCCCAGAGTTGTCAATACCGGTCAATACTGGTCAATTGAAATATTGTGTGGTCAATTGAATAATTTTAGTGTTGAAAAGGCAAAGTTACTGAAACTTTTTTGAAGTTTTGGTCTCTTTGCTGGAGGCTGATCATTTGATAAGAGTTTCAGGTTCATATGTCATTTCTTCAAGTGGCCTCTTAGCAATACTTTCTGGCTTTTTTAGCCCTAGGCATTTTTGCCTATGACTCATCAGTCTTAAGACCTTAGCACTCACTTCAGTAGTGCAGTCTTTGCACCTTGCACTGTTCTTTGTTATCTTCCAAAATAATGAAGAAGTTCCAAATTGGGTCTTAAGGTTCATTCATTTTTGACACCTTTAGTAATAGCTTGATGCTAAGATACTATAGATTGCATATAAATAAAAATTTCACACATTAGGCCTGGTGTCAGTTTACAATACCCCTATTAGGGACATGTATTTGGTCAATTTTGCAATTAGATCTTTGCCACAACACTGCAGTGGCATGGGTTAGTCTGTTTTGACAGCAATTTACAGGTGTTGCAGATACTTTTAAATCTATACAAAGATATCAGTGAATCTTCAAACATTGTTTGTTTAATAAATTACAGCCTTTATGAACTACTTCACAGGCCTGAAGATTAATGACAGGTGTATTTCACACTTTTGTCAATACACATGTAACATCAAAATTATTTGTGAACTGCCTTAAAATTTCATGATCAAAGATTATGTTAAATAATTGATATTTTCAAAGTTGAAAAGGGAAAAAGATTTGTGGGGGGAGAGAGGTGAGTGGGTCAATCTGGTACAACAATTTTTGTTTTCTGTGTCAAACAAAATAGGACTTCATAAATCCTTCAAAATCCATGATCCATGATACATTCAGTTTATTCATATTCCTGTAAATCGAAATATGAACAATCAATCTAACTTATAAAGGAAACAAGAATAATTATAAAAATTGTTTGATAAAAAAACATATAGTCTAACATCATTACATGATGCAGGGGGAAAGCTTTTAAGACCAGTTTAGCAACAGGACAGAGGCATATACTCTAGTGATTTAATCGACCACCAATCGACCAGTATTGACCAGTAATGACCGGTTAAAACTGGTTTTAACCACCGGTCCGGTCAATACTCATATTGACCGGCTTTTTGCCAACCTTGGCTTTTGATCATTGCCTCCACTTCTATTTTTCATATAAGCAAAGCAGTTTTAATGGATATTGAATCTGAGCCATCCAAGACGAAGGCCTGTAATGACTTTAACCTTTGGAATTGATTTACTTTCATTCGGCTGATTGCAAATAATATTTCTGATTGGACAGGCTACCATGCAATCAGTAAAATTCCAACTGTCTTGCCCAATTTTCATTCAAATGTCTGAGTTACCAAATTTGACCTAGAAGTCAAATAGGTCAAGGTCAACAAAGGCCAAATCTGAACAAATTTCGTAGGGCTTGAGTCCTTGATGCTACATACCAAATTTCAAGGTTTACGGCCTTTCGGTTCCCAAGAAGATTTTTTTAAGTGTTTTACCATAATTTATATTAGTATGGCGGCCATATTGGTCATGTGACACAGTCCTTATGAACAAATTTCATTCCCCCTACCCAGAGGGTTCCACGTGTAATTTGGTTTCACTCCAACAGCCAGTTTAACTGGAGAACAGTCTGTGTTGCTTCTAGGATTTTAAACAAGAGGCCCATGGGCCACTATGCTCCCCAAAGCTATGGTGGGCACTGCCCACTGGCAACCATGTATTTAAGCACGATATGATTTTAATGTACCAATTATCAAGTCCCACAAATGGACCTCGATAACCAAATGAGCACCCAAAGGGACTCTGTATCTGAAATATTAGGCCTTTTATGAAGTGGACGGGATGACATGGACCCAGTGGAACCGTGGCTGGTATCGATGAATGCTTCTTATCTTAAGGAACAAGAATATACATGTATATGATTTATGGGTAAGGATCCGTACAATTCCTGTGATATAAGTAGAAGTAAAACAAAGATCAGGAATCGATACAATTAACTTACTCCACCCATAAAAGACACCAAAGGGAAAGAAATACAAACAATAAGCGACCAGACCATAATGGAAACCTAAACAAAGGAAGGCCATAAGGACAGTTACTTTCCACAAAATGGCCATTTGCAATTTTTTTTTTTTATATTTGGGCTTGAGAAAACACAACATACAATAAATAGCAACAAGCACTTGAGCCGCCTTGGACGGTCAGTGGAAGATTTCCATGGGGGACTGAAATCGATTTTACGTGGCCACAATCCTCGCCCTTACTTCCGTCGCGATTTTAGACAAATAATTTGTTCAGTCCGCATCAAGGCTCCTAAATCATCAGTGCAACATCTCGTGAACACAAAAATCAAGGCCTTTTAAGCAGTGGTGAGGTTGGGGGCATGACCCCGACAGTTCCAGGAAAGCCCAAGATTGTTGCCACTGAATGTGTCTTATCATAATGACCAAGAATATCCACGCAGAGCTGAAATCTACCGCATACAAGTACTGGTTAAAACGCTTGAGGATCTAAGCTGCCCAAGCAAAATAATGCGAGTCGGACGTCCTTAGCTTACAAATCTATTCGTTTCATTTTGGTGGCAGGTTGAGAAGTCATTTCATCTCTATGTCGGGTAAAAGGTGTGGCAATGGATTGAGATGCAGGGTCTTCTCCAAAATGACCTATACACAGTGTTGACTATAAACAGTGTAATCGGTAATGGTTAAGTGGTAAATTATGGTTATGGGTGGGGTAAAGTAATAACAAGTGAATAAATCGGAGGATGAAGTATGGAGATCTGAACAGTGCGGACCTTTATGGCTTTAAGTGAAGTCTACACAAGGGCCGTTCTTTACGCAGAGGAACAGCTCTTGTGGACACCCATCCCTACAGCTGTGTGTGATGGAATGTGTCTTGTTTATTGTTTTGATAGAGGTTTAACGTCCCCGTCAACACTGTATAGGTCATTTTGGAGACATTGCTTCCAATTTTGTGGGATTTTTATCCGACATTGAGATGAAATGACCTCTCGAGCCCTGTTGCCCAATGAAACCAATAGGGTTTATAACCATGGGTGGTCCGACTCGCACTGCTTTGCCTAGGCAGGCTTAGATCCTCTAACAGGTTAACCAGTACTCGTGTGCGGTTGGTTTCAGCTCTGCGCTGAAGCATCTTGCAGCCCATCTATTTCTTCAAGCCCCAATGGGCGGGGGCCAAATGGAATATGTCTAATCAGAAGGAACAAGTCTATATACGATTACGGAATGGGGATCTGAATGGTTTCTGAAATATATGGCCTTTTATGAAGTTAATGGGTGGGACATAGCCTCACCACATTGTCCTTGCACAAAGGGTCTCCCAGGTTGGTGTGACTGAATGAGTTTTATTATAAGGAACAAGAATATATGTGGCTTAGGGTGTGGATCAGAGCGGTTCATGAGATATAATGTGAATGGGTGGGGCATCATCCGCATGGTCTGTCACGAAGCACCCTTGAGGACCCCCAGTTTGGTGCCACTGAATTTGTTTTGTCATAAGGATCATGAATAAATATGGTTTAAGGGTGGGGCTCTGACTAGTTTTTAGATATATGGCCTTTTGTGAAGAGGAGTAGAGGGACATGGCCCAGTCCTATCCCAGGAGAACCCTAAGATGGTTATCACTGAATGTATCTCATCATAAGGAACAAGAATATATATGGTGTAGGGGTTAGGATCTAATAGGTTTCTGAGATATTGGGCCTTTTACAAAGTGGAGGGGGTGGAGCATGGTGATGGCCCATCCCTGGGTAACCCAAAGTTGGCATCACCTGATGAGTCTTATCATAAGGAACAAGTGAATATAAAGTTAACGGGTGGGGATTTGTATGGTTTCTGAGATATATGGCCTTTTGGGAAGTGGAGGGGTGGGACATGGCCCGGCGCACCCCAGCAGACCCCTAGGTTTGTGTAACTGAATTAGTCTTATCTTAAGGAACAGGAATATATATGGTTTAGGGGTGGGGATCTGTTATGTGTCTGATATTGAGCCTTTTATGTAGTGGAGGGCATGGGGCAATGCCCCGGCACAACCTGCAGGAACCTCAGGTTGGTGTCACTGAATGTTTTTTATCATAATGAAAAAGAATATACAAATGTATATGGTTAAGAGGTGAGGATCTGAATGGTTTCTGAGATATATGGCGTTTTATGAAGTGGAGGCCGTGGGGCATAGTCCCCAAATTTTCAATCACCAAGCCGAAGCATGCTACAGATGAAATTCGAGCTCAATCGACCCAATGGCTTCAGGGGAGATGTCGTTTGAAAGTGTTGACACCAGGCGTCAGACGACAGATGATGACGGACAACTGTCTATCCTATAAGCTCCCCCGGCAGTGGTGAGCTCAAAATTGTGATTATGTACCATCCCTTTTAATTGGGTAATATTTGTTATTATGCAGCTCACAGAAATTGTCCCTTTGAGCAAGATAGTACAATCTTATACAAACAACTGTATTATTTTTATAAACCACTGTATTAGTAGTGCACTAGAGAAAGCGACCAGTGGAACACGTATACCCCGGCCAGCGCCACCCTCTGATATATCTTTTGAGCTTGTATGTAATATGTATGAAGAAGTCAAGAAGCTATAAAAATCTAGAAAAATCTAGTTTAACGTGCTTGTAAAAGCTAAACCAAACATTAAATTTCTAAATGGGCTAAGGGAGTGAGGGCATCAAAGTTACTGAAGGGGTGGGGGCATCACTGAAGAAGTAGGGTGGGATATGCATCAATGAAATCTTTGGACTGGTATGCAAACTTGATGCAAGTATCAATTGAATTTGTCTTAGAGTTTAGAACATACAGGCATACATACTTTGTCATAACACTTTAACCAAATGTAAAATTTCTTAGTCCGTCACCTTGAGGTCAAGATCACCTTGGCTGAGGGAAGGGACATACATAACAAAATCTTTTGATTGGTATGCAATATTGATGCAAGTATCAACTGAATTTGACTTAGAGTTTAGAACATACAGGCATCTATAAACTCTGTCATCAAACTTTAACAAAATGTAAAATTTCTAAGTCTGTGACCTTGACCTCAAGGTCACTGTAAGGGGTAAGATATATATTAATGAAATCTTTAGACAATTATGTAACTACAGTGTAAGTATCAACTAAATCTATCAAAGGGAAGATATAATCTCTTAGAAACTTTGACGCAAAACTTTAACCAATATGTTAACGGACGGATGGAAGGACGGACGGATGGACCCACGGACAGACAGAAAGTCGGACGCACGGACGGACGGACGAACGACAGGAGGAAAACATTATACCCCCATATCATACTTCATATACCGGGGGTATAATTAGAGTAGGGATAACTGTACTGAAAATTGTCATTTGGGAGGTAAATCGTCGCCTTTCTGTAAAACGAAATTTTCAACCGTAAAACAGCCGATTCACATCACCAAATAACAATAATTGAATACAGTTATCCCCTATTATCTGTATTTACTGCAAGTGCTATTTGCTCAGTTTATCTTTATTGGTCACAGATAAACACATGGATATTAGCAATATACATAACTCTATTTCATAACTGATCAAGAAAAACAAATGAAGCCTACCAAAACTTTCTTTGAAATAGCAGCTTCCCCTGTTGTTTTAATTCTAATCACATTTCCAGTATTCTTGAAATCAACATTCTCTAAGATAACAATACTGTCTTTCGGAATAGCACTTCCTTTTGTAGCAGGACTTTGTTTCTTAGTCATTTCCGTCGTATCTCCATCTTCTAAATCAGAATCACCATCATCCAATTCTGAGTTGGCATCATCTGAATCTTCTTCATAATCACTCTCCTCTTTATACGGTACAGAAGTCACTGTGGTTTGCCTTCCCACATCAGGGGTTGTTCTGGATAATGCTTGTAGTATCCCAGGCATTGATTTTACATTGATATCACCTAAAACAAAGATGAATAAGCGCTGCCATTGCTGAAAAGGTGTCTTTGTCCATTACCTTTATGTCATTGACAGGGGAGGGGAAAATATAGGATCTTACATGAGTGTCCGTGTATTATTGGATTTATTAAACGAGTTGGGGAAAAGGGATAAAACGCGACGCTTAGCCGAGCATTATATCCCTTTTCCTCAACGAGTTTAATAAACTCAGTACTATATGGGCACGAATGCAAGATTATATTTACCATACGACATTTAAAATGCATTATTATTCGCGATTGTTTTACAAAAATGTCACTAATTCGCCATAAGTAAACGCAACGTCGTTAAGGACGTCTTACATGTAACGTTACGGGGCGTATCTAACTCATTTGCATATTTAATCCACTAGTGGATTATAGAATTTATTACATGGCGTTATTACACTCTCAGACGCGACGTCATATGATAAATTGGGGAAAAAAGCACTTTGGAATCGTATCTACTATCACACTTAATAAAAACCAAGTCCATGAAATGGTCTGGAACTTGAGAAAATATCAGGTGTTAATAAAAGTGCTGCAAGTACAGCATCATGCCCGACCACTACATTTACATCAAGCAAGTGCCATAACACTGTCAAAAAGGGATTCAAAGTGAAGGTGGTACATACGTCTTTTCCTAAATAAAGTTGATATGAATACATGACTGCGATCACAATTTTCAATGTTCAAAGGACCATAGCGCCAAAAGGAAGTAAACCAGAATTACACATCTCTGCACTGATGTGTTAGGACTGTACAAATTATTTATCTAAATCGCGGCGGAAGTAAGGACGAGAATTTCAGCCCCAATGGAATTTGTTTCACTGACTGTGTCAAGCCGGTACTTCTGTTGTGGTTTATTTTTGTTATGGTTTGTCTTTGAGTGAGTATCGCTTATTTTATTTTGTTTTGCATAGCCAATCGGCCATTCTGTGGGAAAGTAACTGTCCTTTTGGCTTTCCACTACAGATGTTTCCATTAGGGTCTAGTTATTTCATTGACTTTGTCCAATCATGTGAAAGGGGGTATTATCCCTTATCCTGCCCTCCACTTTTGCAAATAGTGCAGATACAGATCAGGGGCCAGCTGATCAAAACTTACAATGTCGTTAGTTAATATATCGCTAAAACACTGATCATTATATTTGGCAATTATACTAAATTTTTGCTGAAAAAATGTGAGCAGCTCACAAAAGCTACTCTCATTCTTTCATTATTTCATTTAAAATAACGCTTTATTAGACATTGAGCTTGCCAAAATAGTTAACACTTTGACTACTAACTCATTAAGTTGGTGATTCTTTGAACAACTCGCCCAAGATGGCTTCTGAAGTATGATCTGGGGCCGGTTGTTCAAAACTAATGACGTCGTTAATTAACAAATCGTTAAAACTTTGATCATTTAATTTGGCAAATATGCTAATATTTTTGCTGAAAAAAATGTGAGCAGCTTTTGCGAAGCAAAAGCTGCTCACATTCGCAAAAGCTGCTCACATTTTTTCAGCAAATATACCAAAAATTTATATATTAAACTTGCTAGAAGAGTTAACAATATGACAACTAACGAGCTCGTTAAGCTAACAATGCTTTGAACAACTGGGCCCTGATCAGTGTATTATATATATTCCCACTTTAATTGCAAGCCGGTGGGTCAGGCCTCAGATTCTATGACGGCTCCAACGTAAAGGCTTATTGAGAATAACAGAGATCTAATTCTTGGTAATGTTGGTTGGTGCCTGATGCTCTGTCTCTGGTCGGGCCCATCGGAGTCTAACTGTTGGTTTTCTTTTGCTCCAGCATTTCAGTGGTTTCTTGCTGTCGAGTCCTCACCATTGTTTCACCTCTGTGGTTCTTTGATTTTCTGTGTTCACGGAGATGTTGCACTGATGAGTTAGGAGGCCTTCATACGGACTGAACAAATTATTTGTCTAAATCGCGACGGAAGTAAGGGCGAGGATTGTGGCCATGTAAAATCGATTTAAGCCCCCCAGTGGAAATCATTCCACTGACCGTTCCAAGGCGGTTCTTCTGTGGCGGTTTATTTATGTTTTTGTTTGTTACTTACTGTGTGTATCATTTGTGTCTTTTTATTTTGGATGGCCATATGGCCATTTTGTGGGAAAGTAATCTGATTGGTTGGAAGTCATAAATGGAAGTGACTAAATCAATTAAATCAGCAGGATAAGGATTACCATATATTGGGCATATCTGCCACCTTCTTCAAAGGACCTAAACGAAACTGATGTCCAACTGCATTGGCCCCCGCCAATCGGGGCTTGAAGAAAAAGATGGGCTGCCTGATGCTTTCACGCAGAGCTGATATCCGACTGCACACGAGTACTGGTAAACTGCTTAGAGGATCTAAGCCTGCCCAGGCAAAGTGGTGCGAGTCGGACCGGCCATGCTTATAAACCCTATTGGTTTCATTGGGCGACAGGGCTTGAGCTGTCATTTCATCTCAATGTTAGGTAAGAGTCCCACAAAATTGGAAGCAACGTCTCCAAAATGACCTATATATTATAGTGTTGACGGGGACGTTAAACCTCAAATCAGACAAACAAACACATGTCCAACTGCATATAAAATAAGATGCACCATATTTGCCATTATTAGCAAACCTATTCCAATAGGGACATGTCAGTACAATTCAAACAAGCACTGATAGTACTGGTGTGTTGAGTGTCTCTGGCTGGATAATGATCCTAAATGGGAATTTAGACTGTCTCAACCTACCCTTGAATTCCTGTAGTGTAAGCAAATTTTTGACCAAAAATATTAGTATATTTGTCATATTAACCCTTATCACATGCTTGTTTCCATATTTACATCAATAACCACAATTTTGCATATGCGATAACACTGGAACATAACTAAGTGTATGGACACTGTCCCTGACAACCAGTTTTTGTCCGCCGGGCTGATAACCGGAAAAAATGTAATTTTACGTTAAGATAGGCTATCATGCACGGTTTATATACTTTCAGACTGTGTTTTAACCGTTAATTCGGTTAAACTTAAAAATCGATTTACCTACTTAAAAATTATCAGGGACACCGTCATTGCTAACAACAACGTCATGGTGATGTCAACATTCTATCGTAATCTATCTATCAACTGTCACGGCGATTGGTCACATTTGACCATTATTCGCAGGACACTCCAGAATTGCAAGATGAAAGCCTACACTATAATTAATCATGTAATTATGGTACTGGTAGAGATCTTTAACATGCACAGGAGATGGCGAGGGGGGGGCGGGGGGGGGGGTTCCAGTTAACGTCACGATCCAAGGGACGGTGCACTTTGTGGCACTCATCACTGCAAATTGAAATGGTGTCAATGGAACAAGTTCAACATCGCAATTTCAAAACCCCTGCAGGGAATCGAACCAGGGGACTCTAGCATCAGAGGCAACAGCACTGAACACTGAGCTATTACCTTCAAAATAAACGCTAAAAAACAACCAGTTGTATGGACATTAGAATCACTGTCTAAAGAAAACAACAATGTTAGATCTTTAAGGCCTACCTTATCGGTTGAAGGGAGAGAAAGGTGTTTTAGAAGGAATTCATGTAGAAAACATACACACTTGTTGAAGACATGATTTGTTTGTTTGTTTGTTTTGAGGTTTAACGTCCCCGTCAACACTGTAAAGGTCATTTTGAAGACGTTGCTTCCAATTTTATGTGACTTTTACCCGACGATGAGATGAAATGACTTCTCAAGCCCTGACACCATATGAAACCAATAGGGTTTATAAGCATGGACGGGCCTACTCTTACCGCTTTGCCTGGGCGGGCTTAGATCCTCTAAGCGGTTTACCAGTACTCATGTGCGGGTTGATTTTAGCTCTGCGTGGAAGCATCATGCAGCCCTTATATTTCTTCAAGCCCCGATGGGCGGGGCCGTTTTGAAGACATGAAAAATGTGAGTACAAAAAGAAGATGACTTGGGATCTCAAACCTCACAGCTCATGCAGCTGGATGACTGAAAACCAGTACCAAAAGTACATAAAAACAAGCTCATTTTGGCGGGTCTAGTAATGCGTATTTTTTGGGGGTTGGGGTTTTGGTTTTACGGCCCTTTCAAGATTATTTCACTCATATCGAGCCTATCGATAATCAGAGGTGGGCGAAAACCGCAGTGCCTGGAGAAAACCACCTGACCTTCTGTTGCAGAACCTGGCGTCTCAAATGTGACCTGAGCGAGGTACGAACCACAGCGGTAAGAGACCTAATGATTAAGAGTCAGCACTCTTATCTACTAGGCCACGGAGGCCCATAAGTAATGCATAAATATTGGGATCCATCATTAAAATATAGAAACAAGATGTGATAAACAGATTATAACGTGGGGTTTTGGTTATCGCCCGCAGTATCAACCTAAGACCCCATTATCAGTCCAAGAGCTAAAGCTCTCGGGCTGAAAATAGTGTCTCGGGTTGATACTGCGGGAGATAACTTTAGCTCTTGGACTGATAATGGGGTCTCGGGTTGATACTGCGGGCGATAATCAAAACCCCGTGTGATAATCTCTAATTATTCTGCTGAATATTTCAATTAGCCACACCCATTTCTGATTATTAGCCAATCAGATTACATGATATAATGTTTTCTTTCAAATTCACAAACTGAATGACAAACAGTGTAGATCCTGATCAGATGGATTCTGATCTGGATCTACACTGTTTGCAAAGGTAGCTGTTGTCGTGAACAGCAGGATAAGGGTTAAATGATTTAAGTTTTAACGATTTTTAACTAATGAAATGTTTAGTTTTAAACAACTGTTCCAAGATATTTATGGTTTAACCTTTACCCTGCTGTAGGCAACAAGCCCTATCTTTGCAAACAGTGTAGATCCAGATCAGATGGCTTCTGAAGAAGCCATCTGATCAGGATCTACACAGTTTGACATTCAGTTTATGAAAATGTAGAAATAAGCTGCATCAAGTAATCTGATTGGTTCAAAGTCAGAAATGAGTGTGGCTTAATTGAATATTCAGCAGGTTAAAGGTTAAAGGAACCAGTCTAAGTCCCCATTCAGGACCATTTTCCCACCCAAGTGTCAGAGAGAATCGACCCTCCAGTGTTGGCAGTGCTTTGATTCTTATCTGGACCAGTGGAAAAAAATTCCCTCTGAAATCAATGAGTTGAATCCGCCTTGGTAAATGAGCCATTGATGTTTGGGTCCTTGAAGTTTCCCTGTATAAAGTGAGGTTTCCAAGGCAACCATTTCCCTGACTGATTAACGTAATGTTTCTCCTAAAAGCTCAAAGAAAGTTTCACGGAGGGTAGATATAATGTACCAATGCTTAAATATGTTCTATGAAAGGGTTATCCTTTGTAAGCAAGGAATACTCTACAAAACGGAAAGTATGGAGTGTGAAAGTTTTGCCTGGGCCAGATTAGCTAGTTTTAGCCAATTGGGCATCATCAGTGACCCTCAATGTTTTGAAAATTCCACAAAAGAATCAATTATCCCAAAGGATGAGTAAATATAAACTTCACTATAATGAAGGGCAGGGAGACTATACAACTGCCACACATTCCCTTAACACCAGCTGTAATGACGTTCAATATGTTCGAATACACTACAGAATGGAAAAAGTATTCTGCTGAATAAATTTGTTCAGCCATATCCATTTCTGACTATCCACCAATCAGTTTACCTGATACAATGTATTGTTCCATTCACAAACTGCATGACAAACAGTGCAGATCCTGATCAGATGGCTTCTGTAGAAGCCATCTGATCTGGATCTACACTATTTACAAAGGTAGGGGTTGCTGTGTTCAGAGTTAAACTGTCTCTCTAGGTTATATTTACCTTGGCAATATTGAACAAACTTTTCAATAGTGAGGAAATTATCCTCTATGAATTGCCTTCCTTTTTCAGAGCCCATTGCAGTGTATTGGTTTGGGTTAACTAAAACCACAAGGCTGTTGTATCCAATATCTTCTAGTGTTTTACACTGAAACATACAAACCAGACGATGGTTACTTTTCATTTTTGGGGGATTGTTATCACCCCATGGTGATTAAAGAGTGAATATTGGCTTACTGCAAAATGCCCATTTTGTACCGGAAACCCCATAACGGGTAATTAGCAAACAGTGCAGGTCCAGATCAAATGCCGCCTTCTGTGGCGTCTGTTTGGAGCCTACGCTGTTTGCAAACAGTTTAGCTATTTCCCACAAATAAATTTTGAAAAGAAAACACAACTTGACATCCCTTAATTTTGAAATAATCTTGTTCTTATATAAGGTAGCAGATTCCTTTCAGTACAAAATGGGTTAAATAAGTGAACCAAGTCATTACGATAACACACCCGTGCGTCATAGTGCATTTTTTCACATCTCCAAAATGGCCATTTTTCTGATGAAAATCCGTGATGTGTTTCTTATAAATACTGCAAACATAGGTTGCGGGTGCTCGTTAGAACCCCCTCATTGAGGCGGTTCTAACGAGTACCCACAACCTATGTCTTGGAGCAGAAATAAGAAAAATAATGTATACCCCCATAAACCCCAGTTTTCTCTATATAAAGTGGGGTATAGGGGGGTCTTCATTTCACGGACTTGTTCACGTGATGTATTACCGGCAGAAAATATAAAAAATTTGATTATGTTCGACCTGGTTAAGAATACACCTATGTAATCTTTGGGGTGTTTCTATCAATAAAGAAATTTTTTGGTTTTAGAAAATAACTTATCGCATCTCTTCGATGACATAAAACTGTCTGGTGCTTTTCAGGGCACAATCGAACGCGCAGTTTTTTAAGGTGACCAATCTAAAAATAGCAGGTGATGGTAAAACCGGTAATAGGACGTTTGGTGACATTTCATCCCAAACTGTCACAAAACCGAGACAATTCGTCCTAGGATGCAATTGTTCCCATCCCACAATTATTCCACCTAGGTTTTCTAAGTGGGGATAGCTAACGGAGAATCAAGTATACAACCATTTTATTGACAGTTTGTTTATAAAGAAGATGGTTAAAGATACCACTTAAGAAACCACTTGCAAAAGATTCTGATTGCTTTGTTTCTGATGTTCTTGTAAACAACTCGTCATTTATAAATTTATATAGCTGAAATACTTGCAAGATATGATTAAGAAATGTATTTTTTTTTCTAAAATCAAAATTACAAACAACCACAACAACAATGAAAACAATTTTGGCGACCAAACAGTCCCTCTGTACCAGCTGTACTTATTGTCTTCTGTAAAGAGTTCTGCTTTGGAAACAAGACATACATCAAAGACAGGAAAACCGTTAAGAGTACAAATTTTCTGGGTCAGTTTAGCTAGTTTCGACATTGTGATGCCCTGAAGCACTCCTTCTTTCCTAGTACTATTCCCCGAAGATTACAAACAATCACCCCATCAGCACTGTCAGATTGATATATGCATAAACTGCCTGCTGTTACTCTTAAACCAAAAGTCTAAGACAGACAGATGGTCAGACAGACGAACAAAGCGGTGACTATATGCTCTTCCTTTGGGGCGCATAAAAACAGTCATGTAAAAGGTCAAGTCACCAGAATGTAACCGAATTTGGTAGACTGTAATAAAATATTATACCAAGTTTGACCAACATTCATCAATTCTTTAGAAGCCTCCGTGGTGCAGTGGTTACGCTACTCGCCTTGTAAACCAGAGATCGCAGGATCGATCCCGGGCTTCTCCAGACTTTCGGATGAGTCTTTAAACCGAGGTCCCGTCTCCGTATGACCTTAGCTGTTGGTGGGACGTAAAACTAAAACTCACTCACTCACTCATCAATTCTTAAACGATATAGGGTAAGGATAAGCCATTTTGGCCCCAAAAGAACGTGTTTCAGGAGTCCTTTGCTTCAGAGTGCAGACAAGCCATTTTTGGCCCAAAATTGACTGTTTTGTGGGGCCTATGACCTTGGAAAATGGTCATGGTCACCAAAATCTAATAAACTCTGCGGTATGTTGTAATGATATTTTGTACCAAGTTTGAATAAAATAAATCAATTCGTTATTGAGATATAGTGCAGACAAGCCATTTATGCCCCAAAATTTTCTGTTTTGTGGGGCCTGTGACCTTAAAAAAAGATCAAGATCACGAGAATCTAATCAAATTTGAGATATGTTTTAATGATACATTGTACCAAGTTTGACTAAAATTAGTCAATTTGTTAATGAGATAGAGTGCAGACAAGCCATTTTAGCCCGAAATCGACAGTTTTTTTTTTTTTTTTTTTTGGGGGGGGGGGGGGGCGAGACCTTGAAAAAAGGTCAAGGTCACCAAAATCTAATAAAATCTGCCCTATGTTGAAAGGATATATTATACCATGTTTGACTAAATTAATCAATTTGTTAATGAGATAGAGTGCAGACAAGCCATTTTTGGCCCAAAAGCGACTATTTTTGGGGGCCTGTGACATTGAAAAAAAGGCCGAGCTCACCAAAATCTAATCAAATCTGCCGACTGTTATAATGATATAATGTACCAAGATTGACTAAAATTAATAATTTCGTTATTGAGATAGAGAGCAGACAAGCCATTTTTGGCCAAAATGACTGTTTTGAGAGGGGGGGGGGCTGTGACCTCGAAAATGAGGTCAAGGTCATCATTACCTAATGACTGTTTTCCCCATCCTAATGATGCACCTATGCAGGTTTGGTCAGAATCTATCCATAGGTTCAGGAGATATAGTGTTTCAAACAGGCCATGCCAATGCCGATGCTGATGCCGACGTAAACAGGATCCCAAACAAAAACCAATATGTCCCCCTCCCCTCCAGTGCGGGTCCATAATGAAAACAATTTTTACAGGAAAGAAATTTGCTCACTATTATTTCCATTAATCTACATGTATTTGTACCTGGAAACCAGTGAAAGGATCAGAGGCAAACACTGTAGACCAGGACCAAATGCCACAACATGTGGCATCTGATCAGTATCTACACTCTTTGCTAGCAGGATGTACCATCAAAAATAGAATAAAAACGAAACAAGTTATGAAACATGTACATGTCCGCGAGCATAGTCATTTTTTTTTTCAAAGTTGGTCACAGTTCAAGGTCAAGGTCACCATTTCTTGTTTGAGTGGGAAGTCCTTGACACAAGGAACTTACATGCCAAATATGAAGGCTCTATCTCAAACGGTTCACAAGTTATGAAAAATAATATTTTTTTTTCATTAAAGTAGGTCAAGGTCACAGGTCAAAATATGTTGCATGAATGTAAAGCTCTTTTCACATTAGGGACCTACATGCCAAATATGGAGGCTCTATCATAAACGGTTCAAAAGTTTTGAACAATTTTATTTTTTCTTTAAAGTAGGTCAAAGGTCCAGGTCATGGTCAAAACATTTTGCATTAGTGTAAAGCTCTTATCACAGGGAACCTACATGCCAAATATGAAGGCTCTATCCCAAACGGTTCAAAAGTTATGACCAAAATGATTTTTTTTCTTTTAAGTAGGTCAAAGGTCAAGGTCACAGGCCAAGATGTCTTTGCATGAATGTAAAGCTCTTGTCACAAGGAACCTACATGCCAAATATGAAGGCTGTATCTCAAACAGTTCAAAAATTATGACCCATGTTAACCTTTTCTTTTATGTAGGTCAAAGGTCAAATTTTTTGTGAATGTAAATATACTGTCACAAGGAACCTTCATACAAAATATGAAGGCTCTTTCTCAAACGGTTCAAAAGTTATGACCAAAATGTTATTTTTTTTATTTTAAATAGGTCAAAGGGCAAGGTCAAGGACACAGGTCAAAATTCTTTGCATGAACGTAAAGCTTTTGTCACAAGGAACATGCATGCCAAATATGAAGACTGTATCTCAAGCGGTTCAAAAGTTATGCCAAATGATTTTTTTCTTTTAAGTAGGTCAAAGGTCAAATGGCACGAATGTGAAGCTTTTGTCACAAGGAACCTTCATGCCAAAAATGAATGCTCCATCTCAACGGTTCAAAAGTTTTGACCAACGTTAAAGTTGTCCACGTACAAACCAACAAACAAACCAACAAACAAACAGACAGGGCAAAAACAGTATGTCCCCGCTATCGCTACCGGGTACATAAAAATTGACCAGACACCCCCTGAAACGAAAAAAGGATTTGTCCAACATGCATGTATAATAGTGGAAGAATCTACCAGTACATACAATTGGTTAAGAGTGGTTCCTCTGATGAAGGGTGAAAATATATGGTGAACTTTATCTTCCATTAATGATAAGGTGAACATTATCTTCCATTCGCAAGTTAAGGAGGGTCGCGCATTCCTGACTCTGCCGTAATCAAGTTCGATTTTTTACCTCAAATTGATTTTAGTTTGTATTTTGTTTTTAAAGTGTTTTATGATGTTTTTCAACATTTAATAACTATTACACTGTGTTTTTTGTTGTAAAATATTTTTGCGACTTCATAGACTACTGATTTGTTTCCTCTGATTGTAGTTCATCAGCTTTCCACGGCTTTAACGGAAGATGTTTACTTCATTTTTCCATTGGTGTCAAAAAATATAGCCACGAAGAGTCTGCCAATATGCATAGTCCATGACCATAAACAAAACAACAAATCAATAGTGACGTTTACTTTTGTTTGAGTGACGTCATATATATTTAATAAAAAAAAACTGACATATTTACCCATCTAGTTATTGATATGAACTAAAAGTGTAGTTTGTTTTGAGCTTTAACTTCCCCGTCAACACTGTAAAGGTCATTTGGAGACGTTGCTTCCAATTTTGTGGGATTTTTACCCGACATTGAGGTGAAATGACATCTCAAGCCCTGTCGCCTAATGAAACCAATAGGGTTTATAGGCATGTGCGTGCCGACTCGTACCGCTTTGCCTCTAGAGGCAGGCTTACATGTAAACCCTCTAAGCTGTTTACCAGTACTTGTGTGCGGTCGGTTTCAGTACTGCGTGGCAGCACCATGCACAACCCATCTATTTCTACAAGCCCCGATGGATGGGGGCTGTTAAAAAAAGAAAATCTTCATAACGTATCCCTCACTATTTCTTACCTGGGGGAATTTCGTAGGGACTCAATAAAGGGTTTGACTCATCCATGGTAAATGAGACATCAGAATTCGAGCCATTGAAGTTCTACTGTATTTTTATGGTGGTAATAATGAATAGCCATTATAAGCAATATTCGGAGAAAATATATCAGAAACTTTCCTTTTAACCCTTATTTGGCTGAATAAATTAATTTAGCCACACCCATTGCTGACTTTCAACCAATTACTTGATATAAAGTATTCATTCAATTCACAAACTGCTTGATAAACAATGTAGATTCTGATCAGATGGCTTCTTCTGGCAGAAGAGCCATCTAATCTGGATCTTCACTATTCGCGAAGGCATGGGTTGTCATGTGCAGCAGTACATGTATTAAGGGTAAATCTACTTTGTTACAAAGATGTATTATCCTAATGCAACAATTTTGGCAATTTTCATATGCAGATCAGCACAGACTGACATGTCATGCTCACTAATATTAACCCTTGTTCTGCTGAGCCCGGATATGCCTTTTCTTTGAAACAATGTAGATCCAGATCAGATGGCTTCTGAAGAAGCCATCTGATCAGGATCTCCATTGTTTGTCATTCAGATTGTGAATTTGCTGTAATAATTTGCTACAGGTAATCTGATTGGTCGATAATCGGTAGTGGGTGTGGCATATATGAATATTCAGCAGGACAAGGGTTAAGCTCCAAAATATTATTTACATTTTGATATTTGTTCCAACTTAGCTGAACATGAAAACATTTATAAAATTGTGGCCATTTCTTGTAATACAAATGTACTTACCGCCAGTCGGATGATTTCCTGAATATTTTCAGCATAGCTTGTCCCATCCGAAGTCCCCATCCCTTTACTATCGTCAGTTCTATTTGAAAAATAAGATCAATCAATAGTATATTCTACATGTAGCTATTAACCCTTATCTTGCTGAATATTCAGTTTAGCCACGCCCATTTCTGACTTTGAACCAATCAAATTACCTGATGTAATTTATTCCTACAAATTCATAAACTGAATGTCAAACAGTGTAGATCCTGAACAGATGGTTTCTTCGGAAGCCATCTGATCTGGATCTCCACTGTTTCCAAAGATAGGGATTGTCATGAACAGTAGGATAAGGGTTAATGAATAGGAACGTGTAATAAAAACCAAGGAACAACTGTGCTGAAATCGCTCAGTATCGGCAGATTCGGCACACTTACTGATACTGCATGTTTTACCATTCGGTGACATCACATCTCATATTGTCTTACCCCAATGACATTTCATGAAAAAAATGTCACACACAGAATTGACAGGCCTCATACTGACCATGCTTTTCCATGCCTGAAAGGCCCGATTTTGCAGCTTCAACCCTTATCCTGCTGAACAAGACACAACTACATTAGCTTTGCAAACAGTGTAGATCCTGATCAGATGGCTTCTGAAGAAGCCATCTGATCAGGATCTACACTGTTTGTAATGCAGCTCTTACACTGTCACGACTTTGTCCACGACTGTCCACGACCAATGGGGACCATGACAATCATGGCAAATCGGGGCATACACGGTTCCGATTTCACTACCCTACGAATACTCACGACATTGCTACGACACTTATACGAACAATCACGATTGCTGTACGATAATAAAGCCGATTTACAACGATCCTCTACAATCGACCACGATGTCTTACGATCCTCTAGGATTCTTCGTCGACTGCACCACGATTGCTTCAAGATATCAGACGATCATACACGATTTCTCACGATCCCTGCAAGACTGCTCTACGACCAAGGCCGAATGGGCACGATGATCAAAGACTATGTACGATCATGGAGGATTCGATACGATTTACTCACGATTAACCAAGACTTCTCCCGATTCGTCAGGATTTATAACGATCTGGGTATATAAAAGTGCTGGTCGGGATAAATCGTGCTAGCGTCGTCATCAATCGTAGTGCATTCCTGGTGAATCTTGCATTGTCGTGAGAAGTCGTCGTGATATCGTAGTAGATCGTACGGCAGTCGCAACGGAACCGTAGAGGCGTCGTAGATGATCTTATCTCGTCGTAGCTCAATCGTGGTAGAATTCAGTCACGATTTTTCACGATTGGCCAAGATTACCACGACGACGGCTCACGACTGAGCTACGATTTGAAAAATGATGCCGACTCGTCACGAATGTTTTGAACATGTCCAAAACAGTCGTGGTCACTCCCGAACTATCACGATCAACCACGATTCCTCAAGATCTCTGCCGACTTCTCTACGACGTTGTTCACGATTTACCACGATTTAAAGAATCGTGGTGAGTCGTGGCCAAAATCGTGACAGTGTAAGAGCCCCTTAAAGGGGCTCTTACACTGTCACGATTTTGGCCACGACTCACCACGATTTTTTAAATCGTGGTAAATCGTGAACAAAGTCGTAGAGAAGTCGGCAGAGATCTTGAGGAATCGTGGTTGATCGTGATAGTTCGGGAGTAACCACGACTGTTTTGGACATGTTCAAAACATTCGTGACGAGTCGGCATCATTTTTTAAATCGTAGAGCGGTCGTAGAGAAATCGTAGCTCAGTCGTGAGCCGTCGTCGTGGTAATCGTGGCCAATCGTGAATAATCGTGACTGGATTCTACCACGACTGAGCTACGACGAGACAAGATCATCTACGACGCCTCTACGATTCTGTTGCGACTGCCGTACGATCTACTACGATATCACGACGACTGCTCACGACAATGCAAGATTCACCAGGAATGCACTACGATCTATGGCGACGCTAGCACGATTTACCCCGACGAACACTTTTATATACCCAGATCGTTAAAAATCCTGACGAATCGGGAGAAGTCATGGTTAATCGTGAGTAAATCGTATCGAATCCTCCATGATCGTACTGACTCTTTGATCATCGTGCCAATTCGGCCTTGGTCGTAGAGCAGTCTTGCAGGGATCGTGAGAAATCGTGTATGATCGTCTGATATCTTGAAGCAATCGCGGTGCAGTCGTAGAAGAATCCTAGAGGATCGTAAGACACCGTGGTCGATCGTGGAGGATCGTTGTAAATCGGCTCCATTATCGTACAGCAATCGTGATTGTTCGTAGAAGTGTCGTAGCAATGTCGTGAGTATTCGTAGGGTAGTGAAATCGGAACCGTATATGCCCCGATTCGCCACGATTTTCATGGTCCCCATTGGTCGTGGACAGTCGTGGACAATCGTGGTCAAAGTCGTGACAGTGTAAGAGGGACTTAATGGAGTTTGTGAAAATATAAAGTAATTTGGTTGACTTATAGTCAGAAATAAGGGTTAAATAGTTTTTTAAACAGACTATATACACAAAAATCAGAATCTAAATGCCCGAAATCAAGAAAAAAATCAAGCTCTAAAAGCCTGAAATCCTGCAAATGCCGGGAAAATATTAGGCCTGAATTGAATTTTGGTAAATAAATAGTCTGATAAAATGCATACATGTGTATTTGGCAGTAAAAAAATAGTAAACTAGAAATGACATAAAATAATTATAGCTAGCAGAGTTCTCGTTAACTCCTAATTTGGAGTTATTTACTCCAACTTTTTCATTTCAGACTCCAACTTTTTGGAAAATCTCAAATGAAAAGTATGGTTAAAGTAAAACTCCCAACTTTTCTGGAGGACAGCATTTTTACTCCAATTTTCAAAATCCTAGTGAGAACGCTGGCTGTAATGCTGCTTTATAATAAATGGAGGATCTTACATGCAAGTTCATCAATCATGCATTATTGAATTTATTAAACGAGTTAAGGAAAAGGGATAAAATGCTAGGCTTTTCTGAGCATTTTATCCCTTTTCTTCAACGAGTTGAATAAATTCAATAGTACATGAGCACGAATGCAACATTATATTTATCATATGACATTAAAATGCATTTTATTCACGATTGTTTGACAAAGATGTTAATATTTCACCATTAATAAACGTGACGTCGTATACTACGTTGTACGTGTAACGTTAAAGGGACATCTAACTAATTTGCATATTTAATACACAAGTGGATTATCAAAATTTATTACATGGCATTATTAATTGATTATCCTATATTACACAAAGTCAACCAATATTCAAAAATCATTAATCATGTTTTTAATTGCGTCAATTAATAAAATTGTCATTAATCAAGTAATTTCGTATTGGCCCAGTTACAGGTCCTCGGTCAGCTGTATTGGCCTCGGCCTTCGGCCTCGTGCCAATACAGCAGACCTCGGACCTGCATCTGGGCCAATACGAAATTATTTGATTAATAACATTATATTATTACATTCTTGGACGCAACGCCATAAGATAAAAGGTTATTGCTAAGGCTGGCTAATCAAAGCTGAAAAGATAATTGATTATCAATGCTGCCATTGTGATCGATAATCGATAAGTAACCACTGAAGAGTTGGTCCTAATGTTCACCTTCCGGCTTTCTGTTGGAGCAGGACTCTTATCAATTGTTATACTTTACTGTATGTTTTGGACAAACGGGCCTGAGCAAACAGTGTAGACCCAGAACTGATGCCACAGAATGTAGGGTCTCGTCACAGTCAGCACTGTTTGTCACCATCGTTATAACATTGGGAGTAAATCGTACTTTTCAAATAACCGACTGCTAGAAAATCAGAAATGATTATCATTTTTTTGTGCATTTTTATTGATCTATCAGTATTAATCGATTATCCGATTAATTGTGCCAGCCTTAGTTATTGCACTGATATTGGTTCTGTTTGTTACTGTTGAGATTTTACATCCGTCAACACTACTGAGGTCATTTTGGAGACATTGTACCTGATTTTGTGGGACTTTTACCTGACACTGTGATGAAATGACATCTCAGGCCCTACTGCCCATAGCAACCAATAGGGTTTAAGGGGTGGTCTGGCTCCAAGCACTTTGCTTGGACAGGCTTAGACCTTCTAAGCAGTCTACCAGTGCATGCATTCAGATGCTCAGTCCATCGCAGCTCAGGGTCTGGTGGCACCATGCAGGTTCATCTATTTTCAAAGCCCTGATGGGTGGTGGCACTCCACAGATACTGGTAAATTTTGTCCCTAGTTGAGATATATGAAAGAACTAGAAATGTGTCCATAGGACACGGATGCCCCCGTCTGAAAATATGTCTAAGTTCGTATTCATCCATAGAAAGCTATTGACCGTGTTTTAGTTTTGGACCCTTTTTTCACATTTTACCTCTAAGTATGACCTTGACCTTGGAGGTAAGGACCTTGGTTTTGTGTGAGGCAGATTGTCTCATGATGGCCAACATTTCGGCCAAGTAATTTCAAAATCCATCCAGAGATAAGAAAGTTAATGACTGCTTTTAAGTTGTTGGCCATTTTTTTTTTTTTTTTTTTTTTTGCCTTTCACCTCTAAGTATGACCCTGACCTTGGAGGTACGGATCTGGGTTTGCACGTGACACATCGTCTCATGATGGTTAACATTTCTTCAAAGTAATTTCAAAATCCATCCAGAAACAGGTAAGTTATTGACTGCGTTTAAATTTCGGACCCTTTTTTTTACCTTTGACCTCTAAGTATGACCTTGACCTTGGAGGTACGGATCTGGGTTTTGCACGTGACACATCGTCTCATGATGGTTAACATTTATACAAAGTAATTTCTAAATCCATCCAGGAATAAGAAAGTTGCTGACTGCGTTTAAGTTTCGGACCCTTTTTTGACCTTTGACCTCTAGTATGACCTTGACCTTGGAGGTACGGACCTGGGTTTTGATGTCGTCTCATGACGGTTAACATTTCTGCTGAGTAATTTTAAAATCCATATAAGGAAGTAATTGTCCGCGTTTAACTTTCGGACGCACGGACGGACAGGGGCAATGCTATATGCCCTTTCCACCATTCTTTGAATGGCGGGGGGCATAACAAAAGCCTGTTCATGTCTTTCAGTATCCCAACAAGGAACAATATTCACCAACACTAGTGCATTAAAACGCTTGTGTTCTTCACCATCCCCCTGAGGTACACTTTTCTCCAAAACTAGCACAATATCAAGCTTGTGTCCTTCACTATCCCAATGAGGGACAATATTCTTCAACCCTAGTGTAATAACAAGCTTGTGTCCTTCACTATCTTAATAAGGGACACTATTCACCAACTTTAGTGCAATAAAAAGCTTCTGTCCTTCACTATACCTCTGAGTCTCAATCTTATACTGTGTAGGCTTTGAACTCCTCTGCTGTCTTGGCATTCACCGCAGAAGATGGAAGACTATTCCACTGAGAAATAGTTCTAGGGAAGAAAGAGTTTTTCAGGGCATCACTACAGGACTGGTACCTACGATACTGTGAGTTATTTGCTCTTGATGCCCGTGTCCGGGTGGACACTGTTGCAGGAGTCAAGTACCTATCCTTGTTAACTGATACTGTACCAGAATGTATCTTGTGGAAGAAGGTTAAGGAGGACTGCTCACGACGGTTCTTCAGGGATGGCCACTAGCTCATCAAGCATGTCACCGACGCTACTTCTACTTCGTCTGCTGGTCCATGGAGCAGCTGTCCTCTGCACCTTTTCCACCTGCTGCGTCTGAGTTTTAACATAGGGATGCCAAATGGGTGATGCATATTCAAGTTGAGGGCGAACCAATGTTTTATATGCAACATCCTTTGTCTGCCGAGGTGCAAAAGCCAAATTACGTCTAAGGAATCCTAAGGTCCTAGTTGCTTTAGATGTTATTTTTCGAGATATGTTGACCCCAATCGAGATCTTCAGTGATGGTGCTACCAAGATATTTGGCGGAATGAACCTGCTCCAAAATTTGCTGGTGAAGTGTATAACCATATTTAATTTGCCTGTCCGGATGGTGTCGTGACATCCTCATTGAATTTCATCTGCCAATCTGCTTCCAATTGTGCAAGTCGATCCAGGTCTTGTAAAATACGACAGTCAGAATGAGAATATATGTCCCTAAACAGGACACAATCATCAGCACACAAACGGACAGATGACCTGATATTATCAGGGAGATCATTGATGAATACCAAAATGAGGACCGGCCCAAGGACCGAACCTTGTGTGACACCGGATAGAACAGGGACTGAATCAGACGCTTGGCCATCAAGTACAACTTGTTGAGAGCGCCCTGAGAGCGCCCTGAGAGCCAATCCAACTATGTGTAGATCCTCTTATCCCATAGTACTCCAATTTGTTCACAAGCCTTCTGTGAGGTACCTTGTCAAAGGCCTTGGCGAAATCCATGATGATCAAGTCAGTCTGTTTGTGGCTCAGTCTGTTTCTGGTATGCCTTCCATTCGGCATTATTGTCCTACGTCATATCCGGTCAATTTCGGAATACATCGGTTCTACTTCCGCTTAGCAACGCCTTACCTGGTGAATGCCCGTCCATAGCGACCATAAAGGAGCTTTTCCGTGAGGTACTTCCGGTTCTAAAAAATAGAACGGGAAAAGCCCTGGCCGTCATCTGTCGTATTGCTTCAAAGGCAGTGGAACAGATAAAGTGTTAATTACAGCGTAAAACAGCGGAACTCTTTTAAACTTTTGGTGAATTCTAATGTAAGATTATGGGAGAAACACCAATATGCTGCCAGATGTGAAATTTCGCATTACGAATATGATATATTGTACATACGACCCAACAGGGTGCTCTCTCTCTATATTTGACATTGCAAGGTCGATGAAACATCAGAACGTTGCGTTGGCGATAATACGGCGTTGCTTAATAAAATGCAATTTGCCCAGTGCTCGGACCCATCAAGACGCAGTGGGATTGGAACATTAATTTCAAAACAAACGTAGAACACCCTTTCAGTGCATGAGAATGAAACACTCCTTCGCAAGTATAAGATTTTACAGTAAAATCTGGTAGATTTGTAGATTGGTTCAACCTGCCCAGCATTAACCCATTTGGTACCGGAAACCCCAAAATGGGTAAGTGACAAACAGTGCAGGCCCAGATCAGACGCCACAGAATGCGGCGTCTGATCAGGGCCTACACTGGTTGCAAAAAGTTCGGCTTTATTTGTTTGTTTGATATGAGGTTTAACGTCCCCGTCAACACTGTATAGGTCATTTTGGAGACGTTGCTTCAAATTTTGTGGGACTTTTACCCGACATTGAGATGAAATGACATCTCATGCCCTGTTGCCCAATGAAACCAATAGAGTTTATAAGCATGGACGGTCCAACTCGCCCGGCTTTGCCTGTGCAGGCTTAGATCCTCTAAGCAGTTAACCAGTACTCGTGTGCGGCCCGATTTCAGCTCTGTGTGGAAGCATCATGCACACGTATTTCTTCAAGCCCCAATGGGCGGGGGCCGGTTTATTAATGTGTAGATCTGCACTAAAGTACTTTATCTTTTTTTCACAAGCCCATTCAAATACATGTATGTTGAAGTTTTTACCACCAACAACTGAATACTTATAAAAAGCTGTTTTTTTTTTTTTTTTGTTCTAACCAGTACCCACAATGTACGTTAGGAGCAGAAATAGAAACAAGAGCACCGCAAGCGGGTGCCAACGCTCGTCTGCAGTTTCTTTTAGAAAACAAAAGTTCTAAGTCAAATCAAATTGCAAGATAGAGTTATAAAACTTGTAGGGAATGTAGCTCTTGTGATGGTGAGTATGTGTATGAAGTTTCATGAAGGTAGGCCAAATACTTTTGGAAATATGGTCAAGGTTAAGTTTTTTGGTTAATTTTTCGAAAAATAGGTCAAAGTTCAAAGGTCAAGGTCACAGGTCAAAAAGCGTGGTATGACTGAAAAGGTCTTGTCCCAAGGAACATTCATGTGAAGTTGGAAGGCTCTGTTGTGAATAGTATTGAAATAAGAGACAAAAACAATTTAAAAAAAAACGGAGAGAAAAGGGGAGATAATTCAATCAAATTGCAAGATGAAGTTATAAAACTTGTAGGGAATGTAGCTCTTGTGATGGTGAGTATGTGTATGAAGTTTCATGAAGGTAGGCCAAATACTTTTGGAAATATGGTCAAGGTTAAGGTTTTCGGTTAAATTTTCGAAAAATAGGTCAAAGTTCAAAGGTCAAGGTCACAGATCAAAAAGTGTGGTATCACTGAAAAGGTCTTGTCCCAAGGAACATTCATGTGAAGTTTGAAGGCTCTGTTGTGAATAGTATTAAAATGAGAGCAAAAAATGTGTTTCAGAAAAAAATTGGAAAAGGGGAGATAATTCAGCCAAAATCAACAATGTTGTTATGGTCCTTGGTCAAAATGTAGCTCTTGTGATGATGAGTGTGTGTATGAAGTTTCATGAGGCTAGGTCTAATACTTTTTAAGTTATAGCCAAGGTTAAGTTTTTTTGGACGACGCAGGACGACGCAGGACGACTACGCAGACGCCGGAGTGATGACAATAGCTCGAAAGTTTTTTTTCAAAAAACAGACGAGCTAAAAAGAAATGTAGACTTCTCTATGCCCCATTTATTTCCCTCTATAAAATTGTGGGGTTTAAGGGGGTAAAATTTATAAAGGCATGTTTTCATGATGTAATAAAAGATGTGGGGAAATACAATATTTTTTATCTCTGATCTCTGTCCCAAGACATAGATTGTGGGTACTCGTTAGAACCCCCTCAATTAGTACCCACAACCTATGTCAGGCTTGCATGCACAAATGATTACACCTACTGCAGTTTACCCTTTCAGTTAACACCTTTCAATTTTTTGTTTTTCGAGGAAACTTCGGCAAATTGTAACTAAATGTCAATTTGATGATTTTTTCGACAAAAATTCAACCAAAAACTGGTTCGACGAACAGTATCATTTGATGGAAAGATACATTCAACCAAGTGGTCTTATGGCCCCCGCCCATCGGGGCTTGAAGAAATAGATGGGCTGGATAATGCTTCCGCGCAGCGCTGAAACCGCCCTGCACACAAGTACTGGTAAACCGTCTAGAGGAACTAAGCCTGCCCAGGAAAAGTGGTTGGAGTCGAACTGCCCATGTTTATAAACCTTATTGGTTTCGTTGGGCGACAGGGCTTGAGATGTCATTTCATCCAAATTTCGGGTAAAAGTCCCACAAAATGACCTTTACAGTGTTGATGGGGATGTTAAACCTCAAATCAAACAAAACAAACCAAGTAGTCTTCAACGAAATGTCATGAAAGTCTTCCAAGCAGAGCTGCACAAGTACTGGTAAGCTACTTTAATAGAAGGCTTAAGTCCGCCACTGGACGACAGAACTGGAAATGTCATTCATTTCAGTGACAAGATAAAACCCCACAAAACTGGAAGCAGTGCCTCGGAATGATGTGCTGCTGACAAGGATGTTAAACCTCAGCCATTTTTTTCACTTTTAGCCTGCCGGAAGGACAACCATTATGTGAACTCATGTGAGTCTTAGTAAAGAAAATTCTTAGTAATGAAATTAATATTCTGACCAAAAATATGCGTTCAGTCCTACAGATACTGATACAATCCTACAAAAGATTTTGGGAAGAATATATGAAGCCTTGCTGAAAACAAAAAACTGTTCCTTTGCAAACAGTGTAGGTCCAGATCAGATGGCTTCTTATAAAGACATTCTGATCAGGATCTAGGCACTCAGTTTGTTGTTGCTGTATATCCATATTATATACATTTTATTGCTGATTATAACCACTAGTAATATCTTGTGCACAGATAGTCAGTTTGTGAAGCCGTCCTCAGTAGCTCAGTCTGACGTTTGTTTTTGTTATGTTTGATTTGATGTTTAATGTTCCCGTCAACAATGTATAGGTCATTTTGGAGATGTTGCTTCCAATTTTGTGGGACTTTTACCCAACATTGAGATGAAATGACATCTCAAGCCCTGTCGCCCAAGGAAACCAGTAGGATTTATAAGCATGGACGGACTGCCTTGGCAGGCTTAGATCCTCTAAGCGATTAACCAGTACTTGTGTGCGGTCGGTTTAAGCTCAGCGTGGAAGCATCATGCAACCCATCAATTTCTTCAAGCCCCGATGGGCAGGGGCTACTCAGTCTGATGCCCTGCCTGGTGATCAGGATGCGGTTTCCATACCTACTAGTTTCTGGCTAATTTGCACTGTACTGGTTAACCCTTTCCCACTCAGATACATGTTTTTACGTGTCTGCACCCCCCACCCCATTTTAAGCCCCAGAAGCACATAAAATCTGCATTTCCTACCCCTGGATAGTTATGTTTGCTTTACGATTTGTTCGTCTAAAAAGTGACCTGTTTTTTCACCACATCCCCACTTAAAATATTCTGGGGAGAATTGAAGGGGGGGGGGGGGGGGAGGGGGTGGCGTTGCCCACCCCCACCCCATCCCCATAACTGAAAAATTATTTTGGGTGTATGGCCCAACCGGCCGCTAAAATTTATATCTGAGGGTGTATGGGGTCAAAAATGCCTCAAAATTGATGCTGATAAAACATGCTGCAAACAGTGAAAATGGCCAGTGCCAAACCCCTTAATTGTTGCCTTGACAGCTGTGTGAAGATTAAGATTTGGTCAAAAATTCATGTGAAATCACAAATTTTGCCAACTTTGAGATGCCCCCTCATTACCATGACAACAATGATCAAGTCATGAAATGTTGCATTTGAAAGGCTACTGCCCAATGAACATTCATACCGAGTTTGGTGTAAAACAGACCATCCATTATGAAACAATGGCTAGTTGAAGCTGCTGTCAGGTGCAACACTGTGAAAATCAGCGAAATTCACAAACTCCCTGAATGGAAAGGGTTAACCACTTACGTATAAGCCTGCCCAGGAAGTGTGGATAGTTAAACTTATCAGATCAAATGACCTAACTAGTGTTGACTTGGCTGTAAAACTCCAAAGCAAACAAAATAAAACAGTTTGTGAAATGAATAAATACCCAAGCTCTATCGAGTAATGCATTGTTTACAGTTACACATGGGGGTAGAAAAATGATTTATTCAGGACCCCATAAAAATATATCTGGCGAAAAACCCAACAAAAAGTGTGCAGAACACAGTACTGTGAGTTTGTCATGTTCCGATTTTGTGCCGTCTTGGTTGACTCTCTTGCAGGCATTTACCCAACGTTCAAATCGTACCAGATCAGCTGCAAACAGGTGAAATGTCAATTTCAGGGATTCATCGTGTTGTGATTCGTACATCCAACCGAACAACAACTTTTAGGCATCTTTTTTTAAAATGTTTTCTTTGTGAAACCAACAAAACAAGTGTGTTAAATTCTAAATTTAGCTACGCACCCAACTGAGGTAATGGCCAAATATGACCGACTCAGTATAAGAAGATAGATAGATAGATAGTGCAATTTGTGTGCAACAAAGCGTACCAAGGTCAGTGGACTGCTTTTGTTGTCACCAGAATGATTGGTTGCTATGCACGAGGAAATTCAGATGATGGGCTATTATAGTTTCTATAGCAAAAAGGAAAAACTTTGGTCTACTGGCTAATTGCAGAGACTGATTCTGATATGCAATATAAATATGATGCAGAAACAACCCAACAAAATAGGCTAAGAGCCATCCCCAAAATGTGGCCGAAATTACCCAGGCCGAAACGACCCAGGACCGACATCAGAATCAGACATGGCCGAAACCACTCAAGGCCGAATCGATCCATCCAAAAATATATTGTGCCACTAGCAAAGCAAATGGGTCCTACACTGACGCTAAAATTCTCGCATCCTTATCAGGGATAAACTTACCGAAAACACCTTAGAACGATATTGATTATTTGGTTTTGTTCACCGCTGATATTCCCGAACACAAGGATAGGAGTAACTCTGCAGCAAATGAGCAAAACTACAACTGTAACTGCGGTATAGTTAAAGCGCGAAGGAAGATAGTTTTGAAAATCTGTCTATCTATACTGCATCACCCCCTCGCGGGGGTTACATGCGTTATATGAGTATAAGCTCTATATTGTTTTGATTTTATTGTTAATTTTAAACGGAATATGAGAAAAGTAAGGTTTATAAATGAGAACTTTTCCAATATAGCACCGTCTTTACCGAAAAAGATAATTTTAACTTCTCACGGTGCTGGCTTATGATCCCTACCATAATTACATTCAGTACCCGTGTAGGCTGTCCGTCCTGCGTGAAACTGTTGGTGTGCTACCATCTGAAGCTAACTATAATAGCCCATACCCCACCATGGAGGGCATACCAGTTGACCATAAAGTGGGCTGCCAAACTGCTGGATGTGTTCAACATACATAACCCAGCAGGCACATGACGTAATTGTGACGTCATATCGACGTCGGTGCAACGTCACGACATGTTTGCAACGTCACATCTACGTCGGTGCAACGTCGTGACGTTGCACCGACGTTGATTTGACGTTGCCCAAGCGACGTGTGCCTGCCGGGAAGGATGGCCTGAAATGCCAGGGTACTCAAGGCGGTTGTAGAGCTGAAAGTTCGCTTGTGATGGGATTTATCCTTAATGACTCATGTACCAGCTGCCTGGCGACAAGTAAATATCACTCCGGTCTATCAGAAAAGTACTACATGTCAGCACGAACGTGAGTGAGGGAGTGTTTGAGTTTTACGTCCCACCAAAAGCTAAGGTCATACGGAGACGGGACCTGGGTTTAAAGACTCATCCGAAAGTCTGGAGAAGCCCGGGATCGATCCAGCGACCCCTGGTTTACAAGGCAAGTAGCGTAACCACTACACCACTGAGGCTTCTCAGTCGCAAACGTACAATTGTTGCAAATGCAAAACCTCGGAGCATCAATTAGCCCATTTTGTTCCAAAATCCCAAACTGGGTAACTGGCGAACAGTGAAGGTCCAGATATGACGCCACAGAACGCGGCGTCTGATCAGGGCATACACTGATTGCATGTAGTTCAGCCATTTTCCAAATAAATTTTGAAGAAATCACAACCTGACAACCCTAAATTGTGTACTTGATGGCCAATGGAGCGTGATAGCTCAGTGGTTAGTGCACTTGCCTTTGATGCTAAGGGTTCTGGGTTCGATACCCGGCAGCGTCGTTAAAATTTCGGTACCCGAACATGCTCCATTGGTATCATTTGCAGGGATGAATGTCATAAAGTGTACCGTCCTTCGGATCAGAACGTTAACTGGAGCCCCCCCCCCCCCCCCCCCCCCCCCCGTGCAGGGAGAACCACCCCCTGTGCAGGTTAAAGATCCCTAACGTAATTACATGATTACTGTGTAGGCTTTCATCCTGCAAAATCTGGAGTGTATGTGATGTATACCTGCGGTAATGGTCAAATGTGACCGACGCAGTATCAGTAGAAAGAAAGAAAGAAACAAGCGCCCGATCAAGTCCCTGTTTTATCAGGTGTTCCCCAAGGTTTGGTACTTGGGTCGGTCGTTTTCTTTGTATTTATTAATGATCAGTCAGGCCATCTGTTCGTTTGTTTGCTGATGATATATCAGTTTTGATACTTTGTCGAAATCACACCAGTTTTCATACTTTTTCGAAATCAAACTTATTTTTGCAAGTTTTCTATGTGTCCTTCATCTGCAGGAATATCAAAACTGAAGAAGCCCTACCCCTTAAGGCATTTTATGTCCGCCACAAAAGAGTCAGGGTATTATGTAATAACTTTTGAGTGTCTGTCAGTCCGTTCGTCAGCATCTCACAGTTTCGTGTCAGCTCGATAACTCTGAGATTCTTTTGAGATATTTTCACGAAACGTCACAGATATGTAAACACAGTTAGACAACGTGCAAAACATATGAAAAGTAACTCTGGTTTTCCTGCTTCTGGAGTTATTGCCCTTTGAACATTGACCATAGCCATTTCTTTTATGTACTCGTGTCCGCTCCATTACTCTGATACAGTTTGAGATATTTTCACGAAGCTTCACAAATATGTAAAGCACTCTAAGACGACGTGAAGAACAAATGAACCGTAACTCTGGTTTGTCTTCTTTTGGAGTTATTGCCCTTTGAACATTGAACATAGCCATTTCTACCATGTATCTGCGTCCACTTTGTACGAAAACCTCGTAAGTTGAAAACCGTTCGAGATAATTTTTATGACATTTCTCATAAATTTACAGCACCACAAGAAACGTGCAGAGCGCAAGAAATGTAACTTTGGCTAGCCTTATTTTGGAGTTATCGCACTTTGAACGTAGTGAAAATATTGAAAATAGCCATAGGGGCTTGAATCATGAAAAAAAAAAAAAATTTTGGTACTATATTAGAGACAAGGGGGGAAACTTTGACTAATTTTTTGGGGAGTTACCTCATTTTACTCAGGGTTTCTTTTTCGCAAATGCAGTTTTTCACCTGCTTATTATGAATTATACAAGCTAAATAAGTCCACTTTGCAAAAATAATCCGCCCCTGTCTGCCACTTGCAGGAAACATGTTTTTCTCGCATGGATTAACTCAGTAAAGCAAAATTCGGCATAAACGTGTGACAAAAATTTTCAGGTTTTCATCAATCACAACCGAACTTGTGATACGGGGGGGGGGGGGGGGGGGGGACTTTTTTCGCTTTCACCCGTTGTCTTTCATTTAATTTTAGCTCTCTTTGCCAAATTGAATCCAAAAAGATGTACTCGCTGCTCTAAATTTTGATTTTACTTCTTTTGCTTCGCATTCCGCAGTGTCCTGTCAATGATCGGTATAGAAACCCGGGCGCTTGCCATAATCGTTGTGTTTAAAAAGCGGGACGTGCAGGACAGATGTAATCCGGCACTTTGGAAACTACGTCCGGCAGTGGGGTAGCTGTTGTTACTGTTAAAATGTGTGTGTGATAGCCTTGATTTCGCCTATGATTTATTTTTTCAATGTAGCATATTCTGCTAGGACTACGTATACACGTATTACGCAGATAAGATAACTGGATGGTGTTTCTACGTATGATGGGCTGTGCTCTGATAATTTTGTATTGTATCGCTTTGCGGTCAACTTCCAATTAGCCGCTGTAACTTTTTTGACACATGCGCAGAAAAGGACATAAAATGTTTACTGAAAAGCACAAGACGGCCTTAGATCTGATAAAAAAAACAAGACACAACTGCCTTGTTTATATCCAGGCTGGGACGGGCATAACCCACGTTATCGAGGAGATTTCTAGAATGCTCCGTATTGAAGGGAAATGTTTGTCAGTTTCTTGCACAACGGGTATCGTATAAAATTTCTGTGTTTTTGACAGAGTGCTAAAGAACGCGTGTACATGACGTCGTCACCTTGTGTTTAAACGCTCGTTCCCGGTACACGGCGACGGTTAGCTGAGCATAAAAAAAATAAAATAAAATAAAAAAATGCAGCAGTGTTAAGCAAAACGGTTCAGAATATAAGTTAAAAGAGATACGCATAGAAATAACTTGTTTTACAAATTTGAATTTATAGTGGTCGGAATGACTGACGACTTTAAGCGTGTGTTCTAATATTGTTACCTAAAAAGCAATGGCTGTTTTGGTGCCAATAGGCCTGTAGGACTTTTCCTTCTTTTTTTTCCCTTGTGATAAGTTGAAACCAAGGAAAAAGCGTTTCAATATGTATTTTGTCTAATGTTTGCTGCTCTCTCTCTCTCTCTCTCTCTCTCTCTCTCTCTCTCTCTCTCTCTCTCTCTCTCTCTCTCTCTCTCTCTCTCTCAGATATTTGTAAGACATTTGTAGAGGTCTTAAAATTAAGTAGAGGGGTATGGAAATATTGTGTACTGTTCATTCTAGAGGTAGAAAGAACGGTGTACAGACCTAAACTGCACCAACCTGGCCCAAGGATTACGAGGACTGTTCAAATATGAATGCAAGTAGAACGTTTTCTCATGCACTAATGCGAAAATCACTTGGAAATAAATATCACAGCGTAGAAAACATTTTACCTATACATTGATACCAAACCTGTTAAAATCCGTGCACTTTAGCCATGTATATCGTTCGATAAACACTGTCTACTCCTGTATACTAATACAAAACATGGTTGGAAGAAGGTCAGAGTACGCCGTTGAAATACGGTCCAATATTAAGAATCGTTGTATTCTTGGTATACGGTGCAAAGACATTTTTGATGAAATATGTTCGGTTTATGGGCATAATGAAATGTCTTTTCCGATAGCTTTTCGTTGGTGTAAGAAATTCAGCTGTGGGCTAGGCTCAACAGAAGATGCACCACATGATCGTCGGCCGAAAAGAGCAACATCTGCCAAGATGGTTGCTAGAGTGAAAGAAATAGTTGCTACCGATGCACGATACACCACTAGGCAAATAGCTAGTATGGTTGGCATCTCATTAGGAGCAGCTCATACAATTCTGAAACGGGATTTGAAAATGAGAAAGATCTGTGCTAGATGGATTCCCCATCTGTTGACAGATGAGCAGAAAAAGACACACGTTCAGTGCGCCAAGAAGTTGCTTAAAAAGTTTCCAAATTACAATGCACGGTCTTTCGCTAATGTCGTCACAGGTGACGAGACATGGGTTCACTTTTTGAGCCAAAACGAAAGATTCAGAACAAAATATGGGCAACAAAGTATCGCAAAAGACCATGAATTGCAAAGCGGACCATGAGCGCCAAGAAGGTAATGTATGCCATGTTCTTTTTAAATCAGGGCCCTGCTATTCAGGTTGCTGTGCCTAAAGGCAAATTTGTAAATGCGAAGTTTCACAAGAATAAAGTTCTTCGAAAATTGAAGAAATATTTCAAAGAACGAAGACCCGCAACTGGTTTGGCCAATGTCGGATTGCTACATGACAATGCGTCATCGCACAAGGCGTTCATTGTGCAAGACTATCTGAAGCAGGAAAATGTTGTTGAACTCCCTCATCCCCCGTATTCCCCTGATCTTGCCCCGTGTGACTTTTTTTTTTGTTCCCGCGGCTGAAAAAAATACCTTTATGGTCGAAAATTTGTACAGCGCAAACACCTCGGTTCTGTAATATTCCAGTGCCTTCATAGTATACCTCGAAAAGACTACCAAAAAATGCATTCAATGATTGGATCAGAAGACTTAAAGTTTGTATATCTGTTAAAGGGGAATACTTTGAGGGGACAAAATAAATTTTTCATCGAAATCTATCACGGAATCATTTTTATGTGCTTAGTTGCATTCATATTTGAACAGTCCTCGTATAAAACTTTTTTTTCATGCTCAACTGATAGGGCATGATATTCATAAATAAAAAAATGTAATGTAAACACGTAGAAAACAGTGTAGTTCATACTTCCGTGAACGCATCGAGTCACATGATTTTCAGTGACGTCAAGTGACGTCATTCTTAACCATGGTTCTCTACGGGCGTTGGTGAGGTCAACGCTGTTCCTCTCTTTGTAGTGAAATGGCGTGTAAATGTTTTTCAGTTTAAAAAGTTTGCCATACAAGGATTATTTTTCGCCCAGTGATGAGGGGCAAAGAATGTAATTATAAATCAATAAACTTAATTTTTTCTGCTTTTCATGAAAGTATGAACGACAGCGACTCGCTAACAAAGTTTACATGAACCCCTTCGGGGTTCACTTACTTTGCACACAACCCACTGCGTTCGTACTATCGTGAACAGCAGAAAAATAAATTTCATTTCTTAAGTGTTTGTTTTCTTTGCCTCATATTGTGTCTCACTCTAGGGTTTATTAGCTATCTAATTATGTCAGTCATTGCTAAACACCCACATTGAGCCGGGGGTAATTTTGTTTTCAAAATCGTCTTCTGTAGCATGTTTTGTTATCCGTGCGATTAGGGGAGCAGCTTCTCAGTTTCTCCTTAAATGTACATTTTTAACAGTCAGAATGACATGTCATTATCAACTTTTAATGAAATGGAGATTCAATTTGTCATCAAACTGCTGTCAAGTGTCAAAGAAAGCAGGTCATGAAAAGTTAAGGTCATTAAAATCTAATCAAATCTGAGGTATGTTGTAATGGTATATTACACCAAGTTTGAATGCAATTAATCAATTTGTTTATGAGAAATTGTGCTGTCAAGCCTTTTTTGTCCCAAAATCATTTGTTTTTGGGAGCCTGTGACCTTGAAAAAAAGGTCAAGGTCGACAAAATATAATCAAATCTGCGTCATGTTGTAATGTTATACTGTACTGACTTTGACAAAAATTAAGGGATTTATTAATGAGATAGAGTGCAGACAAGCCATTTTTGGCCCAAAAGTGATTGTCCTTGAGGGCATGTGACCTTGAAAAAGGTCAAGGTCACCAAAATCTAACCCGATCTGCGGTATGTTATATTGATATATTGTACCATGTTTGACGAAAATTGGTCATTCTATAATGAAATATAGTGCAGACAAGCCTTTGTTGGCCCAAAATTGACTGTTTTGGGGGCCTGTGACCTTGAAAAAATGTCAAGGTCACCAAAATCTAATCAAATTCCCGGTATGTTGTAATGATATATTGTTCCAAGTTTGATTAAAATTAATTAATTCGTTATTGAGATAGAGTACAGACAAGCCATTTTTCACCTAAAAATGACTGTTTTGGGGTTGCTGTGACCTTTAAAAACGAAGTCAAGGTCACCAAAAACCAATCAAATCTGTTTTATGTTGTAATGATATATTGTACTGTTTTTTTCTTTCTGCCAACATTTTAAATATATATTTCAGAATCGAAAATACATTCCGTATTATTAAGCACTTCTAACATATTATACTAAATACATATAACTTCAAAACAATATAAATTTCTTATGCACATACTGTATATAATATTGTGTCACGGGATACAAGAAACATAGATTATGATATGGACATGTAAATTAACACGCTTTAATTCGGTTAATTGTTAAAAAATGTCATATTACTTTGGCAAATCTCCAAATACTGACAATTACCCCACTTGTAGAAAAACGGAAGTCACATGACTGCACATGTCATGGTTAATTAAATATTGTTGTCATATGAACGCACATATGTTGGACTACATTGCATATAAGTTTCATCCAGATCCATCGTAGGCACAAATATGGCTAAACTGTAACCCGTCCTTTAACGCTCTGCTGAATTGAGCATGAAAAACGTTTTATAACCTTTTAATAGCCTTGTCGAGAAACAGAAACACCGGCCCCCGCCCATAGGGGCTTAAAGAAATGTATGGGCTGCATGATGCTTCCACGCAGAGCTGAATCCGGCCCGCACACTAGTACTGGTAAACCGCTTAGGGGCTCTAAGCCTGTCCAGGAATCGCGGTGCGAGGCGGACCGTCCATACTAATAAACCCTTGGGCGACAGGGCTTGAGATGTCATTTCATCTCAATGTCGGGTAAAAGTCCCACAAGATTGGAAGCAAAGTCTCCAAAATGACCTTTACAATGTTGAGGGGGACGTTAAACCTCAAATCAAAAAACAAAAAAAAACAAATTGTCGAGAAACACTAAGATTGGAATGCCGCTTTACTCAAATTTAACAGCACCAATTTGTTTAAATGTCCTATACATTGACAAGGCCCCAACTCACTTACTTTCCAATACACTCTAGGCTAATTCAAGTACTTTTTCAACAGATCTAAGCACTTCACAATCAAACCTTTCATAAAAGTCATTCAAGAGTTCTGCAACGGAAGGCCAGGTTTTTTTTTTTCTTTTTTACCGGATACTACGGTCTTCGACCACATGTGATTAACAATCGGCTCGATATGAGTGTAATAAACCCGAAAGAACCGTTAAATGATCCCCGCTCCGCACCCCCTCACCCCCCCCCCCCCCCCCCACACACACACACACACTCCCAAAAAATCAAGGTTGATATGCTCTAGCTTTTTCTGACCGTTTTTGTTTGCTGTGTTGTGGTGAGTTGTGGTGCCTATTCAGATTAATACAAACTTGCTGAGCAGAAGAATCGAGCAATGTTTTTTTTTATGTTTTTTTACCAAAGTCCCTACATCAATGGATTTGACCGAATTCATAAATAGAAGCGTCCACTTTAGAAACTCGCGGATGAGAGAGCATATGTGTGATGCACTGTAGGGGTTCTGTCCCTGTAAACCCCTGTTGGAAAAGGACCCAATGTGCCCAACCTAAATAGTGCTTTTTGTCATTTACTGGCCATTAGCGACCCCGGATCAAAATTTCAAAACATAAGAAGGAATATGTTACAATAGGGAACAAATTGTTTCCATGCTGCATCATTTTGAACATTTACGTATTGGTGGCATTTTTAACAAGCTGACTGTTTTTTTTTTTTTTTTTTTTTTTTCTGTCTACACAAGCATGATTGAAACTGTTTTCAAAATAACACAAAATGTCCACGATTTCAACAAAAAATACATTTCAATTTTTCTGAGTCCGGTAAGGAGATAACTACGGCTGATCCCTGCCTTCCTAAATTTAGCCACCCACCTAGCTCAGTGGTTAGTCCCTTTGCCTCAGATGTTAAAGGTCCCAGGTTCGATCCCCAGCAGCGGTGACAAAATTTTGGCGTCAGAACACGTTCCATTGGCATCATTTGCAGGTATGAAAGTCAAAAAGTGCATCATCCTTCGAATCTGGACGTTAACTGGAGCCCCCCCCCCCCCACCCCCACCCCCGTGCAGGGAGAACCATCCCCTGTGCAGGTTAAAGAACCCTACCGTAATTACATGGTTACTGTGTACTCTTTCATCCTTCAAAACTGGAGTATATGCAGTATACAATGTCTGTGTCCCCTCTTGGGGTTTAGTTGAAAATGGAAGAAAAATAGCGATAATGCTCATTTGTCACTACTTCGAACGGTTTAAAAGTAAACAGCACCGGTCGTTCCGGTCGTTTGTTCAGCCCGAATCAGCAGAAAACCAAGCTTCGCGACGATTGTTTTCTTGATCTGTTACAGAAAGTGATGTGAATGTAGCAAAATCTAAATTTAGAGCTGCAAATACATCATTTTGGATTCAAATTGGCCAAGAGAGGTTCATTTTAATGAAAGACATCAGTTGAAAGCGAAAAAAGTTTACTCCGTAACACTAGTTCGCTTGTGATTGATGAAAACCTGAAAATTTTTGTCACACGTTTATGCCGAATTTCGCTTTATTGAGTTAATCCATGCAAGAAAAACATGTTTCCTGCAAGTGACAGACAGAGGCGGGTTATTGTTGCAAAGTGGACATATTTAACTTGTATAATTCATAATAAGCAGGTGAACAACTGCATTTGCGAAAAAAGATACACTGGGTAAAATGAGGTAACCCCCCCCCCCCCCCCCCCCAAAAAAAAAAAAAAAAAATGGAGCCGAAGTTTCCCCCCTTGTTTCTAATATAGTACAAAAAAAGATATATATATATATATATATATATATATATATATATATATATATATATATATATATATATATATATATATATATATATATATATATATATATATATATATATATATATATATATTTTCATGATTCAAGCCCCTATGAAATAGCCATTTCGTTGTCCGTTCTGTTAGTTGGAAACCTTTTCAGATATTTCGATGAAACTTCACACAAATGTAAGTCATCATGAGACGAGTTGCAGAACACAAGAAACATATCTCTGGCTAACCTACTTCTGTAGTTATGGTCATTTGATCATTGAAGACAAGATTTCTGTTATACATTTGTGACTTGGAAACAATTTGGGATATTTTCTTGAAACTTTATGCAAATGTACACCACCATGACATGACATGCAGAACATAAGAACCGTAACTCTTAATTGACTGCTTTTGGATTTACCGCCCTTTGACCGGTGTAATCAGTGATTCTGGCCATACACTTGTGCCATTTCTGTAACTTGAAAATGGTTTCAGGGATTTTCTTGATACCTTGCAAAACTGTTAATGAAACATTCGATGCCATCATTACGATAACACACCCGTGTGACATTGTGCATTTTTCACATCTCTAAAATGCCTACTTTTCTGATGAAAACCCATGATATTTTTCTTATTTGTACTGCAAACATAGGATGTGGATATTCGTTAGAACCGCCTCATTGAGGCGGTTCTAACGAATATCCATAACCTATATCTTGGAGCAGAAATAACAAAAACATGATATACCCCCGTAAACCCCATGTTCACGTGATGTGTAGAACGCAAGAACCGTAAGTCCGGCTATTTGTTTTTTACTCCAGGCTCTCTGAACATCGAGAATAACGGATTCTGTGATATACTTGCATCTAGCCTGTAAATAGAAAACTGTTTTGAGATACATCGTTTAGAAAGTCTTCCAGTGACTTCAGTGATCTATTGGTTTTCTGTGTATTTCGGTTTTTCTTATTAAAAACAGAAGTGGAGTCAATGCTCAGGAATCGATACAATTAACCCGAACTTCCCATCAGAGACACCAAAGGGAAAGAAACACAAACATGAAACAACAGACTCTAATGGAAACATCAATAGCGGAAAGCCAAAAGGACAGTTACTTTCCCCCAAAATGGCTAATAAGCTATCCAAAATAAAATAATATAAGCGACACAAACACCCAAAGTCAAACCATAACAAAAATAAACCGCGACAGAAGAACCGCCTTTGAACGTTCAGCGGAAACTAATTCCACTGGGGCGGGGTGGGGGGGGGGGGGCTTGAATCGATTTTACGTGGCCACAATCCTCGCCCGTCGCGATTAAGACAAATAATTTGTTCACTCCGCATGAAGGCCTCCTAACTCATCAGTGCAACATCTCCGTGAACACAAAAATCAAACAACCACAGAGATGAAACAACGGTGAGGACTCGACAGCAAAAAACCACTGAAGCAAAAGAAAACCAACAGTTAGACTCCAATGGGCCCGACCAGAGACAGAGCATCGGGTACCAACCATCATAAGCCTTGATGCTAGAACCGTCATAGAATCTGAGGCCTGACCCACCGGCATGCAATTAAAGAGGGAAGCAAAGTTGTCAACCGTGTTTGGGTTAACTACCATGCATGCAGTCTGTCGTATAACATTTAGTTGTACCCAATCTTTTTATATCGAAGAATGATTTTACGAAATTGGGTGCTGAAGTCATTGCGGTTACATATTTTTCTGAATTTATATACTAAGTCACCATAAAATTAGGGTTCCGATAGACCTTGTTGCAGAAGAGATTAAAGTCCAATATTGAATTTTGAAATGAAATTCGAATGACGTCTATAAACTTTTGAAACGGCTTTGCGTAGTTTATGGTACCGATAACCCTGATTAAGAATTTTAGCCGTTAACAATTTATTTCGAGTGTTGAAGTCAGGTACATGACTAGACACTCTGGCAAATCGAATTAATTGCGAAATAAACGCCATAGGATGGCGCAGAGGAAGATCACATCATCAAAACTAATTCGATATCTGCATCAAGAACTTAGGAGAGAATTTTAAGAAGTTTCAAATACGGGCCTCCGTGGCCTAGTGGATAAGAACGCTGACTCTTAATCATAAGGTCTCTCACCGCTGTGGTTCGAACCCCGCTGTGGTTCGCCAAGTTCTGCAACGGAAGGTCAGGTGGTTTTTCTCCGGGTACTCCGGTTTTTGCCCACATCAGATTAACGATCGGCTCGATATGAGTGAAATAATCTTGAAAGGGCCGCAAAACCAAAACCAAATTAAGAAGTTTAAGATGCAAGTTGGGCAGAAAAGCTCTAAACAAATTATAATATTTGTATTTTAGGCCTATCTTAGAATATTTATATTATAATAATTTGTCTGTATATGTGATTGATTTATCGAGCATGTTTTTTTTTATTATTATTATTTGTTTGTTTGTTTGTTTGTTTGTTTCAGATCCACCCAACATTTCATTCATTAAATACAAGTAAATTTCATATTAAGTGAACTGGGTAAGTCAGACGCAGAAACCTTATTTTCTGAGGCAGCCGTTCACGAGTATATCAAACAAAAAAATAATAAAAGATTTGTATCATTCAATCGGAATCTTCTTTTTATTATGGGTGATATCTGGCTACTTGTAGGACAACCAATGTAAGGTTGGCCAGTCTGAGCATCCGCGCAGTCTCGCCAGAACCTTCGCTGCTCGCTCATACAAGCATTGAATCAAGAGGAACCTTCAGACAGAAAACCATATCCCTGGCCCCTCTGAATGCGCAAGCTGGGCATGCGCAATTAAAATTTGTCATGACGGAATGCTCGAAGACACAAATTCGCTTGGCGGGGCTCAAATAATGCAGTGATGCTAACGTTACTGTCGATAAAGAAATCATCAAAAGTAACAGATCCGGAAGACCAAAATGGTCCAACGATGTGCTGGGGATGTCCGTCATACAATAGAACGGATTATAAACACAATGAATTGCTGAGCAGAGCTATAATTTGTCTCATCGACCATCTCAGAGCACACAGACAGTAGAATTTCCCGCATTTGATTAAGATTGGTCATAAGGACTATTATTATATAAACACAGGAAGTGTCAGACATTTTGGATCTGTACAATGCAGACTTCCTAGACACGAACGGCCAAATAGTAGTCAAGAACACTCTTAATGGAAGTGGAGGCAAAGCTTGTGAACACATTTCTATCTGTCACAGCGAAGTCTGTCCGTATTACTATCTAAGTAGAAAATTGACTTCATGGGGACTGAACAAATTATTTGTCTCAATCGCGACGGAAATAAGGGTGAGGATTGTGGCCACGTAGAATCGACTTAAGCCCTCCAGTGGAATTCGTTTCCGCTGACCGTTCCAAGGCGGCTCTTCTGTCGCGGTTATGTTTTGTTATGGTTTGTCCCTGGGAGTTCGTGTCGCTTATATTATTTTATTTTGGATAGACTATTGGCCATTTTGTGGGAAAGTAACTGTCCTTTTGGATTTCCGATATTGATGTTTCCCTCAGACTCTGTTGTTCCATGTTTGTGTTTCTTTCCCTTTGGTGTCTCTGATGGGAGCTGTGGGTTAATTGTATCGATTCCTGATCCTTGCCTCCACTTCTATTCAGGCAATATTTTCTCTATACTTTCTTTAGTCGAATTTCAATTCTTCCATTACCTTTCGGACCATGAAAATGTGTTCGAGTTATAGGTAGTTAGGACCAATATTTATTCGTAAAACAAATCAAATGTACGAACAAGATTGCAAATAATATTTCTCCGGCATATTTTACAGAACTATTTCAACTCAGAGGAACAGAAAGCAGCATTAACTATTCTCAACTGACATCATGGTGTAGTTTATATTTTCTTGTCCTTTGGGATCATTGATTCCATTGTGGAATTTTGAAAATATTTGAGGGTCACTGATGAGGCCTAATTGGCCGAAACTAGCTAGTCTGGCCTAGAAAACATGCACACTCCATATTTTTCGGTTCTGTGGTGTATTCCTTGCTTCCAAAGGATAACCATTTTATAGAACATATTTAACCTCACTACAGCTGGTGTCTGGGAATGTGTGGCGGCCGTACTAAAACGTCTCCCTGCCCTACATCATGGTGTAGTTTATATTTTCTTGTCCTTTGGGATCATTGATTCCATTGTGGAATTTTGAAAATATTTGAGGGTCACTGATGAGGCCTAACTGGTCGAAACTAGCTAGTCTGGCCTAGAAAACATGCACACTCCATATTTTTCGGTTCTGTGGTGTATTCCTTGCTTCCAAAGGATAACCATTTTATAGAACATATTTAACCTCACTACAGCTGGTGTCTGGGAATGTGTGGCGGCCGTACTAAAACGTCTCCCTGCCCTACATCATGGTGTAGTTTATATTTTCTTGTCCTTTTGGATCATTGATTCCATTGTGGAATTTTGAAAATATTTGAGGGTCACTGATGAGGCCTAACTGGTCGAAACTAGCTAGTCTCGCCTAGAAAACATGCACACTCCATATTTTTCGGTTCTGTTGTGTATTCCTTGCTTCCAAAGGATAACCCTTTTATAGAACATATTTAATCTCACTGCAGCTGGTGTCTGGGAATGTGTGGCGGCCGTACTAAAACGACTCCCTGCCCTACATTATTGTGTAGTTTATATTTTCTTGTCCTTTGGGATCATTGATTCCATTGTGGAATTTTGAAACTATTTGAGGGCCACTGATGAGGCCTAATTTGCCGAAACTAGCTAGTCTGGCCCAGAAAACATGCACACTTCATATTTTTCAGTTCTGTGGTGTATTCCTTGCTTCCAAAGGATAACCCTTTTATAGAACATATTCAACCTCACTACAGCTGGTGTCTCGGAATGTGTGGCGGCCGTACTAAAACGTCTCCCTGCCCTACATCATAGTATAGTTTATATTTTCTTGTCCTTTGGGAACATTGATTCCATTGTGGAATTTTGAAAATATTTGAGGGTCACTGATGAGGCCTAATTGGCCGAAACTAGCTAGTCTGGCCAAGAAAACATGCACACTCCATATTTTTCAGTTCTGTGGTGTATTCCTTGCTTCCAAAGGATAACCTTTTTATAGAACATATTTAACCTCACCACAGATGGTGTCTGGGAATGTGTGGCGGCCGTACTAAAACGTCTCCCTGCCCTACATCATAGTGTAGTTTATATTTTCTTGTCCTTTGGGATCATTGATTCCATTGTGGAATTATGAAAATATTTGAGGGTCACTGATGAGGCCTAATTGGCCGAAATTAGCTAGTCTGGCACAGAAAACATGCACACTCCATATTTTTCAGTTCTGTGGTGTATTCCTTGCTTCCAAAGGATAACTCTTTTATAGAACATATTTAAAATCAATGTCTAATAAACAGCTAATATACCTAAGCCACACACAAATTCATTTAAAAAAAAAAAAAAAAAAACAGTTTTTTTCTTTTTCTTATTCTAGAGCTCTAATATGGAATAGTATTCCACAAAGCATAACAAACATTATTACTTTAGAAGCATTTACCAGTATGTGTATAAAATGGATGGGGGACGGAAATGCTTTTGGCTATAAATGGGTTTCGGGCTCAAAAATGTGATACATGTATATGATAATCTCTTTCTATAATATATTTACCATAAAATTCTTTGTTTTTGAATATGCTATACGAATGTAAAATCCGTGCGCGGATCACTTTAGCTGAGGCGTAAGCATATGCTGTCTTTTTGCATTCCTCATATCACACCCAAAAATCTCTGTCACACACCCTTAATTGCATCCTATCAGTCATATATGTCTGCTCTCTTCCCTTTTGACAAACGCTGAAAGCCGTAATCAGAGTTCACATTATGCAGCATCTGACCTGCGACTGCACTGTTTGTCACATTAACCTTTTTTTTACCAAATGGAATCTTCCTCCTTATATATAGCAGGAGTTCATTTCAAAATTTAGGACTGTCAGGTTGTGTTTTCTTAAAAATTTATTTGGAAAATGACTGAACATTTAGCAAACAGTGTAGGCCCTGATCAGACGCCGCGTTCTGCGGCCTCTGATCTGGCCTGCACTGTTTGCCAGGGTACCCGTTTTAGGGTTTCTGTTACTAAATGGGTCAAGGGTTTCCCATATAAACTGGATTAAGAAAATGGAGAAGTATAGTAAATATCTTCACTCTATTTGGAATTTATAAATAATCTTGTTTATAGTTGGTGCTGATTAATTAGGGCCCCGAGAAATTTTTGCGGGTGCCTTATAGTAATCACCTGTCTGTCTGTCTGTCTGTCCTTCTGCCTGTTTGCCCGTCTACATATTTCAAGTTTTTTTTTTTTTGTTTTTTTTTCAACAACGTAAAAGCCGACAAACGCATTAACTTCAAACTTTAAACAAGCCCCCGCCCATAGGGGCTTGAAGAAATATATGGGCTGCATGATGCTTCCACGCAGAGCTGAATCCGGCCCGCACACTAGTACTGGTAAACCGCTTAGAGGATCTAAGCCTGTCCAGGAACCGCGGTGCGAGGCGGACTGTCCATGCTAATAAACCCAATTGATTTCATTGGGCGATAGGGCTTGAGATGTCATTTCATCTCAATGTCGGGTAAAAGTCCCACAAAATTGGAAGCAACGTCTCCAAAATGACATTTACAGTGTTGACGGGGACGTTAAACCTCAAATCAAACAAACAAACAAAACAAACTTTAAACGTAAGGTCACATCAACACAACAAAATTTCATGGCATGTTATGTAACTCTAGCTACAATATTGTCAGAGTTACGGCCCTTTGAAAAAAATCAAAATTTCAACATTGTTTCGTCTTTTTTTCTTCATAATTTCAAACCGTTAAGATATCCAAATGAAACTTGCTTAAATTATACTTTATGGTCATGTCGGAAAGCGTGTGAAGACATTACGCAAAGACGCCTATACAAATACATTGCCACCTTTTTCGCCGAAAAAATGAAAATTTCATGATGAAAAATTGTGATAATTTTCTTGTTTCTGCTCAAAATATAGATTGTGGACACTTGTTAGAACCGCCTCAACGAGGCGGTTCTCACGAGTACCCACAATCTATATTTTAGAGCAGAAATAAGAAAAATAAGGTATACCCCAGAAACCCTAGTTTTACTACATAAAAGTGGGGTTAAAAGGGGTCAAAATTATATAGGCGTGTTGTCGTGATGTCTCACCTTTCTACTTGACAATATTTACATAAGATATGATACTCAGTTAGTTGGACAAGTTGTGGGTATTCCGATCTGTTTTTTTGTTGTTTTTTTTGTGAAAGAGACTTCATGATGTCCCTTTCCGTTAAAAACCAATCGGAAATCATTGGAGCCTTTTATAGGCTATTAGCTCGACTTCTAGATATTTGGATGATTTATCAAATATTAATAATACCCATTTCGATGATTTGATCAGTCAAATTTACCCTCAAAACTTCAGTTAAATAAAGCATATTCTTCTGATACCGAGGCTCCGTTTTTGGATTTACATTTCTCTATTATAGATGGATTTGTTTCTTGCAAAATTTATGATAAACGCGATGATTGTGATTTTGAAATTGCCAGGTAAATTTTCCTTTCTAGGATGGTGATGTTCCTCGTGCGACATCCTATGGCGTTTATATTTCACTTTTATTTCGATTTGCCAGAGTGTCTAGTCATGTAACTGACTTCAAAACTCGTAATCAATTATTAACTGCTAAATTAATTAATCAGGGTTATCGGTATCATAAAATACGCAAAGCCTTTTCAAATTTTTATAGACGTCACTCCGATTTAATTTCAGAATTCATTGTTGCTGCAACAAGGTCTAACGGAACCCTAATTTTATGATGACTTAGTATATAAATTCAGAAAAAATATATAAATGCAATGACTTCAGCACCCAATTTCGTAAAATCATTCTTCGATATAAAAAGATTGGGTACAAAATAAATGTTATACGATATGTTTGCCAATAGAAAGCCATAGGAAGACTTCCAAAATCTCGGACATACCCTTCCCGGCATTTACACCTTTTCTTCGTTCGGATCGATGGGCATGGTGGGCGAAGCTTGCTTACCAAGTAATGCTTATTATCCGCGGACGCCTGATTACATTCTTCTGGAGTCCATGTCTGTTGATCTGAACATTGATATCTGCCATTTTGTGTATGGATTAACGATTTTGGATTAACGCTTTGGTACTACGACCTAAACTACTTATACGACAGACTGCACGCATGGTAGACTGCACGCATGGTAGTTAACCAAATCACGGTTGGCAACTTAATTGCATGCAGATGGGTCAGGCCTCAGATTCTATGACGGTTCCAGCGTAAAGGCTTACAGAGAATTAGAGAGAATCTAATTTTATGTAATGTTGGTTGGTGCCTGATGCTCTGCATTTGGTCGGGCCCATCGGTGTCTGTTGGGTTCTTTTTGCTCCAGCATTTCAGTGGTTTCTTGCTGTCGAGTCCTCATCGTTGTTTCATTTCTGTGGTTGTTTGATTTTTGTGTTCACGGAGATGTTGCACTGATGAGCCAGGAGGCCTTCCTGCGAAATGAACAAATTAATCGCGACGAGAGTAAGGGCGAGGATTGTGGCCACGTAAAATCGATTCAAGCGCCCCAGTAGAATTCGTTTCACTGACCGTTCCAAGGCGGGTCTTCTGTCGCGGTTTATTTTTGTTATAGCTTGTCTTTGAGTGTGTGTATCCCTTATATTTTAGCTCACCTGTGCCGAAGGCTCCAGGGGAGCTTATAGTATAGTGGGTTCTCCGTCGTCCGTCCGTCCATACTTTAGAGCATCTATGTCTCTGCAGCCTGCAGGCTGATCTCAATCATTTCTCATCTGTAGCATGCCTCTGGTGGGGCATTGATGACATAAGATTTCGAAATCGCACAAAAACTTTGGTTGCTATGGAAATCACAAGGTCCCATAGACTTACAATGGGAAAATGCTTGTCATCACCGTAGCCCCTTCAGTTTTGATCGGATCTTTCTGAAACTTCGTGTAAGGTTGCTGGGAATAAAATCTCAGATGAGTTCGAAAACCGGCCAAGTCGGCCCATGTATCATATAGTTACGTCCCTTTGATTGCTGAAAATTGCGATTTTTGACCTTGTCACCACCGTAGCCCCTTCAGTTTTGATCGGTTCTTTCTGAAACTTATATGTAAGGTGGGTGGGGATAAAATCTCGGATGAGTTCGAAAACCAGCCAAGTCGGCCCATTTATCGTAGAGAAACGTCCCTTTGATTGCTGAAAATGTCGATTTTTGACAGTGTCATCACCGTAGCTCTTTCAGTTTTAATCGGATCTTTCCGAAACTTTTATGTCAGGTGGCTGGGGATAAAACCTCGGATGAGTTCGAAAACATGCCAAGTCGACCCATTTATCGTAGAGTTATGTCCCTTTTATTGCTGAAAATGTCGATTTTTGACATTGTCATCACCGTAGGCCCTTAAGTTTTGATCGGATCTTTCTGAAACTTATATGTTATGTGGCTGGAGATAAAACCTCGGATGAGTTCGAATACCGGCCAAGTTGGCCCATTTATCATAGATTTACGTCCCTTTGATTGCTGAAAATGTCGATTTTGACATTGTCATCACCATAGCCCCTTCAGTTTTGATTGGATATTTCTGAAACTTATATGTAAGGTGGCTGGAGATAAAATCTCAGATAAGTATGAAAACCGGCAAGTCAGCCCATTTATCATAGAGTTATGTCCTTTTGATGGCTGAAAATGTAGATTTTTGACCTTGTCATCACCGTAGCCCCTTCAGGTTTGATCGGATTTTTCTGAAACTTATATGTAAGGTGGCTGGGAATAAAACCTCGGATGAGTTCGAAAACTGGTGAAATTGGCCCATTTATCATAGAGTAACATCCCGTTGATTGCCGAAAATGCCAACTTTTGACCTTGTCATCACCTAAGCCCCTTCAGTTTTGATCGGATTTTTCTGAAACTTATATGTAAGGTGGCTGGGGATAAAACATCGGATGAGTTCGAATACCGGCCAAGTCGGCATATTTATCATAGAGTTACATGCCTTTGATTGCTGAAAATGCCTATTTTCTACTTTGTCATCACTGCTGCCCCTTCAGTTTGATCAGGTCTTCATGAAACTTACAAACAAGTAAGTCAGGCAAAATAGCTCAAAGGAGTTTGGAAACTCATGAGCTTTGCCTATTTATCACAGCGTAACATCCCTTTGATTGCAGCAGTTAATTGCTTATCTTTGAACTTGTCATCACCATAGCCCCTTCAGTTTATATGGGATCTTCTTAGCAAGTCAGGAATAAAAGCTTGAATGAGTTTGAAAACCGGTGAGGTCAGCCTATTTATCATAGAGTTACATTCTACTTGATTTGCAGAAAATGCTTACCCTGTCATCACCATGTCCGCTCATAAATCCTTCAGTAAAGGTTGGCATAGCCAATTGTTTATTTCGTGGGAAAGTAACTGTCCTATTGGCTTTCCACTGTTGATGTTTCTATTAGGGTCTTGTTGTTTCATGATTGTGTTTCTTTCCCTTTGATGTCTCTGATGGGAGTTGTGGGTTAATTGTATCGATTCCTATTCATTGCCTTTAATTCTATTTTGCTGGTGTTGTTGAAAGTGACAATACACACGTGTGGGAAACGTCAACAAACGTCAACAACTCTAGCTTAAATAAATTTTGACCTACGCCCCTTTATCTCTCCGTTTGCGTGTCCACATTTTTTCATGTTTTTTTTTCTCTCAATAACTTGCAGACCATAGAACGGATAAGCTTCAAACTTTAAACATAAGGTCACAATAACAATACATAGTTTAATATCAAGTCATGTTACTTTAGCCACAAAACTGTCAGAGGTATGCCGTTTGTAAAATTCAAGTTCTCATCATTTTTCTCCTCAAAATTTCAAAATCATTAAAGATATTTTAATGAAACTTCCTGTACGTATTGACAGTGACCATGCACACATGCGAAGCAAAGGAGGGCAGCAAATCTAGATGAAATTAACTTTGACTTATGCCCCCCCCCCCCCCGTCCCCCGTATCGACTTTAAAACTTTAACATCAGCCATAGTTCAAAAACCATGCAAACCTAGAAAGAAAGTCAGATAACCGACTGTGACTACGGACAAGACAGCCCCATTGTATGTCTATACTTTTCTACAAATTTGCCCCCGCCCCCAAACATGCTGTCGCGGGGCCCTGATCACGACAATGATGGTCCTTTTAAAATTTCTAGTCAGTAAGAAAGTTTATGAACTCTTCAACTTCATTTATAGCTTTTCTTTTCATCTAAAATAGTGAAAGGCCTTGATCAGAGATTTCACATTCTGCACCATCTGACCTGCGTCTGCACTGTTTGTCATATTTGGGGGTTTCTCAGAATGGATTAAGAAAATGAAAAAGTAATATAAATTATCTTCCCTTTATTGGAAATCATAAATAACCTTGTTCATAGTTGGTACTGTTTGTTTGTTTGATTTGATGTTTAACGTCCCCGTCAACACTGTAAAGGTCATTTTGGAGACGTTGCTTCCAATTTTGTGAGACTTCTACTCGACATTGAGATGAAATGACATCTCAAGCCCTGTCACCCAATGAAACCAATAGGGTTTATTAGCATGGACGGTCCGCCTCGCACCGCGGTTCCTAGACAGGCTTAGATCCTCTAAACGGTTTACTAGTACTAGTGTGCGGGCCGGATTCAGCTTTGCGTCTTGTCAATAAGAAAGTTGTTAACAAGTCCGCTTTTTTCCACCTAAAACAATGTTTTATTTTTAGAAGAGCTTTATACATAAAACCAGGGGACGTTAAACCACAAATCAACCAACCAACCACAAATTCTAGAAAAAAGGAAACATGCTGGGAATATGTGATACAAGTAATGACATCGCTGTATGGCGTTTTTCTATATTAGCTCTCGACTCACATCAGCCACCGAAGGCTGATATTCACCATGTTTGCATTATTTGCTGGCTCTCAGCTTACACATTATCAATATTGGAAAAACAGGTAACCAGACCCCCTGACCTTGAAAGATCAGAGGGGTCTGGTTACCTGTTTTCCCAACACTGATTTTTTTGTTTGATTTGAGGGTTAACGTCCCCGTCAACACTGTAAAGGTCATTTTGGAGACGTTGCTTCCAATTTTGTGGGACTTTTACCCGACCTTGAGATGAAATGACATCTCAAGCCCTGTCGCCCAATGAAACCAATAGGGTTTATAGGCATGGACTCGCACCGCTTTGCCTGGGCAGGCTAAGATCCACTAAGCGGTTTACCAGTACTTGTGTGCGGGTCGGTTTCAGCTCTGCGTGGAAGCATCATGCAGCCCATCTATTTCTTCAAGCCCCGACGGGCGGAGGCCGTTCCCAACACTGATAATCTCCTGACTAGGAACCAGCAGATAATGCAAATAAGGTGAATAAGTTGTGGTGAGAAAATCTCTATTTTGCATTAGACATGGATCTCCAACCGACTAAACAGTCGTACAGCTGACTCCAATCGACATTAGGCGTCGTACACCGATATTTCATTGTGGACGAAAGGGGACGAATAGTTGTATTTTGGGATAATTACTCTTCTATTATTTTGACACTAACACTTATAGCCGGGGACATATAACTTATTTTCGAAAATTTAATTAGTCGGGGGTTCGAAAGGATAAACTTACCTGAAAAGGATAGATCAAAGTCTAAACTTTCGCATTCTGGGTGTTGTCGCATTTGTAAGTAGGGACAAGGTCTTCATTACGGACCCTTTTGCTAACCACCCGAATTATGTAAAAAATATTTAAAACATTACACCGCTTTTTTGCAAAACTTCAGGATATCCTATAAAATCTGTTCATGTCCCGTGATTTGGAATACATTGAGCAAGAACCGGCCCCGATAGCTCAGTTGGTAGAGTGTCCGCTCCGGGGAACGGGAGGTCTCGGGTTCGATCCCGGGCCGCGACATACCAAAGTCGTTAAAAAATGGTACTAGCTGCTCCTCGTTTGGCACTCAGATTTACGGGGTAGAGCTAGGACTGGTCGATCCAGTGTCAGGTTAATGTGACTGGGTGTGGTATCATGTAATGTGTCTGGGACATGATACTTCAGTGAGGCAGCACTATAAAAGTGAGCATTGAGCTCCCTGTCGCAACCAGACACCGTCGTGATATGACTGAAAAATTGTTGAAAGCGACGTTAAACCCGAATTCACACACACACACACACACACACACACACACACACACACACACACACACACACACATTGAGCAAGTGTTCACTGCAGTTTTAGCCATTTAATACCAAACCATATTCTTTTAAATAATGTCAGAAAATGAACCCTCAAAATGGTTAACAAATATGTATTGTTTTTCTCAGAGGACATAACCATTGGATTTAAATGATTTTTTTTTTGCTGTCATATAAAGGGTCTATATGTCTGTAATTGACAGAATAAAAATGGTGCAAATACATTGAGTAATTATTTAAAAAAAATGCAATTTAGTTAGCATACCCCCATTACTTCATAATTCAATATTGCGTTTTTAAAGCTTTAATTCGTATTGAATAAAAGTCTTACTGGTTGCAGGGGAAGTTTGATATTAAAGGCCACACGTGTACGGAATAAACGTCCCGGTAAATAAAAGAGTCCATTCGCAATGTCACAAATACAGCGCTACGACTCGATGTAAATGTATTGCAGTAACGGTCAAAAACTTGAAAGTATCGATTAAATCTAGGCTATGTCATTAAAACTACGCTGCAAACTGAAAACAATTATATATGTGCACGTGGAAATCGGTGTTAGCATTCGAACATAAAGTTTGAACCAAAATTAGTTCTATTTAAAGTTTTGTAGTCTGCTGAAACAAGGTAGTTTCTGCAAATTAGAAGTGAAGGCAATTATCAGGAATTGATACAATTAAGCCACAGCTTCCATCAGAGACACCAGTGTGGAAAGAAACACAAACACGAAACAACCAGACCCCAATGGAAAGACCCATAACGGAAAGCCAAAAGGACAGTCACTCTCCCACAAATGGCCCATTGGCAATCCAAAACAAAACAACATAAGCGATACACACACTCAAAGACAAGCCCTATGAAATATAAACGACAGAGGACTGCCACGGAACGGTCAGCGAAACGACCCCCACTGGTGGGCCCAAAACGACCCCACTTGGCCACAATCCTCGCCCTTACTTCCGTCGCGATTGAGACAAATAATTTGTTCAGTCCGCACGAAGGCCTCTTCCCCTTAACTCATCAGTGTAATATCGTCGTGAACACGAAACGTCAAACAACCACAGATGAAACAACGGTGAGGACTCGACAGCAAGAAATCGCTGAAATGCTAGAGCAAAAGAAAACCAACAGTTAGACCAGAGACTGAGCATCAGGCACCAACCAGCATTACATTAAATTAGATTCTCTCTATTATCAGTAAATATGTTCTAGAAAGGGTTATCCTATGGAATGAAAGAGTACACTACAGAACTGGAGCAATATGAAGTATGCATGCTTTCTGGGCCAGACTAGCTAGTTTCGGCCAACTAGGCCTCCTCAGTGACCCTGAAATATTTTCAAAAGTCCACAATAGAATCAATGTTTCCAAAGGACAACAAAATATAAAACTACACTATGATGTAGGACATGGAGACGTTTTACGGCCGCCACACATTCCCAGACACCAGCTGTAGTGACGTTCAACATGTTTTAGAAGAGGTAATCCTTTTGAAGCAAAGAATACAAACCATAACAAAAAATAATCCTCGACAGAAGAACCTTTACGCTGGAACCGTCATAGAATCTGAGGTCTGACCCACCGACTCGATATGAAACGCTTTATATTGTAAATGCCCAATTAGTTTGTGGTCTTGTTACACTACATGCACATACTGTACTTTGTATGTTAATCTTGTTGTCTATTTTGGTAATTTAACCAAATATTTCTGGCCTACATTGTGGGCGTGTTTTTCTGTCTTTTGTCTCTTCTATTGGATTTTTTAAGAGTCAATACACGGTTGAATGTACGATGTTCAGGTCAACATTTCCTTGCATGCAAATGTTTTACCAAACAGGCAAATCAATTTTTTAGAATGCATCTGTCCCATTGTTGATTGTTAACATAACGAGCCGTAGCCGGCCCAGCATCACTAGCCTGACTTTAGGTGTTAGTAATTTACTTCATATGTGAATCTGCAAAGAATTAAGTAATGGTCGGCTCTTCCAATACCTTTGGTAGACCGTTAAAACTTTTGCCAAATAAAAAGAGACACAAAAGTACGGACTGGACGACAAGCATCAAATGTCAAACTAACAGAGATCAAAACCGTAGAGACGTTCTGGCTGAAAATATATAATTGCAATGACATCAGCAGCCAATTTCGTAAAATTATTCTTCGATATAAAATGATTAGGTACAACATAAATGTTATACGATAGACTAGATGCGTGCATGGTAGTAAACCCAATCACGGTTAACAACTTTGCCTCCCTCTTTAATTGCTCGCCGGTGGGTCAGGCCTCAGATTCTATGAGGTTCCAGCGTAAATGCTAACTGAGAATTAGAGAGAATTTAATGTTATGTAGTATTAGTTGGCGCCTGATGCTCTGTCTCTGGTCGGGCCTATCGGAGTCTAACTGCTGGTTTTCTTTTGCTCCAGCATTTCAGTGGTTTCTTGCTGTCAAGTCCTCACCGTTGTTTCATCTCCGTGGTTGTTTGATTTTTGTGCTCTCGGGGATGTAGCACTGATGAGTTAGGAGGCCTTTATGCGGACTGAACAAATTATTTGTCTAAATCGCGACGGACGTAAGGGCGAGGATTGCGGCTGCGTAAACTCTATTTAAGTCCCCCCACCTCCCCCAGTGGATTTCGTTTCACGGACCGTTCCAAGGCGGTTCTTCTGTCGAGGATTATTTTTCGTTATGGTTGTCTTTGAGTGTGTGTATCGCTTATATACTTTTTTTCGGATGACCAATTGGCCAGTTTCTGTGAAAGTTGCTGTCCTTTAGGCTTTCCGCAATTTGTATTTTCTTTAGGGTCTAGTTGTTTCAGGTTTGTGTTTCTTTCCAGTTGATGTCTCTCATGGGAGCTGTTGGTCAATTTGTCGATTTCTGGTCATTTCCTTCACTTCTATGTAACCTCCTTAAGGGCTTTTACATGTACCTTGGCTGGTGTGCCATCATTCTATGAAACAATATGGCACAAACTAAAGCAGTCCAACAATTAAACCTCTATTTTAGACATAGAATGTGTTATGCTAGGAGCATAGGCATTTATGAATTACCTGTAGATGATAACTGCTTGTCCGACCTTATGTATTCTGATAACCAAACTGATATGAATATTTCTTTATTTCAGACATTAGATTTATTTTGTATGAATTTTATTATATAAGGTGTAATGCTTAATATAGTTTCTGTCCTTCAAATCTGTTTTTTCATGATAATGACACTTAATTCAGGGAAAAGTAGGATTTCATATAGTAAAATGTATATATTGTCAAAAAGGTATCTTTTTGGCGCATTGTTCCCAAGATTTCCTTATCAAACTAATAAAAATCTGTTCACGGCCTTTCTACGGCATTTTATAACAACACTTATTCATTTTCTACCCTAAAGGTACAATTGATTTACTGTTGTTATGACTTTTGCGATAATTGCTATTTATGTGGTACTGAGTTATCTCCCATAATTGCAACAACGTGTCCCCATTGTAAGATGCGACAACACCCTGAATCTAAACAAGTAATCATTACTCTTTGATATAGAGGTATTTTTATCCTTTCGAATCGATGGCTAATTAAAAACTATTTCTAGAAGGTTTCGGAGATATATGTCCCCGGCTATTAATAAAAATGACACGTTCAGCAAGAATAACCGTGTATTTACGGAGAGAAATATTTTTGACAGTTTGAGCCTCCCGGTTTATCGAGTATCACTCAAATTCGAGCTGAGAGATGATAATATAGTAATTTTTCTATTAAAGCTGAATATTTTCTTCCCACCTTGCGCTGGTTGTCATCTTCGAATATGGCCAACAAAGCATACTTACTCTTGAAAGTCTGTCTAAGAAATGATGTTCTCCGCCAAAATATCGCCATGTGTGGCAGCAACCAATATTTTCCTGACTTATCAAATACGTTGCACCTAGGGCTGGCTAATCCTTGTGAAAAGATAATCGATTATCAGTCCTTTGATTGCTATCGATAATCGATTAGTAATCGCTAAGGTTTTTGTCATAATTTTACCTTTCTGGCTTTCTATCTGAGCATGACTCTTACCATATGTTACACTTTATCATATGTATATTTGAACAGACATGCCTGCGCAAACAGTGTAGACCAGATGAGACGCCGCAGAATGCAGCGTCTCATCAGGATCTGCACTGTTTGCCACTCATTCAGATATTTTAGGCATAACTTTGGGTAGTAAATTGTACCTAACAAGTAATCGATTATAATCAAATCAGAAATGATAATCATTTTTGTGGATTTTATCGATCGATTAATCGAGTATATGGTTAATCGGGCTGCACCCCCTGCCTAGAGACATAGTCACTGCCCACCTCTGCAAGTTTTATATGCTGGTGACAAGGTGAACAGTATTGTCTCATACGAAAAATAAACAGCAGAGGGAAAGAGGATGTGGGCTATTTGATACATGATCGGTATTCTATAATTATGATAATCATTATTAAGCCATTTCGTCTTGATCAGCCGCATCAGCATGAAAACTAAGCAGACCGATTTTTTTTTTTTTTTTTCGTTTTTTTATTCATCGGGTTCTCGTTGCGGAGTTATTCCATTTTCCTTTTTTATAACTTAGGCATTTGACTACCAACCGTGGATACTTTGTGCGCCCTTTTTACGTATACCGATCAGTTGAAACTTTGAAGGCTCTTTTATCATTTGGTATTATTGTCAATTTAATTATTGTCACTTTATTCTACTTTTTATGCACCGCCATTCAAAAAATGGCGGAGTATTATGTTATACCCTCCGAAGTTTTGAATGTCCGTCTGTCCGTACGTCCGTCCGTCAGCGCCCCATAGTTCCGTGTCCGCTCCACAACTCTGATACCGTTTGAAATATTTTCACGAAACTTCACAGATATGTAAAGCACTATCAGACGACGTGCAGAACATATAAACCGTAACTCTGATTTTCCTACTTTCGGAGGTGTTGCCCTTTAAACATTGAATATAGGTATTTCTATCATAGTTTCGTGTCCGCTCCATAACTTCGATACCATTTGTGATATTTCTATGAAACTTCGCAGATATGTAAGCACCATGAGGCGACGTGCAGAACATATGAACCGTTACTCTGATTTTCATACTTTTGGTGTTATCACCCTTTGAACTTTGAATATAGCTCTTGCTATCAGTTTCGTGTCCGCCCCATAACTCTGATACCATTTAAGATATTTTCACGAAACATCACAGACGTGTAGAACACTATGCGACGACGTGCAGAACATATGAACCGTAGCTCTAGTTTTCCTACTTTATGAATTATTGCCCTTTGAACATTTGAAATAGCCATTTCTCTCGTTGTTTCGTGTCCGCGCCATAACTTCGATACCATTTGAGATATTTACGTGAAGCTTCACAGATATGTAGAGCACCATGAGACGACATGCAGAACATATGAACCATAACTCTAATTTTCCTACTTTTGGGGTTATTGCCCATTGAACTTTGAATATAGCAGTTGCTATCAGTTTCGATTCCGCTACATAACTCTGATACCATTTGAGATATTTTCGCGAAACTTCACAGATATGTAGAGCAGCCTGAGACGACATGCAGAACATATGAACCATAACTCTGATTTTCCTACTTTTGGAGTTATCGCCCTTGAACATAGCCATTTATGTCATGTTGTCTGTTTAAAGCACTATATCTCCTGAACGTATGATTGATTCTGACCAAACTTGCATGGTTACAACACTAGGACGGGGAAAACAGCCATTAGGTTTTGTTTCACTGTGATATGGCACTTGCCTGGTGTAATTGTAGTGGCGGAGCATCATGCAGTGCTTGCAGTTTTATTTCTTGTGTGTGAATGTAGGGGGGTGAGGTTAAGTACTGTTAAAATTCATTATCGTGGGTTACTAAATGGTAAGAGCTAGAGTGCTGAAATTTCATAAATAGTATCAACATGGTAATTAAGCAGACGGTTTATTTATTTATTTATTTTTTTTTTTTTTTTCATTTTTCCGTCGGGGTTCCATCTTTGCAGGCTCTTTTGTAATTGTCTGTAGACGTGCTTGCGACTTCGACATTATCTTCAATTTAATCTCTATGTTACTTTTTTCGACTTTTGAATTGAGCCATATTGTGGGGTTAACTATAGTTAAAGTGCATTACCGTAAATGAATTCTAAAAGCTAGAATCCTAAAGTTTATATATGGCATCAGAATGAAAATTAAGAGGACCCGTATTTTTTTCTTTTTTTTTTTTCCTGTCGGGCTTCTCCTTGCGGAGTTCTTACCCTTTTTTCCCCTTTTTAGCTCACCTGGGCCGAAGGCTCCAGGGGAGCTTTTAGGATGGTAGTCCCTCCGTCGTCCGTCAGTCCGTCGTCCACACTTTTGAGCAGCTATATCTCTGCAGCCTGCAGGCTGATCTCAATCATTTCTCATCTGTAGCATGCCTCTGGTGGGGCATTGATGACGGAAGTTTTTTTTCGAAATCGCACAAAAATTTTGTTTGCTATGGCAACCACAAGGTCCCATAGACTTCAATGGGAAAATGCTGGTTATCACCGTAGCTGGGGATAAAACCTCGGATGAGTTCGAAAACCGGGTTTATCATAGAGTAACTTAACTTTGATTGCTGTAAATGCCTATTTTTCACCTTGTCATCACCGTAGCCCCTTCAGTTTGATCGGATTTTTCTGAAACTTATATGTAATGTGGCTGGGGATAAAACCTCGGATGAGTTCGAAAAACGGCCAAGTCAGCCCATTTATCATAGAGTAACGTCCCTTTGTTTGCTGAAAATGCCCAATTTTGACCTTGTCATCACTGTAGCCCCTTCAGTTTTGATCGGAACTTTCTGAAACTTATATGTAAGGTGGCTGGGAATAAAACCTCGGATGAGTTTGAATACTGGCCAAGTCGGCACATGTGTCATAGAGTTACGTGCCTTTGATTGCTGAAATGCCGATTTTTGACCTTGGCATCAACATAGCCCCTTCAGTTTTGATCAGATCTTTCTGAAACTTATATGTAAGGTTGCTGGAGATAAAAACTCGGATGTGTTCGAAAACTGGCCAAGTCGGCTTATTTATCATAGAGTTACGTCCCTTTGATTGCTGAGAAAGTCTATTTTTGACCTTTTCATCACCGTAGCCCCTTCAGTTTTGATCGGATCTTTCTGAAACTTATATGTAATGTGGCTGGGTATAAAAAACTTGGATGAGTTCGAAAACATGCCAAGTCGGTCCATTTTTGACCTTGTCATCAACGAGCCCCTTCAGATTTGATCGAATCTTACTGAAACTTACATACAAATAAGTTTGGGTAAAAAGCTTGGATAAGTTCGAAAATTAGCGATGTCGGTTATGAGTTATGTCCACTACTTTGCTGAAATTGCTTAGATTTGACCTTGTCATCACCGTAGTCCCTTCAGTTTTGATCGGATCTTCTTAAAACTTACAGACAAGTAAGTCAGGGATAAAAGCTTGGATGAGTTCGGAAACTGACGAGTTGGCTTATCTATCATAGAATTACATCCCCTTTACTGCTGAAAATGCCTATTTTTGACCTTGTCATCACCATAGCCCCCTTCAGTTTTCATGGGATCGTCTTGAAACTTTTATGTGAGTAAGTAAGGGATAAAACATCGGCCGAATTAAAAAATTGGTGAGGTCAGCCTATATTTCAGGGAGTTTTGTCCCCCTAAATTACAGAAAATGCCTATTTTTGACAGCTCCTTCAATTTTATTGGATCTTTTTGAAACTTACATGTTAGTAAGTCAGAGATAAAATGGATGAGTTCGTAAACTGATCAGGTCAGCTTATTTATCATAGAGTTACATCCCTTGGATTGCAGGAAAGGCCTTTTTTTTTCTTTTTTTTTTTTTCTTACCTCAACTCCTTCAGTTTTCATCAGATCTTCTTGAAATTTATATGTTAGTAAGTTAGTGATAAAAGCTCAGACAAGTTTGAAAACTCACTATATAATTTTACTCCAGTTTGGTTGCTCACCTATGAGTCGAGCTGTCTAGGCAGTGGACCGTTAGCTAAATATTTTGGATAAATACTGAACTTCAGGGAACTTGTAAAGCTGATTCTTATCAGCAATTTTATTGGGATATTTTCCTGGACCTTTCATCATCTAGTTTGCATTAAAAATTAGAAGAAGAAAAAAAAAAAAAAGAATTTATTATTATTTAATTCAAATTGATTTGCAAAATCAATGTGCAAAATTGAATCATATCTAAGTCACTTGTGAACATTGATAAAATACCATAGCTTCTTCAAAACTGAATTTATCATTTTTTAACCCTTTAATTCCTAAGTTTCCACACCGGATTGTTCCATCATTATGCGCTTTTCGAAGAAAAAGTGGGGGTCATATATTACAACCCCAGCCCCCGTCCGTCCGGATGTCGGTCCGTCTGTAATGTCCCACCATTTCTCCTACACCATTTAATCTAGAATCTTGAAACTTTCACAGGCAAAAGCCCTATGGCTAAGGACTACAGCAACGTATTCAGAAATTTTGATGTGACCCCCTCCCCAGATAGGGGCCCAACACTGTCTGAAGGGTCAAAATTCATTTTGTTCAAACATAGTCACGTTGCATATCAAATCGAAGGTAATGATGAGTAGAATACAGTCGTGCAAAAGTTTGCCCTGGGGATTGTCTTGGGGTCAACAGAATTCAAAAAGTGTGTCACAAAAGATTGTCACAAAACTCCTCGTAGGCTCTTTGAGCTAGAATCTTGAAACTGTCACAGTTAATAGCTGTATCGAATGAGGACTGGAGGAACTTATTTGGAAATCTGATGTGACCCACCAGGCCAGGGGGTGTTTTGCTCAAACATAGTCATGTTGCATATCAAATCGAAGGTAATGAAGAGTGGAATTCAGTGGTGTAAACAATTGTGCTCCGTGTGCATAGCTGCGGTTCACCAGAAGTCAAAAAATAGGATTTTGGGTCCTTTTTCGATTATCACAAACTCCTCCTAGACTTTTTGAGCTAAAATCTTGAATCTGTCACAAGTATTGGCCGTATGGAAGAGGACTGGTGGAACATATTAAGCATGTTGAAATGACTCCCCTCTATGGTAGGGGCCTGATCCCCAATGAAGGGGTCAAAAATATTTTGTGGAAAACGGTCATGTTGCATATCAAATCGAAGGCAATGAAGAGTAGAATATGGTGGAACAAAATGTTTGCTCAAAAGGCATGTCTTGGTATCACCAGAGGTATTTTTGGGTCCTTTTATTGTGACATGGTTTTCACAGCACGGGGATATGCGATGGCGCGCCATCGACTTGCTCTAGTTAAAATTGAAAGGTCTTTTGTTACAAAAGGGGCATTATGTGAGTGAGTGTTTGAGTTTTACGTCTCATCAACAGCTAAGTTCATACAGTGACAGCCTCACTGAGACTTAAATGTAAACGTGTTCAAACAGTTGGGCATAACATACTGAAAAATACTGAAAATACCAAATAGTCAAATGTCGGATTTCCTTGCCGAGACCAAAATGAATAAATATGAAACTGCCTGGAATATTTTCATTTTATGATGGATATCAGTTAAATCAGATCAATCATCTTGCTATGTTCTTGGTATATGGAGTGACATCATACTAAAAAGAATCTAAAATAACTTTTTTGTCATCTATGAAAAAGTGAAACAATTGTCCATATAAACCGAGCTACAGTAAGATTCTGACAGAAATCATACACTAAAATCAAGTAGCCTCTGTATTATCAGAGATTTCCATCACAAACAATAACAAATCACCACACTCCAGTTACAGATTAAATGGCCTCAAAAATTATCTCCAACTGTGCTGAGAAACAAGCTAAAATTCCTTGAAAGTGGAGTAAAATTATACAGTGAACTAGCAATGCCAATCAATTAATCATGGAGTTATGCCCCCAGCTTGGCTGAAAATGCCTTTTTTCGACCTTGTCATCACTGCTGCCCCTTCAGTTTTGATCGGATCTTCATGAAACTTACAAACAAGTAAGATAGGCAGAAAAGCTCGGAGGAGTTTGAACACTCGTGAGGTTTGCCTATTTATCATAGAGTAACATCCCTTTAATTGCAGCAGTTAATTGCTTATTTTTGACCTTGTCATCACCATAGCCCCTTCAGTTTATATAGGATCTTCTTGAAAAATACATGTAAGCAAGTCAGGAATAAAAGCTTGAATGAGTTTGAAAATCGGTGAGGTCAGCTGATTTATCAGAGTTACGTTCTACTTGATTGCAGAAAATGCTTACCATGTCATCACCTTGTTCTCCAATAAATCCTTCAGTAAAGGTTGGCACTTCCTGAAACTTTGAATCTGTTAGCTCAGGTGAGCGATACACGACCATCTTGGTCCTCTTGTTTGACTTAGGGATTTGATGTGCGCAGCTCCTCGTACAGTTTTATACCGATCTATTTAAAACTGCAGGCTCTTTTGTCAGTAGATATACATGCGAGTTCCGTTTTTGTCACCTTATTTAGACTTTGAACTTAGACATTTTTTAGGTGTTCAGGGGAATGGGAACACCTGGCACATGTTTCTGCCATTTTTCAAAGGGAGACAACTTTCGGGACTTCCTGTTTGCTTTTCTATAAGCTCTGTCCCTCAGGAGCAAATTCTTTCCTTTAAGACTTGACTCCTTATTGTCATGGGAGAAAAAAAATACTTTTGCAGGAGTTTCCTTCCCTGAAGGTGTTCCCATTCCCCTTAAATACTACTAAAGTGAATTACAGAGGATACCTTGCGTGCGGAACTCCTACCAACCAATTTGAAAGATTGCATGTTCCGTTTTTATGTTCTGCAGATATGCATGTGGTTTGGGAATTATCATTAATTAATTTTTTGTAACTTTTTTCAACTTTCGAACTTATCCATTTCTGTCTATATCCATATCTGCCCGTTTGTCCATTACGCTTTGCATAGTCAGTAGTGGTTAGAGCTGGAATCCTGAAAATTTATATATAGTTTCAGCATAAGAAATGCGTGTACCCAATACGTTTTTATCGTCTGCGGTTAGAAATGCATTTCGAAAACACGCCTATACAATAACAGTGTAACCTTTGTCGCAGAAAAAAATGAAAATTTTAAGATGAATAATTGTGATATTTTTCTTATTTCTTCTCAAAATATAGATTGTGGGTACTCGTTAGAACCGCCTTATCGAGGCGGTTCTAACGAGTACCCACAATCTATATGTTAGAGTAGAAATAAGAAAAATAAGGTTTACCCCTGTAAACCCCAGTTTTACTATATAACAGTGGGGTTCAAAATTATATAGGTGTGTTTTCGTGATGGATAGAGCTAGGATCCTGGTTCGTTTATAGCCTCGCCTGAGAAACTATAGCTGTCAGGGGATCCGACTATTGTCCCATTGCACCGCTGTCAGAGGAGAAGACCCATAGTGTTCAAATATTTTGAATTCTTACCACTGTAGGGCATGAGTTATTGGCATTCTGGAACACATGATACATCAGCCGGCTGTCCATGTGTATACCAGGTTTCAACTTTGTAACACAGTTCTTGAGAAAAGTGAGACAAAAAGTTTTCGTTAATTGCAAATTGTAAACCCTATCAAAGGAATGTAAGTCCAAGAGCTATAGGCCCCTAGACCTGATTCTGGTGTACACGATTCACCACCCAAATGTCCATGTGTGTACCAAGTTTCAATCGTATAACTTTCATAGATCCTGAGAAATCTGTAACGGAAGTTTTCATTTAAGACAAATTGAAAACAATACCTACCAAGGCATTTAACACCAGTAGTTATGGACCCTTGGACCTGATTCCTGTACGCACAATACACCACCCACTGTGTATGTGTATACCAGGCTTCAACTCTGTAATCCTTCCAATTCTTAAGAATTTTACAATTTTCATTAATGGCAAATTGTAAAACCTATCAAGGGATGTAACTTCGAAAATTATAGACCCTTGGTCCTGATTCTGGTATTATTCGGTACATCAGCCCACTGTCCATGTGTGTGCCAATCTGTAACGAAAATGTTCCATTAATGATAAACTGTAAAATCCATCAAGTGATATTACTCCAAGAGTAATTGACCCTTGGCCCTGATATGCATCAACACACTGGCCATGTCTGTATCGAATTTCAACTATACGACTTTCATAGTTCCTGAGAATTCTGTAACGAACCTTTTTCATTAATGGTAAATCGTAAAATCTGTCAAACGATGTATATACGTTACTTGGCCAGTTATGGTCTCTTGGCCCTGATTCCGGCATACACGATAAATCAACCCACTGCCCATGTGTCTATAAACTTTTCCTGACAGACGGTTAGCAAAAGGGTAACGATAATTTATCTGATGAGGACGGCTGGAACCGCGAAGGAAGGAAGAAATGACAGACGGAATCACGGAAGGACAAGACAAATCCAGTCCAGCGGCACGTTTTCAAAGCGGGACAATAATAAGTGAACCAGTACTTTTTCGTTTTTCTGTCTGGATTCATCTTTCGGTGCGTTAATCCCCTGCCTTAAGATTAGCTTTGGATACGATAGATAGCGAGTATACCTTGTGCAATTTCTCAATTTTATATCGGCCCCCGCCCATCGGGGCTTGAAGAAATATATGGGCTGCTCCTTTACAGTGTTGACGGGGACGTTAAACCTCTAATCAAACAAAACAAATTACATGTATACCGATCAATTTGAAACTTTGCGGATTTTTTGTCGTGATGTGGTTTTAGCATTATTGTCAATTTTATTATTGTCACCTTTTCGGTCTTTTGAGTCTTGAATATTATAACAGTGCAGAGTTCCTTCTGTGGCAACTCCACACCCAGTTCTGTACCGATCAGTTTGAAACTTTGCAGGCCCTTTTGTTATGGTCCGTAGATGTGCATGTTTTGGTACTTAAGGGGAATGGGAACACCTGGCAGATGTGTCCGCCATTTTTCAAAGTTAGACAACTTTCGGGACTTCCTGTTCGCTGTTCTATAAGCCCTGCACCACTGAAAAGGGGTCTACTCTTAAAGGAAAGAATTTGCTCCTCAGGAGCAAATTCTTTTCATTAAGAGTTGACCCTTATTGGCATTGGTGTAGGCTGGATAAATAGTCCTGAACTGAGGGTTAACCCTTGATAACCATTTTAAGCAAAAAATGTAGCCATGTTTAACGTGTTTATGCTCACAATATGTCCATGTTCATCTAAAATATCTGCATGTTTCAAGATGATCTAAATAAAATGAATGGTGTTGTTTTCTGCAATGGAGGGGACATAACTTCCTTAATAATAGCCAATGTCGACCAAGCGAGTTGTCGAACTCATCCGAGCTTTAATGCCCAGCCCACTTACATTGTAAGTACCAGGAAGAGTCGATCAAAATTAAAGAAGTTGTATTGATGACAAGGTTGAAAATAGGCGCTTTTCAGCAATCAAAGGAACGTAACTCCGTAAACTTAGCCGCGAGTCCGTTTTCGAACTCGTCTGAGCTTTTATCCCCAGTCTGCTAAGGCGCAAAAAATAGCTGTGTTTCCGCTGACATGCTGAAAACAATTGGTCGGTAGGTAGGAGAAACTTTTTTTTTATATTTTTTTCCATACACCACCCCCACCCACCCAGAAAAAAAAGTTAAAAGTCAAAATGTTAAGCCGAATCTGTGTGCAATCAGTAATATTGACAATAGTGGGAACCAGCGGCAATATTGTTCACTTTGTGCTGAAAAACAATCGAACCAGTAATTATGCTCAGCACACAACAGGACTGAATGAAAATTCGAGTATTCGAGTATCTACGTATTCGTTTTTCTTTTTATATGATTTGAGGTTTAACGTCCCCGTCAACACTGTAAAGTTCATTTTAGAGAGTCTGAGACGTTGCTTCCAATTGTGTGGGATTTTTACCCGACATTGAGATGAAATGATATCTCAAGCCCTGTCCCCCAATGAAACCAATAGGGTTTATTAGCATGGACGGTGCACCTCGCACCGCGGTTCCTGGACAGGCGATTTACAAGTACTAGTGTGCGGGCCGGATTCAGCTCTGCGTGGAAGCATCAAGCAGCCCATATATTTCTTCCATCCCCTATGGGCGGGGGCCGTCTACGTATTCGTCTGTGCATGGGTGCGTGCAAAGCTTTGTGTGAACGCAGGCGCGTGTGTGTTTTAAGCGGGTTTTCAGATATGTGCGTGTTTGTGATTGCAGAAAAGAATGTATGTATGCACATTCACATACGCGTGTGCACACGTCTATGCGCGCATGCACGCTCAAACACACACGATACACAAGGTGCCAAAATCAATGTGCTGTTGAATGTTCCCTTGTCCAGGAGTATAATTATGAGGAAGATTTTGTCGCTTTGCTTCGTACAGGAAAGCCAGAAAAAGTTTTCTTCCCCTCAAGTCCAAGGGAGCCCAAGAGATCACGTCGCTCTGTTTCTTACAGGAAAGTCTAAGTACAAATCGTTTTCTTGCTCACAAATTCAAGGGTGCCAGGATGTTGTTTTGTCTTTGCATGAAGTCGGATCACAATTGGTTTTATGCTCAAATATCCAAGGTGCCAGAGATCATGTTGCTCTGTTTCTTATAGGAAAGCCGAGACGCAAAATGTTTTCTTAACCACAAATCTCAGAGTACCAGATAATGTCGCTTTGTGTCTTGCCGGAAAGTTGGAGCACAAAAGGTTTTCTTGCCTACATATCCATGGCTGCCAGAGAGATCACGTTGCTTTGTTTCTTACAGGAAAGCAGACAGACAAAATGTTTTCTTGCCCACAAATCCTAGGGTTCCAGGGAGACCATGTCGCTTTGTTTTTGCAGGAAAATTTTACTTGCCCAAATATCCAAGGGTGTAGGAGAGATCGTGTTGCTAAATATTTCTTACCGAAAAGGAGGAAGCACTAAAGAGGCTTTCTTGCACACCAGACAAGGAAATCCGCGATTTTACCCTGGGATAGAAATTTATGTTCTGACCCTGGTGTTCCGACCCCAAATCGAATATAATCGCGTGTTTGATAAATGCACTGGTTGATTACGACCTTGTGTTCGCCGTCGTTAAGGTTGACTTCATGCACGATCCCTGACGTCACTTTACATTCCTGCAGTGTCAACACAATATGGCGGACGTTGGTAACCGAAGTAACTGCAGCATTGAAATTCCGCGCTAAGAAATGGAAGGTATGCAAGAAAAAGGATCCAATATGGATGTGAGGGGTGGATAGAAAAATCCGTCCCTCGGGATCACTGTCCAGCATTAATCGGCAAGCCTCGTGATGCCGGACAGTGTCCCTCGGGACGGATTTTTCCATCCACCCCTCAAACCCATATAAGATTCTTATATTTCCCACAAAGTCAAGGATGCCAGAGATCGTGTCGCTTTGTTTCTTTCAGGGAAGTCGGAAGACAAGTTGTTTGTTTGAATTCAGCTTTTACGTCCCCGTCAACACTATTTAGGTCATTTTGGAGACGTCTTAAATCTTGGTGGATTTTTACCCGAAACTAAGATGCAACGACATCTGAAGCCCTACCACCCAAACAAAATAATAGTGTTTATATGCAGGGGTGGTCCGAATCGCACCACTTTGTCTGAGCAGGCTTAGTCTGGCCTAGAAAAATCTTGCACACTCCAGTTTTCAGTTTTGTCTTGTAGTGTAGTCCTTGCTTCCAAATGACAACATATTTAACTTCACCACAGTTGGTTTTAAGGGAATGTGTCGCTGTCGTAAAAAGCAACCCGCTTGCCCTTCATCATAGAGTGGGTTATTCTTCTAGTCCTTTGGGTGGTTGGGTGAAGCAAAGTTGTCCTGTATCTTATGTCACCGGGACAAGGCCTGCTGCACTTGCACCAGGTAAGGGTAGAGAGGGAATGTTGTTATCTCTTCTGTTGCTTTACTTTATCATATGTCGTCGCGTCTGAGAATGTCATAACGTCATGTAATATTTTCGATAATCCACTAGTGGATTAAATATGCAAATTAGCTAGATACGTCCCGTAACGTTACATGTACGACGTCCATAACGACATCGCGTTAACTAATGGCGGAATATTGATATTTTTGTAAACAATCGTGAATAAAATGCGTTTTAAATGTCATATGATAAATAGAATCTTGCATTCGTGTTCATGTATTATTGATTTTTTAAACGCGTTGAGGAAAAGGGATAAAATACGAGGCTTTGCCTCAACTCGTTTAATAAATTCAATAATACATGAACACAATGTATTATTGAATTTATTAAACTCGTTGAGGTAAAGGGATAAAATGCTCGGCAAAGCCTCGCATTTTATCACTCTCAACTCTTTCAAGTAAGATTCTCTATTTCTTTCATGTTCCTCTTTCTCCCCTATTCCCATCTTTCATCTCCTCTACTTTCTGTTCGGTCTCTCTTCCCCATTTCTCTGGGACAGGACACAAAATGACCCATAAGTGCTGACATGTCGTTAAACCTTAAGGGGAATGGGAACACCTGACAGACTTTTCCGCCATTTTTCAAAGTGAGACAAATTTCGGGACTTCCTGTTCACTTTTCTATAAGCCCTGTACCACTGAAAAAGGGGTCTACTCTTAATGGAAAGAATTTGCTCGCTCCTCAGGAGCTAATTCTTTCCTTTAAGAGTTGACCCCTATTGACATGGTTTCTTACAGGCATGCCGATTCTTCCTCTCGTTGGGATGATAACCAGGTAGAAGACATAATACGTTTTTCACCATATTATTCATGATATTCTGCCTTATCATTGAAAGACCAGAAAGCATTTTATGCTTAGCGCAACAAACGGATCCGGTCTGAATCTGTGGTTTTGTTTGTTTGATTTGAGGTTTAACGTCCCCGTCAACACTGTAAAGGTCAATTTTGGAGACAGACATTGCTTCCAATTTTGTGGGACTTTAACCCGACATTGAGATGAAATGACATCTCAGGAAACCAATAGGTTTTATAAGCATGGCCGGTCCAACACTCGCACCGCTTAGTCTGGGCAGGCTTAGATCCTCTAAGCGGTTTACAAGTCGGGTCGGTTTCAGCTCTGCGTGGAAGCATCATGCAGCCCGTCTATTTCTTCAAGTCCCGATGGGCGGGGGCGCTGAATCTGTGGTAAAGTGATGTTCAGGTAAGCTGATGTGTGTGAGCACGCATGTGCGTGTCGTGTGTGTGTTCGTGTGCTTGAGTGTGCAGTTTTGTCAGCATTTGCAATAAAATGGGGTTGCTTGCATGCTTGTATGCATTCGTTTGTGCATGCAAAGCACTTGACTCTTGATAGTCAAAGCACTTGACTCTTGATAGTCAAGTAACATGACAGGCAATATGCATTGTGTCCTTTAGCGGGATACTTTATCAACATTACCACATACGGGTTTCTATCTAGCAGTTAACTGAGGTAATTGTCAAACTTGACCCTCTCGATTTTAATCAATAAATAAAGGTTCCTTTTAAAAGGAAAGGCTTGCCTGGCTTTAATGGTACTGTTCCTGGAATAAATGTAGCCATATTGCCGCCACATGGATGTACGAGTTGATGTGGCAGGTGAGGAAGCAAATTGCACTATTCTTGTTTGATGCAGTGTACTCAAAGGCAATATATGGTTTATCTACACATTGGAATGGACAAACCCATGAGGTGTCAATTTTCTATGTGGCACTACCCTGACATTTATTGGAAGAAATATTTCAATGTTAAGGTAAATGAGGCATTGACATGTGACCCAATGGTCACATTCTCACTTTTGACCAACTATGATAGTAAGGGATCATTGTGATGACCCTGTTTTATTGATATTTGCTCAGTAGTATCTGAATAGTAGTTGGAAGAAGACATTGTTTACAGACAGACAGGAGGAATAATGGACTTATGGAGCACGGACGATCTGCGATTTGGCAAGTAGAAATGGACAAACAAAATAAAATAAATGTCCCTAACAGATTTATGAGAGACAATGGTGTGGTAGAACACATCATACATACTGTTTGTTTTGCTAGGTTTTACGCCCGTTCAACAATCTTTCAGTCATATACAGGCGGGTAGTTTCCTAACAATCGTTCCTGGAAAGTACCAGTACTAGACTCCGATCCTCCGACACAAACTACCAAATGTTCTCAAATAAACGGTCATGGTCGGTAGCGGGGCTCGAACCCATGACCCTCCAGTGATTACAAGTCAGCGACCTTAATCAATGGACCACGGAGGCGGTCTTCCATACATACTGAGTATACATTCATGTCATGTGGCCAGTAAACATGTAATTGTTTGGTGACAAACACAAATATACATACAAGTGAGTATAAGACGGAGGAGGAAGAGACATTAAATGTTAACATCTTTTATGAGCAAAGTATAAAAATATTATAAACATGAGACAACCAAAGTAAACAATGTTACCAATGTTAACAGTTTTTATCTGAAAGTCTAAAAAGAAATAAACAGTATAAAGCTATTTAAGGTGAATCTTAATCTTGATAAAAACTGGACCAATTGACTGTCAGTACGCCGTAAACATTGTTCATTTATTGGTGGCAGTACCTTCAATATAACTAGAGCTGTCAGTGAAACTGACTAGCGCCCCGACAGCGCTATCAGAGGAGTAGGAAAATATTGATGTTAAAAAAACTATAGAGAACAAGGAAATGAAGGAACATAGCTCAAAGAATCATTTTGAACATGATAACTCGGTTTTAGAAGCCAACCTGGGTTTTGCGCACAACACATCCTCTCATGATGATTAACATTACTGTCAAGTTATTCTAAAATAAATCCAGGAATAAGAAAGATATTGATCGGACACGATAAAAAAGACGGTTTTTTTACCTTTCACCTCTAAGTATGACCTTGACCTTTGAGGTACAGACCTGGGTCTTGCGCGTGACACATTGTCACATTATGGTTAATATTTCTGCTAAGTAATATTTAAATCCATCCAGGTATAAGAAAGTAATAGATTGGACACAATAAAAAAGACGCTTTTTTGACCTTTTATCTCTAAGTATGACCTTGACCTTTGAGGTACGGCTGTGGGTCTTGCGCGAGACACTCCGTCACATTATGGTTAACATTTCTGCCAAGTATTTAAACCCATCCAGGAATAAAAACGTTATTGATTGGACACAAAGACCCTTTTTTGACCTTTAACCTCTAAGTATGACCTTGACCTTTGAGGTACGGACCTGAGTCTTGCGCGCAACGCTCCATCACATTATGGTTAACATTTCTGCCAAGTATATATTTAAATCCATTCAGGAATAAGAAAGTTATGAAAGATAAAACAAATTGTGGACGGACAGACAGACGAACGGACAGAGTGATTACTATAGAGCACCCACACTTTCAGTGCGGGGCCCTAATAAGTTTGTACAGGCAGGTAAATCATAATTTTCAGTAAATGGTTTCCATAGTTCAAATATTTCCGAACTCTGTGTCCACAATCTATCCATTTTTAGAATGCATTCATCTGTTCGGAAATATTTGAAACATGGAGGGAGTGAGTGAGTTTTAGTTTAACGTCCCACCAACAGCTAAGCTCATATGTTTCAACAAACCCCATCGAGTTTTGACCTTCGAGTGAATTGTAGACTGCTACACAGATGATTTATGAACGTGGTCAGGTAAACTGTATTGACGGTAGTGCTGAGTAGACCGTGGCCTAGTTGATAAATTCGCTTCGGTGTTTAGTTACACTTTCGTACAGAAACGATAGCTCTGTCACTAGACCATCTCTCACTAAACTGGTACCCTGTATTCTATTAATTTTTTTTTTTTTTTTTTTTGGTTTGGGTTTTACGGCCCTTTCAAGATTATTTCACTCATATCGAGCCGATCGTTAATCATAGGTGGGCGAAATCCGGAGTACCCGGAGAAAAACCACCTGACCTTCCGTTGCAGAACTTGGCGTCTCACACGTGACCCGAGCGAGGCTCGAATCCACCGCGGTGAGAGACCTAATGACTAAGAGTCAGCGCCTATTAAAATTTGCGAAAGCTATTGAGCTATAGGATGAGGGACCCAGAACACCGGAAAAAGCTGACCGTATCTCTGATTTTTGTTTAAAAAAAAAAAAAAAAAAAAAAAAAAAAAAAACACCTGAGGATCCAAAATAACATAGAAAGAGAAGTCTAAAACTGGAACTACTTTTCCAATCTAACTGGCTTGCAGCCGTCGCTGCAAGCCAATAAATAAATATTTTAATACTAGAAATATGGGTAAAGGACTCACTGCACCAGTATGCGTGTACATTGTGAAAAAAAAAAAAACATACAAGAAATTCTTTTCTTTAAGGGTTGACCCTTATTGACATTGGTGTAGGCTGGATAAATAGTCCTGAACTGAGGGTTAACCCTTGATAACCATTTTAAGCAAAAAATGTAGACCCTGTTCAGACGGCATATTCTGGGGCGCCAGATGTTTGCCAAGCCCAACCCATGCATGATTAAGTACAGATACTATAGATAGCCCTTTTATGCAACACTAACCTCAAATTAACAAAGAATAGCCACTAAAAAGGAGCGGCAATTTTCTCTTCTAATGCATTTGTGTATGAAACGCGACGTCTGATTGGATAACGTCAAAAAATTGCGACAGTATATTCTACGATTTACTGTCGGAAAATCCGACGTAATCATGCAACGTTGCTTACATTGGTTTTACCCAGCTCACTGTGCTTGCCGTTTTGGGCAAAATGAGTATTTTTAAACACAACTAGTGGAAAAGTACATTAGAATGGGGATAACTGTTTTCCAAATTGTTATCTGTGGAGATAAATCGGCGGTTTTATGGTCGGAAATTTCGTTTTACGGCGACCGTAAAACCGACGATTTACCTCCACAAATGAAAATGTCTAATATAGTTGTCCCCTAATTAATAACCGTATCCAGGTTTTACAACAATTCAGAGATAGTCACATGGGCTCCAGCACTGAAGAGCTTACTGCAATTTAAAACTGTGGGTCCAATAACAAACCATCACGTGAACTAGTCCGTGAAATGAAGACCCCCCTACACCCCACTTTATATAGAGAAAACGAGGGTTTACGAGGGTATACACTATTTTTCTTATTTCTGCTCCAATACATAGGTTGTGGGTACTCGTTAGAACCGCCTCACAGAGGCGGTTCTAACGAGCACCCTCAACCTATGTTTTGAACATTTATAACAAAACTATCAAGGATTTTCATCGGAAAATTAGACATTTTGGAGGTGTGAAAAATGCACTATGTCGCACGGGTGAGTTATCGTAATGGCAATCGACCCCGAAGCCACTCAACTGTAAAGCATTTTCTGATAAATATTACAGGGGCTGCTCTGACAGAAAAGAATTTGCTTTCGACAGAACCTTTGTTCAATTGCTTGTCAATCAACCCAATGTTACTGAATGCAGAAGCTTTAATTGCTTATATACACGTGGTCACTGATTTGAATGAAATGGATGTTAACCCTTATCTTGCTGTTCACGACAACCCCTATCTTTGCAAACAGTGTAGATCCAGCTCTGGAGAAGCCATCTGATCAGGATATACACTGTTTAGCATTCAGTTTATGAATTTGTAGCAATAAATTACATCAAGTAATTTGATTGGTTGAAAGACAGAAATGTGCCCCCGCCCATAGGGGCTTGAAGAAATATATGGGCTGCATGATGCTTCCACGCAGAGCTGAATCCGGCCCGCACACTAGTACTGGTAAACAGCCTAGAGGATCTAAGCCTGTCCAGGAACTGCGGTGCGAGGCGGACCGTCCATGCTAATAAACCCTATTGGTTTCATTGGGCGACAGGGCTTGAGATGTCATTTCATCTCAATGTCGGGTAAAAGTCCCACAAAATTGGAAGCAACGTCTCCAAAATGACTTTTACAGTGTTGGCGGGGACGTTAAACCTCAAATCAAACAAAAACAAAAGACAGAAATGAATGTGGCTTGAATGAATATTCAGCAAGATAAGGGTTAAGGTTATGGTATGCAGGAGTGGCTACACGTTGCACAGATAGCATCATAGCTCCACATAAGGTGCTTTTTTGGCTCCGAGAAGTACTGATACTTTTGACCCTTCTCATCTGGGGCTATGGGCATTTACCGAAAGCAGGAGTTATGATTAATACTACACGTATAAAGGCTTCAGGCAGTACTGCATGGTGATGAGTTTATAGAATTGTGGCCTCAAAACGAACAAGAAATCATTACGAGATCTTTTATTTTTAATGTATGATAATGAAGTTTTTAAACACAAATCAGAAGTACACGAAAACATAAAACAATCAGTCGACTATTGTACAAGAAGAAACCTAAACCAAACTTATTGATACATGTATCGGCCCTCGCCCATTGGGGCTTGAAGAAATAAATGGGCTGCATGATGCTTCCACGAATAGCTGAAACCGACTGCACACGAGTACTGGTAAACCGCTTAGAGGATCTAAGCCTCCCCAGGCAAAGCGGTGTGAGTCGGTCCGTCCATGCTTATAAACCCTATTGGTTTCATTGGGCGACATGGCTTGAGATGTTATTTCATCTCAATGTCGGGTAAAAGTCCCACAAAATTGGAAGCAGCGACTCCAAAATGACTTATACAGTGTTGACGAGGACGTTAAACCTCAATTCTAACACAGCGCGCCTATATAGGCAATGCAAAATAACTGTGTTTTATTCTGCAACAAATCACAGCTCGGAAGAGCGTGACGTGTGACGTCATTAAAAACTACAAATTTATGACGTCACTAGTCGATTTACTTGACGTTAGTCGGTGTAACGTCATTTTCTCGCATCGAGAACGTTAGAAAAGGATGTAAATGCATGTGTTTCAGTCGATAATTTTAGTGGGATTTCTTCTAACAATGGCGAAAAGTTGTGAGATTTTGAAGGAAACAACAACATTATTGCCGATTTTCAGCGTGTTAGAATCGAAATAGATCAGCTCTAGCCAGTGATTTGTTGGGTAATAAATCACAGTTTGTCGGTCAGTTGTAAGTAGACAAATCACGCGCGCTACGCGCTTGTGATTTGTCTACTTTACAACTGACCTCCAAACTGTGATTTATTACACAACAAATCACAGTTAGAGCTGATCTATTTCTTAAATCAAACAAACAAACAATTGATACATGTACATGTATGTGATGCATCAGAAGAAAGAGCACGTACTTCAGTGTGACTAATTACCAAGATGCAGGTGTCATTCAGAAATTATTTGAGCCAGCGCACGACAAAACCTACAATAAGACACGTGCGCCCGTCGAAGACTCAGATCAGCCTGCGCAACCATATAGTCTAACCAGAGACTTCTCTTGCTGCATGGAGGAGCATTGGGCCCTTAACTATCCTCAGAGCGCACCACGAAGACTCTGATCAGCCTGCGCGGATGCGCAGGCTGATCTGAGTCTTCATTGGGCGCACGTCTTATTGTAGGTTTTGCCATGCCCTGGCTCATTTTGCAGTAATTTGGACTGACTTTATGCGATGAATCCAATCAAGAGCCCAATAAGCCTAAACCTCTCATCTGAGGAACTTAAGGGGAACGGGAACACATGGAAGATTTTCCACCATTTTCACAAGGGAGACAAATTTCGGGACTTCCTGACGCTTTTCTATAAGCCCTGTCCCAGTGAAAAAGGGGTCTACTCTTAAAGGAAAGAATTTGCTCCTCATGAGAAATTTCTTTCCTTTAAGAGTTAACCTCGATTGACATAGGGAACAAAATTACTTTGGCAGGAGTTGCCTCCTTTGAAGGTGTATCCATTCCACTTAAGTTCAGGTGTATCCATTCCACTTAAGTTCAGGTGTATCCATTCCACTTAAGTTTTAACAATTCGTAGGTATGATTACTGAAAATGCTAAACGAATCCTTAAATCACACCTGATTTAGAAGACTCCGTGGTGAAGTGGATAAGCTACTCGCCTCATAAACTAGAGAAAGCGACCAGTGGGTCACGTATACCCCCGGCCAGGGCCATACTCTGATATAGCTTTCAAGCTTGTATGTAATATGAATGGGGCTGTCAAGAAGCCATGACAATCCATAAATGTGCTTGTAAAAGCTAAACTAAACATAAAATTTCTAAATGGACCAAGGGAGTGAGGGCATCAAAGTTACTGAAGGAGTGGGGGTATCAATGTTACCGAAGCAGCAGGGTGGCTTTTGCATCAATGAAATCTTTGGACTGGTATGCAACATCGATGCAAGTATCAATTGAATTTGTCTTAGAGTTTAGACCATATAGGCATCTATAAACTTTGTCATAAAACTTTAACCAAATGTAAAATTTCTAAGTCCGTGTCCTTGAGGTCAAGGTCACCCTGGGTGGGGAAGGGACATACATCCCGAAATGTTGGAACTGGTACATTGATGCGAGCATCAACTGAATTTGTCTTAGAGTTTAGAACATACGGGCATCTATAAACTTTGCCATAAAACTTTAACCAAATGTAAAATTTCAAAGTATGTGTCCTTGGCATCAAGGTCACTGTGGGGGGTAGGACATGCATTAATGAAATCTTAAGACCAGTATGTAACTTCAGTGCAAGTATCAACTAAATCTATCAAAGGGTTCAGAAGATACAATCTCTCAAAAACTTTGACGCAAAACTTTAACCAAATGTAATTTTTTTAAGTCTGTAACCTATACATCAAGGTCACTGTTGGGTTGGGACATGCATCGATGAAATCTTTAGACCAGTATGTAACTTTAGTGTAAGTATCAACTAAATCTATCAAACGATTAAGATACAATCTCCTAGAAACGGTGACGCAAAACTTTAACCAAAATGTTAACAGACGGACGGACGGACACACGGACGTTCTCACGGATGTATACTAATGTGGCTATTTTTGGCAGGATTGATACTTAAGTGGCTACTTTTAGCCACTGAAAAGAAGTATTTTCGGTGTCTAACGGAATAAATCCCACAGACTTACATTGATTCTGTCCATTTACATAGCCACCTAACTATACATTTGTTGGTGCGGAAGTTCTAACGGACGGACGGACGGACGAACGGCAGGACGAAAACTATATACCCCCATAGCGTACTTCGTATGCCGGGGGTATAACCAGGGGTCGTGGGTTCGATCCCGGGCTTCTCCTGACTTTCGGATGAGTCTTTAAACCGAGGTCCCGTTTCCGTATGATCTTAGCTGTTGTTGGGACGTAAAGTTCACTCATTCAAATCACAACTGATAGTGTGTGCTACTGACCAAGAGAATGTACATGTAACTCCAAATTCAATTTACTAATATTATCCCCCATTTTAAATAGGTTGTGTCTAATCATAGGAGCAAGTATATATACTGTACAAACAAATAAACTTTTTACACTTACTTTGTTACGTCGTATCACTGTCATTATTTATCCAACGAAAATAAATTTTATCTCAAAATTAAGTTTCCATTCTTCAAAGACGTGTAAACGAATATTCGACCAAATGTGTTGTGTTTGACAAGTGACACAATTAATGTCGGAGGGGTCAAAATCGAAAATTACACATAACGCTTTATGAGATTTTTAACGTTCAACTCAGTCTTTCTGTTGTCTGCTCTTCCCGAATGTTAATACCGAGTAAACCCTCCATTCGCTTGAATGCATGCTTGTATCCACCGTCGCATGGAATTCACATAGCGCTATAGGAGAGCATTAGGCAAATTGTTCCATTCCCTAACCAAAGCTTGTCTAAGCTAATCTGTTGGTCTCCGTTGTTAATTCGGCGGGACAGTTCATCCCACAGATGTTCAATGGGGAAAAGATCGGGTGACAATGCCGGTGATGGTAAATGGTCCACAACATTTGATTAAGAAAGTCAGTGGCGACATGAGCTACGTGGGGCCTGGCATTGCCTTGTTGGAAGATTAAATTAGGACCATTTTGACACAGGAATGGAATGACTTCGGGAACGAGCACTTCATTAATGTAGCGTTGTGCGTTTAAGTTGCCGTCGAGGACCAACAGACAGGTCTTCCGGCCACCGCAGATACCTCCCCACAAGACCCTCCACCGAAACGGTCTCTCTGAATTACACAACAACCCGCATACTTTTCACCTGTGCACCGGTAAACACAAGTTTGTCCATCCGCACGATAAATTGAATCGCGATTCATCGCTGAATTAAACATTGTAAGACTATGCTACCAAAGTTTACCTTGGCCTAAAATCGTAGGTCACAGTCATTAAGGTGTCATCATTTGAAAAAAAAAAACTATGGTTGGCTTGAGTCCAAAATGCTACATACCAAGTTTCATAATAATCAGCCCATTGGATACAGGCTTTTTTCTAATATGGCCATATTGGTCATGTGACCACACTCATCAATTTTCCGTTCCTTGTTCCTAAAGGATTTTTAACCTTTACCCTGCTGTAGGCGACAAGCCCTATCTTTGCAAACAGTGTAGATCCAGATCAGATGGCTTCTGAAGAAGCCATCTGATCAGGATCTACACAGTTTGACAATCAGTTTCTGAATATGTAGAATAAGCTGCATCAAGTAATCTGATTGGTTCAAAGTCAGAAATGAGTGTGGCTTTATTGAATATTCAGCAGGTTAAAGGTTAAATGAAATTTGGGTACCAATGGCCTAGTGGTTGCTGAGGAAAATAAGTTTAAATTTTCTTATCTGAATGACCTTGACCTTGAATACTCTTGTAGTTTCACTTACTCTATTTTCAGATCACAGGCTGCAATGGTTAAAAAAAACACAAGGCATCACAGGCGATACCATTACGCAAACACGCCTACACAACTACATTGCCACCTTTATCGCCGAAAAAATGAAAATTTTAGGATGAAAAATTGTGATATTTTTCTTATTTCTGCTCAAAATATAGATTGTGGGCACTCGTTAGAACCGCCTCGATAGCAAAATAAGATATACCCCCGGAAACCCCAGTTTTACTATATAAAAGTGGGGTTCAAGGGGGTCAAAATTATATAGGCGTGTTTTCTTGATGAAATCCCCTCGCACAAGGCAACTTCGTGTGTGGAAAACACTGAACTGGCAAAAGCCCTCTTTGCTTGAAATATTATCGTTTGCAACGTTTGTCTAAAGTTTTATTAAAATCCATCAATAAATGTTGGCTCTAGAGTGATGACAATATTTCTCTAAAATAGCCACAGTGACCTTGACCTGATGCTATTACCTTGAAAGTCGATCTTGCTCAAGATATTATCATAAGCACCATTTGTGTGAGGATATATTAAAATCTGTCAATACATGTAGAAGCTAGAGTGATGACAACGTTTTTCTAAAATAGCCACAGTGACCTTTGTCTTAAGGCCATGACCTTGAAAGTCGAACTCTCTCCAGATATCATAAACAACACTTGTATGAAGTTATATTAAAATCCGTCAAAAATGTAGGCGCTAGAGCAATGACAAGGTTTGTCTAAAATAGCCACAGTGACCTTGGTCTTGAGGCCATGACCTTGAAAGTCGAACTCTCTCCAAGATATTATCATAAGCAACGCATGTGTGAAGTTATATTAAAATCGGTCAATAAATGCAGGCGCTAGAGCTATGACAAAGTTTTTCTAAAAATAGACACATAGACCTTGACCTAGAGGCCACGACCATGAAAGTCGAACTCTCGAGATTTAGTCATAAGGAACATCTGTGTGAAGTTATATTGAAATTGGTCAATAAATGAAGGCGCTCGAGCGATGACGAAGTTTTTCTAAATATAGCCACATAGACCTTGACCTTGAGGCCACGACCTTGAAAGTCGAACTCTCTCGAGATATATTCATAAGGAAAATCTGAGGATTTTGAAAACGGTCAGTAAATATAGGCGCTCAAGCGATGACAAAGTTTTTCTAAAAATAGCCACAGTGACCTTGACCTTGAGGCCACGACCATGAACGTCGCCATCGCTCGAGATATTGTCACAAAGAACATTTCTGTGAAGTTATTTTAAAATCCGTGATGAAATGTAGGCACTAGAGCGATGAACAAGTTTTTCTAAAAATAGCCAGTGACCTTGACCTTGAGGCCACAACCTTTCAAGTCGAACCGCTCGAGATATTGTCATAAGGAACATTTGTGTGAAGTTATATTGAAAGTGGCCAAGAAATGTAGGTGCTTTTGTTGTGGGAAGGGATAATACAAGGCTTTCTTTTGCTCCAGCAGTTATTCATGCAGTTGACTCAGTGTCGAGTCGTCTCAGCATTCATTTGTACCAAGGGCGAGGATTGTGGCCACGTTAAATCGATTTAAGCTTCCCCCAATACACTACCACCGCACACACACACACACACCATTAAAAACGTTTTACTGCTCATTCCAAGGCCGTTGTTTTCTGTTGTGGTTTATTCTTGTTATACTTTGTCTTTGCATGTATGTATTGATAATATATTTTTATTTTGGATATTCGTTTGGCCATTGTATGGGAAAGTACCTGCTCTTTTGGCTTTCTGCTTGTGATATATTTATTATGGTGAAGTTGTTTTTATGTAGTTGTTTGTTCCCTTTGGTGTTGTTGTCTTGGATGGGAGGTGTGACGTAATTGCATCCGATTCGTACCACATTTTTGCCTGGGCAGGCTAAAGCCTTCTTAATGGTTTACCAGTACTCGTGTGGGGTCGGTTTCAGCTCTGTGAGTAAGCAGCATGCAGCAACCTATTTCTCCAAGCACCGATGGACTGGGGTAAAAATAGATCACGGTCATCCAGGGGCCATCATTGGAACAAACTACAATTGGCCTGAAAACCAAAAGCTACGTAGTGCAGATTATATTTTTTGGTCCTTTGGGATCATTGAGTTCATTTTGAATTATTTTGAAAATAGAGTACTGCTTAAGCCGGCTCTAGAGGGCTTGGCCGGTGTTGCACATTTCAGTACTGGTCATGACTCAATAAAACCCAGTATGCTATTTTCGTTTATTTGGTGTATTCTTTGCTTTCAAAGGATCTCACTTTTCACGTCTCCCCGTACATCAGCATAGTGCATATTATATTTTCAGGTCCTCTGGGAACATCGAGTTCATTTTGAATCAATTTGAAAATAAAGTTCTGCTTAAGCCAGTGATAGAAGGCGTGACCTGTGTTAAACATTTCAGTACTGGTTATGAACAGACTCAATAAAGCTGAGTCTGCAATTTCCGTTTATTTGGTGTTTTCTTTGCTTTCAAAGGATCTAACTTTTCAGAACTTATCTTCACTGCAGCCGGTGTTGTGCCGTGTGGCGGCCGCCAAAACGTCTCCCTGTACATTATATTTTCTAGACCTTTGGGGTCATTGAGTTCATTTAGAATCATGTTGATGGTGTATGCTTTGCTTTTAACGGATCTAACTTTCCAGAACTTATTTACAAAGTTTCAGAACAATCAGCCCACTGGTTCTGGAGGAGAATGTTTTTGAAAGGTTTTTGGCCATATTTAATTTACCTGCACCCAAAGAACAAAATTTCGTTCCCCCATCCCATGGATGCGCCACACGAAATATGACTGCAACTGGCCCTGTGGTTTCACAGATGTTTGAAAATGTTGACAGACCGACCGACAGACAAAAGAGCCTTGCAAAGCTATAAGCTCACAAATGAGCGTTCAGTTCAATTATGCTAAAAAGCAATTTTTGAGTGTATTGTTCTTTCTGTTGTTGTTGTTGTTTTGTTTGTTTTTGTTTTCTTTGGGGTGGTTTTACGGCCCTTTCAAGATTATTTCGGTCCTACAGAGCCAATTGTTAATTAGAAGTGGGTGAAAACCGGGGTACTCCGAAAAAAAACACCTGACCTTCCGTTGCAGAACTTGACGTCTCACTGTATTGTTTGTAAAACTATTACATAATTTTAATGAAAAGTTTAACAGATATCGTAAACACCAGTGAGAAACTTAGGGACCTATTATAGATACTGTCTGCACACTTGTCAAAGTAGAGACTTTAAGCTGCTTTCCGTTCAGTATTAAGCAATAGCACATTTGAATGGTTCAACAAAAAATGTGTCAAAATTGACAGCATATATTAAATTTGGGTGGATTATTTGTCACTGTACCCAAAGTTACTAAGCAAGTACTGATGCCCATGTGACTACAACTGACTTGCAGGAAATCCAGGTTACAGTTATTTAAAGACGAGTGCTGTCGAAGGACAGCAAAGCTTGCCTGTTTTGCACCTTTTTCTACCTATATGGAGCGTGATAGCTCAGTGGTTAGTGCACTTGCCTCTGATGCTAGAGGTCCCGGGTTCGACCCCCGGCAGCGGCGATAAAATTTCGGTGTCCGAACACGCTCCAGTGGCATCATTTGCAGGGATGAATGTCATAAAAGTGCACCGTCCTTCGGATTGGGACGTTAACTGGAGGCCCCCTGTGCAGGGAGAACCATCCCCTGTGCAGGTTAAAGATCCCTACCGTAATTTCATGATTACTGTGTAGGCTTTCATCCTGCAAAACCTGGAGTGTATGTAATATACACCTGCAGTAATGGTCAAATGTGACCGACGCAGTATCAGAAGATAGATATGTTTTCACATTATATGGAATTTTTTTTTAAAACAGGTCTCACATGAAGAATTTTTATAGGATTTTATGTGATGCTGTAAATTTTGCATGAGACTGGTATTACACAGTGAACTTTTGAATTAAAATATATCAATATCACCATGTCCAAATAAATAAATAAATAAGTTGCAATTTGGATAAAAGTAGAAGTAAAACAAAGATCAGGAATTGATACAATTAACTTACTCCGTCCATAAAAGACACCAAAGGGAAAGAAATACAAACATTAAGCGACCAGACCATAATGGAAACCTAAACAAAGGAAAGCCATATGGACAGTTACTTTCCCACAAAATGGCCATATGGCCATCCAAAATTAAAAGACACAAGTGATACACACAGTAAGTAACAAACAACAACATAAATAAATCGCCACAGAAGAGCCGCCTTGGAACGGTCAGTGGAAGATTTCCACTGGGGGGCTTAAATCGATTTTACGTGGCCACAATCCTCGCCCTTACTTCCGTCGCGATTTAGACAAAAATTTTTTTGTTCAGTCCGCATGAAGGCCTCCTAACTCTGCATAAGCAATCCCTGAGGATTGGAAAAATAAGAGCATTAAATGCATGTACGGGGAGACCTTTTACAGCCATATTGTTTGATTTTTTTTAAAGCCATATTGTTTGATTTATTAAGCCAGATTACAGTTTCTGTTATTTATTTTACCTCTGGTCGTCAAAAAACATAATATAAACGGCTAAAACATATCTAATTATAATATTTGTTTGTTTGTTTGTATTGGAGTTTAACGGCCAAGTCATCACTGTTTTGGTCATTTTTGAGCCGGTCAGTTTACCTATCCATGCTTTTCCTGGGCAGGCCTATACGTAAGCGGTTAACAAGTACAGCGCGCATTCTTTTGCCAGATACTGACAACTGTCTTTCTTGAATCAGCAGAAGGGAGAGAATGACCATAGAAAATATTTCATGATCAAACTCCATGAAAGAATGTTGCGACGTCAGCAGGAATGGAACTCGCGTCCTCCTGAGCACCCATCCGACTGAGCTACCGAGGCCGGCATTATTTATAATCTCCTCATGATGAGGAAATTTTAAAGAGTATTGTGACATCAAAGGTCTAGAATCAATCAGTGACAAAGGTCTAGAATCAATCAGTGAAAGTAAACATAAATTGATACGGACATTTGTTGTCAAAAAGTACATAACAGAATGGTAATATAAAAGGGGTCTTTCAGGTTGAAGGACAAGCTTACATGCACTATACTAACACGAATAACAATTTATGAAAGACAGGATTATGCCATCTAGTTCAGGGCCCAGTTGTTCAAAGCATCGTTAGCTTAACGAGCTCGTTAGTGGTCAAATTGTTAACTGGTAAAAAATCTAAAATTTTGGTATTTTTTGTATTTTTCCTGAAAAAATGTGAGCAGCTTTTGCATTTGCAAAAGCTGCTCTCGTTTTTTCAGTAAAAATACTACCAAATTTGCCATATTTAATGATCAAAGTTTTAACAATTCGTTAACTAACGACGTCGTTAGTTTTGAACAACTAACCCCTGGAATATATAGTTTTTAAGTGTAACATCAATGGAATTTGCGAATAACTAGTTTTTAATTGGACATTTTACACTGATTGATGTTACACTGGACTTTGCCATGTTGATAGTTAAACGACATTTCTCCATGAAAAGATCTACCTGCCTACATATTGATTGGATAACCGGTTTGAACTCTTTCTCATTACTATTGGGATCCATTTTTTAATATTTATTATTTTCCATGCTGGTGAACTCACTTAAATAATACAGAAAATACAGATTAAACAAGTGTCTTGATACCCGACGTTTCTGATTATTTCAAGAGCACTTCTATGCCTTCTCAGTACATCGTAATATCTATACCAAATACAAATATATTCCATGCATGACATTGCTACACTAAATTGTATTCAATATAACATATAAGGCAAAATCACTGAACAATGAAATATAGGTCATACTGGCCTAGATATATTTTAAGTCGATCAGCAGGTAAGAAGTCTCGCCATCAAATAATACATGTATTCAAGATGTAAGGAAAAATCTTTGTCCCATAAAATATAAGTCATACTGACCTAGATGTATTTTCAGGTCGATCATCGGGTCACATGGTACTAATATCCCAGGTATGACGTTTATCCAACAAATAGTATTCAAGATATAAGGCACAATCACTGAACCATGAATTATAGGTCACACACACCTGGATAAGTTTTTGTTTTGTTCAATAAGTGGGTCACATCACATGGATTTTATATCTCAGGTTTGGCATTTCTCCAACAAAACATACTGACCCAGATAAATTTTTGGTCAATCATCGGGTCACATGGATCTTATATTCCTGTTATGATATTTCTCCATCAAATCGGCTACGAGTAATAAGACAAAAACACTGAACCATGAAATAAAGGCCATACGGACCTACATATATTTTTATGTCAATCATTCGGTCATCTGGAACTTATAATACAGGTATGACATATCTCGATCAAATAATATTCATGTTATAAGGCAAAATCACTGAATCGTGAAAAATAGGCCACGCTGACCCAAATATGTTTTCATGTCATTCATCGGGCCACACGGATCTTATACCCCATGTATGGCATTTCTCCAACAAATAGTCTTCTAGAGTTAAGGTAAAATCACTGGACCGTTAAATGAAGGTCACATTGACCTTCATCTTTTCACACTTGAACCAATGTCACATAGTTGGCATTGTGTCAATAACTTGTTATCATATGGAAATGCATAAAACACAATTCAAAGTTGTCCAAGATTTTGACCCCTAGCCCCACCCCAGTTGCAAATATGAATGCTACAAGTGATTGTTGAGAATTAAGCGTTTAAAAAAAATTAAACACAGTATTACAAAGTGTACTAGAATTTGATCCCTAGCTCGATCTCTAGGCATGAACACAGGGTTTTGTTCTTTTAGAATCTCGTATCACGAAAACATGCCTATATAATTTTGACCCTCTCAGACCCCACTGTTATATAGTAAAACTGGGGTTTGCAGGGGTAAATATTATTTTTCTTATTTCTGATCTAAAATATAGATTGTAGGTACTCGTTAGAACCGCCTTCCATGAGGCGGTTCTAACGAGTACCCACAATCTATATTTTGAGCAGAAATAAGAACAAGAGGCCCATGGGCCACTATGCTCACCAGAGCTCAGGGGGCACTACCGACTGGCAGCAAAGTATTTTAATTAACAATGGAAGCCCTGTGCCCAAGGATGCTACAGATAAAATTTGGACCCAATCAGCCTAGTGGCTTCAGAGGTCTGATGTCGCTTGAATGTGTCGTTGCAGGACAACAGATGACAACTGACAATTTCCCATCTGTGGCAACCAATAGGCCTAAAAGAACATTATTAAAGGAACATTTCTATGTAAGTTTGACAAAATATCATGAAAGGCATAAATGTCATTTTTCAATTTTCCCCATCATAAGTCAATGGAAACTCTTAACTTGCCATGGCAAACAAACCGAAGTGCCAAATTTCATGAACCGGAGCTCAGATAGGCATTGCCCAATGGCAGACATGTGTTTTAACATGGTATGATTTTAATCTACCAATTATTAAGTCTCCCAATTCCCAAATGAGCATTCATGTGGACTGTATCTGAAATATTAGGTGTTTTATTTAGTAGAGAGGGTGGGGCATGAACCCAATGGACCCCTGGTTGGTGCCACTTAATGTGTCTTATAAAAAAAAAAAAAAACAGAGAAATATATGGTTAGTGGTGGGATATGTATGGCTCCTGAGATGTAAGGCCTTTTAAGCAGCGGAGGGATACGGGCATGGTGGATTCCAGAAAAGCCCAAGATTGTTGCAACCTAATGCTGAACAGTTTCTGAGATATGAGGCCCTTTTATGAAGTGGATGGGAGGAAAATGGCCCCTGCAGACCCCACAAGATGGGTTGACTGAATGTGTCTAATAACAATGAAAAAGAATATATGTGATTATGTGGTTTCTGAGATATATGGCCTATTATGAAGTGGGGTCTTATCATAAGGAACAAGAATATATATGGTTAAGGGGTGGGGATCTGACCGGTTTCTGAGATATATGGCTTTTAATGAAGTAAAGGGGTTGGGCATGGCCCGTGGCACCACAAGGGGGGGGGACCCCATGCTGGTGTCACTGATTGCATCTTATCATAAGGAACAAGAATATTTATGGCTTAGGGGTAGGGGTCTGAACAGTTTCTCAGATATATGGTCTTTTGTGAAGTTGAAGAATAGAGCATGGCCCTGGCGAGCCCTGGGGGAACCCTATGTTGGTGTCGCTGAATGTGTCTTATCACAAGGAACAAGAATATATATGGTTTAGGGGTGGGGATCGGTAAGATTTCTGGAATATTTGGCCTTTTATGAAGTGGAGGGGGTGGGGCATGACCCCGGCACATCCCAGGGGACCCTCAGCTTGGTGTCGCTGAGTGCGTCTTGTCATAAGGAACAAGAATATATATGGTTTAGGGATGGAGATCTGAATGGTTTCTGAGATAAATGGCATTTTATGAAGTGGAGGGGGTGGGGCATGGCCCCGGCACATCTGGGGGGACCCCAAGGTTGGTGTCACTTAATGCTTCTTATCATAAGGAACAAGAATATATATGGTTTAGGGGTGGGGATTTGTAAGGTTTTGGAATATTTGGCCTTTTATGAAGATTTATTTGTTTGTTTGATTTGAGGTTTAACGTCCCCGTCAATACTGTAAAGGTCATTTTGGTCCTCCTCGTACCACGGTTTCTGGACAGGCTTAGATCCTCTAAGCGGTTAACCAGTACTAGTGTGCGGGCCGGATTCAGCTCTGCCTGGAAGCATTATGCAGCCCATATATTTTTTCAAGCCCCTATGGGCAGGGGCCAACCTTTTATGAAGTGGAGGGGGTTGGGCATGTCCCCGGCACATCCCGGTAGTCCCCCAGGTTGGTGTCACTGAATGCAACTTATCATAACGAACAAAAATATATTTCATTTAGGGGTTTGGATCTGTTAGGTTTCTGGAATATTGGGCCTGTTGTGAAATGGAGGGGTGGGGCATGGCCCAGGCACATCCTGGGGGATCCCCCATCCCCGGCACATCCCGGGTGTCCCCCAGGTTGCTGTCACTGAATGCAACTTATCATAAGGAACAAAAATATATTTCATTTAGGGGTTTGGATCTGTTAGGTTTCTGGAATATTGGGCCTGTTGTGAAATGGAGGGATGGGACATGGCCCAGGCATAGTTTGGGGGACCCCCAGGTTGGTGTCACTGAGTGAATCTTATCATAAGAGACAAGAATATATACGCTTTACGGGTGGGGATCTGAATTGTTTCTGAGACAAATGGCATTTTATGAAGTGGAGGGGTGAGGCATGTCCCCGGCACATCCCGGGGGATCCCCAGGTTGGTGTCACTTACTGCACCTTATCATAAAGAACAAGAATATATATGGTTTAGGGGTGGGGATCTGTAAGGTTTCTGAGATATAAGGCATTTTATGAAGTACTGGGGGCGAGGAATGGCCCCGGCACAACCTACTGGACCCCAAGGTTGACATAAAAGCATATTGCTTAGAGAAGTTTACTAAAGGAACATTTCTATGAAAGTTTTGTCAAAATATCTGCAAAGTCTTTGTAGTTAATGCCATTTTTCAATTTTCCCCATTATAAGTCTATGGAAAATCTAAGTTGCCATAGCAACTAAACTAAAGAGCCGAATTTCATAAAAAACACAAAACCTGTAAAGGCAAATATGGTGAATATTTTCATAAACTCTCAGCCTCATAGAGCATACGGTTTCTGAGGAGATGATTTTTTAAGTATTTTTTTTCTATTTTTTTCAATTTGGTTTCCATTGCAACCAAAACAAATGAGCAGTAGGCCTAAAATCATATGGCAGATAGTAGATTGCCTAAGGAATATTTCTATGAAAGTTTTGTCAAAATATCTGCAGTGGCTTGGCAGTAAATGCCTTTTTTCAATTTTGCCCATTGTAAGTCTATGGAAAATCAAAGTTGCCATAGCAACCAAACTAAAGAGCCGAATTTCATAAAAAACACAAAACCTGTAAAGGCAAATATGGTGAATATTTTCATAAACTCTCAGCCTCATGGAGCATACGGTTTCTGAGGAGAAGTTTTTAAAGTATTTTTTTTTATATTTTTTTTTTTTCAATTTGGTTTCCATGGCAACCAATACAAATGAGCAGTAGGCCTAAAATCATATGGCAGATAGTAGATTGCCTAAGGAATATTTCTATGAAAGTTTTGTCAAAATATCTGCAGCCGCTTGGCAGTAAATGCCATTTTTCAATTTTCCCCATTGTAAGTCTATGGAAACTCTTAGTTGTCATAGCAACCAAACTAATGAGCCGAATTTCATAAACAAGAGGCCCATGACCACTATGCTCACCAGAGCTCAGGTGGGCACTGCCAAATTGCAGCCATGTATTTTAACATGATATCATTTTAATCTGCCAAATGAACCCCCATATCCAAATGAGCATCCATGTGGACTCAGTATATGAAACATTAGGCCTTTTATGAAGTAGAGGGGGTGGGGCATGGACCCAATGGAGCCCTGGTTGGTATCACTAAATGTGTCTTATCACAAAGAACAAGAATATATATGGTTTAGCAGTGGGGATCTGCATGGCTGGAGATATAAGTGGAGGGGTTGGAGCATGCCCTGTCGTTCCCAGGAAAGCCCAAGATTGTTGTCCCTAAATGTGTCTCATCATAAGGACCAAGTATATATATGGTTTAGAGGTGGGAATCTGAACGGTTTCCAAGATATCCTTTCATGAAGTGGAAAGGAGAGGACTGGCCCCTGCGGACACCCCTACAGTAGGTGTGCTAATAATAAGGAACAAGAACATATATGAATATGGGGTGGGGATTTGAATGGTTTCTGAAATATATGGCATTTTATGAAGTGGAAGGGCGGGGCACATTGCCTCAGCATAAAGAGACCCCCATGTTGGTGTGACTGAATGAGTCTTATCATAAGGAACAAGAATATATATGGTTTAGGGGTGGGGATCTGAACTATTTCTGAGATATGTGGCTTTTAATGAAGTCAAGCGGTGGAGCAAGGCCCAGGCATGCCCCGGGGACTCACAAGCTGGTGTCAATGAATGTGCCTTATCATAAGGAAGATGAATATATATGGTTTAGGGGTGGGCTCTGAACAGTTTCTGAGATATAAGGCCTTTTGTGAAGTGCAGGGGTGGGGCAAGGCCCAGGGAGACCCCCAGGTTGGTGTCAATGAAAGTGTCTTATCATAAGATACAAGAATATATATGGCTTAGGAGTGGGGATCTGTAAGGTTTCCGAGATATTGTGATATTATGAAATGGAGGGGGTGGGGCATGGCCCCAGCACATCCCTGGGGACCCCCAGGTTGGTGTCACTGAATGTGTCTCATCATAATGAACAAGAACATATATGGTTTAGGGGTGGGGATCTGAACAGTTTCTGAGATATATGGCCTTTTGTGAAGTGAAGGGGTGGGGCATGGCTCCGGCGCACCCCGGAATACCCCCAATTGGGGTCAATGAATGTGTCTTATCATAAGGAGCAAGAATATATATGGTTTAGGGGTGGGGATCTGTAAGGTTTCCGAAATATTCGGCCTTTTATGAAATGGAGGGGCGGGACATGGCCCAGGCGCATCCCGGGGGACCCCCAGTTTGATGTCACTGAATGTGTCTTATCATAAGGAGCAAGAGTATATAGGGTTCAGGGGTGGGGATCTGAATGATTTCCGAGATATTGGGCCTTTTATGAAGTGGAGGGGTGAGGCATGGCCTCGGCACATCCCGGAGGACCTCCAGGTTGGTGTCACTGAATGCGTCTTATCAATAGGAACAAGAATATATATGGTTTAGGGGTAGGGATCTGTAAGGTTTCTGAGATATAAGGCATTTTATGAAGTACTGGGGGCGGGGCATGGCCCCGGCACAACCTACTGGACCCCCAGGTTGACATAAAAGCATAAGGCTGAGAGAAGTTTACTAAAAGAACATTTCTATGAAAGTTTTGTCAAAATATCTGTAAAGGCTTTGTAGTTAATGCCATTTTTCAATTTTCCCCATTATAAGTCTATGGAAAATCTAAGTTGCCATAGCAACCAAACTAAAGAGCCGAATTTCATAAAAAACACAAAACCTGTAAAGGCAAATATGGTGAATATTTTCATAAACTCTCAGCCTCATAGAGCATACGGTTTCTGAGGAGAAGATTTTTAAGTATTTTTTTTTCTATTTTTTTTTTCAATTTGGTTTCCATGGCAACCAATACAAATGAGCAGTAGGCCTAAAATCATATGGCAGATAGTAGATTGCCTAAGGAATATTTCTATGAAAACTTTGTCAAAATATCTGCAGCGGCTTGGCAGTAAATGCCATTTTTCAATTTTCCCCATTATAAGTCTATGGAAACTCTAAGTTGCCATAGCAACCAAACTAATGAGCCGAATTTCATAACAAGAGGTCCATGATGGACCTAATTCGCTCACCTGAGTCAAGTTGTATTATCTTTTGATGATGTTTTTATTTTTGTCTATGTGCTATTTGTTCAATGTAGCAGAACCATTTAAGAACTTAGGTGGAGATTTTGTAAAAATTTTCTTAAATTCAGTCACTGTGTTCAAGGGATGTGGATTCTCGGCATCAAAAACGCCTCAAGGTTGGAGAAGCTTGGGACTGAACCAATGAAACTTGGTTTATTAGGCAAGTAGTTTAACCATTTCACCATAGAACCTTCTAACACTAATTTTCTGATAACATGAAATTGTGTTAGTTTGCACTGGAGTTTTTTTGTATTTGAATATAAATGACGTTAAAGTTTTGTTTTTGGAAATAATGACATTAGATTTTTGAGCATAAACACTTAGGTTCGTTATGAAGTCAGTTTTATTTTGGGAAACAATAGCATATTTCAAAGCACTGACAACACTGGTGGGTCAATTGTGTCGGAATGTAGGCTAGGAAAATGACCCTGAATTGCGGTATAGACTGTTTACATTTCGTTTATTACTTGTACATTTCTGTACTGTAAGCAAAATGTGTAAATTCCAATTTGGACGCCACATTCTGCAGCATATGACTCAAAACTTCCACACTGTAAGTAACAAAGTAGACTTTGATCAGACAGAGGCCATATTCTGTGGCATCTGTTCTAGGTCTACTCTGTTTTGTCAACCTCAACTCCTAATATGGAAAATGGCAGAACCATTTACAACAATGTAGGCAGATCAGACATCAAGTTCTGCAGCATCTGATCTGGCCCTTCACTGTTTGCCAATCCCGGGTTGCCAGTATCCCATTCTAAGTTTTCGGCAAAAACTGGGTTAAAATGATGTAATTTATTCCTATAAATTCACAAACTGAATGTAAGTGTAAATCTTGATCAGATGGCTTCTTTAGAAGCCAAGAAGCCATCTGATCAGAATCTACATTGTTTGAAAGATAAGGCATATCCAAGCTCAGCAGGGCAAGGGTTAATTTGTTTGTTTGTGTTGAGCTTTACATCCATGTCAACACTATTTAGGCATGCCAATAGTTTATGCCAGCTTGATTCTTTTCTGTGCCTTGGCTCAGAATTCATTTATTAATACTGTAATTAAATCTCTATAAGTGTATCTTGCATCACTGTTGTGTCCAACTGATATTGGCTCACAGTTGGACAAGGCCTACTGTCCTTGCTGCAAGTATGGGTAGAGAGGGGAATGTTATTTCTTCTGTTTCTATATACACTTCCTTCCATTCATTTGCCTCTTCTCCTCTGTCCCTCACTTTCATATCCTCTACTATCTCTCCTACCTCTTTTCTCCGTTTCCCTGAGAGGACACAAAATGACCCACAAGGGTTGACATGTCATTAAACTTAAAACAGTCAATCAGTAAAATCTTTATTTCCTTGAGCTGTGTAGAAGCCTCAGTGGTGCAGTGGTTACGCTACTCGCCTTGTAAACCAGGGATTGCAGGATCGATCCCGGGCTTCTCCAGACTTTCGGATGAGTCTTTAAACCGAGGTCCCGTCTCCGTATGACCTTAGCTGTTAGTGGGACGTAAAACTAAAACTCACTCACTCACTCACTCCTTGAGCTGTAGATATGGTGGGTATTTAGTGGTACATCAGCTAAAGTCTCCCTTATTTTTGATAAAAATGTATGGTGTGTATATATTCATTAAGAGCAAGGTGGTTCTAATAAATACCCACAACATGTATATTGATAAGTTACTTTAAAGTCATTATTGCAAACAGTGTGGATCCAGATCAGACTGGTCCTCTTATGCCCTTTTTGTTTAAATTGAGATTTAACGTCTCAGTCAACACTATTTAGGTCATTTTGAAGATGTTGTATCCAATTTTGTTGGAATTTTACCCAACACTGAGAGACATCTCAAGCCCTGCCACAAAAAGAAACCAATATAGTTCATGTGCATAGATGGTCCAAATTGCACCACCTTGCCTGGGCAGGCTAGACCTAAAATAATAATATCCAACAGCCATTGTGTTCAGCAAGGGAAACCATTTTAGCAGCTTTGATAAAAGGTCACCCAAGGAACATTTCAGTAAAATTATTTCGAAATCTAGCCACTGGCCTAGGAGAAGCTGTCATCTGAAGGGCTTTTCTATTTTTAACTCTGGTGGCCATTTTGTTCATTGGAATAAAACCATTTTAGCAAGTTTGGATGAGGGTCACCCTAGGAATATTTCTGCAAAAGTATGGCAACCATTTTGTTTAGCAAAGCAAAACCATTTAAGCAATTTTGGTAGAGGGTCAGCCAAGGACTGTCTCTGTGAAATTATTTCGAAATCAGGCCATTGGCCTAGGAGGAGATGTTGTTTAAAGGTTTTCTATTTTTAGCTCTGGTGGCCATTTTGTTCAGCGGAGCAGAACCATTTTAGCAATTTTGGTAGAGGGTCACAATAGGAACAATTCTGTGAAATGATTTTGAAATCCGGCCATTTGCCTAGGAGAAGATTTCAATTTAAGGTTTTTCTATTTTTAGATGTGGCAGCCATTTTGTTCAGCAGAGCGAAACCATTTTAGCAATTTTGGTAGAGGGTCACCCAAGGAACATTTCTGTGAAATTATTTTGAAATCGGGACATTGGCCTAGGAGGAGATGTTGTTTAAAGGTTTTTCTATTTTTAGCTCTGGCAGCCATTTTGTTCAGCGGAGCAGAACCATTTTAGCAATTTTGGTAGAGGGTCACCAGATGAACATTTCTGTGAAATGATATTGAAATCCGGCCATTTGCCTGGGAGGAGATGTCGTTTTAAGGTTTTTCTATTTTTAGATGTGGCGGCCATTTTGTTCAGCATAGCGGAACCATTTTAGCAAATTTTCGTAGAGGGTCACGAAAGGAACATTTCTGTGAAACTATTTTGAAATCGGGACATTGGCCTAGGAGGAGATGTCGTTTAAAGGTTTTTCTATTTTTAGCTCTGGCGGCCATTTTGTTCAGCGGAGCAGAACCATTTTAGCAATTTTGGTAGAGGGTCACCCGAGGAACATTTCTGTGAAATGATTTTGAAATCCGGCCATTGGCTTAGGAGGAGATGTCGTTTTAAGGTTTTTCTATTTTTAGATGTGGCGGCCATTTTGTTCAGCAGAGCGGAACCATTTTAGCAATTTTGGTAGAGGGTCACCCACGGAACATTTCTGTGAAATTATTTTGAAATCAGGACATTGGCCTAGGAGGAGATGTCGTTTAAAGGTTTTTCTATATTTAGCTCTGGCAGCCATTTTGTTCAGCAGAGCAGAACCATTTTAGCAATTTCGGTAGAGGGTCACCAGAGGAACATTTCTGTGAAATGATTTTGAAATCCGGCCATTTGCCTGGGAGGAGATGTCATTTAAAGAAATTGTTGACGGACAGACGGACGGACGGACAGACAGACGGACGACGGACACAAAGCGATCCTAATAGATCACCTTGAGCACTTCGTGCTCAGGTGAGCTAAAAATCACAAACTTTCAATCCCCCAACCCAAGGATGCTACAGATGAAATTTGGGCCCAATGGGCCTAGCGGCTTCAGAGGAGATGTCGTTTAAAAGTGTTGACGTCACGATGCAGACGAAGACGACGACGGACAACTGCCTATCCTATAAGCTCCCCCGGAGCCTTTGGCTCTGGTGAGCTTAAAACACAAACTTTCAATCCCCCAACCGAAGGATGCTACAGATGAAATTTGGGCTCAATCGGCCTAGCGGCTTCAGAGGAGATGTCGTTTAAAAGTGTTGACGTCACCAGACGCAGATGCAGACCCAGACGCAGACGACGCCGCCGGACAACTGCCTATCCTATAAGCTCCCCCGGAGCCTTCGGCTCTGGTGAGCTAAAAATATCACAATTTTTCATCTTATCACAATTTTTCATCTAAAAATTGTTGTTGTTTTTTTCGCCGATTAAGGTTACAATGTATTTGTATAGGCATGTTTTCATATTAGAAGACCAGCCTAGTTACCTGAGTTCCAACTATGATGAGGAGTGACTGTTGAGATAAAAGCATTTGAAACTAGAAATGCATCCATAGGACACAGATGCCACAGCCTGAAAAATCCGTCCAGGAACAACAAAAATATTTTGAGTGAGTGTTTAAGTTTTATGTCCCACCAACAGCTAAGGTCATACGGAGACGGGTCCTCGGTTTAAAGACTCATCCGAAAGTCTGGAGAAGCCCGGGATCGATCCTACGACCCCTGGTTAACAAGGCGAGTAGCGTAACCACTACACCACGGAGGCTTCTAAACAAAGATATAGTGCGGACACAAGAAAAAAGCAAAAAACAAAAAAAAACTTTTCTTTGCCTTTGACCTGTAAGAGTATGACCTTGACCTTGGACGCTACAACCTTGGTCTTGCGTATGACACATCGACTGATGATAGTCAACATTTACAAAACTATTCAGAATAACTAGACCGCACACTAGTACTGGTAAACCGCTTAGGGGATCTAAGCCTGTCCAGGAACCGCGGTGCGAGGCGGACCGTCCATGCTTATATACCCTATTGGTTTCATTGGGCGCTGGGGCTTGAGATGTCATTTCATCTCAGTGCCAGGTAAAAGTCCCACAAAATTGGAAGCAACGTCTCCAAAATGACCTTTACAGTGTTGACGGGGACGTTAAACCTCAAATCAAACAAAAAAAACAAAAGAATAACTAGACACAAGAAAAAGACATTTTTCCTCACCTTTGACATCTAAGTATGATTGTTTGTATTGGAGTTTAACGGCCCAGTCAACACGATTTTAGGTCATTTTTGAGCTTGTCAGTTTACCTATTCACACTTTTCCAGGGCAGGACGTCTAAGTATAAACTTGACCCTGGAGGTACCAACCTTGGTCTTGGGCAAGCCTAGTTGTCTCTCTGCCAATAAATTTCAAAATCCATCCAGAACAAGTAAGTTATTGACGGTGTCTAAGATTTGGACCCTTTCTTCATCTTTGACCTCCAAGTACGACCTTGATCTTGGATATACAGTTTGTTTGAGGTTTAACTTTTTGTTTGTTTGATTTGATGTTTAACGTCCCCGTCAACACTGTAAAGGTCATTTTGGAGACGTTGCTTCCAATTTTGTGGGACTTTTACCCGACATTGAGATGAAATGACATCTCTAGCCCTGTCGCCCAATGAAACCAATAGGGTTTATTAGCATGGACGGTCGGCCTCGCACCACGGTTCCTGGACAGGCTTAGATCCTCTAAGCGGTTAACCAGTACTAGTGTGCGGGCCGGGTTCAGCTCTGCGTGGATGCATCATGCAGCCCATATATTTCTTCAAGCCCCTATGGGCGGGGGCTGTTGAGGTTTAACGTCCCCGACAATACTGTAAAGGTCATTTTGAAGACGTTGCTTCCAATTTTGTGGGACTTTTTCCCCGACATTGAGATGAAATAACATCCCAGGCCCTGCCGCCCAATGAAACAAATACTGTTTATAGGCATGGATGGACCTACTCGCACCGCTTTGGCTGGACAGGCTTGATCCTCTAAGAAGTTAACCACTACTCATGTGCGGGTCAGTTTCAACCCTGCGTGGAAGAATCATGCAGCCCATATATTTCTTCAAGCCCCGATGGGCGGGGCCATTGGAGATACAGACCTGGGTTTTCTGTGAGACCGATCGTCTGCTGATGGGTAACATTTCTGCCAAGTAATTTCAAAATCCATTCAGAAATTAGAAAGTTATTGACCCTGTTTATAATTTGAACACCTTTTTGGACGTTTGACCTCTAAGTACAACCTTGACCGTGGGGGTATGGATCTGTTTTTTTTTTTTTTGCGAAACACACCTTCTCAAGCTGGTTAACATGTCTGCCCAGTAATTGTAACATCCATCCAGAAATAAGAAAGTTATTGACCCTGTTTAAGTTACGGACCATTAGTTTGACATCTGACCTCCAAGTACGACCTTTAGCCTGGAGGTTCAGACCCGGGTTTTACACGCGACACATTGTTTCAATATGATTAACATTTCTACAAGGTAATTTCAAAATCCATCTAGAAATAAGAATGTTATTGACCGTGTTTGAGTTTCTGATGGACAAACAGACAGACGGAGGGACAAGGGCTACGCTAAATGCCCTTCCACTGTTCTTCGAATGGCAGCGGCATAAAAAATTAATGCCGTGTGAAGGGAACCCAAACGCAAATGATGACAACCGAGGTGACTTCAATAGCTCTCCTTGTAATTTGTAAAGTCGAGCTAAATAGTTGTGTTAGTCTTATTGCTGTGTGATCAATGTTGCTTAAAAGCGTTATCAAAAAAATATAGACTGAAATCTTGTGATGGTTTGGCAAACATTGAAGACACAGATCGGATGCCGCAGAATGTGGCATCTGATTAGGATGTACACTGTTTGCATATTGTCATTATACTGCATATGACTGTCAACTAGCCGTCTGATCAGGGTCTACACTGTTTGCATATAGATGGATCAATGTTTTGACACGTGATTTTGTTAATATATGATTGCGGATACATGGCATTACTTTCCATATGGATTACTAGCTTTCGCGGTTGACAAAAAAAACCGCCTGGTTCTGTATAAACACATTGACAAAAGGGGTTCCATTACGGACTTATTTTTGTTGGCTATCAAAGAAAATCTATCGAACTACACTTCAAATGAGTAGATAAATATATTTTAGAGTTTTTTCATGCATTTTCTGCTCTTCGGCATTCGCTTTGGGTATTTTATTTTTAATTAAATAATTAAGAAATTTCCAGCTTGTTTCTGGCATAAATCTTACAGGTAAATATCTTGTTTTTTTTTTTTGTTTGTTTGATTTGAGGTTTTAAGTCCCCGTCAACACTGTATAGGGCATTTTGGAGACGTTGCTTCGAGTTTTGTGGGAATTTAACCTGACACTGAGATGAAATGACTTCTCAAGCCCTGTCGCCCAATGAAACCAAGCATGGACGGACCGACTCGCACCACTTTGCCTGGGTAGGTAAATATCTTCAAAGCATCCTCAAATCTTCCAAAAATCATCAATAACAAGCTTAGACATGTCTGTCATAAAAGTTTAAAGGTTAATTGTGATCCAAATGAAAGACAAGATCACAATAAATACGAGGGCATGTCAATAAGTTACCAGCCTATCCCATTTCCAATTGACCAAGACAACAGAAATTGTCATGCCTTGTTTCAATACATGTTTTCGGCAAGATGGCAAAATTGCACCTTTATCGTGTTATTCACTCATAAGATATTGAATGTCAAACATGGCTAGCGATGCAAAAGTTGAGTATCGTGCTGTAATTCGGTAATTGTATTTGAAAGGGAACACAGGTCAGAAAATATAGTGCCAGTTCACCAATGTTTGTGGGTATTGTGTTCCATCGTATGTACAAGTTATATTCTGCGTTGGGGAATTCAAACGCAGTTTTTGTTTGTTTGTTTTGAGGTTTAATGTCCCCGTCAACATTTTATATGTTATTTTGGAGACGCTGCCTTCAATTTTGTGGCACTTTTACTTGACACTGAGATGAAACGACATCTCAAGCCTTGTCATCCAGTGATACCAATAGGGTTTATAAGCATGGACGGCCCGAATCGCACCGCATTGCCTTGACATGCTTAGATACTTTAAGCTGTTTATGAGTGCTTGTGTGCGGTCGATTTCAGCTCTGCATGGAAGCATCATGCAGACCAAATATTTCTTCAACCCCCGATGGGTGGGCACGGTAGAACATCTTAGGAAGGCGAAAGCAGGTCTGGACGCCCATCAGATGCCACCGATGAAGAAATGTGTAACAAAGTATGGGATCTGGTATACTCTGTGTGGAAAGTTAGGTGGAAGAAATAGCAAATGCATTACACATTTCACATTGTAGCTTTTCAGCAATTATACATGATCGCTTGGATATGCGCAAGTTACCAGCCCATTGGGTCCCAAAATCCATTAGTGACAAGCAAATAGCAACCGAAGCAACAGTATGCAGTGCATTGTTGAAGCAGTTAAATTAGGTCAAAGGAAGATGATTTTCTTTCACATCTGGTGACTGTAGATGAGACCTGGGTCCATTATTATGAGCCAGAGAAGAAAACTCAAAGTCGCCAGCGGGTAGGGTCGGGATCGCCGAGGCCAAAGAAGTTCAAAACGCAACGCTCTGCTGACAAAGTGATGGCGACTGTATTTTGGGGCGCACAAGGCATTATCATGTTGGAACTTCTAGCAAAGAATATAGATTCAACTTCGATAAAGTTGATGTCACACCTGCCCCCTACCTGCTCAACCCAAAATATTTAAGGCAGAAGAAATTAATATAGGATTTTAAAAAGGTATCCATAGTCTATATATCTGAGGTAAGAAACTGACTAAGACTGACTTGTCAGGTGAGACATGTATCTTAGCGGATTTGGTTACCACGTTTTGTTATATTTTAAATATTGCAAGTCTCTGTACTTTTGACATCTCCTTCCTGATACCCGGGACTTCCGTGGAGCGTGGGCCATGTTTGCTGATGTTGGCTCGGTGAGGGACACCTATCTGGATCAGGCGTCTCTTGCCTGATGCCTCCAGCTGACATGTCTCATGAGCTACGTCGGTCGGTGTGTGCTCGGAGGGGGATGTGCTATGTTTGCCGGGTCTTGTCCATCATCCGTTTAGGTTTCAAAACTTTGGGGTTTAGACACACTGATGAAACTTTAATATCAGAAAGGCCTCTGTGTCACTATATTTGGTATAAGTACACCTTTATTGCAACCACTGGGTCGGTATCTCTGCTGGTGGTTGATTCGTTCGTTCCCGAGGGTATCATCAGCTCAGTATCAATTCCTTAGTGCTGAGGTTGATACTGCGGTGTTGACGTCAGCACTCAAGTACTGATTTTAGTAACTATATATATATATATTGTGTGTGTGTGTGAATTCGGGTTTAACGTCGCTTTCAACAATTTTTCAGTCATATCACGACGGTGTCGGGTTGGGACAGGGAGCTCAATGCTCACTTATATAGTGCTGCCTCACTGAAGTATCATGTCCCAGACACATTACATGATACCAAACCCTGTCACATTATCCTGACACTGGGTCGACCAGTCCTAGCTCTACCCCGTAAATCTGAGTGCCAAGCGAGGAGCAGCTAGTACCATTCTTAACGACTTTGGTATGTCGCGGCCCGGGATCGAACCCGTGACCTACCATTCCCCGGAGGGGACACTCTACCAACTGAGCTATCGGGGCCAGTAAAATAATAAAATAACTATATTATATCTTTAACTCTTGCAGTATAAAATTCTAACTTTTCTAAAACTAAGACTGACTTGTCAGGTGAGACATGTGCGGATTTGGTTACCACGTTTTGTCATATTTTAAATATTGCAAGTCTTGCTACTTTGGACATCTCCTTTCTGATACCCGGGACTTCCGTGGAGCGTGGGCCATGTTTGCTGATGATGGCTCGGTTTGGGACGTCTATCTGGATCAGGCGTATCTTGCCTGATGCCTCCAGGTGACATGTCTCATGAGCTACGTCGGTCAGTGGGTGCTCAGAGGGGGATGTGCTGTGTTTGCTGGGTCTTGTCCATCATCCGTTTGGGTTTCAAAACTTTGGGGTTTAGACACACTGATGAAGATTAAATATCAAAAAGGCCTCTGTGTCACTAAATTTGCTATAGTTAAACCTTTATTGCAACCACTGGGTCGGTATCTCTGCTGGTGGATGATTGGGTCGTCCCCGAGGGTATCATCAGCTCAGTATCAGTTCCTTAGTGTTGAGGTTGATACAGCGGTGCCGACGTCCGCACTCAAGCACTGATTTAAATAACTATATTATATCTTTAACTTTTGCAGTATAAAATTCTAACTTTTCTAAAACTAAGACTGACTTGTCAGGTGAGACATGTATTTTAGCGGAATTGGTTACCACGTTTTATATATTTTAAATATTGCAAGTCTCGCTACTTTGGACATCTCCTTCCTGATACCCGGGAATTCCATGGAGCGTGGGCCATGTTTGCTGATGTTGGCTCGGTGAGGGATGCCTATCTGGATCGGGCGTCTCTTGCCTGATGCCTCCAGCTGACATGTCACATGTCACATGAGCTACATCAATCGGTGTGTGCTCGGAGGGTGGTGTGCTGTGTTTGCAGGGTCTTGTCCATCATAAGTTTAGGTTTTAAAATTTGGGGTTTAAACACACTGATGAAGATTAAATATCAGAAAGGCCTCTGTGTCACTAAATTTGGTACACTTACACCTTTATTTTTCACACATGCAAAAAGTAGTTAAAAAATTCATCCAAGAAGTATATCCAAACCGCATGCACATCCTCATACCATGCAGAAAACACATGCAAAGTTTCAAATGATTAGTATAAAACTGTAAGAGGAGTTGCGATGTCAAGAGGTGCCTACTGCCTATCTATCTTCTTACACTGAGTTGGTCAAATTTGGCCATTACCTCTGTTGGGTGCGTAGCTAAATTTAGAAATTAGCTAAAAACAAACAAAAGAGAAGTCACTGGATGAGTCCTTAAAACTATTTACAATCTGAATAACAGAGGTCTACTAAAACGCATACCTCTGAATCTCATTCTTACACTGTACGGGCTTTGAACTCCTGTGCGGTCTTAGCATTCACCGCAGAAGAAGGAAGACTATTCCACTGGGGAATAGTTCTCGGGAAAAAGGAATTTTCAGGGCACCACTATAGGACTGGTACCTATGGTATTGTGAGTTGTTTATTTTTGATGCCCTTGTTCGGGTTGAAACTGTCGCAGGGGTCAAGTATTTGTCTTTATTAATGGCCACTGTACCCGAATGTATCTCACGGAAGATGGTTAAGGAGGACTGCTCACGACGGGCCTTTAGGGACGGCCATTCTAGCTCGCTAAGCATGTCACCGACGCTACTTCTATTGCGCCATCGTCGGCAGGCCCATCGAGCAGCTGGCCTCTGCACCTTCTCCACCTGCTGAATCTGAGTTTTAACATAGGGATGCCAAATGGGTGATGCATGTTCAAGTTGAGGGCGAACCAATGTTTTATATGGAACATCCTTTGTCTGCCTAGGTGCAAAAGCCAAGTTACGTCTAAGAAATCCTAAAGTCCTAGTTGCTTTTGATGTTATTTCTGAAATGTGTTGACCCCAATCCAGATCATCAGTGATTGTGATACCAAGGTATTTGGCGGATTGAACCTGCTCCAAAATTTGCTGGTGTAGTGTATAGTCAAACTTAATTTGTTTGTCCGGAGGGTGTCGTGATACCCTCATTGAATGACATTTGGCCACATTGAACTTCATCTGCCAATCGGCCTCCCACTGGGCTAGCTGATTCAGGTCATCTTGTAAAATAAGACAGTCAGAAGGAGAATATATATTCCTATAAAGAACACAATCGTCAACAAACAAACGGACAGGTGACATGATATTATCAGGAAGATTATTAATGAATACCAAGAAAAGGTTTCCTTTAGGACATTGACATAGAATGGGGTATTGCTAATCAAACCTTTGAAAAATAACCATCATCATACCAAGTATGAACTCAATCTATCAAATGGTTTGGAAAATATGGGCTCCTAAAAATATTAACATTAGAAATTTCTAAGTCTGAAATCTTGACCTTGAGGTCATGGGACAGGGGCGGGGTTATGGCTGAATGAAACCTTTGACCTGTATCTATCATCATTCCAAATATGAAGCAAATCCATCAAAAGGTTAAGGAAATATGATCTCTAAAAAGACACAACATAAAAATATTCTAAGTATGTGACCTTCAGCTTGAGGTCAGGGGTGGGGAATATGGCTAAATAAAACTTTGGCCCTGTAACTATCATACCAAATATGAAGCAAACCCATTATATAGTTTGGAAAATATGAGCTTTAACAAAATTAATTTGAAAATTTATATGTCTCTAACTTGACCTTGAGGTCATGTTCATGGGTGGTGGTAACTGCTGAATATCACTTTGGACCTTTATCTATGATAGCACCAAATATAAACACAATCCATCATACGGTTTGGAAAATACATGTATGAACTCTTAAAAAATTAACACTAAAAATTTCTAAGAGTGTGACCTTGACCTTGAAGTCTTAGGCATGAGTGGGGGTATTGCCAAATAAACCTTTGGACCTATATCTATCATCATAGCAAACATAAACCAAATCTATCATACGGTTTGGAAAATACTAGCTATTTGAAAACTTTAACATTAAAAATTCAAAGTCTGTGACCTTTACCTTGAGGTCATGGTACAAACTTTCGTACAGAAGGACGTACATTCAGATGCAAGTACGCACGTACCCACGGACGAACATACGGAAAGCCGAAAAACTATATGCCCCCGGCATCATCCGATGCGGGGGCATGAACATGACTTAAGTTCACAATGTGGAAAAGGTGACAAAAATTCACCAAACAACTTGCACATCCTCATACCATGGCAAAAACACATACAAAGTTCAAACTGATTGGTAACCAAACTGTAAGAGGAGTTGCGAAGAGGTACCTGCTGTATATCAATTGAAGGTTAAAAATGACTAAGTTCACGATGTGGAGAAAATAACAAAAAATGATACGAGAATTATGTCACAACCACAGGCACATCCCCATACCATGGCAAAAACACATACAGTTTCAAAATAATTGGTGTTTGATTTCAGGTACATCAACCATAGTGCAGTTTATATTTTACTTTTGGTCCTTTGAGATCAACGTGAATATTCTGAGAAATCAGAAATAAATTATTGGTTTAGACTCATTCTAGACAGGTTTTTAATTATTTGGACCCCATTTTGATTTATATCAGTCTTTGAATTGACTGCCTATTCGAAATTCGCAAAATTGCAGTATGTTTCCTCAGGCTTTCTTTGCCGGAACATTACAGGGTCACTGATGAGGCTTTATTAGCCGAAACTACGTAGTATGGCCCATCTTCTTTGTTATGAATGTTTTCATTGCTCTTAAAGGAACTCATTTTTTATTTTTATTAACGTACCCGTCAACTTCAATTTAAGGTTAAAAATGACTAAGTTCACAATGTGGAAAATGGAACAAAAACTGATCCGAGAATTATGTCAAAACCACATGCACATCCCCATACCATGACGAAAACCAATGCAAAGTTTCAAAATGATTTGTATAAAACTGTAGGAGGAGTGCCGATGACAAGACACCCAGTGTAAAATGTTGATGAAAAGACAGGCACACAACTGGATGGACGGACGCCCGTCCGGACGGATGGACACCCGGACAGATGCACGGATGGAGAGATGGAATATTGCATGTCTATGTCTTCCTGCTTTACCTGCTAAAGCTGGTGCGACAGAAAGTACAATAACAGGTGCGCATTATGCAAATTTGCTCGACCAGCTGAGAATTTCAATCCGTGAGAAAAGCCGAGATAAACTATCCAAAGAGATTCTGCACAAACAAGGCAATGCAAGAGTCCACAATTGCAATATTGCAATGGATGCTGTTGTGCGGAATGGGTACGAGCTACTACCACACTCCGCCTATTCCCCTGACTAAGCCCCTAGTGACTATTTCCTATCCCTAAACTTGAGAGAGGATATCCGTGGATGTCATTTCAGGACCATCAGATAAGCTTTGGCGGCAGTTAAGGAGTGGGTCAGAGACAAAGACCCTGTGTTCTTCAGTTCTAGGCTGATGATACTGGAACAGCGGTGGTCAAAGTGTATCATTCTAGAGGGCAATTACATCGAAAAAGAAGAGATCGATCTCGCCCAGACATAAATTAGGCTGGCTTTTTATTGACTTTCCCTTGTAGCAACGTATTTACAAGGCAATAAATGGCAGAAGTCATTTTTGTCAACCACGGCTAAGTTTCAGCAAATACATATAGTATGATGAGGTGATGACATAGTGCTTGTACGGCCTCCTGCCCATCGGGGCTTGAAGAAATATACCCGGCAAAAAAGTTCTGCACAACTGGGGGTTTTTCGACCTGTTTGCCTAAAACATAAATATACAGAAAAAATAATTACACCACAAGAAAATTTAATTCTATCCTGATAATAAAAAGAAATCAAAACAAAAATATCATCACTGAGTCATGAATAATGCTTCTCCGAAGGCACATGGGGTAGGTTGTCAAAAATGACAAAATCACAGTTTCTGAACTGTAACTCAATAATCAATAATGGGTATAGCCACCAAGATTGACACGACACTCGTCAAGTCTCCTCCACATGGAATTCACCAGTCTCTGTATATGATGCCGAGGAATAGCAGCTCATTTTTTGAGTAGAAGTCTCTGCAAGTCTGGAAGTCTTGTGTGTTGATTGACCCGTTTGTTTACAGCCCGACCAAGAATATCCCACAAACGTTCAATGCACGCCAAGTCAGGGGACATCGGTGGCCACTCAAGTCTCTGCACGCCATTCTGCTGCAGGAAAGCATCGACAATCCTGGCACGATGAGGTCTCGCATTGTCGTCCTGGAAGATGGAGTTTCGGCCCATCTGTCTGAGATACGGTACAAAATGAGGTCTTAGAATTTCGTCAATGTACCGACAACCATTCAAGTTTCTGGGCAATACGACAAGGGCAGTTCTGCCATTAGACCTGATACCTGCCAAACTATTACACTGCCGCCGTTGCAAGCTGTTGTTGGTAGGACATTAGGCTCAAGGTGCCTCTCCCCAGTGCGACGCCAAACTCTGATCCGACCATCAATCTTCCGAAGACAAAATCTCGACTCGTAGGAAAAAAGAACTTCCGACCACTGCCGTCGGTTCCATCTGCCATGTCGTGCACAAAACTGGCGCCGTAGAGCCCTGTTCCGTTGAGAGAGCTTGGGCTTCCTAGCCGGTTTTCTTGATTTGAACCCCGAGGCTCGAACTCTGTTCCTGACTGTCTGCACCGGGATTCGAAGTGCGCCAAGCCACTGTTGTTGTCTCAACGTCTCTCCAGACTGGGACCAGCTTACTGCAATTACCGCAATGTATCGGTCTTCACGATGGGTGGTAACTCTCTGGATCTGGGTCGGTCGGAAACAGCCCCCTTTGCTTGATGACGCTGACAAATGAGGACAATAGTGCTGCGATGGAACTAATTAGCAACATCTTGGGGATGAGCCCCCGCCTCTAAACGGCCAAGCACCCGGGCTCTTTCTTCATCAGTTAGCTTTCTCAAAGCTCGGAAAGGTCTAGCATTCGCCATTTTTGTAACCAAACGCTTAATAATGGGCAATTAAAATTGATTTAATGAAATGATTAGCATCTTTGAAAAATCATGCCAAAAATGCAGTTGGATATGTAGCCTGGTGAGCAGTTTTAATTAAATGCATGTTATTGGATAAGAAATTTGATGGTGACTTTTGACAGAAATGTTCACTCTTAAAATCACATGTAGCACCAATATTACAAAGCCAGGTAACAGAACACCACAAGCCAACGTCTGCAGCAGCAGTAGCAGCAACAACAAGAGCAGCATTTTACCAAAATTAACCAAAGAACGATTAAAATAATGCCTTTCTTCCTATACGCATTTAAACGTCTTAAGCCAACAGACAGACAGGTAATAAATGATCGCATTGAAAATCGATAATTTTGTCATTTTGACAGCCGACTCCTGGTGCCTTGTCAAGTCAAAATCTCCAGCATTTCTTGTGCGATTTTGATTCTGTTTAAAAAAAACTGTTTCCGAAAGGGTAAGCTAAAAGCTGATATGTAATATGTAAACAGATACTACATGTGAGTAAAATAAATTGGCAAAATTCCCAGTTGTGCAGAACTTTTTTGCCTGGTATATATGGGCTGCATGATGCTTCCACGCAGAGCTGAATCCGACCCACACACGAGTACTGGTAAACTGCTTAGAGGATCTAAGCGTGCCGAGGCAAAGTGGTGTGAGTGTCGGACCGTCCATGCTTATAAACCATATTGGTTTCATTGGGCTTCAGCCTTCAGGGCTTGAGATGTCATTTCATCTCAGTGTCGGGTAAAAGTCCCACAAAATTGGAAGCAACGTCTCCAAAATGCTTGTAGCCTAAATAGTACATGAATGTAAGGTTAAACGAATGTAAACAGTCTGTGTAACTGTTTAGGGCTATTTTCCCAGCCTACGTGCAGAGACAATTGACCAAACAATAATGTTGGTGCTTTGATCTGACCAGACCAAGGCTATAATTTGCATAATCTTGGTAGTGGTCTAAAAGGTGAAGCTTCATACCAAATATCAAAGAACGGAGCCTTCTAGTTCCAGACAAGAAGATTTTTAAAGGTTTTCCTTATATAAGTCTATATAAAACCTGCGGATGCTGGGGCGTGGCAATTTTTGGCCACAGGGCTATACTTAGAACAATCTTGGTAGAAATCCACAAGACAATACTTCATACCAAATATCAAAGACCTTGGCCTTCTGATTTCAGACAAGAAAATTTTCAAAGGTTTTCCCAATATTTGTCTATGTAAAACAAGTGGGCTCGGGGGGGGGGGGGGGGGCATCTTGGCCCCAGGGCACCAATTTGAACAATTTTGGTAGCAGTCCACTACATGAAACTTCATTGCAAATACCAAAGACCTTGGCCTTCTGGTTTCAAGCGAGAAGATTTTCAAATGTTTTCCCTACACAAGTATTTGTAAAACAAGTGGGCACCAGGATGGGCCCATTTTTTGGGCTCAGGGCTATAATTGGAAAATCTTGGTAGAGGGCTACTAGACAAAGTTTCATACCGCATATCATAGACCTGAACCTTCTGGATTCATACAAGAAGATTTTTAAATGTTTTCCCTATACAAGTCTATGTAAAACCAGTGGGCTCCGGGGCTGTGCCATTTTTGGTCCCAGGGTTATAAGTTGATCAGTCTTGGTCGAGGTTCACGAGATAAAGCCTCATACTAAATATCAAAGACCTGAACATTCTGGTGTCAGACAAGGAGATTTTTAAAGATTTTCCTATATAAATCAATGTAAAACTAAAGGGCCCCGGGACGGGGGCAGTTTTGGCCCAAGGGCTAAGGCTATTTTGAACAATCTTAGCAAAGGTCTACTAGATGAAGCTACACACCAACTATTAAAGACCTGGGCCTGGCGGTTTCAGTGAAGAAGATTTTTAAATGATATTCCCTACATAAGACTATGTTAAACCAATGGGCCCCAGGGCGGGGGCATGTTAGGCCCTAGGGCTATAATTTACACAAGTTTGGTAGAGGTCCACTAGGTGAAGCTTCACAACAAATATGAAGGACCTGGGCCATGTGGTTTCAGAGAAGAAGATTTATAAAGACTTTCCCCATATAAGTCTATGTAAAACCAAAGGGCCCAGGGTCGGGGGCATTTTTGGCCCCAGGGCAATAATTTGATCAATCTTGGTAGAGGTCCACTAGATGAAGCTTCATACCAAATATCGAAAACCTGGGCCTTGCGGTTTCAGAATGGAAGATTTTTAAAGATTTTCCCTATATTAGCCTATGTAAAACAAAAGGGCCCCTGAGGGGGGCTTTTTTTGCCCAAGAGCTATAATTTGAACATGAAGCTTCATACCAAATACCAAAGACCTGGACCTTGCGGTTTCAGAGAAGAAGATTTTTAAAGATTTTCCCTACATAAGTCTATGTAAAATCAAAGGGCCCCGGGCGGGGGGCATTTTTGGCCACAGGGCTATAATTTGAACAATCTTGGTAGAGGTCTTCTACATAAAGCTTCATACCAGATATCAAAGACCCAGGCCTTGCGGTTTCAGAGAAGAATATTTTCAAAGATTTTCCTTATATAAGCCTATATTAAATAAACCAAAGGGCCCCGGGACAGGGGCATTTTTGGCCCCAGGGCTATAATGTGAACAATCTTGGTAGAGATACACTAGATGAAGCTTCATACCAAATATCAAAGACTTGGCCCTGCAGTTTCATAGAAGAAAACTTTAAAAGATTTTTCCAATATAAGCCTATGTAAAACCAAAGGGCCCGGGAGCCGGGGCATTTTGGGCCCCAGGGCTATAATTTGAACACACTTGGTAGAGGTCCACCAGATGAAGCTTCATACCAAATACCAAAGACCTGGCCATTGCAGTATCAGAGAAGATGATTTTTAAAGATTTTCCCTATATAAGCCTATGTAGAACCAAAGGGCACCTGGGCGGGGCATTTTTATCCCCAGGGCTATAATTTGAACAATCTTGGTAGAAGTCCACTAGATGAAGCTTCATTCCAAAAATCAAAGACCTGGGCCATGCGGTTTCAGAGAAGATGATTTTTAAAGATTTCCCCTATATAATTCTATATAAAACCAAAGGGACCCGGGGCTGGGGAATTTTGTCCCCAGGCTATAATTTGAACAATTTTTGTAGAGGTCCACTAGATGAAGCTTAATACCAAATATCAAAACCTTTGCCTTGCGGTTTCACAGAAGAAGATTTTTAAAGATTTTCCCTATATAAGCCTATGTATAACCGAAGGGCACCTGGGCAGGGGCATTTTTGTCCCCAGGGCTATAATTTGAACAATCTTGGTAGAGGTCCATTATATGAAGCTTCATACCAAATATCAAAGACCTAGGCCTTGCGGTTTCAGAGAAGAATATTTACAAAGATTTTCCTTATATAAGCCTATGTTAAATAAACAAAAGGGCCCCAGGGCAGGGGCATTTTTGGCCCCAGGGCTATTATATGAACAATCTTGGTAGAGATACACTAGATGAAGCTTCATACCGAATATCAAAGACTTGGCCCTGCAGTTTCAGAGAAGAAAACTTTAAAAGATTTTTCCAATATAAGCCTATGTAAAACCAAAAGGCCCGGGAGCCGGGGCATTTTTGGCCCAAGGGCTATAATTTGAACACACTTGGTAGAGGTCCACCAGATGAAGCTTCATACCAAATACCAAAGACCTGGCCCTTGCGGTTTCAGAGAAGAAGATTTTTAAAAACTTTCCCTATATAAGCCTATGTAGAACCATAGGCACCTTTGGGGGGGGGGGGCATTTTTGTCCCCAGGGCTATAATTTGAACAATCTTGGTAGAAGTCCACTAGATGAAGCTTTATTCCAAATATCAAAGACCTGGGCCATGCGGTTTCAGAGAAGATGATTTTATAAAGCTTTCCCCTGTATAATTCTATGTAAAACCAAAGGGACCAGGGGCACGGGAATTTTGGCCACAGGGCTATAATTTGAACAATTTATGTAGAGGTCGACCAGATGAAGCTTAATACCAAATATCAAAACCTGGGCCTTGCTGTTTCACAGAAGAAGATTTTTTAAAGATTTTCCCTATATAAGCCTATGTAGAACCATAGGGCACCTGGGCGGGGGGCATTTTTGTCCTCAGGGCTATAATTTGAACAATCTTGGTAGAAGTCCACTAGATGAAGCTTCAATCCATCAAAGACCTGGGCCATGCGGTTTCAGAGAAGAAGAATTTTAAAGATTTCCCCTATATAATCATGTAAAACCAAAGGGCCCCTGGGCGGGGACATTTTTGGCCACGGGGCTATAATTGAACAATCTTGGTAGAGGTCCACTAGATGAAGGTTTATATCAAATACCAAAGACCTGGGCCTTGCGGTTTCAGAGAAGAAGAAAGGGGGTCTTTCATTTGTGCCCATGCATGTTTTTTCTTTAAACTTTGTATATTAATAACTCAGCATATACAACCTATAAAAATGTATTTAATAAATTATATAAATCAAAATAGGATTCAGGAGGCCACTCTAACTGACTCCCTCCATTAGCTGGTGTCTGTCTCTAAATAAGTGCGTCTTAAATCTTATGTTTTATTTAGTTTCAAGTTCTGTGTTCTGGATTGAATGCGGAACTCCATAGGCATTCCTTTGATACTAAAAACCCTTTTGAATTAATTAAAGTTTTCATTTTCTGATAAAATAATTATCAAAAATCTCATTTTTTAATTAAAATTTTAAAAAAATATCAAAATTCAATCCCTAAGATAAATATGTTCTAGTCTTTGTCAAGATTTTATTTTGCTAGGAAAACTTGCCATACGTATCTTCTTTAGCTATGCCAAATTTCATGAAAATCCGAAACCGGTAACACTGTAGTTTTGCACCTTTAATGGATGTAAGTCGTTTCTGCAAAATTTACTACTTTATTGAAATCATCCAAAAACCTTACAAAAGGGCAATTCGTAACACTTACGTAATTAAAATGAGATTATACAAATCAAAATGAATACATATTGAGCTGATCTAGCTTAGAAACTATTAGAATATCATGAATTTCTGACATTTTCCTTTCATTTATACACTATGATCTATCTAAAATAGTAGATAGTAAAACACTAAATCAAAAGGTATTCTAATCAACAAACTAGGCTTAACAACATATATTGTTTTTTATTAGCAGCAAAATTATTGTGAACATGTGCAACTTTATTTAATGACTTTGCATAAGTCATGCTACTCAAATAGGTGTAAGGTAAGGAGATCCATTATTTTCATTTCAATACCAAGCTGGTAGGCAAGGACGCAATGGTCAATGGTTTGTTGTTACTAGTAAAAATAGTTCTGTTGGTAAATCCATGGCCAGATTAAGCCTTAGATATACTCTGTCTTTATGAACGCTGGATTATTATCCTAACAAAAGAGTTACAGTAATTATTGGTTAGTATTTCCAAAAATCGAAATGTCACTGATATTGAGTTTCTGTTGCAATGGATATCATTGATGGATGAGGCACAGACTATTTGGTGTAAACAAAGCTGTTCCATGACCTAGAGAAATTTTGCTATTAGACAGGGAGAGAAACAGTTTCCTTCCTTATAGTACACATGCATAAATATGTCTCTTTTCTGCATTGGTATTGTAATTGTTGACGTTTCTTTAGTGTCTTATTTTTTTCTATTTACTTTGTCAATATAGTGGTTAATTTATCGGAAGCGAGCTTTTAGTATTTTTTTTTTTGGTTGTAAAACTTTCAACCACTTCTTGAATGTTTCTGCTGAATGCAAGTTCACTTTTTTTTTAAGCACTGTTCTTGCTTGCTTTTGGTTCATTAATAATTACCAGTACATTTCTGTGTAATGTATCTCTCAGCTTAGAAATTGCATTGCAGTGTTTGGACAGAAAAAAGCATCACAATGTATTTACTGAAAATAATTTAAAATCCTATGAGTAATGCGATAACTACTCACAGATTGAATAATTATTATTGACAGTTTAAGTGCTTCTTGATATCTTACATATTGTGATTTGTAATTACTGCAACAACTGCTGAGTAAATGAAGTGAAAGACCTATACAAATATATAGACAACACAATCATGATCACATAAGTTTTGGAAGACTGACAAATGTACGACCGTGTGAATTCTAAAAGCAAATTCAAATGGCTTTGGAATACAGCTTTAGGAAGCCGTTTGATTTCGTTCATAGGGCTATACAAAAAGATAGATTGGGTAGTGCCAATGCAGATACAAATTCTGAAAACTTAATGTCCAGGAAAAGTAATCTCAAGTGTTATTGATTTTCCCTAGAGTAAACCTTTCTTTTTAAATTGACAGTTAGGGTTAAATAAACAAACAACAGTTTGACTTGAGAGTCATTTATCTCGAGTCGGATAACAAATCTCGCAAAATCTGAAGCAACATCTAAAGTGACTGGTATGTTGTTGATTTGAATGTTTAATCTAAACATCACCTTAGCATCATTACCAAATTAGACAAGAAAGACAGAAAGAAAACTGTACACATGATTACATGGGTGCATTTGATGACGTTTGTCATCAAAACCTTTGCGGTATAGTTCTGTAGACAAAATAGTTTGTTCCATAGGGGGCAACTTTTCCGAAATGGATGTTTTGAAATAATACTTATAAATAATGCTATGAACTACTTACACAAACCATACTATACTATAGCCATCCAAATTTAAAACAATAGTAAAGTATTATTAAACAGCATGGCCAAAACATGATAATCATATAATTTCACATTTTGCTGAATCAGGACTATCAGTATTCAGTCTGATAAACCACAATGTTACCGGTCCTCAATTTCCATCAAAATTCATCAACATGTTCCTAATATATGTGGGTAGTTTTTATGCTAAAATGGTGTCTTGACAAAAATTGGAACATGGTAAATATGCATTTAAAATTTTAATGAATACAAAAATAGGAGCTGAAATATGGGGACACAATCAAAGAAAACTGAATGCCCAGCCACTATTACTAGACATATAAGGTAATTCGTAGTATCAACTAACTCACCAATTATGGCTTTGATTCATAAAACATAGCAGCATTAGATATACAAAACTCTGAATACTGTAGACAAGTTTATGTGAGAGTACTCTCTGTTGTGATAGTGACTTCATAAAATATTAAATAAATTTACTACGGAAATAAAATTTAAAAGTGAATGCATGGTAATTATAAACGTTATACCCAAGGCAATTATTGTGCATAATTTCATCAAAATCCAAGCGTGGGCAGAAACCAATGCAAATTTCCTATACCTTGAAAGACCCCCTTTAAAGATTTTCCCAATATAAGCCAAGGTAGAACCAAAGGACCCCGCCCGGGGCATTTTTGTCCCCAGGGCTATAATTTGAACAATCTTGGTAGAGGTCCACTAGATGAAGCTTCATTCCAAATATCATAGACCTGGGCCATGCGGTTTCAGAGAAGATGATTTTTAAAGCTTTCCCCTGTATAATTCTATGTAAAACCAAAGGGACCAGGGGCTGGGGAATTTTGGCCACAGGGCTATAATTTGAACAATTTTTGTAGAGGTCGACCAGATGAAGCTTAATACCAAATATCAAAACCTGGGCCTTGTGGTTTCACAGAAGAAGATTTTGTAAAGATTTTCCCTATATAGGCCTATGTAGAACCATAGGGCACCTGGGCGGGGGGCATTTTTGTCCTCAGGGCTATAATTTGAACAATCTTGGTAGAAGTCCACTAGATGAAGCTTCAATCCATCAAAGACCTGGGCCATGCGGTTTCAGAGAAGAAGATTTTTAAAGATTTCCCCTATATAATTCTATGTAAAACCAAAGGGCCCCTGGGTGGGGACATTTTTGGCCACGGGGCTATAATTGAACAATCTTGGTAGAGGTCCACTAGATGAAGGTTTATATCAAATATCAAAGACCTGGGCCTTGCGGTTTCAGAGAAGAAGAAATTTAAAGATTTTCCCAATATAAGCCAAGGTAGAACCAAAGGACCCCGCCCGGGGCATTTTTGTCCCCAGGGCTATAATTTGAACAATCTTGGTAGAGGTCCACTAGATGAAGCTTCATACCTAATATCAAAGACCTGGGCCTTGCGGTTTCAGAGAAGAAGATTTTTAAAATTTTCCGTATATAAGTCTATGTAAAACCAAAGGGCGCCTGGAGCGGGGGCATTTTTGGCACCAGGGCTTTAATTTGAACAATCTTGGTAGAGGTCCACTAGATGAAGCTTCATACCAAATATTAAAGACCTTGGCCTTGCGGTTTCAGAGAAGAAGTTTTTTAAGCGTTTCCCTAAATAAGTCTATGTAAAACTGGTGGGCTGGGGCGCGGGAGCATTACTCTCCCCATGGCTATAATTTGAACAATCGTGGTAGAGGTCCATTAGATGTAGCTCCACACCAAATATCAAAGGCCTGGGCCTTGTGGTTTAACTGAAGAAGATTTTAAAGATTTACCCTATATAAGCCTGTGTAAAACTAAAGGCCCCCGTGGTGGGGGCATTTATCGCACCAGGCCTATAATTTGAACAATCTTGGTAGAGGTCCACTAGATGAAGCTTCACACCAAATATCAAAGAACTGGGCGTTGCGGTTTCAGAGAAGAAGAATTTTAAAAAAGTTTTTTAACTTATATAAGTCAATGTAAAACCAAAGGGCCCAGGAGCAGAGGCATTTTTGGCCCCAGAGCTATAATTTGAACAATCTTGGTAGAGGTCCACAAGATGAAGCTTCATACCAAATATCAAAGTCCTGGGCCTTGCGGTTTCAGAGAAGAAGAATTTTAAAAGATTTCCCTATATAAGTCTTTGTAAAACTGGTGGGCTCGGGGGCATTTTTCGCCCCAGGGCTATAATTTGTACAATCGTGGTAGAGGTCCACTAGATGAAGCTTCATACCAAATATCAAAGGCCTGGGTCTTGGGGTTGTAGAGAAGAAGATTTTTAAAATTTTCCATATATAAGCCTATGTAAAACCAAAAGCCCCCAGGGCGGGGACATTTTTGGCCCCCAGGGCTATAATTTGATCAATCTTTGTAGAAGTCCACTAGATGAAGCTTTATACCAAATATCAAAGACCTGGAGCATGCGATTTCAGAGAAGAAGGTTTTTATATATTTACCCTATTAAGCCTTTAATAAATCAAAGGCCCGGGGCGGAGGCATTTATTGCACTAGGCCTATAATTTGAACAATCTTGATAGAGGTCAACTAGATGAAGCTTCATTCCAAATATCATAGACCTGGGCCATGCGGTTTCAGAGAAGATGATTTTTAAAGCTTTCCCCTGTATAATTCTATGTAAAACCAAAGGGACCAGGGGCTGGGGAATTTTGGCCACAGGGCTATAATTTGAACAATTTTTGTAGAGGTCGACCAGATGAAGCTTAATACCAAATATCAAAACCTGGGCCTTGTGGTTTCACAGAAGAAGATTTTGTAAAGATTTTCCCTATATAGGCCTATGTAGAACCATAGGGCACCTGGGCGGGGGGCATTTTTGTCCTCAGGGCTATAATTTGAACAATCTTGGTAGAAGTCCACTAGATGAAGCTTCAATCCATCAAAGACCTGGGCCATGCGGTTTCAGAGAAGAAGATTTTTAAAGATTTCCCCTATATAATTCTATGTAAAACCAAAGGGCCCCTGGGTGGGGACATTTTTGGCCACGGGGCTATAATTGAACAATCTTGGTAGAGGTCCACTAGATGAAGGTTTATATCAAATATCAAAGACCTGGGCCTTGCGGTTTCAGAGAAGAAGAAATTTAAAGATTTTCCCAATATAAGCCAAGGTAGAACCAAAGGACCCCGCCCGGGGCATTTTTGTCCCCAGGGCTATAATTTGAACAATCTTGGTAGAGGTCCACTAGATGAAGCTTCATACCTAATATCAAAGACCTGGGCCTTGCGGTTTCAGAGAAGAAGATTTTTAAAATTTTCCGTATATAAGTCTATGTAAAACCAAAGGGCGCCTGGAGCGGGGGCATTTTTGGCACCAGGGCTTTAATTTGAACAATCTTGGTAGAGGTCCACTAGATGAAGCTTCATACCAAATATCAAAGACCTTGGCCTTGCGGTTTCAGAGAAGAAGTTTTTTAAAAGTTTCCCTAAATAAGTCTATGTAAAACTGGTGGGCTGGGGCGCGGGAGCATTACTCTCCCCATGGCTATAATTTGAACAATCGTGGTAGAGGTCCACTAGATGTAGCTCCACACCAAATATCAAAGGCCTGGGCCTTGTGGTTTAACTGAAGAAGATTTTAAAGATTTACCCTATATAAGCCTGTGTAAAACTAAAGGCCCCCGTGGTGGGGGCATTTATCGCACCAGGCCTATAATTTGAACAATCTTGGTAGAGGTCCACTAGATGAAGCTTCACACCAAATATCAAAGAACTGGGCGTTGCGGTTTCAGAGAAGAAGAATTTTAAAAAAGTTTTTTAACTTATATAAGTCAATGTAAAACCAAAGGGCCCAGGAGCAGAGGCATTTTTGGCCCCAGAGCTATAATTTGAACAATCTTGGTAGAGGTCCACAAGATGAAGCTTCATACCAAATATCAAAGTCCTGGGCCTTGCGGTTTCAGAGAAGAAGAATTTTAAAAGATTTCCCTATATAAGTCTTTGTAAAACTGGTGGGCTCGGGGGCATTTTTCGCCCCAGGGCTATAATTTGTACAATCGTGGTAGAGGTCCACTAGATGAAGCTTCATACCAAATATCAAAGGCCTGGGTCTTGGGGTTGTAGAGAAGAAGATTTTTAAAATTTTCCATATATAAGCCTATGTAAAACCAAAAGCCCCCAGGGCGGGGACATTTTTGGCCCCCAGGGCTATAATTTGATCAATCTTTGTAGAAGTCCACTAGATGAAGCTTTATACCAAATATCAAAGACCTGGAGCATGCGATTTCAGAGAAGAAGGTTTTTATATATTTACCCTATTAAGCCTTTAATAAATCAAAGGCCCGGGGCGGAGGCATTTATTGCACTAGGCCTATAATTTGAACAATCTTGATAGAGGTCAACTAGATGAAGCTTCATACCAAATATCAAAGACCTGAACCTTGCAGTTTCAGAGAAGAAGATTTTTAAAGATTTACCTTATATAAGTCTATGTTAAACCAACGGGCCCGAGTATAATTTGAACAATCTTGGTAGAGGTCCACTAGCTGAAGCTTCATACCAAATATCAAAGACTAGGCCTTGTGATTTCAGAGAAGACGATTTTTAAATATTTTCCCTTTATAAGCCTATGAAAAATCAAAGGGCCCCGGGGCGGGGGCATTTTTGGCTCTAGGGCAATAATTTGAACAATCTTGATAGAGGTCCAATAGATGAAGCTTCACTCTAAATATCAAAGACCTGGGCCTTGCGGTTTCAGAGAAGAAGATTTTTGAAACCTGGGCCTTGTGATTTCAGAGAAGACGATTTTTAAATATTTTCCCTTTATAAGCCTATGAAAAATCAAAGGGCCCCGGGGCGGGGGCATTTTTGGCTCTAGGGCAATAATTTGAACAATCTTGATAGAGGTCCAATAGATGAAGCTTCACTCTAAATATCAAAGACCTGGGCCTTGTGGTTTCAGAGAAGAAGATTTTTAAAGATTTTCACTATATAAGACCTATGTAAAACAATAAGGGCCCTGGAGCGGGGGCATTTTTGGCCCCATGGCTATAATTTGAACAATCTTGGTATAGGTCCACTAGATGAAGCTTCATACCAAATATCAAAGGCCTGCGCCACGCGGTTTCAGAGAAGATTTTTTTAAATTATAAGTAAAAAAATATATTTTTAGCTCCTGTGACCTAGACGTGGAACCGACAGGTACAGTTTTAACAACTTTGAAAGGGGGCCACCTAAGAATAATTCCTGTGAATGTTGGTCAAAATCGGATCAGTGGTTTGGGAGATGTCATTTGAAGAAAAAGTATACGCAGCACGGACGCACGACGGACAAAAAGTGATCCCAAAAGCTCACCTTGTCACTACGTGACATGTGAGCTAAAAATCGGCATTTTCAGCAATTAAAGGGACGTAACTCTATGCTAAATGGGCCGACTTGGCCAGTTTTCGAACTCATCCGAGTTTTTATCTCCAGTCACCTTACATATAAGTTTCAGAAAGATTCGCTCAAAACTGAAGGGGCTACGGTGATGGCAAGGTCAAAAATCGGCATTTTCAGCAATCAAAGGAACGTTATTCTATGATAAATGGGCCGACTTGGCCGGTATTCGAACTCATCCGAGTCTTTATCCCCAGCCACCTTACTTATAAATTTCAGAAAGATCAGATCAAAACCGTAGGGGCTACGGTGATGACAAGGTAAAACAGCGGCATTTGCAGCAATCAAAAATACATTACTCTATGATAAATGGGGAGACTTGGCCGGTTTTCGAATTCATCCGAGGTTTTATCCCCAGCCACCTGACATATAAGTTTCAGAAAAATCTGATCAAAACTGAAGGCGCTATGGTGATAACAAGCATTTTCCAATTGTAAGTCTATGGGACCTAGTGGTTGCCATAGCAACCAAAGTTTTTGTGCCATTTCGAAAAAAAGCTTAGTCATCAATGTCCCACTAGAGGCATGCTACAGATGAGGAATGATTGAGATGAGCCTGCAGGCTGCAGAAATATAGCTGCCCAAAAGTGTGGACAGACGGATGGACGACGGAGGGACTACCATCCTATAAGCTCCCCTGGAGCCTTTGGCCCAGGTGAGCTAAAAACAGCATTTGCTAATGCAGACCATATTCTTTCCTTTAATAGTAAAATTGGAAGTGTTTTTCACACATCAGTTTCTGATTGAATTAAAACATGCTTTGTTCATTGGGTTTTTCGAATCATACACACAAATACAAACACTTTAGGTCCTGGCCCTTTCATCTGGACGTACACTGAACTGATAAGTCAAGACCCATATATTCGCCTTACATGATGTGCTTTCTTCTTCGATGGGTAACCATATTTTTCTTCCTCCTAAACGAGTTCCCACAGATTTCACATGTAAAAGGTTTTTCGCCAGTATGGACTCTCTTATGCTCATTAAGTGATTTTGCAGTACGAAATCTTCGGCCACAAATCTCACAGCAATGGGGCCATTCATTATTATGCACCATTTTGTGTCGTTTCAGCGACGAACCATCAGCGTAACCTCGCTGACAAACATCGCAAACATATCTTTTTTCACCAGTATGTGTGATCTTGTGGCGCCAAAGATAATCCAATCTTTTGAACAGTTGCCCACATTCCTGACAACAGTATGGCGTTCTGTCCGAGTGGACATCCTTATGGGACCTCAGAGCAGTCCGACTAACAAAAGTTTTTCCGCAAGTACGACAGGTGTAGGGTCGCTCACCAGTATGTCTACTACGTTTGTGATAGGTCAAGGACTCAAAACGCAGGTACTTTTTATCACATTGATCGCAATCAAATGTCCTCCTGGGAGTGCCTGGCTGAGATAATCTGGATTTGCTGATTCCACCCGAACTCTTCTGTGTTAATGTCTTTTGCTCAGATACCTCTCTTTTGGTAACCTGAAAAAAAAGAAGACCATGGATGGTCCTGTATCGCTCACCTGAGCTAAAAGATTCAACGTTTCAGGAAGTTCTAGTTGTTACTCATGGAGAAATACTGATGACAAGGTCATCAAGAGGGCTATGATGGCCCTGCCTCGCTCACCTGATCCACAGAGTAACAAGTGGGCACCGTGGAGGGCCATTATTGACCCCAGGGCTATAATGTGCATAAAGTTGAGGGAGGTCTAAAAAGGTGAAGCTTCATACCAAATATCAACAAAGGCTACATTTGAACAGAGAAGAAGCTTTTTATAGATTTTTCCTATAAAAGTTTATGTAAAACCAAACGGCCCCGCGACAGGGGCAATTTTTGGTCTCAGGACTATAATTTGAAGAATCTTCATAGAGGTCCACTAGATGAAGCTTCATACCAAATATCAAAGACCCAGGCCTTGTTGTTCAAGAGAAGACGATTTTTCAAAATTTTCCCTAAATAAGTCTATGTAAAACCAAAGGGCCCCGGAGCAGGGGCTTTTTGGCCCCAGGGCTATAATTTGAACCATCTTGGTAGAGGTCCACAATATGAAGCTTCATATCAAATATCAAAGTCCTAGGCCTTGCGGTTTCAGAGAAGAAGATTTTTAAAGATTTTTTCTCTCTATAAGCCTATGTAAAACCAAATGGCCCCAGGGCAGGGGCCAATCTTGGTAGGGGTCCACTAAATGAAGCTCCATACCAAATATAAAAGACCTGGGCCTTGCGGTTTCAGAGAAGAAAAATTACAAGATTTTCCCTATATAATCCTATGTAAAAGGAAAGGGCCCCAGGGCGGGGACATTTTTGGCCCCAGCACTATAATTGGAACAATCTAGGTAGGGGTCCACTAGATGAAGCTTCACACCAAATATCAAAGACCTGGGCCTTGCGGTTTCAGAGAAGATTTTTTTTAAAGATTTTCCCAATATAATCCTATGTAAAAGGAAAGGGCCCCGGGGCGGGGGCATTTTTGGTCCGAGCACTTTAATTTGAACAAACTAGGTAGGGTCCACTCGATGAAGCTTCATACCAAATATCAAAGACCTTGGCCTTGTGGTTTCAGAGATGAAGACTTTTAAAGATTTTCCCTATACATGTATAGTTCTATGTAAAACCAAAGGGCCCCGGGGCGGGGGCACTTTTGGCCTCTGTACTATAATTTGAACAATCTTGGTAGGGGTCCACTCGATGAAGCTTCAAACCAAATATCAAAGACCTGGGCCTTGTGGTTTCAGAGAAGAATATATTTCAAGTTGTTGGTGAAAAAAATCTATTTTTGGCTCCTATGACCTAGATGTGCAACGGACCGGAACCATTTGAACAACTTTGAAAGGGGACCACCTAAGGTTCATACCTGTGAAGTTTGATCAAAATCCGATCAGTGGTTTAGGAGGAGATGTCGTTTGAAGAATTGTTTACGGACGCACGCACGGATGACGGGCGACGGACGAAAAGTGATCACAAAAGCTTACGTGACAGGTGAGCTAAAAACAGGCGAAAACAGGATGTTTCTGTAATCAAGGGATGTAACTCTATGACAGATTGGCTGACCTCGTCAATTTTCGAACTCATTTCAGCTTTTATCCCCGACTTACTTATGCATAAGTTTCAAGAAGATCTGATGAAAACTAGAGGGGCTATAGTGATGACAATGTTATAAATAGGCATTTTCTGCAATCAAAGGGGCGGATCTCTAAGAAAGATAGGCTGGCCTCATCAGTTTTCGAACTCAACTAAGCTTTTATCAAGAAGATCTGATAAAAACTGAAGGGCTAGGGTGATGACAAGGTCAAATATAGGCATTTTCAGCAAGCAAGGGGATGCAACACCACAATTAATGGGCTGACCTTTCCAGTTTTCAAACTCATCTGAGCTTCTATCCCTGACTTACTTATGTATAAGTTTCAAAAAGAGTTCCATAAAAAGGAGACGAAACTCTCATTATGAGAGATAGGCAGACATTACCAGTTTTCAAACTCATCCCACTTTTTAATCCCAACCTACATATATGCTAGTTTCAGGAAGATTCGATAAAAACTAAAGGACTAATGTGATGACAAGGTACAAAATAGGCATTTTCAGCAAAGAAGGGGACTTAACTCAGGGAGTAATGTGATAACAATGTTAGTTTGCAAACACATTCAAGCTTTTATCTCTAACTTACATGTAAGTTTCAGGAAGGTCTGTTCAAAACATAGGGACTTATGATGATGACATTGTCAAAAATGGACATTTTCAGCAATCAAAGGGATAAAATAAAGGCCGACTTCATCAACTTTTAAACTCAGCTGAGGTCTTACTAACATGTAAGATTCAAGAAGATCCAATGGAATCTGAAGGGGCTACAGTTAGGACAGAAATACTCGTTTTCAGCTATCACGGGGACTAACTCTATGATAGGCCGACCTCCCAGTTTTCGACTTCATCCGAGCTTTTATCCCTGACTTACTTGTTTGTCAGTTTCAAGAACATCCGATCAAAACTGAATGGGGCTACGGTGATGACAAGGTAAGCAAATAAGCATTTTCAGCAAAGGAGGGGACATAATTCAGTCAGCAATCGACCAACATCGCTAGTTTTCAAATTCATCCGGGCTTTTAACCATGCCTTACTTGTACATAAGTTTCATGAAGATCCAATCAAAATTAAAGGGGCTCCGGTGATGACAAGGTCAAAAAGCAGCATTTTCAGCAATAAAAGGGATGTAACTCTATGATAAATGGGCCGACTTGGCCTGTTTTCGAACTCATCCCAGTTTTTATCCCCAGCCACATCACATATAACTTTCAGAAAGATCCGTCCAAAACTGAAGGGGCTACGGTGATGACAATGTCAAAAATCGGCATTTTCAGCAATCAAAGCTATGTAACTATGGTAAATATGCCAACTCGGCTTGTTTCCGAACTCATCCGAGTTTTTATCTCCAGCCATCTTAGATATAAGTTTCAGAAAGTTCCGATAAAAAATTAAGGCGCTAACGTGATGACAAGGTAAAAAATTGGCATTTTCAGCAATCAAAGGGACGTAACTCTACAATAAATGGGCCGACTTGGTCGGTTTTCGAACTCATCTGAGGTTTTATCCCCAGCCACCTTACATGTAAGTTTCAGAAAGATCTGATCAAAACTGAATGGGCTAAGGTAATGACAAGGTCAAAAATCGGCATTTCTAGCAATCAAGGAGACGTAACTCTACAACAAATGAGCTCACTTGGCCGGTTTTCGAACTCATCTGAGCTTTTATCCCTAGCCACCTTACGTATAAGTTTCAGAAAGATCCGATCCAAACTGATGGTGCTACGGTGATGACAAGCATTTTCCCATTGTAAGACTATGCGACCTTGTGGTTTCCATATCAACCAAAGTTTTCGAGTGATTTCGATAAAAATCTAATGTCATCAATGCCCCACAAGAGGCATACTACAGATAAGAAATGATTGAGATCAGCCTGCAGGCTTTCAGAGATATAGCTGGTCAAATGTGTTGACAGATGACGAACGGACGGACGGACGACGGAGGGACTACCATCCTATAAGCTCCCCTGCAGCCTTCGGCCCAGGTGAACTAAAAACGTTTTCTGTAAAAATACAACATAACTTCCAATGAGAGCCAATCCGTTGTCCGGCTGCCTTGAACAAGTAAAATTTTATTAATTCACTAGCTCAGTACAATGTTCACGGGGGTAATACCATTTTCTATACCTGTGTTGTCGACCGAGCCGGTACTGTGTAAAGTTGCTGTTGACCGAGAAATACGGTTTTCGACCGAGCAGTACGGATGTCGACAGAGGGGGGGTCTTCGATTTTTATGCACTTGGAGAGGCGAAAACGTTAGTTTAAACATTTACAAATGATGTCGATGTTTTAGAGAGACAATCTGTTAATTGTCTGTTCACTAATTGAGAGTCGTGAGTCTGAAAAACGCTATAAAATAGCGGATCTGTCGAAAAAAATCATTTTTCACAGAATATCATTAATCTAATGCTTAATGAAAAGTAGCAAAGCAATAAAACACCATATATATTTTATCTACCATTTACGCTTCAACAACAACGTGGATTTGACATAATTCATGCACTCTGGGAGTTTTTATAGACCTTTGAAAAATGTCGGGATACGGATGTCGATTATTAGAAATACGACCGTCGATACCATCCTAGTCTGATTGATACGACTGTCGACGATATATAAAAACTACATTTCATGTACTGCTGTTAAAATACATGATTTATTCTATGATTATTACTGAAATCTGCACTATTAGGCAGATTTCACTGGGAACCATGAAGAAAAATGTATGTTTTGTGCGAAATAGAGTCTTAAAGTCGCAACAATCACCAAGAATAACTCCATCCTTAACTCTCCCATATTTAGTTTACACAACATAATACAAGGCTGGTCACTGATGTAAACACTTGAACATGTAAATGCCAAATCAGATTGAAATTAAACTGCAAAAAATGTTGTAAACCTGTGCAAATGCTCTTGAAGAATGATGTCGGAAAGATCACAGCTGCTTGAAGTTTAAATGCTTAAACATTTCAAATTTGTTTGAAAGGGCCATAACGAAATTGAATATTGACTACGTCAATATTAACATTCATGTTTAGGGTTTTAGCTCACCAGAGCCGAAGGCTCCGGGGGAGCTTATAGGATAGGCAGTTGTCCGTCGTCGTCTGCGTCTGCGTCGTCTTCGTCAACATTTTCAAACGACATCTCCTCTGAAGCCACAGGGCCGATTCAGCCCAAATTTCATCTGTAGCATCCTTTGGCAGGGGGATTGAAAGTTTGTGTTTTTAATGAAAATCGGCTCATTAGTTTGGTTGCTATGGCAACTTAGAGTTTCCATAGACTTATAATGGGGAAAATAGAAAAATGGCATTTACTGCCAAGCCTCTGCAGATATTTTGACAAAACTTTCATAGAAATGTTCCATGGGTAATCTACTATCTGCCATATGATATTAGGCCTTCTGCTCATTTTTATTGGTTACCATGGAAACCAAAATGCAGAAAATAGACAAAAAAATACTTAAAAAATCATCTCCTCGGAAACCATATGCTCTAGGAGGCTGAGACTTTATGAAAATATTCACCATATTTGCCTTTACAGGTTTTATGTTTTTTATGAAATTTGGCCTTTTAGTTTTGTTGCTATGGCAACTAAGAGTTTCCATTGACTTATAATGGGGAAAACTGAAAAATGGCATTTACTGCCAAGTCATTGCAGATATTTTGACAAAACTTACATAAACATGTTCCTTGTGTAAACTTCTTTCAGCCATATTCTTTTATGTCAACCTGTGAAGGGGGTTGTGGTTGTGCCAGGGCCATGCCCCGCCCCTCTACTTCATAAAATGCCTCATAACTCAGAAACCTTACAGATCCCAACCCCTAAACCATATATATTCGTGTTCCTTATGATAAGATGCATTAAGTGACACCAACCTGGGGGTCCCCCGGGATGTGCCGGGGACATGCCCTGCCCCCTCTATTTCATAAAATGCCATTTATCTCAGAAACCATTCAGATTCCCACCCCTAAACTATATATATTCTTGTTCCTTATGCTAAGATGCATTAAGTGACACCAACCTGGGGGTCCTCCGGGATGTGCCGGGGACATGCCCCATCCCCTCCACTTCATAAAATGCCATATATCTCAGAAACCATACAGATCCCCACCCCTAAACTATATATATTCTTGTTCCTTATGCTAAGATGCATTAAGTGACACCAACCTGGGGGTCCCCCGGGTTGTGCCGGGACCATGCCCAACCCCCTCCACTTCATAAAAGGCCAAATATTCCAGAAACCTTACAGATCCCCTGCCCTAAACCATATATATTCTTGTTCCTTATGATAAGACACATTCAGTGACACCAACCTAGGGGTCACCCAGGGTGCTCCCGGGCCTTGCTTCACCCCTTGACTTCACAAAAGACCATATATCTGAGAAACTGTTCAGAGCCCCACCCCTAAAACATATATATTCTTGTTCCTTATGATAAGACGCAATCAGTGACACCAGCATGCAGGTCCACCCAGGGTGCCATGCCACCCCTTTACTTCATTAAAATCCATATATCTCAGAAACCATACAGATCCCCACCCCTAAACAATATATATTCTTGTTCATTATAATAAGATGCATTAAGTGACACCAACCTGGAGGTCCCCCGGGATGCCGGGGATATGCCCCGACCCTCCACTTCATAAAAGGCCATTTATCTCAGAAACCATTCAGATCCCCACCCCTAAACCATATATATTCTTGTTCCTTATGATAAGACACATTAAGTGACACCAACCTGTGGGTCCCCCGGGATGTGCCGGGGACATGCCCCACCCTTTCCACTGCATAAAATGCCATTTATCTAAGAAACCATTGAGATCCCCACCCCTAAACCATATATATTCTCATTCCTTATGATAAGTTGCATTCAGTGACACCAAATTTGGGGTCCCCTGGGATGTGCCGGGACCATGCCCAACCCCCTCCTCTTAGTAAAAAAACAAATATTCCAGAAACCTTACAGATACCCACCCCTAAACCATATACATTCTTGTTCCTTATGATAAGACACATTCAGTGACACCAGCTTAGGGGTCACCCAAGTATTTGCAGATATTTTGACAAAACTTACATAGACATGTTCCTTGAGTAAACTTCTCTCAGCCATATGCTTTTATGTCAACCTGGGGGTCCCCTAGGTTGTGCCGGGGCCATGCCCCGCCCCCTCCACTTCATAAAATGCCTTATATCTCAGATACCTTGCAGATCCCAACCCCTAAACCATATATATTCTTGTTCCTTATGATAAGATGCATTAAGTGACACCAGCCTGGGGGTCCCCCGGGATGTGCCGGGGACAGGCCCGGTCCCCTCTATTTCATAAAATGCCATTTATCTCAGCAACCATTCAGATCCCCACCCCTAAACTATATATAGTCTTGTTCCTTATGCTAAGATGCATTAAGTGACACCAACCTGGGGGTCCCCCGGGATGTGCCGGGGACATGCCCCACCCCCTCCACTTCATAAAATGCCATTTATCTCAGAAACCATTGAGATCCCCACCCCTAAACCATATTTACTTTTGTTCCTTATGATAAGATGGACTCAATGACACCAACCTGGGGGTCCCCGGGATGTGCCGGGGCCATGCCCCACCCCCTCCACTTCATAAAAGGCCCAATACCCCAGTAACCTTACAGATCCCCACCCCTAAACCATATATATTCTCGTTCCTTGTGATAAGTTGCATTCAGTGACACCAACTTGGGGGTCCCCTAGGATGCGCGGGGGCCATGCCTAACCCCGTCCACTTCATAAAAGGCTTAATATTCCAGAAACCTTACAGATCCCCACCCCAAAACAATATATATTCTTGTTCCTTATGATAAGACACATTCAGTGACACAAACCTAGGGGTCACCCAGGGTGTGCCTGGGCCACACGACCCCTCGACTTCACAAAAGACCATATATCTGAGAAACTATTCAGAGCCCACCCCTTAACCATATATATCCTTGTTCCTTATAATAAGTCGCAAACAGTGACACCAGCACGGGGGTCCCCCCGGGGTGCCACGGGCCATGCCCCATCCCTTTTCTTCATTAAAATCCATGTATCTCAGAAACCGTTCAGATCCCCACCCCTAAAACATATATATTCTTGTTCCTGATAATAAGACTCCACTTAATAATAGGCAATATATCTCAGAAACCATTCAAATCCCCATCCTATAATCACATATATTCTCGTTCATTGTTATTAGACACATTCTGTCAACCCTGTCTTGGGGGTCAGCAGGGGTCATTTCTCTCCCTTCCACTTCATAAAAGGGCCTCATATCTCAGAAACCATTCAGATCCCCACCATTTAACCATATATATTCTTGATCTTTTTGATAAGACATATTCAGTGACAACAATCTTTGGCTTTTCTGGGATCTGCAATGCCCGAATCCCTCCATTGCTTAAAAGGCCTTACGTCTCAGGAACCATACATATCCCCACCGCTAAACCATATACATGTATGTCTCTGTTCCATTTTATAAGACCCATTTAGTGACACCAATCAGGGCTCCATTGGGCACTGCCCACCTGAGCTCTGGTTTATGAAATTTGGCTCTTTGGTTTGTTTGCAATGGCAAGTTAAGAGTTTCCATTGACTTATAATGGGGAAAATTGAAAAATGACATTAATGCCTCTCAAGATATTTTGTCAAACTTTCATAGAAATGTTCCTTTAATAATGTTCTTTTTGGCCTATTGCCATAGATGTGAAATTGTCAATTGTCATCTGTTGTCTTCAAGCGACCAGACCTCTGAAGCCACTAGTCTGATTGGGTCGAAATTTTATCTGTAGCAGCCTTGGCAGCAGGGCTTCCCTGGTTAGTTAAAATACATTGCTGCCTGTGGGCAGTGGCCCCCTGAGCTCTGGTGAGCATTGTGGCCCATGGGCCTCTTGTTTTTTTTTGTTGTTTTGTTTTTGGTTTTACGGCCCTTTCAAGATTATTTCACTCATATCGAGCCGATCGTTAATCAGAGGTGGGTGAAAACCGGAGTACCCGGAGAAAAACCACCTGACCTTCCGTTGCAGAACTTGGCGTCTCACATGTGACCTGAGCGAGGCTCGAACCGCAGCGTTGAGAGACCTAATGATCAAGAGTCAGCGCTCTTAACCACTAGGCCACGGAGGCCCGTTGTTTAGGTTTTGAGCCCAGAACTTCAAGCACATGTGCAGAGACGAATATTTCTCAACAAATGCCATGACAAACAGTAGGGTTGATCAGCAGACATTACGAAAACATGCCTATTAAAATAAATTGACAATTTTACCCCAAAAACAAAAATGAAAATTTTCAGAAAAAAAATCTGATACTTTTTTATATTTCTGTTCAAAATTAGATTGTGTGAACGCGCGGTTCTAACAAGTACCCAGAATCTGTGTATATGAGCAGAAATATGAAAAAAAAAGGTTTACTCCTGTAAACCCCAGTTTCACTATATAAAAGTGGGGTTCAAGGGGGTCAAAAGTATATAGGCGTGTTTTCGTGATGAGCTCCTTTTCCGACTACCCAAAATTCCAAAGCAGAAAAGCTCTTCAGTCGCCGTGACTATCACAGACTTGTCCGAATAACTTTTTTCATAGAAAACAGCCGCAGTGACTGAGGTCAGAGTGTTGTGTTAGGGGGTTATCTTGGACTTGGCAAACAGTGAAGACCCAGACCAGACGCCACAGAATGCGGCGTCTGATCAAGATCTACACTATATACTTACAAATCGGATTTCAATGGTAAATTTAGCAGGTTAAACCACAGTCCAGGACTTTTCTGACCTATAGTCAGCGACAATCGACCCACCAGTACTCTTAGTGCTTTGATTTTGCGTTTGTTATGTGTGCGCAAGTGCATATTTAAGTAAAGGAGGTATAAATGGTTAACGCTGAGCTGAAATCGACCGTACATGAGTACTGGTAAACCGTTTAGTGGGTCTTAGCCTGCCCACGCAAAGTGGTGCGAGTTGGATCGTCCGTGCATATAATGACATTTTATCTCAATGTCGGGTAAAAGTCCCACAATATTGAAAGCAGCGTCCCCAAAATGACCCAAATAGTGTTGACGGGAACGTTAAACCTCCCTCAAACAAACAAACATAACCAGGTAACTAAACCGACATGTTAAGATAGTTTATCAGTTGTCTATGTTGATATTAGAACAGACTTTTTGTCATTCCTAACGGGGATGACATGTTGGTTTTCACTGGGCAATGTCTTGACATGTCCCATGCTTCGCTGTATTTGAAACAAAAGTCACCTATTAGCGGTAATATGGTTTCTAATAAGTTGTTTGGAATTGTGGGTATACAAATGCTGACGGGTGGTCAATGACAGTATGGTCGTCGTGATTTCCTCACCAGATGCAGTTTTGCAGCCAGTGTCGGACCCTGGATAACACAACACGGAACTGTTCAAGACCGCTGTACCCTATAACTTGTCTACGGAAGGCTTTCTAAGATTTTTTAAAAAGCTACACGTGTATATTTAAACGTAATTTAGTAATCGGCATAATATGATTTAATAGAGAAGAAGAAGAACAAGAAGACAGTATACCTTGCCACACATCTGCGTCACTGTCACCACCAACACTTCCAATATGTCTAGGGATGGCTTTGTTGAACCGTAAATTTCTCATTTCGTAAATTTCACACCCAAAATTACATATGGTCAATTTCGAAAAATTTTGATGTCTGAATTTTCTGACGTATAAAGAATTGGTCACACATGTGAAGAATTCGTTGACAATGTCTGACGTGTAAAGAAATGGTAAGTATTCGTCACACCTGTGACCTGTGTTTATGGGGTGTGGATAATTTGTACCAATTACTATTACACGTGTCTTACATGTAAAGAACTGGTACCGATTCCTCACACATGAGAAGAATTGATACCAATTTCTCACACAAGAGTATAATTGATACCATTACTTCACACATGTGAGGAATCGGTATCAAATCCACACAGAAGCCTCCGTGGTGTAGTGGTTACGCTACTCGCCTTGTAAACTAGGGGTCGCAGGAGCGATCCCTGGCTTCTCCGGACTTTCGGATGAGTCTTTAAACCGAGGTTCCGTCTCCATATGACCTTAGTGTTTGGTGGGACGTAAAACTCAAACACTCACTCACTCACAAAATCCACACACATGTGAAGAATCTTAATTAGTTGACTACCAACTTCCACTGGCTGTAATAGTTTCTGAAAAATTAATTATTTTGATTAAAATTTGACCGTGTCTGGAGATAAGTTCGGGGTAATCCTAAGATCATCATTTGAACAAATTATGATGTGCTGGAGTCCTATCTGTTACATACAAAGTTTCTTGACTGGTCCTAGAGAAGCTTTTCAATGGTCTTACCATATATGGGTGTGGTAGCCATCTTGGTCATGTGACCCAGATGCCGCGAACAAACTAGCGTTCTCCCTACCCAAAGAGGTTCAAAACATATTGGCTTTGATTGGCCAATCGGTTTTCAGACATTACGAAAACACGTATGGGGCGCCGTTTTACTATTTAATCCGTATTTATAGATATCCATAAATCCAATTATGGATATCCATAATTCGATTTATGGATATCCATAAATCAGCCGAATAATGGATACCCATAATTCGAATTATGGATAGCCATAAATCGAATTATGGATATCCATAATTCGATGAATGGACATCATTAATTCAGATCGATTTATGGATATCCATAATTCGATAAATGGATATCCTTTTTTCCTCTGATTTATGGATATCCATAATTCATATCGATTTATGGATATCCATAATTCGAATTATGGATAAATCGATTTATGGATATCCATAATTCGAATTATGGATATCCATAAATCACCGCCAAAGCTTTTGATTTCTCCCTAAAACACGTGATTGTTTATTGTAAAAATCTTCAAAATCTTCAAGGTCTTCATCCTCGCTGTAAGATGATGGCCAGTCAAAGGGACCTATCTGCTGTGCAGCCTTTCCGCCCGTAAGGCTTCCAAAGCAACGGACGGCATACGCTGAACGCCCGCCATGTGTGCAGTTAAATATCGGAACCAGCCGTGAGATCTGGAAATTCCGGCCAAAGCATCCGGTCCCTCTGCAATCACCTCTATGAGGACTGCGAACATAATCGGACGTAAGATTATAATGATCCAAACAGGCAATCCGTGCATGCTTTCTGGAGATAAATGCACATGGTCGTTATATATAGTATTAACATATATCCATATAACACTCTATTTGACGGCCCCTGCCATTGGGGCTTGAAGAAATAGATGGGCTGCATGATGCTTCCACGCAGAGCTGATACCGACCCGCACACGAGTACTGGTAAACCGCTTAGAGGATCTAAGCCTGCCCAGGCAAAGCGATACGAGCCAGCCCGTCCATGTTAATAAACCCTATTGGTTCATTTGGGCGGCAGGGCTTGAGATGTCATTTCAACTCAAGGTCGGGTAAAAGTCCCACAAAATTGGAAGCAACGTCTCCAAAATGACCTTTACATGGTTGACGGGGACGTTAAACCTCAAATCAAACAAACACTCTACTTGAGATGTATGGAGTATCAAGCAGATTCAGATATATCTCCTTACCCCCACCCATTGGGGCTTCGAGGAATAGATTTGGCTGCATGAGCTGAGAGTGCTGATAAATCGTTTAGAAGGTCTAAGTCTGTCCAAACTAAGTCGTGCGAGTCAATGGGCGACAGGGATTGAGATGTTTGTTTGTTTGTTTGTATTTGAGTTTAACGGCACAGTCAACACTAATTTATGTCATTTTTGAGCCGGTCAGTTTACCTATCCACACTTTTTCTGGACAGGCTTATACGTAAGCAGTTAACCAGCACAGTGCACATTCTTTCGCCAGAAACTGACAACTGCCCTTTTTGAATCAGCGGAAGGGAGAGAATGACTGTAGAAAATATTTCATGATCAATCTCCACGAAAGAATGTTGCCGACCCCGGCAGGTATCGAATCCGCTTCCTCCTGATCACCAGTCAGACGCACATCCGACTGAGCTACCGAAGCCGGCGGGATTGAGATGTCATTCAATCTCAATGAAGGCTTAATGACCAACATAACTGGAAGCAACGTCTCCAAAATGCCCTAAATAACATTGAAGGGGACGTTAAACTTCAAATCAAACAAAACATATCTCTCCCACACCATAGGCAACCACTAAGCCCACCCGACATAACCTCCAACTCCATCCCGGCTTTTATTACACACCTAAATCGGAAATCTGACGCGAATAGTCAAGTTTTTTTTTTTTTTTTTTTTTTTTTGCAAAGGGAGCAGTCATTATTCATTAGGTTTATTTGCAGAGGAGAATTATGGATATCCATAATTCGATTTATGGATATCTATAAATCAGCCGAATAATGGACATCCATAATTCGAATTAAGGATATCCATTATTCGATTAATGGATATCCATATTTCGATCTAAATTAATGATATCCATAAATCGATTTATGGATATCCATAATTCGATTTATGGACATCCATAATTTGATTAAAGGATATCCATAAATCAGCCGAATAATGGATATCCATTATTCGATTTATGTATATCATTAATTCACATCGATTTATGGATATCCATAATTCAAATTATGGATATCCATAATTCGAATTATGGATATCCATAAATAATTATGGATATCCATAAATAATAATGGATATCCATAATTCGAATTATGGATATCTATAAATAACTAGAGCCAGTGTTTATGAAACACAATGCCCCCAACTGCTTGACCCTAACACTGCTTGTCCCTAACAGTAATTGAGATATCTTGTTTTTATGTGGCTGTAATGCTGAAATTACACAAGAAAAGCTGTAGTTAATCAGGTCGTTTATTGAGATATCTTGCTTACAAGCTGAAAACACGAAAAAAATCAAAGGGCCATAACTCAAGAAAAAAAAATTGGATTTTTTTCAAAAGTTAATCAGTTCATCTACTCATCATACCCAACCAGTCTGTGAAGTTTTGGGGAAAAACCTCATATAGTTTTTGAGATATCTTGCTTACAAACTTAAAACGCGAAAAATTTCAAAGGGCCATAACTCAAGAAAAAAATATAGGATTTTTTTTCAACAGTTAATCAGTTCATCTACACATCATCCCAAACCAGCTTGTAAAGTTGCAGGGCAATCGCTCAAACAATTATTGAGATATCTTGCTTACAAGCTGAAAACACGAAAAAAATCTAAGGGCCATAACTCAAGAAAAAAAAATCGGATTTTTTTCAAAAGTTGATCAGTTCATCTACTCATCATCCCCGACAAGTCTGTGAAGTTTCGGGGAAAAACCTCAAATAGTTTTTTTAGATATCTTGCTTACAAACTTAAAACGCGAAAAATTTCAAAGGGCCATAACTCAAGAAAAAAATTTCGGATTTTTTTCAAAAGTTAATCAGTTCATCTACTCATCATCCCCAACCAGCATGTAAAGTTTCAGGGCAATAGCTCAAACAGTTTTTGAGATATCTTGCTTACAAGATTTCATAGTATTTTTTGCAAAGGGGCATAACTCAAAAAAGGGGCATAATCCTGACGAGAAAAAAAACACGGGTCAATTATTTTTTCATGAGGAATCCATATATGAAATTTCAAAAACCTAGCACCCATGGTTCTAAAGTTATGCTATGCAGTAAAAAGTGGGACGGACGTAAGGACGGAAGGACGGAAGGACGCCAAAACGCGAAAAATTTCAAAGGGCCATAACTCAAGAAAAAAATTTCGGATTTTTTTCAAAAGTTAATCAGTTCATCTACTCATCATCCCCAACCAGCCTGTAAAGTTTCAGGGCAATAGCTCAAACAATTTTTGAGATATCTTGCTTACAAGCTGAAAACACGAAAAAAATCAAAGGGCCATAACTCAAGAAAAAAAAATTGGATTTTTTTCAAAAGTTAATCAGTTCATCTACTCATCATACCCAACCAGTCTGTGAAGTTTTGGGGAAAAACCTCATATAGTTTTTGAGATATCTTGCTTACAAACTTAAAACGCGAAAAATTTCAAAGGGCCATAACTCAAGAAAAAAATATAGGATTTTTTTTCAACAGTTAATCAGTTCATCTACACATCATCCCAAACCAGCTTGTAAAGTTGCAGGGCAATCGCTCAAACAATTATTGAGATATCTTGCTTACAAGCTGAAAACACGAAAAAAATCTAAGGGCCATAACTCAAGAAAAAAAAATCGGATTTTTTTCAAAAGTTGATCAGTTCATCTACTCATCATCCCCGACAAGTCTGTGAAGTTTCGGGGAAAAACCTCAAATAGTTTTTTTAGATATCTTGCTTACAAACTTAAAACGCGAAAAATTTCAAAGGGCCATAACTCAAGAAAAAAATTTCGGATTTTTTTCAAAAGTTAATCAGTTCATCTACTCATCATCCCCAACCAGCATGTAAAGTTTCAGGGCAATAGCTCAAACAGTTTTTGAGATATCTTGCTTACAAGATTTCATAGTATTTTTTGCAAAGGGGCATAACTCAAAAAAGGGGCATAATCCTGACGAGAAAAAAAACACGGGTCAATTATTTTTTCATGAGGAATCCATATATGAAATTTCAAAAACCTAGCACCCATGGTTCTAAAGTTATGCTATGCAGTAAAAAGTGGGACGGACGTAAGGACGGAAGGACGGAAGGACGGAAGGACGGACGGACGAACAGGGCAAAACCAATATGCCCCCACAACTTCTTCGAAGTTGGGGGCATAATTATGGCTATCCATAAATACGGAATAAATAGTAAAACAGCGCCCCATAAACACGCCTCTCAATATGAAACTTTTCGCATGAAAATACTGAATTTGGCTTATTTCTGCTCTAAATATAGATTGAGGGCACTCGTTGGAATAGCCTCGACGAGGCGGTTCTAACGAATACCCACAATCTGTTTTTGCTGAAATTAGAAAAATTATGCCTGTAAACCCCAGTTTTACTATATAAAAGTGGGTTTCGGGGGTCAATATTACATAGGCGTGTTTTCGTGATGGATGAGATGTTTGCAGAATGTGAACGGACGACGACGGATGCCGGGGCATGAGTATACTCACTTGCTGAGCTTGTGGCTTGGGTGAGCTAAAAACCTAATGACCAATCTCATTGGTGACTCTTGACCATTAGGTCTCTCACCGCTGTGGTTCGAGCCTCGCTCGGGTCACATGTGAGATGCCAAGTTCTGCAACGGAAGTTCAGGGGTTTTTCTCCGGGTACTCAGGTTTTCGCCCACAAAAATGGAAGACGGGCCTCCGTGGCCTAGTGGTTAAGAGCGCTGACTCTTGATCATTAGGTCCCTCGCCGCTGTGGTTCGAGCCTCGCTTGGGTCACAGGTGAGATGCCAAATTCTGCAACGGAAGGTCAGGGGTGTTTTCTCCGGGTACTCAGGTTTTCGCACACAAAATTGGAAGAAACGTCTCCAAAATGACCTTTACAGTGTTGACGGGGACGTTAAACCTCAATTCAAATACACAAAACAAAGCAACGATAGTTTATTATCAATCAGCCATTTCAAATAAACAAACAAAGCCGGACGAAGAATGCAACAGTTATTTTATTGTTTAACTGGGGTTAATTTCCAGTAAATCTGTCCCTTACACTCTCGTTGAATCATCGACATCCGTACCCAGTAACGTCGACAACTGTACCCCGCAAACTTTCACTTCATCGACAGCCGTATCGATGAAACTATAAACAGTTCCACAGATGCATATAAAGACATGTTGACACACAAATAAAAGGTTATCGCGTATATTAATGATGTATCTGCATCATTTCGACCTCGATATTCCATGACACTGAATAAGAGCCACGCATTTCCCCGGAAGTACTTATTTTATATATTTTCCCGTTTAAGTCCGCTCAGCGTCAAAACAGGCTATTAGTCAGACTTCCAAAACACTTGAAACAACAGCAAACTATTTCACAAACGATTTGACACCACAAAAATGGACAGACATACACAAAAATAACACATTTACAGCGAATTTATCGACTACCCTCCTCTGTCGACATCCGTACTGCTCGGTCGTAAACCGTATTTCTCGGTCGACAGCAGCTTTACACAGTACCGGCTCGGTTGACAGTACAGGTATAGAAAATGGTATTACCCCCGTGATGTTTGACAGTTTCCTCAAGCAAGATAGATAAATAGATGATAGATAGATAGATTTATCTCTACAAAAATATTCAAATTTAAGCCACTGGGAGTCAAAAATTGTCCCATTGTTGGGAATACGTTTTACATGGAGCCCAAATGGGATAAACCTTTGAAAATCTCCTAGTTTGATATTTGGAATAAAGCTTCTTTTAGTAGACCTCTACCAGTTTGGTCCAAGTTAAAGCCCTTGGGTCAAAACAGCCCTGCCAACAGGGCCTCATGTTTTTACAAAGATCTATATAGGGCAAGAAACCTTGATATTTGGTATGAAACTTTATCTAATGGATTTGTACCAATACAGTTCAAATTAAAGCTATCGGGTAAATATAACCCTACATTGGGGTTACGTGTTTTATGTAAGTCTGTGCAAAACGTGTGGGACCATTTTTGACCCAAGGGGTTTTAATTTGAATAATTTTTGCAGAGGTCTACTAGCTGTAGCTACATACCAGATATCATTTTCAGTCACGATCATTCTTGTGAAATTTGATTAAAATTGGCTCAGTGGTTAGGGAGGAGATTTCAAATGTTAGCAGATGATAGATGGTGGACAATTGGCCTTTTAAATAGCTCAAATTGATCATTATAAGCTCCAGTAAATTAAAAATATTAATTGCTTTTGCCTTTGCAAAACTGCTCTGATACATTAGCATGTTGCCATTTTCAATTATCAGAGGCTTTTTTTTTTATTTTTATTTATTAGCCGAAACTACGTAGTATGACCCATCTTCTTTCTTATGAATGTTTTCATTGCTCTTAAAGGAACTCATTTTTTTATTTTTTATTTGCCTTCACTGCAGCTGGTGTTGTGCCGTGTGGCGGCTGTAAAACGTCTCCCCGTATATCAACAATAGTGCAGTTTATATTTTACTTTTGGTCCTTTGAGATCAGCGTGAATATTCTGAGAAATCAGAAATAAATTATTGGTTTAGACTTATATTCTAGACAGGTTTTTAATTATTTGGATCCCATTTTGATTTATATCAGTCTTTGAATCACCTGTCTGTTCGAAATTCGCAAAATTGCAGTATGTTTCCTCTGGCTTTCGTTGTCGGATCATTACAGGGTCACTGATGAGGCTTTATTAGCCGAAACTACGTGGTATGACCCATCTTCTTTCTTATAAATGTTTTCATTGCTCTTAAAGGAACTCATTTTTTGATTTTTATTTCAATGATATCAGTAGTTTTGAGCAGCTGGGCCCTTCATCACGAAAACATGCCAATATGCTTCTGACCCCCTCGTAACCCACTTTTATGTTGTAACAAGAGCACCGCAAAAAAGTGCCATGTTCGTCTGTTTTTTGTTGTTGTTTTTTTTTCATATGTTACAATTGCAAGGTACAGTTACTGGAACTTGGTCAGAATGTAGCTCTTATGATATAGTTGTGTGTTAAGTTTCATGAGGCTGGGCAAAATACTTCTGGAAATATGGCAAAGGCATTTATTTTTGTAATAGTAGGGCACACTGTGTATTCATAATTGTTTATTGCCCCTTGTGACATACTGATTATAGTAGATCAAAGGCGGCCCTTAATTGTGTGATAAGTAGCTCTTAATGTATCCCCTGACTGAGGCACTAACGAAAAAAATAGCCATCAGAAGAGATGGCAAATCCCCCGACCAAAAGCCAATATGGCCTTCAGAAGATTGTTCACCAATATAAAGTGCACCAGAATTAAACCAGCAATATATCATAAAAGTATTGCAGTTATGGCCATCACAAGATTATACTGTCAGGGGAGATAACTAAAGAGGCCCATGGGCCACGATGCTCACCAGAGCTCAGGCGGGCACTGTCCACTGGCAGCCATGTATGGTTTTAATTTATTGATTATTAAGTCTATTAAATAAACCCCATTCCATGTGGACTCTGTATATGAAATATTAGGCCTTTTATGAAGTGGAGGGGTGGGAGATGACCCAACAGAGCCCAATTTGATATCAATGAATGCATCTTATCATAAGGAACAAGAAAAAATATGGTTTATGGGTGCGGGTCTTAACGGTTTCTGAGATATTGGGCCTTTTATGAAGTGGAGGGGGTGGGGAATGGCCCGGGAACCCCCCAAGAGACCCCCATGTTGGTGTGTGTGAATGCGTTTTATCATAAGAAACAAGAATATATATGGTTTAGGGGTGGGAATCTGATAGGTTTCTGAGATTTATCGCCTTTTATGAAGTGGCAGGGTGAGGCATGGCCCCACCACACCCCTGAAGACCCCAAGGTTGGAATCACTGAATGCGTCTTATCATAAAGAACAAGAATATATATGGATAAGGGGTGGGCATCTGAACGGTTCTACGAATTTGGGCCTTTTATGGAGTGGAGGGGGTGGGACATGGCCCGGGCACATCCCAGAGGACCCCGGGTTGGTGTCACTGAATGCATCTTATCATAAGAAACAAGAATATATATGGTTTCGGGGTGGGGATCTGAAAGGTTTCTGAGATATTTCGCCTTATATGAAGTGGAGGGGTGGGGCAATGGCGCATCCCGGGAGACCCCTAGGTTGGTATCACTGAATACTTCTAACCATCAGGAACAAGAATAAATATGGTTTAGGGGTGGGGATCTGAACGGTTTGTAAGAAATTGGGCCTTTTTTGAAGTGGAGAAGGTGGGGCTTGGCCTGGGCACTTCCCAGGGGACCCCCAGGTTGGTGTCACTGAATGCGTCTTATCATAAGAAACAAGAATATATATGGTTTTGGGGTGGGGATCAGAATGGTTTCTGAGATATATGGCCTTTTATGAAGTGGAGGGGGTGGGGCAGGGCCCTGGCCCATCCACGGGGCACCCCAGGTTGGTGTCATTGAACGTGTCTTATCAAAAGGAACAATACTATATATTGTTTAGGGGTGGGGATCTGTAAGGTTTCCGAGATATTGGGCCTTTTATGAAGTGGAGGGGGGTGGGGCAAGGCCCTGGCGCATCCCGGGGGCCCATAGGTTGGTGTCAATGAATGCATCTTATCATAAAGAAAAAGAATATATATGGTTTAGGGGTGGGGGTCTTAACGGTTTCTGAGATATATGGACTTTTATGTAGTGGAGGGGGTGGGGCATGACCTGGCGCATCCCGTGGCCCCTTCATTAATGTAACTGAATGTGTCTTATCATAAGGAACAAGAATATATATGGTTGAGGGGTGGGGATCTGTAAGGTTTCCAAGATACTAGGCCTTTTATAAAGTGGAGGGGGTGGGGCATGGCCCCAGTGCATCCGGGGTCCCCCAGGTTTATGTCAATGAATGTGTCTTATCATAAGGAACAATAATATATATGGTTTAGGGTAGGGGATCCGTAAGGTTTTGGAGTTATTGCCACCAGGTTATATTGTCAGGGGAGATAATTAACAAGAGGGCCATGATGGCCCTGGATCGCTCACCTGATCCATAGTGTAACAAGTGGGCCCCAGAGAGGGCCATTATTGGCCCCAGGGCTTTAATGTGCATAATGTTGAGGGAGGTCTTAAAGGTGAAGCTTCATACCAAACATCAACAAAGGCTATAATTTGAACAATCTTGGCAAAGGTCCACAAGATGAAGCTACACATCAAATATCAAAGACCTGGGCCTAGCGGTTTCAGAGAAGAAGAGTTTTGAAAGATTTTGCCTATATAAGCCTATGTAAAACCAAAGGGCCCCGGGACGGGGGCATTTTTTGCCCCAGCACTATAATTTGAACAATCTTGGTAGGGGTCCACTAGATGAAGCTTCATACCAAATATCAAAGTCCTGGGCCTTGTGGTTTCAGAGAAGATTTTTAAAGATTTTCCCTATATAAGCCTATGTAAAACCAAAGGGCCCCGGGGCGGGGGCATTTTTGGCCCCAGCACTATAATTTGAACAATCTTGGTAGGGGTCCACTAGATGAATCTTCATACCAAATATCAAAGACCTGGGCCTTGTGGTTTCAGAGAAGAAGATTTTTAAAGATTTTCCCTATATAAGCCAATGTAAAACCAAAGGGCCCCGTGGCGGGGGCATTTTTTGTCCCAGCACTATAATTTGAACAATCTTGGTATGGGTCCACTAGATGAAGCTTCATACCAAATATCAAAGTCCTGGGCCTTGTGGTTTCAGAGAAGAAGATTTTTAAAGATTTTCCCTATATAAGCCTATGTAAAACCAAAGGGCCCCGGGGCGGGGGCATTTTTGGCCCCAGCACTATCATTTGAACAATCTTGGTAAGGGTCCACTAGATGAAGCATCATACCAAATATCAAAGATCTGAGCCTTGTTGTTTCAGAGAAGAAAATTTTTAAAGATTTTCCCTATATAAGCCAATGTAAAACCAAAGGGCCCCGTGGCGGGGGCATTTTTTGTCCCAGCACTAAAATTTGAACAATCTTGGTAGGGGTCCACTAGATGAAGCTTCATACCAAATATCAAAGTCCTGGGCCTTTTGATTTCAGAGAAGAAAATTTTTAAAGATTTTCCCTATATAAGCCTATGTAAAACCAAAGGGCCCCGGGGCGGGGGCATTTTTGGCCCCAGTACTATAATTTGAACAATCTTGGTAGGGGTACACTAGATGAAGCTTCATACCAAATATCAAAGTCCTGGGCCTTGTGGTTTCAGAGAAGAAGATTTTTAAAGATTTTCCCTATATAAGCCTATGTCAAACCAAATGGCCCCGGGGAAGGGGCATTTTTGGCCCCAGCACTATAATTTAAACAATCTTGGTAGGGGTCCACTAGATGAAGCTTCATACCATATATCAAAGACATGGGCCTTGTGGTTTCAGAGAAGAAGATTTTTAAAGATTTTCCCTATATAAGCCAATGTAAAACCAAATGGCCCCGTGGCGGGGGCATTTTTTGTCCCAGCACTAAAATTTGAACAATCTTGGTAGGGGTCCACTAGATGAAGCTTCATACCAAATATCAAAGTCCTGGGCCTTGTGGTTTCAGAGAAGAAGATTTTTAAAGATTTTCCCTATATTAGTCTAAGTAAAACCAAAGGGCCCTAGGGGCGGGGGCATTTTTGGCCCCAGCACTATAATTTGAACAATCTTGGTAGGGGTCTACTAGATGAAGCTTCATACCAAATATCAAAGACCTGGGCCTTGTGGTTTCAGAGAAGAAGATTTTTAAAGATTTTCCCTATATAAGCCAATGTAAAACCAAAGGGCCCCTTGGCGGGGGCATTTTTTGTCCCAGCACTTAAATTTGAACAATCTTGGTAGGGGTCCACTAGATGAAGCTTCATACCAAATATCAAAGTCCTGGGCCTTGTGGTTTCAGAGAAGAAGATTTTTAAAGATTTTCCCTATATAAGCCTATGTAAAACCAAAGGGCCCCGGGGCGGGGGCATTTTTGGCCCCAGCACTATAATTTGAACAATCTTGGTAGGGGACCACTAGATGAAGCTTCATACCAAATATCAAAGACCTGGGCCTTGTGGTTTCAGAGAAGAAGATTTTTAAAGATTTTCCCTATATAAGCCTATGTAAAACCAAAGGGCCACAGGGCGGGGGCTTTTTTGGCCCAAGCACTATAATTTGAACAATCTTGGTAGGGGTCTACCAGATGAAGCTTCATACCAAATATCAAAGACCTGGGCCTAGTGGTTTCAGAGAAGAAGATTTTTTAAGTTTTTGGTGAAAAAAATCTGTTTTTGGCTCCTGTGACCTAGATGTGCAACGGACCGGAACCATTTGAACAACTTTGAAAGGGGACCACCTAAGGATAATTCCTGTGAAGTTTGGTCAAAATCCGATCAGTGGTTTAGGAGGAGATGTCGTTTAAAGAAATTGTTTACGCACGCACGCACGCACGACGGACAAAAAGTGATCCCAAAAGCTCACCTCGTTACTACGTGACGGTGAGCTAAAAAACCAGGGCACCCAGAGTGATGGTTCTTGAACGTGACACACCTGTTTAACCTCATGTACAACTGTACCAAGTACCATCAATATATCTCAAAGAGTATTGGAGATGTGGCAATCACAAGGTTGTGATTCTATATTATTGGAAGGGGAGATAACTCAAAAACCATGGCGACCAGAGTTGTGGTCCTTGTGCATGACACACCGTCTCGCCCTTGTGAACAACTATGCCAGGTATCATCAATATATCTTAAAGGGTATTGGAGTTATGGCCATCACAAGGTAGTCACTCAATTTTATTGGAAGGGGAGATAACTCAAAAACCATGACAACAAGAGTTGTGGTTCTTGTGCATGACACGCTGTCTAAGCCTTGTGAACAACTGTGCCAGGTACCATCAACATATCTCAACGGGTATTGGAGTTATGGTCATCACAAAGTAGTCATTCTATTTTATTAAAAGGGGAGATACCTCAAAAAGTATGGCATCCAGAGTTCTGGTTCTTGCGCATGACACGCCGTCTCAGCCTTGTGAACAATTGTGGCAAGCACCATCAATGAATCTCAAAGGGTATAAGAGTTATGGCCATCACAAGGTTGCGTGTACGGACGGACGGACGGACGCCAGGCTGATCGCTATATCCCACGAACCTATTCGGTCGGGGGATAAAAATCAATAATGTACACCAGTCAACAGTTAGTAAATTATTTATTTTCCCCAATGAGGCCCCATACCTGTTGAAGACAGAGGACTTCGCTTCAGTTAGATCTGAGGGCTACATAAGATTATGTAATGAAATGATAGTCCTCAATCATCAAGAATAAATGCCTTTAAAGGTTGTGATAAATGTTTGAAAAATAAGTCAAAGGTCAAGGTCACAAGTCAAAAAGTTTGACATCAATGGAAAGGTCTTGCTTAATGGAACAAACGTGAAATTTGAAAGCTGTATTGTTTGTAGTATGAAAATGAGAGAACAAAACGTTTTCTTGATTGAAACAGACGTTTTTCGTAAGTGGCAATTAGAGATAAATGATGAGTTATGCAACTTGGCAAGAATGTAGCTCTTGCGATTATACAGACCTGTGTGAAACAACTGTTTCACGAGGTTAGGGTAAATACTCTTGGAAATAAAGCTGATGTTGACGCTTTTGGTTATATTTTCGGATAATAGGTTAAAGGTCAAGGTCAAAGGTAAAAAAAAACTTGGTATAAAGGAAATGTCCTGTTCTGAAGAACATCAATGTAAGTTTGAAGGATCTGTTATAAATTGTATTGAAATGAGAGGAAAATATGAGTTTCAGAAAAAAAAACAAGAGGGCCATCTTGGCCCTGGATCGCTCACCTGATACACACTTCAGATATGAAATGGTAGGTTGTATAGGAAGGTGCCTTGTCAGAAGGAACCAACATGCCAAATATGAAGGCTCTATCTCAAACGGTTCAAAAGTTGATAATGTAGGTCAAAGGTCAAGGTCACACGATAAACCATTGTAAAGGTGGAATGCCCTTGTCACATGTACCAAATATGGAGGCTCAATCTTAAGATAAAGTAGGCTATAGGGGAAGGTCACGGGTAAAACTTATTGTATGGGTGGGAAGCCCAAGTCCCAAGTAACCTTCATGCCAAATATGAAGGTTCTATCTCAAATGGTTCAAAAGTAATGGCAAAGTAGGTCAAATGTCAAGGTCACAGGTCAAAAGATTTGTATGGGTTGGAGGCCCTTGTCAGAAGGAACATACATACCAAATATGAAGATATGAAGGCTCTATCTCAAATGGTTCCAAGTTACGATAATGTAGGTCAAAGGTCAATGTCACGTTCAAATTTTTTGTATGGGTGGGATGCCCTTGTCACATATGCCAAATATGAAGACTCTATCTCAAATGGTTCAAATTTTACGATAAAGTAGGTCACAGGACAAAATGTTTGTTTGAGTGGGAAGCTATTGTCACAAGGCACATACATGTAAAATATGAAGGCTCTGTCTCAAATGGTTAAAAAGTAATGAAAAAGTAGGTCACAGGTCAAGGTCACACTATTTTGTATGAGTAGGAAGCTCTTGTCACAATGTATTTGCATGCCAAATATGAAAGCTTTATGTCAAATGGTTCCAAGTAATAACCAAGAAGATCAAAGGTCAGGGTCACAGGTCAAAATTTTTGTATAGGTGGGAAGTCCTTGTCACAAGGAACATACATGTCAAATATGAAGGATCTATCTCAAACGGTTCAAAAGTAATTATTAAGTAGGTCACAGGTCAAGATGAAGGTTACAGGTCAATTTTTTTGCAAGAGTGGGAAGCCCTTGTCACTAGGAACCTACATGCCAAATATGAAGGCGCTATCTTAAATGGTTGAAAAGTTATGACAAGTAGTCAAAGGTCAAGGTCACAGGTCAAAATTATTGTATGGGTTGGAAGACCTTGTCACAGGGAATACGCATGCTAAATTGTGATGGCTGTATCTCAAATAGTTCACAAGTTATGATAAAGTTATTCACATGTCAAGGTCAAGGTCACGGGTCATTTTAAATATGTATAGGAAGGGCTTGTCACAATTAAACTATATGCCAAATATGGAGACTCTAACTCAGATGCTTCATAAGTTATGACAAAGTAGGTCAAAGGTCAAAGTCATATGTCAAAATGTTTGTATGGGTGGGAAGCACTTGTCACAAGCAACATATATACCAAATATGAAGGATCTATCTCAAACGGCTCAAATGTAATTATTAAGTAGGTCACAGGTCAAAATCAAACTCACAGGTCAAAATACTTTGCAAGATTGGGTAGCCCTTGTCACAAGGAACCTACATACCAAATATGAAGGCGTAAATGGTTCAAAATTTATGACAAAGTAGGTCAAAGGCCAAAGTCATAGGGCAAAAATTTTGTATGGGTGGGAAGACATTATCACAAAGAACATACATGCTAAATATAAAGGTTCTGTTTCAAATAGTTCAAAAGTTATGATAAAGTAGTGACATGTCAATGCAAGGTCACAGGTCATTAAGTATAAATAGGAAGGCCTTGTCACAAGGAACCTACATGCCAAATATGGAAACTCTATCACAAATGCTTCAAAAGTTATGACAAAGTAGGACATAGGTCACTTTTTTATGTGTGGGAATACCTTGTTACAAGGAGTTTAACTGCCAAATATAAAGGCTCTTTCTCGAATGGTTCAAAAGTTATGATAACATAGGTCACATGTCAAGGGCAAGGTCATAGGTCATTATGTGTTTGTACAGGAAGCCCTTGTCACAAGGAACCTACATGCCAAATATGAAGGCTCCATTACAAATACTTCAAACGTTATGACAATGTAGGTCAAAGGTTAATGCCATAGGTCAAAATTCTTGTATAGGTGGGAAGAACTTGTTACAAGGAACATACATGCCAAATATGAAGGCTCTATCTAATACGGTTCAAAAGTTATGACAAATTGACCTACTGATCTACTTTCTGATTTGACATGTCCCATATTCGAACTTGACCCAGATTTTGTGAAGATGATCCGTCTAAGCAAGATTTATGATAATTGGACCAAAACTGTGGCCTCTAGAGTGTTCACAAGGTTTATCTATGATTTGAACTACTGACCTACTTTTTCATCCGACATGACCCACATTCGAACATGACTGGGATGGTGTCAACATGATCATTCTGAGCATGTTTGATGATGATTGGCCCAAAACTGTGCCCTCAAGTGCGTTCACAAGGTTTTTCTATGATTTGACCTTCTGACATTCTTTTTCATCTGACATGAACCATATTCAAATTAGACCGAGGTATTGTCAAGACGATCATTCTGAGCAAGTTCGATGATGATCGGACCAAAACTTTAGCCTCTTTTGTGTTCACAAGTTTTTTCAATGGTTTGACCTATTTTTGACCCACATGGCCCATATTTGTATTTGCCCGAGATATTGTCAAGATGATCCTTCTGAGCAAGATAGATGATGATCGGACAAAAACTGTGGCCTCTAGTGTGTTCACAATGTTCATCTATGATTTGACCTACTGACCTTCTTTTTCACCAGACATGACCCATATTCGAACCTGATCGAGATATCGTCAAGATGATCATTCTGAGCTAAATTGATGATGATCGAACAAAACTATGGTCTCTGAAGTGTTCACACGGTTTTTCTATGATTTGTCCTACTAACCTATGTTTTGACCCAACATAACCCATATTCGAACTTGACTGCATTATTGTCAAGATAATCATTCTGTTCTGAGCAAGTTTGATGATGATCGGACCAAAACTGTGGCCTGTAGTGTGTTCACAAGGTTTTTCTATGATTTGTCCTACTGACCTACTTTTTGACCCGACATGAACCATATTCGAACATGACCGAGATATTATCAACATGACCATTCGGAGCAAGCCTGAAGATTAGACAAAAACTATGGCCTCTAGTGTGTTCGAAAAGTTTTTCTATGACTACTGACCTACTTTCTGATCCGATATGACCCATATTCGAACTTGACTGAGATATTGTCATGATGATCATTCTGAGCAAGATTGATGATGATTGGCCCAAAACTGGGACCTCTAGAGACTAGAGTGTTCACAAGACCAGAAATTCAACTTCGGTGAAGTTGATGTCGCACCTGCTCCCCACCTGCCCCCACACAAAAAATAAAAGTTTATTTAAGGCAGAAGAAATGAATATAGGGCTTTGAGAAGAATCCATAGCCTATTTATGTGAGGTAAAAAACTGACTAAGTTCACAATGTGGAAAAATTGATAAAAATTGATCCTAACATAAAGTCAAAACCACATGCACATCCTCATACCATAGCAAAAACACACGCAAAGTTTTAAAATGATCAATATAAAACTGTAAGAGAAGTTGCGATGACAAGAGGTACCTATTGTATATCAACTGAAGCTTAAAATTGGCTAAGTTCACAATGTGTAAAAAGTGAAAAAAAAAATATTCTGAGAATTGTTCCGAAACCACATGCACAACCTCATACCATGGCGAAAGCACATGCAAAGTTTCAAAACGATCGGTATAAAACTGCAAGAGGAGTTGCGATGACAAGAGGTACCTATCATATAGCAATTGAAGGTTAAAAATGACTAAGTTCACAATGTGGAAAAAGTGACAAAAAATGATCCGACAATAAAGTCCAAACCACATGCACATCCTCATACCATGGCGAAAGCACACGCAAAGTTTCAAAAGTATCGGTATAAAACTGCAAGAGGAGTTGCGATGACAAGAGGTACCTATCATATATCAATTGAAGGTTAAAAATGACTTAGTTCACAATGTGGAAAAAGTGACAAAAATTTATCCAAAGATAAAGTCCAAACCACAAGCGCATCCTCATACCATGGCAAAATCACACACAAAGTTTCAAAATCATCGTTATGAAACTGTAGGAGGAGTTGCGATGACGAGGTACCTATCGTATATCAAATGAAGCTTAAAATGGCTAAGTTCATAGTGTGCAAAAAGTGGAAAAAAATATTCTGAAAATTATGTCGAAACCACATGCACATCCTCATACCATGGTGAAAGCATGACAAGAGGTACCTATCATATAGCAATTGAAGGTTAAAAATGACTAAGTTCACAATGTGGAAAAAGTGACAAAAAATGATCCGACAATAAAGTCCAAACCACATGCGCATCCTCATACCATGGCAAAAACACATGCAAAGTATGAAAATAATCGATATGTAACTGTAGGAGTTGCGATGACAAGACACCCAGTGTAAAATGTTGACGGAAAGACGGACGGACAACCGGACAACCGGACAACCGTACGGACGGATGGAAACTTGCACGCCTATGTCTTCCTGCTAAAGCAGGTGCGACAAAAAGTTAACGCACGCACAACGAACGATGCACGACGGACGACGACGTCGGATATCTCACCATGACCTTCGGTCAGGTGAGCTAAAAAGGTCAAAGTTCAAAGGTCAAGGACGCATATCAAAAAGCTTGGTATCAATAGAAAGGTATTATCGCAAGGAACATTCGTGTGAAGTTTGAAGGCTGTATTGTAAATGGTATAAAAATGAGTGAGAAAAAACGTTTTGTTTTTTTTGTTGTTGTTGTTTTTGTTTTTATTTAATGGAATTTTGAATGTAAACTTAATTTTTAATTAATGATATACCTACCCATCACTTCAAAAGGAACCTTTTAACCAGACGCAGACTGTTACGAGATGGAATAGGAAACCTCTCTGATGCTTATGCACATCTAAATTATTTTAGTAGGTATATGGCAAGGCGGTGCGAGTGAAATATTTTGGGTGAAATACAGTAGGCAAAATGAGCTGCTCCATGCACAAGTCGTGCACATATCCTACGCTGTATGCATGAGTGGTTTGTGGATATTTTTTTTACCATACAGTTGGTCGCTAAAAGGCTGATTTCTATAAAAGTTGCCTAAAAATCGCCAACCGCCAAATTGTGCCATTATTTAATTTTCACGATGTTGTTGGTTTTTGTTTTTACGGGAGTTATACCATTGATTTATAGGGAAGTTTCACCATTTTTTTCCCTAGGGGAAATACTATATTAACGCAAATCAATTATCTACTCGATTTTTGCTGTATGGCTATGATTGTTGACGGTATCTTCACTTTGCCACGATTTTGGCGAGCTAGCACGTGTATGCATGATTTTCCGGTAGTATTAATAGGTATAAATACCATGAAAAACGAACACTATTCAGCAGCAGGTCAAGTGCGAATAATTGAACACAACATCGTGGCGGGACAATGAAAGTATATTGAAAGGTATGTTAAATCTATGTTTAGTATCATTTTTTGTATGGACACGCTTGTAGGTTTTGGAGGGGTTTACATTTAGTATACCCCAACTTTCTGAAGCCTATTCTGGATTTACTTTTGAAGCCTATGTAGTGATATGATTAGGCTACTAGCTTTGCCACCTAGAAGTCGCAGGATCGATACCAGGCTTCTCCAGTAGTAGAATGAGTCTTTTAAGCGAGGTCCTGTCTCATTCTGACCCTAGATGTTGGTGAGATATAAAGTTTGGACACCCGCTCATTCTAGATTTATTTAGGCTTTTATAGGCCCCTTTTGTAGAATATAATTAATAAACGTCGGGTCACTTGTATGATCCTTAACTTTTGACTAGCAGTGGTTAGAAAACCGTGGTCCCGTCTCTATATGATATTACTAGGTGTAGAGGGCACGTAAAATTAAGACGGGTTTAACCATATTTTCATCATCAGGGCAAACTCTTACAAGAGCCTGTAGGGTTATCCGAGATGATGAACCGTGATGAATTTGATTTTACAAGCATGTTCATGTTGAGTAGAAATTATTTGGTTCAAGAAGAATTACAAGTTCATTTTGTAATGGTGCCGTTTCTGTTTGAGAACTTGGTTTGTACATGTATGTACATAAAAATAATGTGATGATGATAAGTGAGAGTATTTGGTCGCCACACGTTATAGCGGCCTGAGTGACGTGGATGACGTCAGCTGCGTCATCAGCGTCATGAGGACGGTTGTGACGTGGTGCCTACCAAATACGGAGAGAACTTACGGCATACAGTGTTGGTCCTTATAAGACACTAACAAATGTTGTGGAGAATAGATGAAAATCTTCCTGGTTTTAGTTTCTAGCTGTTGTTAATGTAATGAATTTGTGAACAGCTATATATGTGAGCCGTGTCACGGAGAAGGATATGAAATAGTTTGTTATGTTTCCTGTAATCGGCAGGTTACCAGGTAGCGCAAAGGTGGGGTCCGTTCAATTGCCTCTTAGCTGTGCTAATGTAGTGAGCATGAATTTGATGAGTATTATGTTCAGTAATAGTGAGCATTATTTGATTTCTGTAGTGCTCATTAAGGAAATATAAACTTTGAGTAGTCTTGTGTAAAGCGCTGGGTGCTGATTTGATGCACATTCGAGTTCTGCTGTACGGTTATTTGTCGCATGCACTAATCAGCATGCGCAATAACGGTATATTCATGAACATATTCTGACTTCTCCGGGAAGGGGATCATGATATAGCATGTATGTTTGTGAACTGTATCTTAGTCAAATTATCGTAATTTGCAGGCACAACAATGTGTGGTGACCTGCTGCTCCCTGCAACATAGGAGCAGGTACTGATACGACGCCATCGGTTTCGAGTCCAACAAGGGTGGACAAACCAATAGCAGACCGTCGAGGCCATATTTAACAGGTTGTGGGAAATAACCTGGAATCGATTGAAACGATGTAGAAGTTACCCTGACTTTAAGTTTTTGATCGCTTATAATATAATTCTTTGTGGTCGACAATAAGGTCAACGGTATGGTCGACAGTAGCGCGCGAGAGGGTTCACCCTAAGTGAACTGATAATCTGGCCAGTCGCATTTTTTTTTTGGTTTCTTTTCCTTATTTTGGTTTATGTTTTTGTTATTTGCTTCTGCAGACATTCACGTCACCCCGGTCCGAGCACAGAACATTGTTTTGCCTTGGGGGCGGACGTCGTGAGTGCGCTATAGAAGCCAATAAATGTGATGTTTTGTGTTGGTATTGTTGTATATAGATACTGTAAATAACTCATGTCATTCACATGATATCTTTCTTGTGCCTTACCCCAAAGCTGCCCGTACACCTGTCAGGGATATCGCTCGGTTGTCTTGTCAGCATGGGGGTTTGCAGGACGCCGTAAACCCACATGTAACATAGACCAGACGCAGCTTACATATAAGCTTCAAAGATCCGATCAAATTTAAAGGGGCTACAGTGATGACAAGGTCAAAAATAGGCATTTTCAGCAATCAAAGGGACGTAACTCTATGACAATTGGGCCAACTTGGCCCGTTTTCGAACTCATTCGAGATTTTGTCCCCAGCCACCTTACACATAAGTTTCAGAACAACCGATCAAAACTGAAGGTGTAGCGGTGATGACAAGCATTTTCCCATTGTAAGTCTATGGGACCGTGTGGTTGCCATAGCAAACAAGGCATCGCATGCGATACAAATCCCCTCTCACTAGACAACTTCGTGTGTTGAAAACACTGAAATGGCAAAAGTCCAACTTGCTTGAGATATTTTCGTATGCAACTTTTGTGTTCAGTTTGTTTAAAAATCCATCAATAAATGTTTCTCTAAAAAAAGCCATGGTCCTTGACTTGAGGCCATGACCACGAAAGTAGATCTTGTTCAAGATATTATCATAAGCATCTTTTGAGTGAAGTTATATTAAAATCTGTTAATAAATGTAGGCGGTAGAGCGATGACAAAGTTTTTCTAAAATAGCCACAGTGACCTTGACCTTGAGGTCATGACCTTGAAAGTCAAAGCAACTTGAGATATTATCATAAGAAACATTTGTGTGAAGTTCTATTAAAATCCATCAATAAATGTAGGCGCTAGAGTGATGACAAAGTTTTTCTATAAAAATAGCCAGTGACCTTGACCTTGAAAGTCGGAATAGCTAGAGATATTGTCATAAGGAACATTTGTGTGAAGTTATATTGAAATTGGTGAAAAAATCTTAGCGCTAGAGCCATAACAAAGTGTTTCTAAAAATAGCCACAGTGACCTTGACCTTGAAAGTCAAACTCGCTCGAGGTATTGTCATAATGAACATTTATGTGAAGTTATATTGAAATCAGTGAAGAAATGTAGTCGCTAGAGCGATGACAAAGTTTTTCTAAAAAGAGCCACAGTGACCTTGACCTTGAAAGTCGAAATCGCTCGAGATATTGTCATAAGGAACATTTGTGCGAAGTAATATTGAAATCGGTGAAGAAATGAAAGCTCTAGAGCCATGACAAAGTTTTTCTGAAAATAGCCACAGTGACCTTGACCTTGAAAGTGGAACTCGCTAGAGATATTTGTATAAGGAACATTTGTGTGAAGTAATATTGAAATTGGTGAAAAATGTAAGCGCTAGAGCAATGACAAAATTTTTCTAGAAATAGCCACTGTGACCTATAAAGTCGAACTCGTTCGAGGTATTGTCATAAGGAACAACTGTGTGAAGTTATATTGAAATCAGTGAAGAAATGTAGGCGCTAGAGCGATGACAAAGTTTTTCTAAAAATAGCCATAGTGACCATGACCTTGAAAGTCGAAATTGCTCAAGATATTGTCATAAGGAACATTTGTGTGAAGTTATATTGAAATCGGTAAAGAAATGTAAATGCTAGAGGGATGACAAAGTTTTTCTAAAAATAGCCACAGTGACCTTGACCTAGAAAGTGGAACACGCTAGCGATATTGTCATAAGAAATTGGTGAAGAAATGTAGGCGCTAGAGCGATGACAAAGCTTTTCTAAAACCAGCCACAGTGACCTTGACCTTGAGGCCAGGACCTTGAAAGTCGAACTCGCTCGAGATATTTTTATAAGGAACATTTGTGTGAAGTAATATTGAAATTGGTGAAGAAACATAGGCGCTAGAGCGATGACAAAGTTTTTCTAAAAATAGTCACAGTGACCTTGACCTTGAGGCCATGACCTTGAAAGTCGACCTCGCTCGAGATATTTTTATAAGGAACATTTGTGTGAAGTAATATTGAAATTGGTGAAGAAATGTAGGCGCCAGAGCAATGACAATGTTTTTCTAAAAATAGCCACAGTGACCCTGACCTTGAGGTCATTACCTTGAAAGTCTAACTTGTTCAAGATATTGTACTAAGGAACATTTGTGTGAAGTTATACTGAAATCAGTGAAGAAATGTAGGCGCTAGGGCGATGACAAAGTTTTTCTAAAAATGGCCACTGTGACCTTGACCTTGAGGCCATGACCTTGAAAGTCGAACTCGCTCGAGATATTTTTATTAGAAACATTTGTGTGAACTTATATTGAAATTGGTGAAGAAATGTAGGCCCCAGAGCGATGACAAAGTTTTTTTTAAAAAAAATAGCCACAGTGACCTTGACATTGAGGTCATGACCTCGAATGTCGAACTCGCTCGAGATATTTTTATAAGGATCATTTGTGTGAAGTTATATTGAAATTAATGAAGAAATGTAGGCGCTAGAGCGATGACAAAGTTTTTCCTAAAAATAGCCATAGTGACCTTGACCTTGAAAGTCGAACGCGCTCGAGATATTGTCATAAGGAACATTCGTGTGAAGTTATATTAAAATCTGTCAAGAAATGTAGGCGCTAGAGCGATGACAAAAGTACGTACGTACAGGACAAATGCTATATACCCCCTCACAACTATGTTGTGCGAGGGGATAACAAAGTTTTTGAGCGATTTCGAAAAAAAAGTTTATGTCATCAATGCCCCACCAGAGGCATGCTACAGATGAGAAATGATTGGAATCAGCCTGCAGGCTGCAGAGATATAGCTACTCAAAAGTGTGGACGGATGACGGACGGACGGACAACCCACTATACTATAAGCACCCCTGAACGTCAAAGAGACGTAACTCTATGATAAATTGGCCAACTTGGCCGGTTTTCGAACACATATCCCCAGCCACCTTACATATAAGTTTCAGAAAGATCTGATCAAAACTGAAGGCGCTACGGTGATGACAAGCATTTTCCAAATGTAAATCTCTGGGACATTGTGGTTACCCTAGCACTAAAACGTGCGATTTCGAAAAAAAGTTTATTTCATCAATGCCCCACCTGAGGCATTCTACAGATGAGAAATGATTGAGATCAGCCTGCAGGTTGCAGAGATTTAGCGGCTCAAAAGTGTGGACGGACGACGGTGGACCCACTATACTCTAAGCTGCCCTGGAGCCTTCGGTCCAGGTGAAATAAAAATCGGTATTTCAACCATCAAAGGGACGTTATTCTATGTTAAATGGGTGGACTTGGCTGGTTTTCGAACTCATCCGAGGTTTTATCCCCAGCCACCTTACATATAAGTTTCAGAAATATGCGATCAAAAAAGAAGGGGCTACCGTGATGACAAGGTCAAAATTCGGCATTTTCAGCAATCAAAGGGACGTAACTCTATGATAAATGGGCCGACTTTTGAACTCATCCGGGTTTTTATCCCTAGCCACCTTACATATAAGTTTCAGAAAGATTCGATAAAAACACAGGGGCTACCGTGATGAAAAGGTCAAAAATCAGCATTTTCAGCAATCAAAGGGATGTAACTCTATGCTAAATGGGCTGACTTGGCCGGTTTTCAAGCTCTTTCTAGGTTTTATCCCCAGCCACCTTACATAAAAGTTTAAGAAAGATCCGATCAAAACTGAAGGGAATATGGTGATGACAAGGTCGAGTGAGTGAGTGAGTTTTAGTTTTACGTCCACCAACAGCTAAGGTCATACGGAGACGGGACCTCGGTTTAAAGACTCATCCGAAAGTCTGGAGAAGCCTGGGATCGATCCTGCGATCCCTGGTTTACAGGGCGAGTAGCGTAACCACTGCACCACGGAGGCTTCTAAATGACAAGGTCGAAAATCATTTCAGCAATCAAAGGGAAGTAACACTTTGTTAAATGGGCAGACTTGGCCCGTTTACGAACTCATCCGGGGTTTTATCCCCAGCCACCTTACATATAAGTTTCAGAAAGATACGATCAAAACTGAAGGGGCAACCGTGAAGACAAGGTCAAATATCGGCATTTTCAGCAATCAAAGGGACGTAACTCTATGATAAATGGGCCGACTTCGCCGGTTTTCGAACTTATCCGAGTTTTTATCCCCAGTCACCTTACATATAAGTTTCAGAAAGATCCAATCAAAACTGAAGGCGCTACGGTGATGACAAGCATTTTCCCATAGTTAGTCTATGGGACCTTGTGGTTGCCATAGGAACCAAAGTTTTAGACCGATTTCAAAAAAAAAATTATGTCTTCAATGCCCCACCAGAGGCATGCTACAGATGAGAAATGATTGAGATCAGCCTGCAGGATACAGAGATATAGCTGCTCAAAAGTGTGGACCGACGCCGGACGGACGACGGACGACAAGGGACCCACTATACTATAAGCTCCCCAGGAGCCTTCGGCCCAGGTGAGATAAAAATCGGTATTTTCAGCAATCAAAGGGACGTCACTCTATGATAAATGGGTAGATTTGGCTGGTTTTCAAACTCATCTGAGGTTTTATCCCCAGGAACCTTTCATATAAGTTTCAGAAAGATCCGATCAAAACTGAAGGGGCTGCGGTGATGACACGGTCGAAAATCGGCATTTTCAGCAATCAAAGGGAAGTAACACTATGTTAAATGGGCGGACTTCGCCGGTTTTCGAACTCATCCGGGGTTTTATCCCCAGCCACCTTACATAGGTTTCAGAAAGATCTGATCAAAACTGAAGGGGCTACCGTGATGACAAGGTCAAAAATCGCCATTTTTCAGCAATCAAAGGGACGTAGCTCTATGATAAATGGGCGGACTTGGCCGGTTTTCGAACTCATCCGAGGTTTTATCCCCAGTAACCTTACATATAAGTTTCAGAAAAATCCGATCAAAACTGAAGGGGCTACCGTGATGACAAGGTCAAAAATCGGCATTTTCCGCAATCACAGGGACGAAACTCTATGATAAATGGGCCGACTTGGCCGGTTTTCGAACTGATCCGAGTTTTATCCCAATCCACCTTACCTATAAGTTCCAGAAAGATCCGATCAAATCTGAAGGCGCAACGGTGATGACAAGCATTTTCCCATAGTAAGTCTATGGGACCTTGTGGTTGCCATAGGAACCAAAGTTTTAGAGCGATTTCGAAAAAAACTTTATGTCATCAATGCCCCACCAGTGGCATGCTACAGATGAGATCAACCTGCAGGATACAGAGATATAGCTGTTCAAAAGTGTGGACGGACGACGGACGGACGACCGACGACCCACTATACTATGAGCTCCCCTGGAGCCTTCGGCGCAGGTGAGCTAACAAGCAGTAAGCCTGGCGACAAGTCAGTCAAAACAATGCCATTGAGCAGTATGTTGACCGAGAAATCTAGCTTTTGGGGTTCAGTTCTCTTAGAGGATAGCAGGACCTTAATGACTGATCATTGTGGCCAAACAGTTTTGAGGGTGAAATAAAAGAAATTAGAATATGAGCTTCACTTTATTGTCAAAGATATGGAGTGAAACTCATATTCTTTAAATTTTTATTCCTTTTCCAAACCATATTCTCAATTTCATCATATATTGTGCTTGGATATTTATTTTCTTCCACCCTTCGATCGTGGGACCTATCGTGTTTCCTTACAGGCAATGTTACAATCAGAATCAGTTACTGGGTCAAAAATATGTCAGGACTTTTTTTACAACAAGTGCGGCAGAGACAGGCTCCTGATCATATAACTTAAGGATTGTCTCTGAATTATTTTCAGCCCTTTTTGTAGGCCGTTTTGGAGGTCGTCCTCGTCTCATGTTTTGTCAATACTCAAGCTTCTTTCTGTTTAGAATGGGTTGTAACGATTGTAAACAAAGTCGTGTACGCCTTTTTCGGGGTCGCACTGTCAAGGACAAGGTTTCCGATCGGCTTACTCTACAATATTCGGTGTGGTTTAATCATTGACCAAAACAAAGGGAGGCTACTCAATTCATTCCGATATCCTCTGTCTTTTTCTGACTTTGTAAACAACGCGCCGAAAAAAATAAAAATATGCTCTTGAAAAATTTAAATGTGTAATGCTTATTTGTCTTTCCTACCTGATACGCACCAGATTTGAAAAAAAAAAGGAGTATCCTCCCAAATATTTTCGTAATTTACGCATTAAGCAGCCTTATCTAAAACCCTGGCCGAATTGTCCGAAGCAATAATTATTAAACTGTTCTTCAGTTTAAGCTGGAAGAGCTGGAAGGCAAGGAAAATTGTCTAAAGTTCCTGATTGTTTATATAAAGCCCCGCCGATGCTGGGCCCCAAGTCCTCTGAACAACAAACCCCTGAGGTTCGAGGTGGGCACCCCAACCCGATAGGCTGGGATCCGAAAAGATGAAACTAGGGAGCAAGCTCTAAAAGAGGAGCCACCATTTGATAAATGGGGGATCCATCAACCACTAGAGAGCAATTCGAAACTCTCGTGATAAAGAAATTAATTTCTCTAGATATTCCAGATTGGGTCTCCAGTGATACAGTAGCTGAAAACTGGAGTGGTCTAAGGTGAAGTCTGCCCAGGGGAACCAGGTCTGATGCAGAATTCAGAGTTCTTCAAAGGGACAACAAACTCCTGGCATGAATCGGAGATTGTAGGACTTGAAAAGGAGAAGTATCTTGTTGATGCGCTACTCGGGAAAATTGACTACCCTAGATGAGTAAGGAACCTCATTCCAAGATAAAGGATAAACCTGAGATGGAATCAATTCCGACTTCCCCAAAATTGGAATGAGACCTTAATTCACAATAACCTGTCAAGTTTGGTGAAAATCTTATAAAAAGTCGCATCTGGAAAGATGATGACAAAGCCAATAGTCGAAATACTGCAAGAGATTGGGGCCTAATTCCCTGATGTGAGCTGCTACAATTTCCTTTAAGTTGATTAACAGGAAAGGGTCCGTTGAAAAAATCCAAAAAGGAAGACAACGGAACCGATACACGAACCCATACAAGGTGAAATGAAGGTATTTGTGGGATGACCTGTGTATGGGAATGTGTATATGTAAGCGTCCTTTAAATCTATGGAAATCGCCCACGAATTGGGAGAAATGACCTGACTAATCGAGGACGAAATTTCCATTTTGAAATGATCGACTCGCATCATCTTGTTTAAGTGTGAGAGTTCGATGAAGAGTCGATTTCCCATTATCCTTCTCGACTGTAGAAGCCTGGGGAAAGGGGATCTTTTACCACTTCTACGGCTTTCTTTTCGAGGAGAACCCTTACCTCCTCCAACAAGAGATTCTTTTTCCTGTTTCTTATAACCGGGAACAGTATTGGCGTTTGAGAAAAGGGAGGATCCAGAACAAACAGAATCCTATACACCTTTCTCAAAATGGATAGAGCCCAAACATCTTTTGTGATAGAAGCCCCGGCTTGATGGAACTGAAATAGCCTGTCTCTTACTGGGAAAAAGAAAGAGGAAGGGAAGGAAGAAAGTCATTTGATAGACTTGGATCTTCCTCAATTGGGAGGTTTCATTCCAGTCCGACTTCCGGAACGAAAGGACCGTGAACCCCGATCTGAGAATGATCTTTTAGTCAAAGTGAACAGATCTTCTAGTCGACAGTGTTAAGCACTGAAACTGTCACCGGAAGAAGTCAAAGAGCATCTCTTGGTTGCGGAACCTGAACTTGATACGCTCTCTGATAACTTCAAAAGGACGAGTGCTGACGGTCTGTGAAGCTTGATTCTAGAACCATTTGGAAGACATGGTTCAAATAAAGTTTTAGAATCAAGAGGCGCGGCTCTAAGTCTTTCCTTTACTATGCTCAGTTAAAAACTGAACAAGTATCAAGAGCAGCATTGCGCCTAACATGCAACATGGTGGCCAAGTGCTATAACCATGGTATGTTAAAATGACCAGGAAAAGAGACAAGAGAATTAGATTAGCAGCTCTGTGGTCGGAATGCTCTTGTCTGATGGCAGAGTGGGCAGAACTAGAAAAACCTGTCACCGTTAGAAACCAAGTTAACAGTGTCCTGGTAAGACACTCCGTTGTTTAGAGCGTCGAAACAGGAAGTAATGCCAATTTCCCTGACGTAATATATACAGAGCCTGGATCCGGGTCCAATTTAGGAATTTCAGAAGACCAAAATTGATTGTGAGATTGATAACAACTGAAAAGGATGTGCTTTCTTAGAGTCTGTAGATTAACAAAACACTTAGATCTAAATGTGTCCTTCTTAGAATCCTTGAATAAGGAGGACGTGAGAGATATAATCATTGAAGATTGAGGTAAAGATCTAAGGCCCAGACTCAGTCTCTAGGGGCAAACACTCGAGGGCCAATTAGACTTCCCCAGTGTTTGACCCTCCATTGTCTCTACGATATTGCCGAATCAGAATGATAATATTGTATTTTATCCAAAGAGGGACATGTAAGCTGCGCACTTCCCCGGGGTAAAGGGGAATCAGGTAGAATTGTCACGATGAATGTGATCATTAAGGGACCCTGATCCAGCATATCTAGGGGGAGCCCTTTGCCTGTCTAAAAGGGGAGAGGCCCCGTAGAATCCCTAACATAATGTGCTGAGGAAGAGGTATCAGTAGGTATCATAGACTGATGAGACCCAATAGGACAAGGAGCCCTTGCTGATCTAAATGATGCGTCAATATAGACAGGATGGGAGGGGGTCCCATAAAAATACCCCGAGAAATAATACTGTCCCCTTAAAGGGAAAAACTGAACTGATTATGATAATAAAAATTACCATAATAAGAGCCAGGAAGCATAGGACCAATGTAACCTTGTACCGAGGGTCCAGAGAGGCAACCGGATAAAAACCGGGATAGGAGCCTAACCGAAATTCGTATGTAACATGGATTCGGCAGAAATTTGGGCATAGGATCCCCGCAGCCCGAAGTCCCGCGATTTTGAGCAGGACCTCTCGGGGCGGTCGACGAACCTATTCTAGTCAACCCAGGCTCAAGTGGGAGGTGAATACATGGACCGACTCATCTTGATTAGGCAATTTTGACCCACACGAATTGGGCGAATTTTGCTTAGAAGTTACTTCAAAAGGTCCTAAAAGGAACCTGAAAATTATCTATCTGCCTCGTGGAGCCTATATGTGATGACGTGGCAGACGAGGACTGGTCCTGCACATGTTCAAAACTAGAAGAATTAGGCTGAAAAGTCCATTCAGCAAACAACCTCTTCCGTCACCGGAAGTGGAGAAGGAACATGCTCAAAACCAGTCCTGTATCTGGCAATTTCAGTTTCCACAACGCCCACTTTTATTTGAAAAGGATTTAGAATATTCACAAGGAATAATACGTATGCAACCATGGCATAGCACGCAGAAGGAAGTGGGATGGTTATCAAAAGCCAGGAATGCTGGCCACATGATAAACAAATCTTCATAGTGAAAATCCAAAATGGCTGACAGATTCACATGTATAAGTCGGCAGAAAAACAACGAAACAAATTTAACAAGGACAATTATTTCGGAAAAAATAAGCTTTAACTAGAAAAAGTGTCCATAGGACACGTATGCCCCCGCCAAATGCCATTCGTAAACAAGAGGCTCAATGAGCCTAAACCGCTCACCTGAGGAACTTAAGTTTTAACAATTCACAGACTTGACTACTAAATCTGCTAATAGAATCCAGCCCATTGACCCTTACAGGATATCAGTCATCATTATTGCATTGCATTCCAAGTTTGAGACTTCTAGCTTCTATAGTTCCTGAGAAATCTTTGACGAAAAGTTAACATTGGTCAAAATGGAGAGAAAGAAGAATGAAAGAACAGATGAACAAATAAGCTGAGAAAGCCCAATGTCTCTTACACGAAATAAGTCATCATTATTCTATTGAATACCAAATTTGATGCTTCTAGCTTTTATAGTTCCTGAGAAATCTTTGATTAAAAATTTAACATTGGTCTATTATCTCTATATGGAGAGAAAGAAGAATGAAGGAACAAATGAACCAGACTAGCTCCAAAACCTAATGCAGCCTTTCCCCTTGCCCAATGGTGCTACACATAAAATTTAAACAAGATTGGTCGACTGCCTTCTGAGATATGCTTCATTGAAAGTGTGGACGACGGATGGACGGACGACAGACGACGGACTCCGGAGCCTTGGTATACTATCAGCTCACTTGAGCCTTTGGCTCAGGTGAGCTAAAATTTCAAGTCGCTATTTCTGTCACAACATTTTCCCTACGTTAAGTCTATGGGCAAATTTTTTTGTCTCTCAAGGTCACGTAACTCCGAGGTCAATATTCCGATTCGGCCCAAAATCGAACTTAACCGAGATTTTATGCCTGTCCTCGTTACCTGCAAGTTTGAAGCTGATATGAATAAAAATTAAGTTGCTATCGTGGTCACAACGTATTTTTTTATGCTCAAGGGCAGGTAACTCCAAGGCAAATATTCCGATTCGGCCCAAAATCGAACTTAACCGAGATTTTATGTCTGTCCTCGTTACCTGCAAGTTTGAAGCTGATCTGAAAAAAAATTCAAGTCGCTATCGTAGTCGCAACATTTTCCCTAATTAAGTCTATGGGCAAATTTTTTGTCGCTCAAGGTCACGTAACTCCGAGGTCAATATTCCGATTCGGCCCAAAATTGAACTTAACCGAGATTTTATGCCTGTCCTCGTTACCTGCAAGTTTGAAGCTGATATGAATAAAAATAAAGTTGCTATCGTGGTCACAACGTATTTTTTTATGCTCAAGGGCAGGTAACTCCAAGGCAAATAATCCGATTCGGCCCAAAATCGAACTTAACCGAGATTTTATGTCTGTCCTCGTTACCTGCAAGTTTGAAGCTGATCTGAAAAAAATTCAAGTCGCTATCGTAGTCACAACATTTTCCCTATGTAAAGTCTATGGGCAAATTTTTTGTCGCTCAAGGTCATGTAACTCCGAGGTCAATATTCCGATTCGAACTTAACTGAGATTTTATGCCTGTCCACGTTACCTGCAAGTTTGAAGCTGATCTGAATAAAAATAAAGTTGCTATCGTGGTCACAACGTATTTTTTTTATGCTCAAGGGCAGGTAACTCCAAGGCAAATAATCCAATTCGGCCCGAAATCGAACTTGACCGAGATTTTATGCCTGTACTGGTTATCTGCAAGAATGAAGTCGATCAGAAAAAAATTGACGGAGCTAGAGTGATGACAAGCTTTTTCCTATGTGAAGTCTATGGGAGCAAGATGTTGCCATGGCAACCAGAGTTCCACTCAGATCTGCCTGAAAACCTAATGAAGCCTTTCCACTTGCCCAATAATGCGACACATGAAATTTGATCAAAGTTTGTCAAGTAGTCTTTAAGATATACATTTTTGAAATTCCCATTAACCCTAATGCAAAAACACACAAGGGCAGGTAACTCCTAAGTGAATGATCCGATTCTGCCAGTTATCGAACTTGACCGAGATTTCAAGGCTGTGCTGGTTATCTGCAAGAATAAAGCCAATCTGAAAATAATTGAAGCAGCTACGGTGATGACAACATTCTCCCCATGTTAAGTCAATAGGCAATTTTTTCAACGCTCAAGGGCACGTAACTCCTGAGTGAATAATCCGATTCAGCCCAAAATCGAACTTGATCGAGATTTCATGAATGTCCTCGTTATCTGCAAGAATGAAGTCGATCAGAAAAAAATTGACGGAGCTAGAGTGATGACAAGCTTTTTCCTATGTTAAGAACGCTCAAGGGCACGTAACTCCTGAGTGAATAATCCGATTCAGCCCAAAATCGAACTTGATCGAGATTTCATGCCTGTCCTCCTTATCTGCAAGAATGAAGACAATCAGAAAAAAATTGACGGAGCTAGAGTGATGACAAACTTTTTCCTATGTTAAGTCTATGGGAGCTATTTGTTGCCATGGCAACCAGAGTTCCAATCCGATCTGCCCGAAAACAGTATGCAGCCTTTCCCCCTACCTGATAATGCTTCACATGAAATTTGATCAAGATTGGCCCACTGGTTCCGGAGATATACTTCTTTGAAAGTGTGGACGACGGACGACGACGGACGACGGACGCCGGCTCGTGGTATACTAATACCTCACATGAGCCTTCGGCTCAGGTGAGCTAAAAATATTACAAATGTACTTCAAATCAATCATAAAATATATGCATCAAGGGCAGATAATCCAAAAACCAAAAATGCAAGAGTTTTCTTCCTTGTTCATGACACATCGTCTCAGTGTGAAGAATGCACCTGTGAAGTTTCATGAATATATTCCATACGGTTTAGGAGTTATGGCCCGGACACGGTTTACTTTACGGTACTAAGTCAAGGGCAGATAATTCAAAAACCAAAAATGCAAGACTTGTCTTACTTGTTCATGACACATCGTCTAAGTGTGATAATGCACCTGTGAAGTTTCATGAATATCTTCCATACGGTTTAGGAGTTATGGCCCAGACACGACATACCATTTGACTATATATGGATGTAAGTCAAGGGCAGATAATTCAAAAACTACACAAGCAGGAGTTGTTTCCCTTGTTTATGACACATCGTCCAAGTATGATGGATGCACCTGTGAAGTTTCATGATTATATTTCATACGGTTTAGGAGTCATGGCCCGAACACGGTTTACTATATGGTACTAAGTCAAGGGCAGATAATTCAAAAACAAAAAATGCAAGAGTTGTATTCCTTGTTCATGACACATCTTCTTAGTGTGATGAATGCACCTGTGAAGTTTAATGAATGTATTCCATACGGTTTAGGAGTTATGGCCAGGACAGGGTTTACTATATGGTACTAAATCAAGGGCAGATAATTCAAAAACCAAAAATGCAAGAGTTGTCTTCCTTAATCATGACACATCGCCTAAGTGTGATGAATGCACCTGTGAAGTTTCATGGATATATTCCATACGGTTTAGGAGTTATGGCCTGGACACGATGTCGGGACGGACGGACGAACGAACGGACAAACGGACGGACAGGGGTAAAACTTAATGCCCTTCCGCTATTCTTCCAATAGCAGGGGCATAAAAAGGCTAGGTACGTTGTGGAAACTAGCAAAAGTAAATGTAAAATAAAAAAAAAGGATAAACTAGAACTGTCAGAGGATCTGACTATAGCCCCGCTATAGCCCTGTCAGAGGAGAAAGACTCATGAATTAAAGGTAAAGACTTGTGAGAGGGTTAAATCCCTAACAAGGTACCTACGCCTTATAGACTTTTCACGTTATTAGATCTGAAAAACAGTCTAAGTTAAAAAATAGGTTTTGGATAATGAAAAAAGCACATGCACATCTTCAGACCTATATGAAAACACCTGTTAAATTTCAAAAGGATTGACTAGAACTGCAAGAGGAGTTGCGATCACAAGGTAGCAACTCCCTATACATTTTAACATTAGTAGATCTCAAAAATTGTCTAAGTTAAAAAAGGTGAAATAAGTGAAAAAAAATATTAAAGGATAATGAAAAAAGAATATGCACATCTTCAGACCTATATGAAAACACCTGTAAAGTTTCAAAAGGATTGACCTAGAACTGTAAGAGGAGTTGCGGTAACAAGGTAGCTACTCCCTATACATTTTAACATTAGTAGATCTCAAAAATTGTCTAAGTTAAAAAAGGTGAAATAAGTGAAAAAAAATGATTTAAGGATGATGAAAAAAGAATATGCACATCTTCAGACCTATATAAAAACACCTGTAAAGTTTCAAAAGGATTGACCTAGAACTGTAAGAGGAGTTGTGGTCACAAGGTAGCTACTCCCTATACATTTTAACATTAGTAGATCTCAAAAATTGTCTAAGTTAAAAAAGGTGAAATAAGTGAAAAAAATTACTTAAGGATAATGAAAAAAGAATATGCACATCTTCAGACCTATATGAAAACACCTGTAAAGTTTCAAAAGGATTTACCTAGAACTGTAAGAGGAGTTGCGGTAACAAGGTAGCTACTCCCTATACATTTTAACATTAGTAGATCTCAAAAATTGTCTAAGTTAAAAAAGGTGAAATAAGTGAAAAAAATTATTTAAGGATAATGAAAAAAGAATATGCATATCTTCAGACCTATATGAAAACACCTGTAAAGTTTCAAAAGGATTGACCTAGAACTGTAAGAGGAGTTGCGGTAACAAGGTAGCTACTCCCTATACATTTTAACATTAGTAGATCTCAAAAATAGTCTAAGTTAAAAAAGGTGAAATAAGTAAAAAAAATTATTTAAGGATAATGAAAAAAGAATATGCACATCTCCAGACCTATATGAAAACACCTGTAAAGTTTCAAAAGGATTGACCTAGAACTGTAAGAGGAGTTGCGGTAACAAGGTACCCACTATCAAATATTACAGACAGACGGAATTCCGGACAAATTACAGACAGACAGACAGACAGACGGAATTCCGGACAAGCCAAATCCAATATAGCCCCCACTTTTTCAAAGCGGGGCTATAAACACTTATCCGTTTTTTTTCTTCTGTCAGAGCTGTCTACCGCGATGCGAGTCTGAATTGAATATGAGTTTCTCCACGCTTGGCGTGAATGCCTTGGTCATGTGACCAGTATTTTCTACCCATTGGTCTGGTAAGTCTTGTGACCTCAACGACCAATCAGGGCTCGTCACAAGGAAGGTCACTTGAGGTGTCTATGGTAATGAAACATTCCAGTGGCATTCTGGCTGGATTTTTTTGGTCGGACTGACCCAGAGCTGCGTCTGGTTTGCGTCTGGTTAAAAGGCTCCTTTTGTAGTGATGGGTAGCTCTATTTGATATTAAAAATGGAGAGAATATGGGAGATGCACAACATAGTTATGGACACTTCCGCTGATTCAAGAAGGGCAGTTGTAAGTTTCTGGCGAAAGAATGTGCACTGCACTGTTTAACCCCTTACGTATAAGCCTGCCCAGGAAAAGTATTGTTAGGTAAACTGACTGGCTCAAAATGACCTAAAATAGTGTTGACTGGGCCGTTAAACTCCAAAACAAACAAACATAGCTATGGTGCTGGACTAGAATGTAGAACTTGTGATGACGAGTATGTGTTTGAAGTTTCAGATAGATAGATAGATAGATAGATAGATAGATAGATAGATAGATAGATAGATAATGGAATAAAAATGAGTGACACAACGTTTTATGAAACCCGGAGAGAAAAGGGGACATAATTCAGCCATACACAGAGGTATGGAACTTAGCTAGAATGTAGCCCTTGTGATGGTGAGTATGTGTGTGAAGTTTCGTGAAGGGATGGATGGATATCCTGATTGTTCAAAAAGCAAAATCTACCGAAGGTTTTTGCTATCACTGGCTCAGCAAGGGAATCATGGGACCCTGTATTTTTGTTTGCTTGATTGAGGTTTAACATCCCCATCAACACTGTAAAGGTCATTTTGGAGACGTCGCTTCCAATTTTGTTCAACTTTTACCCAACATTGAGATGAAATGACATCTCAAGCCCTGCCACCCAATGAAACAAACAGGGTTTATAAACATGGACAGTCCGACTTACACTGCTTTACCTGATCTTTGTTTTACTTCTACTTAGATCCTCTAAGTGGTTTACCAGTAATCGTGTGCGGTTTGGTTTCAGCTCTGCATGGAAGCATCTGCATGATGCATCTATTTCTTCAAGACCCGATGGGTTGGGGCCATGGGGCCCTGTATTTATCACCTGTGTTAAAGCCAGGACCGGTCAAGAACAAAGTATCCAATGCAAACACTTATCAAAGTCAGTGAAGCGTGTTGTATGATTGTTTGTTTGTTTGATTTTGGAGTTAAACGGCCCAGTCAACACATTTTTAGATCTTTTTTGAGCCAGTCAGGTTACCTATCCACACTTTCCTGGGCAGGCTTATACGTAAGCATTTAAACCAGTACAGTGCACATTATTTCGCAAGAAACTGACAACTGCCCTTCTTGAATCAGCAGAAGGGAGAGAATGACGGTAGAAAAGATTTCATGATCAATCTCCACGAAAGAATGTTGCCGACCCTGGCAGGTATCGAACCCGGGTCCTTCTGATCACCAGTCAGACGCGCATCTGACTGAGCTACCAAGGCCGGCTCGTGTTGTATGATAAACCATAGTTTTCTTCTAGAGGTCAAGGTAAGATAAATATATTGAGGCTTTTCTGGAGCAATTATACATGTATGTAGAGTGTGAAACAGCAGCATTGATGCAGAAAATAAAACAATGTTTTGGCGCCATTTGATATAGGGCGTTTGTTTGTATTAGAGTTTTCATAGCCCAGTCAAAACATTAACGTCATTTCGAGCCAGTCAGTTTACCTATCCACACGTTTCCTGGGTAGGCTTATACATAAGCTGTTAACCAGTAAAGTGCACATTCTCTTGCCAGAAACTCTTCAGTCAGCAGAAAGGAGAGACAGACCATAGAAAAGATTTCAATATCAATCACCACGAAGTAATGCTACCAAACCCGCATATTAAAATCAATTTCAGCCTAACCCCACCTCACAATACACACTGCAAATTAGCCAATTTGTTCCTACTTTTGACCATTCTAACCCATTTTGTACTAAATGGAATGTTCGCCCTTATTATTAGCAGGAATACTTTTACGAACCTTAGGGTGTCTTATTCAGTTTTTGTTAGACATTTATTTGCATACGGTATTTAGAAAATAGTAGAGCTGTCTGCAACAACTGCAGGCCCAGAACAGACACTGGGTCCAGCAGAATCTGATCTTTTCCTTACGCAAACACGCATATACAAATACATTGCCACCTTTATCGCCGAATAAATGAAAATTTAATGATGAAAAATTGTGATATTTTTCTTATTTCTGCTCAAAATATAGATTGTGGGCATTCGTTATAACCGCTGAGGCGGTTATAACGAATGCCCACAATCTATATTTTGAGCAGAATATAGATTGGGGGCATTCGTTATAACCGCCTCGATGAGGCGGTTATAACGAATGCCCACAATCTATATTTTGAGCAGAAATAAGAAAAATAAGGTATGCCCACGGAAACCCCAATTTTACTATATGAAAGTGGGGTTCTAGGGGGTCAAAATTGTATAGGCGTGTTTTCGTGATGTCCTTCGTGGTTTTTCACTGACCCGCAGATGCACAGTATGATCTGAGTGTTTGCTGATCACGTAAGATTTATTGTAGAATTTAAAATATGCAAAATACATATAGAATCTGCAAAGCATAATGCAGGATATTACCTTCTTAAAAACAGCTGATCCTTTTGATGAAGCCTTTCTTTCTGACAATCTTTTAGACAATTTCATGGCAACTTCCTTAGCCGGAGGTTGTTCCACCACAATAATTTCTTTCTTAGGAATGACCAGCCCTTGAGAAGCCTCAGAACTCTCCATGTCGTCATCAAAGTCGGATGAATCACCTTCTGCATCAGAAGAATCACCTTCTGCGCCAAATAAATCATCTGCAAATATATCTAGTTCTTCTTTCACTGCTGTGGACTCGGTAACGGGAAAAGCTGCATTCCCTGTTTCAGGTTCTACAGTACATGTAGACAGATCCGGGCTTCTTGGTGCCGTTGCCTTGTTAAATGATTTACCTGGTGTCCTTGGATGTTCAGCATTTTCTTCTTTTCGAACAACTAAAATTATAACATCAACTTCTGTAATACCTGTCTAATACAGCATTATTTATATTCCCATTGCATTAACATAAAAGAAAATCTTGCAAAGAGGACACTCAATATAACATATTTACATTTCCAGTGTAAAGTCTAATGTAAACCTATAGAAAACAATGTAGTTCATACTTCCATGAACGCATCGAGTCACGTGATTTTCAGTGACGTCTGTCTAAACCATAGTTCTCTACGGGCGTTGATTACGTTAATGCTGTCCCTATTTGTAGAAAAACAGCGTGTATTTTTTTAGCTTTAAAAGTGTGCCCAGTAAGCATTTTTCGCCCAGTGATGAGAGCAAAGAATGCTAATATAAGAAATAAACTCATTTTTTTTGCTATTCATGAACCGCAGAAAAACATAATTAATAATAATTTCTTAAAACATATCTGTTCCCCAACATTATGACACTATAAAACATTTACTGATATAAAAATCCACATATGTAGAATTAAAGGTATTAAAGGACCTTTTTCCAAAAGTCACTGTAACAAATGTTGTGTACATGGGTAGGAATCTCATCACCAGGCGATTCCTCACTTGGCGATTCTAAGAGATATTCATATCCCTTGTTTTTGGAGTATTAAATGCAATATTCTTAAACATATCCATTAACCGTTCTTCTATTGAGCTAAGATTTCGTTCCATTGAATCTGTCGTTATAACGAGGTTTATTGTCATGTCAAATGACCGTATTAGAAGGACTGACTGCAGTTAACTATTGAGACATAAAAATGCGTCAACATTTACATTCTCAGTGGATTTACAGAAACCCCCTTTAGTTAGCCACTTGGAAGCAATGTTGTTCATACTTCAATGAATACACCGACTCACACGACGTCAGTGACGCCGAAAGAGTAGTCACGTCGAAATGAACAATGGTTCTCTTCAATATGATTGGGCGATGGAGACTTTTTGGCGCCAACGCCGCTGTACCGCTGTCATTAGAATTTAACCGTGTGTAATTATTTTCTTCTTTTATTTAAGCCTTCCAACAAGATTTTTTTCGTCGTATGATAGATGGGAAATAATGTAAAGATAAGTAGTAAAGGTAATTAATTTAACATTCACTGAAGTTACTAGAAAAGTTTAAGTATACCTCAAAGTTCACTTACTTTGCTTGTGACCTGATGTTGTTCATACTTCAATGACTTAAATAAAACACATAGAGGATCTTACATGAGTGTTCATGTATTATTGAATTTATTAAACGAGTTGAGGAAAAGGGATAAAATGCGAGGCTTGCCGAGCATTTTATTCCTTTTCCTCAACGAGTTTAATAAATTCAATAATACATGAGCACGAATGCAAGATTCTATTTATCATATGACATTTAAAACGCATTTTATTCACGATTGTTTACAAAAAATATCAATTTTCCGCCGTTAGTAAACGCGACGTCGTTAAGGACGTCTTACATGTAACGTTACGGGACGTGTCTAGCTAATTTGCATATTTAATCCACTAGTGGATTATCGAAAATAATACATGGCGTTATTACACTCTCAGACGCGACGTCATATGATAAATTCATTTCTCAAATGACTGCATTAATGCCACATGATCATTATGTGGTGTCAGAACAGTGGCGTGCATGCTTCTCTCCAATATTACCGGACAAAACGTCAACAATGCTGTTCAGTCATTTCAACTTAGCCCTCTGACTAGAATTTTGGTCAAGTAATGGATAGAATAATTAAAATATTAAGTACTAAAAGTATTTTTGAGTTCATTGAAGTACGTGTATGACAAACATGAGGTCACAAGCAAAGTTTAAGTGAACTAAATAACTTACTTCGCTTTAGACTTGATGTTCTTCACACTTCAGTGAACGCTGAAATTACCTTTTTTTCTTTAAATCATCACGGACACTCTGCACTTTGTCAGCTTTTATATCATATAAGATGTACATGCTCACAAATGTTCTGATGCATGAATGTGCGTTTTTACTACTGTAACCCTAGAAGTAACTGACTCGAATTTTCTTTTCTTTTGGAAGGATTAGGCATTGGTCTATTGGTGTAATCATCAACAATTCTGACTTTCTGAGCATTACTATGGTTTAGGATTGCCTTAAACAGCCAAGGGGTCATGTTGTCGTTTTCGCACAGAAAGAGAATTAACAAGATGTGTTGCCCCCGAACAGCGCATGTTAAATATGAAAGCAGTATCACTAAGCAATCGAAAGGTATGGCCAATGTTCAAGTCTTGAAAAAGTAGGTCAAGGTCACAAGGTAAAAAATTATGGGATCGTTAGAAAGTAAGAAAGGTCTTGTGACATAGAATGCACATGTGAAATATGAAAGCCCTATCACTTACCAATCTACAGTAAAGGCCAATGTTAAAGTTTTTAAAAAGGAGATCAAACGTCAAGGTCAAGGTCACGAGGTCAAAAATTATGGTACCACTGGAAAGGCCTTGTGAAAAAGAATGCGTATGTAAAGTATAAAAGCCACATCACTTACCAATTAATTTTTTTTTTTTTTTTTTTTTGTTTTGGTTTTACCGCCCTTTCAAGATTATTTCACTCATATCTAGCCGATCGTTAATCAGAGGTGGGCGAAAACCGGAGTACCCGGAGAAAAACCACCTGACCTTCTGTTGCAGAACTTGGCGTCTCACATGTGACCCGAGCGAGGCTCGAACCACAGCGGTGAGACACCTAATGATCAAGAGTCAGCGCTCTTAACCACTAGGCCACGGAGGCCCGTAACCAATCAAAAGTTATGGACTTTGTTAAAGTTTTTAAAAACTAGGTTAAAGGTCATGGTCAAGGTCACGAGGTCATAAATTACGGTACCACAAGAAAGCTCTTGTGACAAGGAATGCACATGTGAAATATGAAAGCCCTTTCACTTACCAATCGAAAGTTAGGGCCAATGTTAAAGTTTTTAAAAAACAGGTGAAACGTCAAGGTAAAGGTCAAGGTCACGAGGTAAAAAATTATGATACCACTGCAAAGGTCTTGCTCTAGTGTTCATGTGGCGTTATGTACAGCTATGCAGCACCATATGGCTCAGCGCATTTTACTGTCCAGTCCTCATCCTTGTGTCAACTTGGCATTAATTGTGATTCGTTTGTTTGCCGAGCTGATACATTGACAACTTAGAAAACCTTCACACGTACCAAACAAATACTTGTCTGAACCACAGTGAAAGTGAGGGTGAGGGTTGGGATCCGTAAAGTCAACTTAAACCCACCAGTATTTTTACTGGTCGTTCCAAGTCGGTGCTTTTGCTGTGGTTCATTCTTGTCTTGTGTTGGTGGTTCTGATTCTTTCCCTAATCATATATGTTGTTACTTTGCTTATTCCCCCTTTTTGGTTGTTCATTTTTAGTTACGTTTGTCCTTCCAGTTTAATGTTTATCATGGTGGTGATTCTGATTCTTCCCCGCATTATGTATATTGCGCCTTTTAAGTTAGGTTTGGATATTCTGAGTCACCACCTGTTTGGTAAAGGGCTGCTGACTGGGTGTGCCTGTTGTCCATTTATTTACTGTCATCGCTCCGTGTTTCAACTTCTTTCTTTAGTGATATTGTGGGGAGAAATTGGGATCTGATTGTATCAATTCCTGATCGTTTCTTTTAAATTTAAATGCAATTCCCTCAAAATGTCAACACAAATATACAAACTGGCTGTTCTAAATTGCTATATTTCTTATTCAAACAAGAGCACCCGCATCACCGCATACGGGTGCTAATACTCGGCTGCAAAAAATCTAAGTCGAAAAAGGGGCATAACTGTGCGAAAAATATTTTGAGGGTTACCTCACCTATTGGTATGAGTTCCCCTTTTCACAATGAACAACTAGCCCGAGTTTCAAGTAAATATGTTAAGTAATGACAGAGATATTACAAAATGTCCACGTTTTTGCACGACGACGCAGACGACGACCAAGACGACGTCAGAGCTATGACAATACCTCGTCGTTTTCTTCGAAAACAGCCGAGCTAATTAAGACAATCTAATAAATTACCAAATTAAGATCCCTGTCATTAAGCATGTGTGCAAGATGTTTTAGGTTCTCAACTGCCAGCATGAAATGTTGAATCTGCGCATACACAATGGCAATTTCTGTTAAGGAACATTCCAGGCACATATTGCATAAAAAGCAGTACAAGTTGTTTCTGTTTTGTGCCTTTAGCAGCTAGACATCTGTATTGTGTGTCAAAATTTACCTTTCTGGGAAATACCAATCAGGAAACATACAAAGGACGGGTTACAGTTTTCTATTGCAAAGTGCCTACTGAAAGAGCTAATTTTTGAAGTCAACAAAAACTGATCAAAATACACTCATAAGGTGACCAAATATCTCTGATTTGTTTGACAAATATTTACTTTTTCATTCGCATGCATTTTCGTAACAAAATTTCTGGTTGAATACATGCACTACTGGTCATGTGTAACATTGCGCCTACGGAAAAAGTGAAGACCCCTGTGGTGTTCAAAGGAAAATTGCATGGTCGTCCACATTGTTAACCAGAGAAAACTACACACCACTTTATTTCAGAAACAATTATGCTTTCAAAAATGCTGATATTTTGGTGGTTAACGGTGTGGAGGATGTTGAAAAATAAACTTTTATCGCTAAAATAGGGTGAGAAAGTCAATGTAATCAAAGTACTGTGCATACTCGCACAGGAAAAAGTCTATATAGTCTACGTATACAGAAGGACAGCATCTGGCCATCTGTATGAGCACGACCATCATCACTTGCTGGGCAAACGGAAATGCTTTTCATTGATAAATTAAAGGACTATCATGTAACTGCTGTCCCATGCTGTGCATGTTACTTGTATGGCATACATTCATGTTTACCTTCCATTACCAGTTTCTGTCTTATATTGTTTAAAGAGTATATAACATTTCATATTTTCTGCAGACGTACCCTGAATCTGATATAAATAAAAATGTTTTCAGAGGAAAACAATTCCCCTCACCATAAATGTTTCTTAACACCCATTTGACTTTAATATCTAGATTAAAGTCAACAAAATGTAAGCTGCAAACCAGACATTTTTGGTCAAAAGTTGACAGTTTTTGTGGGAGCCTATGACCTTGAAAAACAAACAGTCATTAAAAAGCTCTGATCTCTAGACAAATATGGTAGACTGTAATTAAATGCTCTACCAATTTTCATAAACTGTTAAATGATATAGGTTAAAGATAAGCCATTATTGGCCCTAAAAGAACAGGTTTCGGGAGACCTTGGACTTAGAGTGCAGACAATAAGTTGCAGAAAGGGTTATCCTTTGGAAGCAAGGAATACACTACAGAACTGGAAAATATGGAGTATACATGTTTTCTGGGCCACAATGGCTAGTTTTGGATTCATTAGTGACCCTAAAATATTTTCAAAATTCAACAATGGAATCAATGATCCCAAAAGGTCAAGAAAATATAAACTACACTATGAGTATGATGTAGGCCACACATTCCGTGAAACCAGCTGTAGTGACGTTAAATAAGTTGTAGAAAGGGTTATCCTTAGCCATTTTGGCCCAAAATTGACTTTTTTTTTGGGGGGGAGGGGGGGGGCTGTGACCTGGAAAAAAGTCAAGGTCACCAAAATCTAATCAAATCTGCGGTATGTTGTAATGGTATACCAAGTTTGAATGCAATTAATCAATTTGTGTATGAGAAATTGTGCAGTCAAGCCTTTTTTGTCCCAAAATCGTCTGTTTTTGGGAGCCTGTGACCTTGAAAAAGGTCAAGGTTGACAAAATATAATCAAATCTGCGTCATGTTGTAATGTAATATTGTACTAAGTTTGACTAAAACTAAGCAATTTATTAATGAGATTGAGTGCAGACAAGCCATTTTTGGCCCAAAATTGATTGTCTTTAAGAACCTGTGACCTTGAAAAAGGTCAAGGTCACCAAAATCTAACCAGATCTGTGGAATGTTATATTGATATACTGTACCAAGTTTAACGGATATTGGTCATTCTTTAATGAGATAGAGTGCAGACAAGCCATTGTTGGCCCAAAATTGACTGTTTTGGGGGGCCTCTAACCTTGAAAAGAAATGTGAAGGTCACCAAATCGTAACAAATTTCCGGTTTGTTGTAATGATATATTGTTCCAAGTTTGATTAAAATTAATCAATTCGTTATTGAGAAAGAGTGCAGACGAGCCATTTTTGGCCTAAAAATGACTGTTTTGGGGTTGCTGTGACCTTGAAAAATGAGGTCAAGGTCACCAAAATCCAACCCAGTCTGCTGTATGTTGTAATGATATATTGTACTGTTCTAGTCTTTCTGCAAATATTTTAAATATATATTTTAGAATCGAAAATACATTCCGTATTACTAAGCACTTCTAACATATACCAAATACATAAAACTTCAAAACAATATAAATTTCTTATGCACATACTGTACATAATATTGTGCCACGGGATATAAGAAACATAGATTATGATATGGACATGTAGATTAGCACACTTTAATGCGGTTAATTGTTAAAAAATGTCATATTACTTTGGCAAATAACCAAATACTGACAATTACCCCATTTGTAGAAAAACAGAACTCACATGACTGCAAATGCCATGGTTAATTAAATATTGCTGTCATATGAACGCGCATATGTTGGACTATATTGCATATAAGATTCATCAAGATCCATCGTAGGCACAAATATGGCTAAACTGTAACCCGTCCTTTACTAGAAAGGGGATTACAACGACAGTATAAAAATCCAGATAAAATTCATTAACTCGAATATGAATAGCTGGTTACCTTGGATAATTCAAACTGACTCTATATCTGGCAGAAGAAAGTGCACTGTTCTGGTTAACCGCTTACCTATAAGCCTGGCCAGGAAAAGCGAAGCTAAGTGAACTGACCAGCTCAAAAATGACCTAAAATAGTGTTGACTGGGCCGTTCGACTCCAATACAAACAAACAAAATCAAACTGACTCTTGAGTACCTGGCAATTCCTCAAATAGATCAAGATATCCATATCTTATATAGTTCGAACAAACTGACCTGAGACTGGTGAACTCTATTAACATAATTTCACACCCGACTGAATGCATGTATTTATCTTCCCGGTCTCCCGAAAATGACGACATTGTTATTCAATATATAGAGGTCGGTAAATGGGTTGCAATTCACGTGATGCTGAAAATTCACGAGAAGGTTACGAAAGCCGACGTACTAGGCAATAACATTGACAATTTTATTCCATGCATAAAGGTTAGTCTCAGGTCAATTTGTTCGAACTATAGAAGGGTTTTAGTGAGTTTATCTTAAAGGGGTATGTTTTGTGTACTTCAGGGGAATTGGAACACCCAGCAGATTTTTTCCGCTTTTTTTCAAATTGACTTCCTGTTTGCTTTTCTATAAGAACTGTCCCACTAAAAATGGTCTACTCTTAAAGGAAATAATTTGCTCCCAAATTCTTTCCTTTAAGAGTTGATCCCTATTGACATGGGAGAAAAAATTAATTTTGCAGGCGTTGCTCTACTGAAGTGGTTTTCTTTCCCCTTAATAAAATCACCTCAATGAGGCGATTCTAATGAGTAAACACAACATACCTTTATTGTGAGGCAGTCCTAATGAGTAAATAAAACATACCTTTTTATTACAGAAAATTGTAAAGATATCTTTAACCCTTATCTTCAGAAGCCATTTGATCAGGATCTACACTGTTTGACATTCAGTTTATGAATTTGTTGCAATAAATTACATCAAGTAATTTGATTGGTTGATATACAGAAATGGGTGTGGCTTAAATGAACATTCAGCAAGATAAGGGTTAAGCAATCCCGACTATGCCTGATCATCAGATACTTTGATGAAACCTCTGCGGTTCTAACTACCATTATGATACTAAGTATTTGGACAGACAGGCCTAAGAAAACAATGCAGACCCAGATCAGACTGCTCTGATTAGGGTCTACAGTTTTTCAAATTGACATTTGGTCTCCATTTTTTGACTCCTTGCTAGGTAGCAGCTAGCTGTACACTTTTGTTAAGATTTTAAGGTGTCTGCGTTTTTAGTAATTTTACAGTACCCCTACTTTCAAAGATTCAAAATGTTCAAGTTTTTGATGTGTGACTGTAAATACTGTTCCTCAAACAATTTCTAACTATTAGCACCAGCAATGAATCTTAAACCACTGTGGTTCTAGACTGGTTTGGGTCACATGGGAGACACCAAGTTCTGCAACGAAAGGTCAGGAGGTTTTTCTCTGGGTACTCTGGTTTTTATGCACTTCAAAATAACGATCCGCTCAATATGAGTGAAACAATCTTGAAAGAGCCATAAACAAAAAGCAAACAAACAGACAAACCAGTACTCGTGTGTGGCTGGTTTCAGCTCTGTGTGGAAGCACCATGCAGCCGGATCTATTTCTTCTAGCCCGGATGAGCGGTGGCCTGTTATTGATAATTGACAATATCATTAGTTTTGGCAAAAAGTTTTCAACATTGTAAGTCTTCTTTAAATGCAAATATTAGAAGCAAAAAACAAAAGGCCATCCTGGCCCTGTATTGCTCACCTGAGTCCGAGACATTTCATAGCTTATGGAAACAAATTCCTAGACCGAGGTCAATTTTATTGTTAAAGCTGGTCACAGATCAATGTCAAAGTATCAAGTGAGTGGGAAGGCCTTGTCACAAGAAACCTACATGCCAGATATGAAAACTCTAACTGCAATGGTTCAAAAGTAATGACAAAGGTTGGTCACTGGTCAAGATCATAGGTTACAATTTTGGATCAGTTGGAAACTATTGTCTCAAGGAACCTACATGGCAAACATGAAGGCTCTATCTCGTAAGGTTTTAAAGTTTTGACAAAGTAAAACACAGGTTAAGGTCAAAGGTCAACATTTTGTTGCTTGGGAAGCCCTTGCCACAAGGAATCCACATGGCAAATATGAAGGCTCTCTCTCAAATGGTTTAAAACTTATGAACAATAGTGTACTTTATGTGTGAGTGAGAAGCCCTCGTCACAAACAAGGTCAAGGTTACAGGTCAATTTTTAATGAGTGGGAAGACATTGTCACGAGGAGCTCTATCTTAAATGGTTCCAAAGTTATAATAAAAAAGGTCAAAGGTCAACACGTTTATATGGGTGGGAAGCCATTGTCACAAGGAACCTACATGCCGAATATGAAGGCACTATCTCAAATGGTTCAAGAGTTATGATAAAGTAGGTCAATGTCAGAGGTCAAACTTTTTGTATGGGTGGGAAGCCTTCGTCACAAAGAACATACATGCAAAATATGAAGGCTCTATCTCAAATGGTTCAAAATGTGTGATAAAGTATGTCACAGGTCAAAATGTTTTTGTTTGAGTGGGAAGCTCTTGTAACAAGGAACCTACATACCAAATATGAAGGCTCTATATCATATGATTAAACGTTTTAACAAAGTAGGCCAGAGGTCAAGGTCACAGGTCAAATTTTCTGAAACAGTGAGAAGCCCTTGTAACAAGGAACTTACCACATATGTATGAATTTTCTATGTTGAACGGTTCAAAAGACAGAATTGTTATGCTAAAGTAGGTCACAGGTCAATATTTTTGTATGAGTGGGAAGCCCTTGTCGCAAGGAACTTACATGCCAGATATAAAGCTCAATCTCAAAGGGTTCAAGAGTTATGACCAAGCAGGTCAAAGGTCAAGGTCACAGTTAAAACTTTTTGTATGTGTGGGACGCCCTTGTCACAAGGAATATTCATGACAAATTTGAAGGCTCTATCTCAAATGGTTCAAAAGTTATGGCAAAGTAGGTCAAAGGACAAGATCAAAGGATGGGTGGGAAGCCCTTGTCACAAGGAACAAACGTGCAAACTATATAGGATCTATCTCAAATGGTTCAAAAGTAATGATTGAGTAGGTCACAGATCAAGGTCAAGGGTCAAAATGTTTTGGTGTGTGGAAAGCCATTGTCACAAGGAACCCATATGCCAAATATGAAGCTCTATCTTAAATGGTTTAAAAGTTATGAAAAAGAAAGTCAATGGTTTAGGTCATGGGTCAAAAGTTTTGTATGGGTAGGAAGTCTTGGTATCAAGGAACCTACATGCCAAACATGAAGGCTCTATATCATAAGGTTTTAAAGTTATGACAAGTAAAACACAGGTCAAGGTCACAGGTCAAAACTTGTTGGGTAGGAAGCCCTTGTCACAAGGAACCTACATGCCAAATATAAAGGCCCTATCTTAAATGCTTTAAAAGTTATGACAAAGTAGGTCAAATGTCAAGGTCATTTTTGTATGGGTGGGAGACCTTGTCACAATGAACATATATGCAAAATATGAAGGCTCTGTCTCACATGGTTCAAAAGTTATGATATAGTATGTCATATGTAAAGGTCAGGGTCACAGATCATTTTTTTTTTGTATGTGTGGGAAACCTTTGTCATAAGGAACCTACATGCCAAACATGAAGACTATATCTCAAACGGTTCGAAAGAAGTGACAAAATGACCTATTGATCTACTTTTTGATTTGACATGACCCACATTCGAACTTGACCCAGATATTGTCTAGATGATCATTCTGAGCAAGACTGATGATAATTGGACTAAACTGTAACCAATAGAGCGTACACAAGGGTTTTCTATGATTTGACCTACTACAATCCTTTACCCGACATTACCCATATTCAAACTTGAGCGAGATATTGTCAAGATGATAATTCTGAGCAAGTTTGATAATGATTGGACAAAAAGTGTGACCGATAGAGTGTTCACAAGGTTTTTCTGTGATTTGACCCACTGACGTACTTTTTGATCAGACATGACCCGTGTGTGTGTGTGTGTGAATTCGGGTTTAACGTCGCTTTCAACAATTTTTCAGTCATATCACGACGGTGTCTGGTTGCGACAGGGAGCTCAATGCTCACTTTTATAGTGCTGCCTCACTGAAGTATCATGTCCCAGACACATTACATGATACCACACCCAGTCACATTATCCTGACACTGGGTCGACCAGTCCTAGATCTACCCCGCAAATCTGAGTGCCAAGCGAGGAGCAGCTAGTACCATTTTTAACGACTTTGGTATGTCGCGGCCTGGGATCGAACCCGTGACCTCCCGTTCCCCGGAGCGGACACTCTACCAACTGAGCTATCGGGGCCGGTCAGACATGACCCGTATTTGAACTTGTAAGAGATATTGTCAAGATGATCAGTCTGGGCAAGATTTATGACGATTGAATCATAAGTGTGGCCTCTAGAGTGTTCACAAGGTTTTTTCTATGATTTGAACTGCTGACCTACTTTTTGGCCCGACATGACTCATATTCAAGCATGACCGAGATCGGACCTAAACTGTTGCCTGAAGTGTGTTCACAAGGTTTTTCTATGTTTTGACCTACGGACCTACTTTCTGGCCCGACATGTCCCATATTCAAACTTGTCCGAGATATTGTTAAGATGATCATTCTGAGCAAGTTTAATGATGATCAGACAAAAAGGTGTGGCCACTAGTGTGTTCACAAGATTTTTTTTGTGATTTGACCTACTGACCTACTCTTTGAGATATTGTCAAGATGTTCATTCTGGGCAAGTTTTCTGATGATAGGACAAAAACTGTGGCCTCTACTGTGTTCACAAGATTTTTCTTTGATCTGACATACTTTTTGCCCCCGACATAACCCATATTCGAACATATCCTATATATTGCCATGATGATCATTCTGAGCGAGTTTGATGGTGATCGGACCAAAACTGTGGTCTAAGGTGTGTTCTCAAGGTTGTTATGTGATTTTACCTACCGACATACCTTTTGTTCCGACATGACCCACATTCGAACTTGACCGAGATATTGTCACGATGATCATTCTGAGCAAGTTTGATGATGGTTGGATTAAAACTGTGCCCTCTAGGGTGCTCACACGGTTTTTGTATGAATTGAGCTATTGACCTACCTCTTGACCCATCACGATTCATATTCGATCTTAACCAAGACATTTATATGAGCCCCGCCAAGCGAATTTGTGTCTTCGAGCATTCCGTCATTACAAATTTTAACTGCCCATTCCCAGCCATTCAGAGGGGCCAGGGATATGGTTTTCTGTCTGGAGGTTCCTCTTGATTCACTGCTTGTATGAGCGAGCAGCGAAGGTTCTGGCGAGACTGCGCGGATGCGCAGGCTCGCCTGAACCTTCGCTGCTCGCATAGGCGATAAGTACCAAAATCGCTTGACGGGGCCCATATAATGATCATTCTGAGCAAGTTTGATGATCATTAAACCAAAACTGTGGCGTCCAGACTGCTCACAAGAAAGACAACCATTTCCCCATTGTAAGTCTATGGAATCTTGTGGCTGACATAGCAACCAACGTTCTTATTTAATTTTGATAAAAAGCTGATGCCATCAATCCCCCACCAGTGGCATGCTAAGATGAGAAATGACTGAGATCAGACAGCAGCCTGCAAATATAATTGGTCAAAGGTGCTGAGGACGGCCGGACTGTCAACGGATCGAAGACTATACAGTTGAGCTTAAACAAAAGTGTGATCTTTAAATAGAAATATTCTGCTTGTAACAACATCATGTGGAATGTATTAGAACACCAGTAAATTCTTAGATGGTAAACCATCTTAAAAGCACGCATGATAAGATGGAATATACATCTGAAGAATAAACTGATTTTCCATCTTGGAACTGACTACATATCAGAACTCTAAAATGTACAACACCCCTAAAATGTGCAACACTCCTCAAATGTACAACACCCCTAAAATGTGCAACACTTTTGATGTCAGCATGTGTTTAGTTCAACAACATTACGAAAACACACCTATACAAATATATTGTAAATTTTAGCACCGAAAAATCAAAATTTTCAGATGAAAAAAAATTGATATTTTTTTTTATTTCTGCACCAAACACAGGTTGTGGATACTGCGGTTCAAACGAGTAGCCACAATCCAAGTTTTGAGCAGAAGTAAGAAAAATAGCTAATACCCCTGCAAACCCCAATTTTACTATATGAAAGTGGGGTTTAAGGGGGTCAAATTTATATAGGCGTTTTCGTGATGAATAGTAAAGCAACAGTGTGACTTTCAAACACAATCTCGAACACGCATTACTAAATCAAGCCTATACAAATACATTGTAAACTGTATCTCCGGGAAAACGAAAATTGGAAGATGAAAAAATCTCATCGAGGCGGTTCTTACGAGTACCCACAATCGATATTTTCGAGCAGAAATAAGAAAAATAAGGTATACGATATAAAAGTCGTGTTCAAGGGGTCAAAATTATATAGGCGTGTTTTCATGATGTGGTGTCATCAAACTATAGCTTTATGGAAATCTCTGATCTAATTCTAGTAAAATATATTTCCAAATATTTTAATAATAACAAAAGTATTGCAACAGGAACACACAATATCAATAAGTATAGCAATAGTACAGCAATAGTACTTTAGGCTATAGTTACAGCATAGCAAAAGTCATTTTTGTCCTGGAATAGTCTCCCCAAATGACTACTTGTTAGAACTGCCTCACTGAACCTGATCTACTGAGTACCTGCACTTACCATGACAATAGCGACAAAACTCCTCGATCAAGTCGTAGCTGTTTATGAAACTTTTCCCGCATTCAGAACCAATCACAGTATGGCCATCTTCAGTCACAACAATCACCATACTATCATAATTGATCTCCTCCAAAGACTTGCACTAAAACAAATTACAATAAAATTCCTTAATTCAGACTACCTCTGAAACTGTTCAAAAGTGGTCTAAAAGATCACTTTTGAACAGTTTCAAACATAGTCCCTTACTAGGAAACTTTTAGTGAAGAAAACGCAAGAAACAAAGACTGAATTTTTTAAATGCTTTTTTTTCTTACTATTTCTTTTAGAAAATTGAAGTGGAGGCAATGATTAAAGTCTTATTTCAGCTGGTCTTAAAAATGGAATTTTACTATTATAGTTATACAACACAACATCGTTATTACGCTACTGTATGTGTCAAAGCAAAAAATGTGTTTGTTAAAAATGTGCTAGATCCAAACAAATATGTATAGATTTCATAGGAGAACGATGATTTTCAATATTATCTATACATTTTTGGGATCCATTTTCAACTTTTACCCTACTGTTCACGACAACCCCTAACTTTACAGAACGTGTAGATGCATATCACGTGTGCCGTGTGGTGGTTGTAAAAAGCCTTCTCGCACATGCAATTAATGCTCTTATTTTTCCAACCCTCAGGGAATTGCATTTACAATTGATTTTGTGCCTAATGTCACTGGTAGGGCCCATCGGAGTCTAACTGTAGGTTTTCTTTTGCTCCAGCATTTTAGTGGTTTCTTGCCGTCAAGTCCTCACCGTTGTTTCATCTCTGTGGTTTTGGTTTTTGTGTTCTCTGAGATGTGGAACTGATGAGTTAGGAGACCTTCATGCAGACTGAGCATATTACTTGTCTAAATCGCAACTGTAGTAAGAGCGAGGATTGCGGCCGCGTAAAATCGATTTAAGCCCCCCCCCCCCCCCCAGCGAAATTCGTTTCACTTACCGTTCCAAGGAGGTTGTTCTGTCGCAGTTTATTTTTGTAATGGCATAACTTTGAGTGTGTTTATCGCTTATATTGTTCTGTTTTGGATAGCTAATTAGCCATTTTGTGGGAAAGCAACTGTCCTTTTGGCTTTCCGCTGTTGATGCTTCCATTAGGGTCTAGTTATTTCATGTTTGTGTTTCTTTCTCCTTGGTGCCTCTGATGTGAGCTGTAGGTTAATTGTATCGATTCCCGAGCAATTCCTTCACCTATTCTTCATCTCATCAGGATATAGTATTCTATACTGTTTGTCATTCGATTTGTAAATTGGAACGAAAACATTACATCATGTACTATAGTTGGCTTATTGTCATAAATGGGCGTGGCTAATTAAATTATTCAGCAGGACAAGTGTTAAACTGTAATTTCCCTTACAGTGTTATATTGAAAGTGTTAATAAGGGGTTTATGTGCATGTAATTACATTGTTTAGTAAAATTATTAAACATTTAAGATAGAACTCTCTAGATAAGTTGAAACAATGATACTTTTCCTCGTCTTTTGTAAACAACATGCCTTGAATTCTTGTTAGATTGCCTCTTTAAGGCAATGCTGATGTGAACAAACAAGATTTTTATGATAGAAAAAAAAAAAAAAAACATATTCCCCATTTGTGCTTTTAATACCAACATCACTAACAAGACCTATATAAAAAAAATAGGAAATGAAACCCTTCTATGACTTACACTACATTGTTTATGGGCCAGTTGTTCCGAGGCGCTTCTGATGATTTCGTGCAGACATAGAAAAAAATAATATGTGGATACCCCATCTTATCTGGGACTATAAAACAGACAATAAGTACTTACATATTCACAACAAATTTGGGAATGGTCAAAGTAAAAATATCACATTTAACGAAAGTGCTATATAGATATATATATATATATATATATAGTACCCAGAAAAAAAAACCTGCCCTTCCGTTGCAGAACTTTACGTCTCACATGTGAAACAAGCCAGGCTCAGTTAATACATATGGAGCTTCAAATTATACTTTCAACTTCTATATGATTGAACCTAGACACTGGAGAGGTTTGTTTGCATTTTTGTCAAATAATCATACTTCTTATGCTAAAAGGTGTGATAATTTAATTGTTTGTTTGAGACAGGTATTTAAACGAGCGATTGAACGCATTGTATACTTGTGCACTCTTCTATTGCTATATGCTGGACAAGACCATTTGTCATATAAGGGGTGGTGGCCCTTTCTGTTCTATCTTTTACGGTGCAGGTCTTGGTCAGACGGCGTGGGTTTTCCGCCTGCAATGGATTAACTAGGTTCGTTTTTGTTTGTTTGATTTAATGTTTAACGTCCCATGGTTAACGTATCCATGCTTATAAACCTTATTGGTTTCATTGGGCGGCAGGGATTGAGATGTCATTTCATTTCAATGTCGGGTAAAAGTACCACAAAATTGGAAGCAGCGTCTCCAAAATGACCTAAATACTGTTGACGGGGACGTTAAACCTCAAATCAAACAAACAAATATGAACCAAGTTAACCCATTGCAGGCGGGAAACCCATGCTGTCTGATCAAGCCCTGCACCGTAAAAGATAGAAAAGAAACGAAAATAGGCCTCCACCCCTTATATGACAAATGGTCTTGTCCAGCATATAGCAATGGAAGAGTCCACTAGTATACAATGGGTTAAATCGTTCGTTTAATACCTGTCTCAAACAAACAATTAAATTATCACACCTTTTAGCATTTTGACAAACATGCAAACAAACCTTTTCTAGTGTAAACATCCTTACAAAGAGTTCTTGTAAATCTCAAAGTTGAACTGTGTTACACGCAAGCATACAAAACATGTAGATCCAATGGCAAACTCTCCTAAAGAAGCTAAGTGATTCTGATCTGGGCTCTGCACTGTTTGCCTGGGCATGTCTGTCCCAAATATTAGGCTCATTATGATATTTTGTCTTCTTAAGCATATGAGTGATTTTAGATAACTCTCTGCACCCTACATAACAACAGTCACTTTATATTTATGCTTGTGTTTGGTTGAGTAAAAAGCAGACTTATATGTATGGGAAGGCATATTGCAAAATAGTGTTCATTATTTCAATTAAATTACACAAACATTAATAGTGTTTTTCTATGAAATAACTAAACAAAAATCATATTCCCCACTATTTCCCAGTATTTTCCACTTTTGCTGAAATTTGGAGTATTTCCCAGGACGGTAATTAGCGGTAAAAAACAGTGGGAATTCCCGCCAACGGTATTTACCGACCAACCTTGCTGAAAGTATATGCATAGACCAGGCTTTCTATTTTGGTCAGTTTGAGTTTGAAAGTGTCAATATGACGCTGAAAATGAGACCAAGGTGACCAAAATCTAACCACTTCTTCCCCCATTCCACTAATAAAGCTGTGTAAGTTTAGTCAGATTCCATTTATTGATTCATGAAATAGGTGGCACCCGTAGTGACCTTGATAATGTGGTCAAAGTCGGTGAAATTTAATGACTCCTTCTCATCTCTTACTGATGTATATGTGCTAGATTGGTCAAATTCCAGTCATTGGTTCTAATAGTAGTATGTACATAAGCTTTTTCCTGTCAAATATTAGTTTCTATGTGTCAGTGTGACGATGAATTTGGGGTAACACCAAAAGTTCTCCCATTCCAATGTAGTAACTGTGCTAGTTTGATCAAACTCCATTTATTCAATCTTGAGAAACAGTGCACACAATGCTCATTTTTCGAGTCTTTTAAATGCAGTGACAATGAAAAATAGGTCACAGTCACCAAAACCTAATCTCTTCTCTTCCCCATCCTAACTGTGTATCTGTGGTTGTTTGATCAACTTCGAATGATTGGTTAAAGAGATAGTATGCACACAGGCTTTTTATTGCATAAAGAGGTTTTAGAGAGGGGAAATAACTCCCAAGAGAATAGGCCCTAGACCAACCACAATCTAATAACTTCTCTCCCTTATCCCAATTATGTTCATGTATCTGTGCCAGTTTGAACAATTTTCTTTAACTCATTATCCCCTAGAAGCGTATCTCCACTAATTCCATGGCAAATACTGCTATAGGTGATACATGTGAGGCTTATCAGTATTTCAGTGCCTATCTCCCTAGACTTTTTCTAGCTTTGACTAGAAAAGATTTTTGTAACTGAGGGTTGCAGTGCTATTTTATGTATAATTAATTTATTACAAGTTTCTGGACAATGAAATTTTTCACAAAGGTAGGTGAAAAAATATCTACAAGATCATACCAAACACATGCAAAATTCTGTCAGAATTACATGCAGGGCGGGTGATAAAGAAACTTACTTACTCCATGACTTGAAGGAATAAATCCTTATTTAATCCACATAACAAGAGCTGTTGCATGGCAGCATAGCTCACCTGATTCGCGCCTTCAAAATATAAGGTGAAACTATTGAACTATGAAATATAGATCACACTGACCTATGTAGATATATTTTAAGGTCAATCATCAGGTCACATGGAACATATATTCCAGATATTACATTTCAGAATCAAATTGTGTCTGAATTATAAGGCTAATCATTGAATCTTGAATATAGGTCACAATGACCTAGATATATTTCTATGTCAATCATCTGGTCACATGGAATTGAATATTCAGATATGAAGTTTCTCCATCTAATAGTATTCAAGATATAAGTCAAAGTCATTGAACCATGTAAAAAAGGTCACACTGACCTAGATATATTTTGAGGTCAATCATCTGGTTGCATTGAAGTAATATCCCAGGTATAATATTTTGTTATCAAAATATTATTCAAGAGAATAGACAAAATCACTGAGCCATGAGATATAGGTCACACTGACCTAGATATATTTTGAGGTCAATCAGCAGGTCACATGGAACTAATAATCAAAGTATGACATTTCTTTATCAAATAATATTCAAGATAATAGGCAAAATCAGTGAACCATGGAATATAGGTCACACTGACCTAGATATCTTTTGAGGTCAATCATGGGGTCACATGGAACTAATAATCCAGGTATAACATTTTTTCCATCAAATAGTATTCAAGAAAATAGGCAAAATCACTGAACCATGAAATATAGGTCACAGTGACTTAGGTATATTTGGTGGTCAATTATCGGATTACATGGATCTAATAATCCAGGTATGACATTTCTGCTTCGAATAGTATTCAAGATAATAGGCAAAGTCACTGGACCATGAAATATAGGTCACAGTGACCTAGATATATTTTGAGGTCAATCATGGGGTCACATGGCACTTATATCCAAGGCATGACATTTCTTTGACAAATAGTCTTCAAGATGTAAGGCAAAATCACTGAACCATGAAATATAGGTCACAGTGACCTAGATACATTTTTAAGTCAATCATGGGATCACATGATACTAATATCCCAGGTATGACATTTCTCCAACAAATAATCTTCAAGATATAAGGCAAAATCACTGGACCATGAAATATAGGTCACAGTGACCTAGATATATTTTGAGGTCAATCATGGGGTCACATGGTACTAATATCCCAGGTATGACATATCTCCAACAAATAGTCTTCAAGATATAAGGCAAAATCACTGGACCGTGAAATGTAGGTCACCATGACCTTCACTCTTTTACACTTGAACCAATGTCACATGGTTGGCTGATATATAACCAATAGTGTTTATAACTTGTTTGCATATTGGAAACATATATAACAAATTACAAAGGTGTCCTAGATTTTGACCCCTAGCCCCACCCCATCCGTCCTCCCAGGCATGAGCCCAGGGGTGTGTTGTCTTGGAATCTCAGAAGACACGCCCGGGTATCCAACTTGTAAAATATGAATCCTTTGTGATGAGTGTCTGTTGAGATATAAGTAATTCAAAAACTTTAACACAGTTTTACAGAGGTGTTCTAGATTTAAACCCCTAGCCCCACCCCGGGGCATGATTTTGTTTGTTTGATTTGAGGTTCAACGTCCCTGGCTCACAGAAAGGGAAAATATGAGGAACTGTCCATTGGACATAAATGGTATACTGTATACAGAAGCAAATGAAACAAAAAGGAAACTTGTTCCAGTTTATTTTCATATCTCAAGAGCAGTAACAGAACAAAGCTAGAATTTGTTTTTCTACAAAAACACAGATGTCTCCCCCCTTTTTTATCATTGAGGTACCTACCTGATTCTTGGGGGCAACATTGCTGTAAAATAGGTCAAGGTCAACCCAGGGTCACCATTTGTACAAACCATGATGCGCCTGAGTACCATATGCTACATGCCAAGTTTCAAGGCCACTGGCCTTATGGTTCTGGAGAAGAAGATTTTTGAAGGCTTTTTACCATATATGGGCATGGCGACCATCTTGGTCATGTGATCTAGACCCCGCGAACAAACTTTCGTTCCCCCATCCCACTGGGGCTCCATATGAAATTTGGCTTTGATTGGCCCTGTAGTATAGGAGAAGATCTTTGAAAATGGTGGACGGACGGACGGACGGACGGACGACGGACCATGGCTTTACTCTAAGCTCACCTATGAGCCTAAAGGCTCAGGTGAGCTAAAAATCCATTATTTTCACTTTTTCCTATGCAAAAGCCTAAGTCAGCATATTTGACATTACTGTAAAATAGGTCAAGTTCAACCCAGGGTCACCATTTGAACAAATTATGATAGGCCCGAGTACCATATGCTACATGCCAAGTTTCAAGGCCATTGGCCTTACGGTTCTTGAGAAGAAGAATTTCGAAGTGTTTTTACCATATATGGGCGTGGTGGCCATCTTGGTCATGTGATCTAGACCATATTGGCAGCTTTTCATTTGTTCAACTCCCAAAGGCTCCATATTGAATTTCACTTCAATTGGCTCTGTAGTTTCTGAGAAAAAATGTTTGAAATATGGAACCTGCGTGACCTTGGTCTAAGGTCAATTAATGACCTTGACCTTGCTTACACATAGATCTTCATGTATTCAGCTACTTTACCTTATCTACTACTTTTGGTGACACTGTCTTCAATGGTTTCCTAAAAAACCATTATTTTCACTTTTTCCCATGCAAAAGCCTAAGTCGGCAAATTTGACATTGCTGTAAAATAGGTCAAGGTCAACTCGGGGTCACCATTTGTACAAACTATGATGGGCCTGAGTACCATAGGCAGTATAGGAGAAGAAGATCTTTGAAAATGGTGGACGGACGACGGACGGACGGACGACGGACCATGGCTATACTATAAGCTCACCTATGAGCCTAAAGGCTCAGGTGAGCTAAAAATCGACATTTTCAGCCATCAAAGGGACATAACAAAACAGTAAATGGGGCGACTTGGCCGGTTTTCGAACTCATCCGAGGTTTTATCCCCAGCCACCTTACCTATAAGTTTCAGAAAGATCCGATCAAAACTGAAGGGGGTACAGTGATGACAAGGTCAAAAATCAACATTTTCAGCAATCAAAGGGACCTAGCTCTATGATAAATAGGCCATCTTTTCCGGTATTCGAATTTATCCGAGGTTTTATCCCCAGCCACCTTACATTTAAATTTCAGAAAGATCCGATCAAAACTGAAAGGGCTACGGTGATGACAAGGTCAAAAATTGGCATTTTCAGCAATCAAAGGCACGTTACTCTGTGATAATTGGACCAACTTGGCTGGTTTTCGAACTCATCCGAGATTTTATCCCCAGCCACGTTACATATAAGTTTCAGAAAGATTCGATCAAAGCTGAAAGGGCTACGGTGATGACAAGGTCAAAAATCAGCATTTTCAGCAATCAAAGGGACGTTACTCTACGATAAATGGGCCGACTTGGTCGGTTTTCGAACTCATCCAAGATTCTATCCCCAGCCACCTTACATAAAAGTTTCAGAAAGATCCGATCAAAACTGAAGGGGCTACGGTGATGACAAGGTAAAAAATCGGCATTTTCAGCAATCAAAGGGACATAACTCTATGATTAATGGGCCGACTTCGCCGGTTTTCGAATTCATCCGAGGTTTTATCCCCAGCCACCGTATATATAATTTTCAGAAAGACGAGATCACAACTGAAGGGGCTACGGTGATGACAAGCATTTTCCCATTGTAAGTCTATGGGACCTTGTGATTGCCATAGCAATCAAAGTTTTCATGCGATTTCAAAAAAAAAAAAGCTTATGTCATCAATGCCCCACCCGAGGCATGCTACAGATGAGAAATTATTGAGATCAGCATGCAGGCTGCAGAGATATAGCTGCACAAAAGTGTGGACGGACGACGGAGGACCCACAATACTATAAGCTCCCCTGGAGCCTTCAGCCCAGGCGAGCTAAAAATGTGCTAGTTTATCAAATTCCAAACACTGACTAAACAGATGTTGTACACACAAGCTTTTAATTGCATTAAGAAACGTTACAAAGGGCAATAATTCCTTTCAAAGTGCGCATGTGACCTTGAAAATGAGACCAAGGTCACCAAAATCTATTAATTTGTTTCCCCAATCCCAGTGATGTATCTGTTCTAGTTTGGTCAAATTGTTTGATTCATGACACACACAATGCTCACTTTCCAAGTCTTTATAAAATGTATGTGGTGACCTTGAAACGTAGCTCAAGGCCACTAAAATCACCAAAACACGATCACATCTCTTCTCCATTCTACGGTTGTATCTGTGCTAGTTTGAAATTTTACAAAGCTTGTTGATTAGTTGACAGGTGTCGAATCTGCGACCTCCTGATCACCACTCAGACCCGACTTAGCCTCTGCGCATGCTGTTAATGACTGTTGGTACAATTCTAATGAACTTTTATGAAACGATGCCCATTTGTTCCAAGCATTTTTACACGGCAATAACTCTAAAGAATTGCCCCAAGCCCTTAGTTTTTTATGCAGGTACACATTATTGATATCACTGTCTCTGCAGAAATTGATGAAAATCCATCAATGCCTTTTCAAAAATTAAGAAAAAAAAAAACACTGCGGACGGACAGACAACATGAACATAACACCGTACCCCCGACAAGAAACAAAGTTTGTGTGGGGTATAAATACCCAGTATGCAGATCTTTTAGACAAACATCTTACAAGCAGGTATACATAGCCAAACAAATATGTATAAATTATCATCATTTCCCTTTATATAATCTATACATTTTTAAGATCCATCTTTAAACTTATCCAAACCATGTCATAAGGAACAGTCAGATGACAACTGTCCTAATTGGACCGCTTGAAAGGGGAAGAATTACAGCAGAAAGGATTTCATTATTACATTTAATCGCTGCCAAAGATGGCTGCCAGACCTGCGTCAATCAAACTCTGTGATGAGTTATATGGAAATGAAGCTATTTTTTTACAAATCTCTAAGCAGAAAATGGAGGAATATGACCTCAATATATATATGTAATAAATGATGCTTCACATCAGTCTTACTATATACAAAACTTCAGCTTGATCTAATCAAAATTGTAGCAGGAATTGTGCAGAATAAAAGATTTTCAGGTGGAACAAACAGCAAACCCATAACAAAATATGAGATTCTGGGACAAGCAAAAATTAATAAGTGCAGAAGCTTTTCTGTGTTCGATTGCACATTTCCAGGCTTCCCGAGGGCTGTAGTCACCCAGGTCCATGAAATTAGTGGCTGTCCTCTTAATAGCTTTTTACACGGGAGTTTTACGAAGAGCATCGAACCATAACATTCTGTCTGTAAATACGCCGCTGACCACATTTCTGTATGTGCTTCTCATGTCATGGAACAAAGAAAATTTCTGTTTGAGGCAATCTATCCCCCCCAAACTACTGGATAATGAAGTTGGCGATAATACAAGTGATGATGAGGAACCTTCTGCTAAACGTGCTGAATTGTAGGCTCTTTCCTTACCGTTGTATAAATAATAACATAAATGAACAAAACTAAACGCAACTGGATACCACGTTATTACCTTCTGTGTTGATATACTGTCTGAACGGATTCCATGTGTACAATAATATTTCTGTTTGAATGAATGTTAAGAATAAATTTCTTTCGTTAAAGCGATATATGTTTGGTTTTCATTGATTTTGTTTCCCTGCAATAACTCCTCTGACCTTCCTTCGTCCCTCCTTAAGCCCGATATCCATGTGACTCCAGTAAACAGTTTAGTTTGGCCGCGCTATGCTTATCGTTATGAGATTATTGCGTGAGGTGGAGTGAATTCAGCTTTGGCACAACAATACAGTCCCAGATTAGACACAGAATCCGATATCCGCATGACTCCAGTTAAATAAATTCGCGCTATGCTTATCGTTATGAGCTTATTGCTTAAAGAGTGTGGACCGAAGACTTGGAAAATAAGAATGCAGACCCAGATTAGACGCAGCTTATAGCCACCCTGTTACTAAACTATTAGATCAGCGTTACAAATACGCAGAACTAGTGGTAAGCGAGACTTGTATTTTTTTGGCACATGCGGTCTCTAATTATGTCGCAATGAGGATAAGGCCTCTGAGGTCTTCACTGCATAAAAGGTCTTCACTGCATTTAACATGTATATAAAAAAAAATCGTCTCGTATAGTCAGTTTGCTTATCAGGTAACCGGATATCTGTGTATCTTGACACGCGCCATCTCTTATAATGTCGCAATGAAGATAAAGCCTCTGATCTGTGTCTTTACTGTGCATAACTTGTAAAACAACAGTACCCTCACTGTTTATAATAAAATAAAAAAGTTTTATAAACGAAAGGCTGTGATTTGTGCGGTATTCGCATAAAAGCTTGAATCCATAATCTATGTTTGATTTGTTTGTATGATTTGAGGATTAACGTCCCCGTCAACACTGTAATGGTCATTTTGGAGACGTTGCTTCCAATTTTGTGGGACTTTTACCCGACATTGAGATGAAATGACATCTCAAGTCCTGTCGCCCAATGAAACCAATAGAGTTTATTAGCATGGACGGTCCGCCTCACACCGCGGTTCCTGGACAGGCTTAGATCCTCTAAGCGGTTTACCAGTACTAGTGTGTGGGCCAGATTCAGCTCTGCGTGGAAGGATCATTCAGCCCATATATTTCTTCAATCCCCTATGGGCGGGAGCCGCCATAATCTATGTAAGTGTAGATTCAGATCAGAGACGACAAACCGCTTCATCTGATCAGATTTTTTCTGTGTTTATAACTTTAAAAGTTATTAAATTCCTTTGTAATATTGAATAGAAGACTCCTGGGTTGATAAATGGAAGAATTGTTACCACTTTAATTAGATTTCTTTTGCGTATCTGTCCCCGTTGACATTAGACAATCATTTAATTTGAGCGTAATTCAACCCCTTTTCTTTTTTGTTACAACATTCCGTCTTTATGTTCAGTGTAGATTCAGATCAGAGATCGCTACATCTGAACAGATTTTACTCTTCGTTTGTTTGTTTGATTTGAGGTTTAACGTCCCCGTCAACACTGTTAAGGTCATTTTGGAGACGTTGCTTCCAATTTTGTGGGACTTTTACCCGACATTGAGATGAAATGACATCTCAAGTCCTGTCGCCCAATGAAACCAATAGGGTTTATTAGCATGGATGGTCCACCTCGCACCGCGATTCCTGGACAGGCTTAGATCCTCTCAGCGGTTTACCAGTACTAGTGTGCGGGCCAGATTCAGCTCTGCATGGAAGCATCATGCAGCCCATATATTTCTTCAAGCCCCTGTGGGCGGGGGCTATTTACTCTTCGTTTATCACAATCAATTTTATGTACTAAAATATGGTAAACCCAGAATGCGGGAACAAACAAAAATATAATGAGCAAACAGTGAAGGTCCAGATCTACCTATTTTCTATGCGTTATATATATCGGGTTATCAAAGGAACCGCGACCCAACATGTTACTAAGCGTAGAAACTTTACGTCTCCTATATCCACGTGACTCCAGTTTAAAATAACCGCGCTATACTTATCATTATGAGGTTAGGTGGATCAAAGTCTTGGCAAATAAGAATGCAGACCCAGATTAGACACAGCTTGTAGCCATACCGTTACTAAACTATTATATCAGCATTACAAATACGCAAGCTATAAACATGACCTTCACAGCATTGACTGGGCCATTAAATTCCGTACTAAACAGAAATCATTTCGTAAGTTTTTTTTAGAAAAATGAGCTGAAGGGTTCTGCAAACAGAGAAATGATCAATTTTGCATGATTCAGCTCGATTCAGAAAGTAGATTCAGATCAGAGACCGCTACATGGCCCTTAATATGTCGGCAAACAGTGTAGCCCCAGATCAGACAGATGTTCTTTTGTTCCGACATTCCGTTGTCTCGGGTTACCGGATGCCTGTCAAAATGATTAATGCAATCCGCGGAGGATAATGTCATTGTCCTCCTTTTAGGACATATGGCAGAGGAAGAGCAAGGAAGGCGCATAAAAAGTATACTTTACTACTCATGCTTGTTTATAAAAAAAATCCAGTACTGGAACACCTTTTCCTGGCTCATAGATGCAAATAAATACGTACTGCGATTCTAATAGACTCCTGTAGTTTTATAGCATAAACTTCATTAACGGAAGTCCCCATCTCTGAAGGCTAGGTCTGGAAATAAATCTGAAAGTGAACAACAGATATCAAATGGAAAACAAATCTATATGAATTTGCGATTAATGTAATGATAGATACATGTAACTTATCATTAAAACTATGATGATTTTATATAGTGAAGTAACTAATATGTTTTGCAGAAAAAACTAGACATGTGTCCAAAGTACACAGATGCCCCCGCCATATATCTTTGTCGATATGGCTTATACCCATCCTCTAGAATGGCCCGGGGGTGTCCGGAGGGACCCAAAGTCTGTGTCTTGGAATGTGTCATATCATAAGTTAAAACAAGGCATCGCATGCGATACAAATCCCCTCGCACAAGACAACTTCGTGTGTGGAAAACACTGAACTGGCAAAAGACCAACTTGCTTGAGATATTATCATATGCAACATTTGTGTAAAGTTTGTTTAAAATCCATCAATAAATGTAGGTTCTAGAGTGATGAAAAAGTTTCTCTAAAAATAGCCATAGTGACCTTGACCGCGAAAGTAGATCTTGCTCAAGATATTGTAACGGTAATGGATAAATACCACTTCTACAGCCTTGCTGTAGGAGCCGGCTCTTTTAGCGACGCGGGTAGAGTGGTTGGCTTATTCGCGAAGTTAAGCAACGGCGATTGCGGTACCTGGATGGGTGACCGCGTTGCTTGACTTCGTGGACAACCCGGTTTACGCTACATCGGTGGCAGCGGTGGAATAGAAACAGTGCCGCTGGTTTGTTACATAGATTCCGCCCTCGGGATTATGTGTGACTTCGGGACGAAGTCAAGAGATGAGGGGGAGAAATGTAACGGTAATGGATAAATACCACTTCTACAGCCTTGCTGTAGGAGCCGGCTCTTTTAGCGATGCGGGTAGAGTGGCTGGCTTATTTACTAAGTTAAGCAACGGAGATTGCGGTTAGTACATGGATGGGTGACCGCGTTGCTTGACTTCGTGGACGACCCGGTACACGCTACAATATTATCATAAGCATCTTTTGTGTGAAGTTATATCAAAATCTGTTAATAAATGTAGGCGGTAGAGCGATGACAAAGTTTTTTTCTAAAAATAGCCACAGTAACCTTGACCTTGAGGTCATGACCTTGAAAGTCACAGCAACTCGAGATATCATCATAAGAAACATTTGTGTGAAGTTCTATTAAAATCCATCAATAAATGTAGGTGCTAGAGCGATTACAAAGTTTTTTTTCTAAAATAGCCACATTGACCTTGACCTTGAAAGTGGAACTCGCTAGAGATATTGTCATAAGGAACATTTGAGTGAAGTTCTATTGAAATCGGTGAAGAAATGTAGTCGCTAGAGCAATGTCAAAGTTTTTCTAAAAATAGCCACAGTGACCTTGACCTTGAAAGTCGAAATCGCTTGGGATATTGTCATAAGGAACAATTGTGTGAAGTTATATTGAAATCGGTGAAGAAATGTAAGCGTTAGAGCGATGACAAAAGTTTTCTAAATATAGCCAGTGACCTTGACCTTGAAAGTGGGACTCGCTAGAGATATTGTCATAAGGAACATTTGTGTGAAGTTATATTGAAATCGGTGAAGAAATGTAAGCGCTAGAGCGATGACGTTTTTCTAAACATAGCCAGTGACCTTGACCTTGAAAGTGGGACTCGCTAGAGATATTGCAATAAGGAACATTTGTGTGTAGTTATATTGAAATTGGTGAAAAAACGTAAGCGCTAGAGCAATGACAAAGTTTTTCTAAAAATAGCCACAGTGACCTTGACCTTGACGTCGAACTCGTTCGAGGTATTGTCATAAGGAACATTTGTTTGAAGTTAAATTGAAATCAGTGAAGAAATGTAGTCGCTAGAGCGATGCCAAAGTTTTTGAAAAAATAGCCACAGCGACCTTGACCTTGAAAGATCAAATCGCCCGAGGTATTGTCATAAGGAGCATTTGTGTGAAGTTATATTGAAATTGGTGAAAAAATGTAAGCACTAGAGCAATGACAATTTTTTTCTAAAAATAGCACAGTGCCCTTGACCTTGAAAGTCGAACTCGTTCGAGGTATTGTCATAAGGAACATTTGTTTGAAGTTATATTGATATCGGAGAAGAAATGTAAGCGCTAGAGCGATGACAAAGTTTTTTTTTCTAAAAATAGCCACAGTGACCTTGACCTTGAAAGTTGAACTCGTTGATATTGTCATAAGGAACATTTGTGTGAAGTAATATTGAAATCGGTGAAGAAAGTTTTTCTAAAAATAGCCAGTGACCTTGACCTTGAGGCCATGACCTTGAAAGTCGAACTCGCTCAAGACATTTTTATAAGGAACATTTGTGTGAAGTAATATTGAAATTGGTGAAAAAATGTAGGCGCTAGTGCGATGACAAAGTTTTTCTAAAAAAAAGCCACATTGACCTTGACCTTGGGGTCATGACCTTGAAAGTCGAACTCGCTCGTGATATTGTCATAAGGAACATTTGTGTGAAGTTATATTGAAATAGTGAAGAAATGTACAGTGCCCTTGACCTTGAAAGTCGAACTCGCTCGAGATATTTTTGTAAGGAACATTTGTTTGAAGTTATATTGAAATTGGTGAAGAAATGTAGGCGCTAGTGTGATGACAAAATTTTTCTAAAAATAGCCACAGTGACCTTGACCTTGAGGGGGGGGGGGGGGTCAGGTCGGGATGGACCCAATGTCTGTATCAGTCAATGCATCTTATCACAAGGAACAATAATATATACGGTTAAGGGGTGGGATATGGATAGTTTCTGTGATATAAAGACTTTAATGAAGCAAAAGGGGCGGGGCATGGCCCAGGGTTGACTGTAGGGTCCCAAAGTCTGTGTCATGGAATTTGTCATATCATAAGGAACAATAATATATATATATATATGGTTAAGGTGTTCGAATCTGATTTATTTTCAAGATAATTAGCATTTTGACAGTTTTGCATACAAATTCCTATATGACAATTTTGACCTGTTACGCAATCTGACCCCTAGGCCCACCCAGGGGCATGACCTTGGGTCAACTTGAACATGAACTGATAGGTCTTGGTCTGAGTTAATGTCATACCAAATTTCAACTTTGTAGCACAACAGGTAAAAAATAATGAGCTCCAATGTGAGCCCGAGGTTTGCGCTCGACATTTCAGCTGACCTGTTACGCAATCTGACCCCTGGGCGCTACCCAGGGGCACGACCCTGGGTCAACTTGAACATGAACTGATAGGTCTTGGCCTGAGTAAATGTCATACCAAATTTCAACTTTGTAGCACAACAGGTAAAAAAATTATTAGCTCCAATGTGAGCCCGAGGTCTGAGCTCGACATTTCAGCCCGAGGTGTGACATACAAGCGTACGCACGTAACATCACTGCGAAACGCTATATGCCCCACTCCTGCCAAGGCAGGCGGGGGCATAAAAATGTGAACAGCTTTTGCAAGTACAAAAGATGCTCACATTTTTTTTTATTTTCAGCTAAAATACCACTGTTTGGTACTGCACTTGCTAGATCTGTTAATGCTTTGGCCATCAACGAGCTTGTGAAGCTAACAGTGCTTTAAACAATCGGGCCTTCAGTATTCGAATTTCTCAATCTGTAGCAGAGTTTGATGTTTGATTGTCTTACCCACAGGATACGAAACCATTATGATTGTTCATCAAAGTGTACGGTGGGTAGCCATAACGGCTCGTTGGTGATCAAATCACTCAAAACGTCTCCTTCGTTATCAAGCATCGGCTCTTGCGTTGATTTTTTTTAATGTAAACTCAAGGATAAAAGCCCAGTTTCCGGGCGATTTGTCGACAAAAAAGAGAAAATTAATATCAAGATGTAATGTGCGGAACCCTATAGGTAGCAGGCATAATAGTAGTAGTCAGCAACTATTATTTAATGTGGCATATTTCAGCCGGGATCCTGCAATCCATGTCGTTGTCTATTTTTGTTCCAACACATTTTCCATTTACATCATTTTTTTACTGTTTAAAAACTTCCAGATGAACTGCCAGTCACTGGCTGCTGGCTTATTCTATGCTATTTCAAAAATGACGTGAATGTTATTCCTTTGTCAAACATATATCGTATAAAATGCAATTTATCGACCTGTTGTAGAATTCATGCAGGAACGGATTCTTTGTGATCGACCACAAATAGATGTTTCTATGGCAAGGTTTTAATCTTCAGCGTCCTGAAAGCGACTTTAGTCGCCCAAAGTTTCGCTCATAAGAAAGCAATTACATTCCATCCGATGAGGTTGTCCGATGCAGGAGGGATTGTTTAGAGATGGAATCGGAAACCTTTCTGGTGCTTATGCACATCTAAATTATTTTTAGCAGGTATATGGCAAAGCAGCGCGACTGAAATATTTTAGGTGAAATACGGTAGGCAAAATATGCCGCTCCACGCACAAATCGTGCACATATCATACGATGTATGCATGAGTGGTTTGTGGGGAAAGTATTTACCATTCAGTTGGCCGCTATAAGACTGATTTTTATTTAGTTTGCCTAAAAAGTCGCCAACCGCCAAATTTTGCAATATATATTTTTCATGCAAGTCACAATGCTGTGGGTATTCGTCTGACGGGAGTTATACCATTGATCTGTAGGGAAGTGTCATCATTTTTCCCTAAGGGAAATGCAATTGTAACGGAGATCAAAGAACTGCTGAAAGTTGCTATATGGCTGTGGATAGTATCTTAACTTGTCACAATTTTAGCGAGCTAACACGGTTATGCATGATTTTCCTGTAGTATTCATAGATATAAATACCCTGAAAAATGAACATTATACCGGCAGCAGGTCAACTGTGAAAATATACCCTTAGCATTGTGACGAGCCATGCGAAGAATCTTTGACGGTATGTTAAATCTATGTTTAGTATTACTTTTGTATGAACATGCTTGAAGGTTTTGGAGGGGTTTTCTTCTAGTATACCCAAACTTTCTGAAGCCTATTCTGGATTCACTTTGGAAGCCTCTGTGGTGTAGTGATTATGCTACTCGGTTTGTCAGCTAGGGATCGCAGGATCGATCCTAGGCTTCTCCAGAATTCGAATAAGTCTTTTAAGCGAGGCCCTGTCTCCGAATGCCCCTAGATGTTGGTGAGACGTAAAACTCGGACACTCGCTCATTCTAGATTCACTTAGGCTTTTAAAGACCCCTTTTGTAGAATATATTTATAAACGTCGGGTCATTTGTTCGATCAATAACTTTTGACTATCGGTGGTTAGAAAACCGTGGTCCCGTTTCTATATGATATTAGGTGTTCAGAGGACGTAAAATTAAGACGGGTTTAACAATATCTTCATCATCAGGGCAAACTTTTACAAGAGCCTGTCGGGTTATGTGATGATGAGCCGTGATAAATTGATATCACAAGCATGTTCATGTTGTGTAGAAAGAATTTTGTTCAAGAAGAATTACGAGTTCATTTGTAATGATGCCGTTTCTGTTTAAGAAACCTGTTTGTACATGTATGTACATGTAAAAAAACGTGATGATGATAAGTGAGAGTATTTGGTCGCCACACGTTAATATTATATCACAGGTCCTGGTGTATGATTTGTTTGTTTGTTTGATTTGAGGTTTAACGTCCCCGTCAACATTGTAAAGGTCATTTTGGAGACGTTGCTTCCAAATTTGTGGGACTTTTACCCGACACTGAGATGAAACTAGAAATGGTGTTTGTAAAACACAATGCCCCCAACCATTGCTTGTCCCTAGATGGCAAAATATTCAACAAATATTGTTAAAGACTCAAAAACATACAACAGGATTTCCCCCCGAAGGCTATGTCGCGCCTGTGGGAGCGCAAAGTCACAAAACCATGAAATCTAGGTCAAGGTCAAACATGGATGCCTGCATAAAAATTTCACTCCTAGTTGCAAGCATGTACCAAGTATCATTAATGAAACTCTTAAAAACAGACTCTTACATCAGGGTGGAAGTTAGGGTTGTCACACTATTTTACAAAGTCAGTGAACCATAAAATGTAGGTCAAGGTCAGAAATGGATACTTGCATTGAAGTTTCAATTCCTAAATGCAAGCTTGTACCAAATACAATCAATGAAGCTCTAATAGATCTTGAGAAATGAACTCTCTACATTAGGGTGAAAGTCAGGGTGGTCGCAATAATTCACAAAGTCGGTGAACCATGGAATATGGGTCAAAGTCAAATATGGATGCTTGCGTTGCAGTTGCAATTCCTAGATGCAAGTTTGTACCAATTATAATATAAAAAGCTTTAATAGTATTTGAGAAATGGACTCTTACATTTAGGGTGAAAGTCAGGGTGGTCGCAATAATTCACGAAGTCAGTGAACCATGAAATATAGGTCAAGGTCAGATATGGATGCTTGCGTTGAAGTTGCAATGCCTGGATGCAAGTTTGTACCAAGAATGATTAATGAAGCTCTTATAGTTCTCAATATATGGACTTGCTGACAAGATTTTATAAAAAAAAAAACAAGGCATCGCATGCGATACAAATCCCCTCCCACAAGACAACTTCGTGTGTGGAAAACACTGAAATGGCAAAAGTCCAACTTGCTTGAGATATTATCATATGCAACATTTGTGTAAAGTTTGTTTAAAAATCCATCCATAAATGTAGGTTCTAGAGTGATGACAATATTTCTCAAATAGTCATAGGGACCTTGACTTGAGGCCATGGCCGCGAAGTAGATCTTGCTCAAGATATTATCATAAGCATTTTTTGTGTGAAGTTAGATTAAAATCATAAATGTAGGCGGTAGAGCAATGACAAAGTTTTTTTCTAAAAATAACCACAGTGACCTTGACCTTGAGGTCATGACCTTGAATGTCAAAGCAACTCGAGATATTACCATAAGAAACATTTGTGTGAAGTTCTATTAACATCCATCAATAAATGTAGGCACTAGAGCGATGACAGTTTTTCTAAAAATAGCCACAGTGACCATGACCTTGAAAGCTGAAATAGCTCGAGATATTGTCATAAGGAACATTTGTGTGAAGATATACTGAAATCGGTGAAGAAATATAAGCGCTAGAGCTACGACAAAGTTTTTTCTAAAAATAGCCACAGTGACCATGACCTTGAAAGTCAAACTCACTCGAGGTATTGTCATAAGGAACATTTGTGTGAAGTTATATTGAAATCAGTGAAGAAATGTAGTCGCTAGGGCGATGACAAAGTTTTTCTAAAAATAGCCTAAGTGACCTTGAAAGTTGAAATCGCTCGAGATATTGTCATAAGGAACATTTGTGTGAAGTTATAATGAAATTGGTGAAGAAATGTAAGCGCTAGGGCCATGACAAAGTTTTTCTAAAAATAGCCACAGTGACCTTGACCTTGAAAGTGGAACTCGCTACAGATATTGTCATAAGGAACATTTGTGTGAATCAATTTTGAAATTGGTGAAAAAATGTAAGCGCTAGAGCAATGACAAAGTTTTTCTAAAAATAGCCACAGTGACCTTGACCTTGAAAGTCGAACTCTTTCGAGGTATTGTCATAAGGATCATTTGTGTGAAGTTATATTAAAATCGGTGAAGAAATGTAGGAACTGGAGCTATGACAAAGTTTTTCTTAAAAAAAGCCATTGTGACCTTGACCTTGAAAGTCGAAGTGGCTTGAGATATTGTCATAAGGAACATTTGTGTGAAGTTATATTGAAATCGGTGAAGAAATGTAAGCGCTAGAGCAATGACAAAGTTTTTCTAAAAATAGCCACAGTGACCTTGACCTTGAAAGTGGAACTCGCTAGAGATATTGTCATAAGGAACATTTGTGTGAAGTTATATTGAAATCAGTGGAGAATTGTAGGCGCTAGAGCAATGACAAAGTTTTTCTAAAAATAGCCACAGTGACCTTGACCTTGAAGTCGAACTCGCTGAGATATTGTCGTAAGAAACATTTGTGTGAAGTTATATTGAAATCAGTGAAGAAATGTAGGTGCTAGAGCGATGACAAAGTTTTTCTAAAAATAGCCACAGTGACCTTGACCTTGAGGTCATGACCTTGAAAGTGGAACTCGCTAGAGATATTGTCATAACGAACATTTGTGTGAAGTTATATTGAAATCGGTAAAGAAATGTAGGCGCTAGAGCAATGACATTTTTTTTCCAAAAATAGCTACAGTGACCTTGACCTTGAGGTCATTACCCTGAAAGTCGAACTCGCTCGAGATATTGTCATAAGGAACATTTATGTGAAGTTATATTGAAATCAGTGGAGAATTGTAGGCGCTAGAGCAATGACAAAGTTTTTCTAAAAATAGCCACAGTGACCTTGACCTTGAAGTCGAACTCGCTGAGATATTGTCGTAAGAAACATTTGTGTGAAGTTATATTGAAATCAGTGAAGAAATGTAGGCGCTAGAGCGATGACAAAGTTTTTCTAAAAAAAGCCACAGTGACCTTGACCTTGAGGTCATGACCTTGAAAGTCGAACTGGCTCGAGATATTGTCATGAGAAACATTTGTGTGAAGTTATATTGAAATCAGTGAAGAAATGTAGGCGCTAAGGTGATGACAAAATTTTTCTAAAAATAGCCACAGTGACCTTGACCTTGAGGCCATCACCTTGAAAGTCGAACTCGCTCGAGATATTTTTATAAGGAACATACGTGTGAAGTTATATTAAAATTGGTGAAGAAATGGAGGCGCTAGAGCGATGACAAAGTTTTTTCTAAAAAGAGCCACAGTGACCTTGACCTTGAGGTCATGACATTGAAAGTCAAACTCGCTCGAGATGTTTTTATAAGGAGCATTAGTGTGAAGTTATATTGAAATTGGTGAAGAAATGTAGGCGCTAGAGCGATGACAAAGTTTTTCTAAAAATAGCCACAGTGACCTTGACCTTGAGGTCTTGACCTTTAAAGTCGAACTCGCTCGAGATTTTTTTATACGGAATATTTGTGTGAAGTTATATTAAAATCGGTCAAGAAATGTAGGCGCTAGAGCGATGACAAACTATGTATGTACATACGGGACAAATGCTATATATCCCCCCCTAACAACTATGTTGTGCGAGGTGATAATTAAAAAATTTCAAAGGGCAATAACTCTTAAAAGGGGCCTAATCCCGATGAGAAAAAAAATACGCGTCAGCTTATTTTCCATTAGGAATGCATATATGAAATTTCAAAACCATAGCATACACAGTTCTAAAGTTATGCTATGCATCAATTTTAGCATTCATTACAAAGGGCACAAAATACCAAAATGACAAAGGGCCATAACTCACAAAGTATTTTCGGAATTGTGTCAAATGTTAATCAATTCATATACTCATCACCACCAATATACTCAACTTTCGAGGCTCTAGCTCCAATAGTGTTGGAGATATTTTGCTAACAAGATTTTTATTAAAAAAAAATTCAAAGGGCAATAACTCTTGAAAGTGGCATAATCCGGACGAGAAAAAAAATACGTGTCAGCTAATTTTCCATGAGGAATCCATATATGAAATTTCAAAACCCTAGCATACACAGATCTAAAGTTATGCTATGCATCACTTTAAGCATACATTACAATGGGCACAAATTACAAAAATGACAAAGGGCCATAACTCACAAAGTATTTTTTCAGAATTTTGTCAAAAGTTAATCAGTTCATATACTCATTACCACCAATATATTCACAAACTTTCAAGGCTCTAGCTCCAATAGTTTTTGAGATAACTTGCTGACAAGAGTTTATTAAAAAAATTCAAAGGGCAATAACTCTTACAAAAGGGAATAATCCGGACGAGAAAAAAATACGTGTCAGCTAGTTTTCCATGAGGAATCCATATATAAAATTTCAAAATCCTAGCATACACGGTTCTAAAGTTATGCGTCAGCTAATTTTCCATGAGGAATCCATATATGAAATTTCAAAACCCTAGCATACACAGATCTAAAGTTATGCTATGCATCACTTTTAGCATACAGTACAACGGGCACAAATTACCAAAATGACAAAGGGCCATAACTCACAAAGTATTTTTCCGAATTTTGTCAAAAGTTGCTCGGTTCATCTACTCATCACCACCAATATATTCACCAACTTTCAAGGCTCTAGCTCCAATAGTTTTTGAGATAACTTGCTGACAAGATTTTATTAAAAAAAATTCAAAGGGCAATAACTCTTGAAGGGGGCATAATCCGGACAAGAAAAAAATACACGTCAGCCAATTTTCCATGAGGAATCCATATATGAAATTTCAAAAGCGTAACAGACGGACGAACGTACCAGAACCAATATGCCCCCCCCCAACTTTTTCAAAGTTGGGGGCATAATGACATCTCAAGCCCTGTCGCCCAATGAAACCAATAGGGTTTATTAGCATGGAAGGTCCGCCTCACACCGTTGTTCCTGGACAGGCTTAGATCCTCTAAGCGGTTTACCAGTACTAGTGTGCGGGCCGGATTCAGCTCTGCGTGGAAGCATCGTGCAGCCCGTATATTTCATCAAGCCTCCTGGTGTATGAATGTCATTTGACGTGTCACCAGTAACAATACTGATTCTGATCTCCATGTCAGGTAAAAGTCCCACAAAATTGGAAGCAACGTCTCCAAAATGACATTTATAGTGTTGACGGGGACGTTAAACTTCAATTCAAATAAACAATGTTCATGTCCGCATCTAGGCTGTGCCTAAGTTCATATTATTTGATAGGTCACTAATGTGGTCTGATAGGCAGTGTGCTTCATGACTGTGTAAGTAAATTTACCTCTTTGCTTAGATCTACAGTCAGGTGCATAACCTGAAAAAGTTAAAAAAAAATCTCATTTGCGTTATATTTGGGTTTTCGAGAATCTGTCCAAATCGGCAGTTTTTTTTCTCCTTTTTTTGAAATTCGCGGCGTTTTCATCAACATCATCAACGGATTTTTTATTAACGTGCAGGTACAGGGGCAACGTCCAATAAGTGGGCCCCCTTCCAGGTAGCTGTCTTGCTGCACGCATGGCAGATGTGACACCAGATCTCCAGGCATGTCTATCATGAGGATCGATAGCAGAGAGCTTCCATTCTCTGCAATCCCTTCTGTTAGCTGCTTCCAGGTCATCTTGGGCCTTCCTAGCCCCCGCTTTCCACCTACCTGTATGTCACAGGCAGTCTTGACTGCACCGTTTGAGAGTTCCACATGTCCATACCAGCAAAGTTTTCTCTCTTTCAGGATGAGGTCCAGGTCCTCAATGCCATGACGCTCAAGTAATTCACTGGACCTGATGGTGACAGTGTCCTGTGGCTTGACATTGCAGATCTGTCTGATCATTGTCCTGCCATTTCGCTGTAGACGTTGGAGGTTTGGCTTTGTCAATGGCCATGTCTCACTGGCATGGAGCATTGCGATCCGCACACAAGAGCTATACACAGGGCCCATGTCTTGAACGAGAGGTGGCAGGAAGAGAGAACTGGTAGCTACTCCTTGAATTTCTTCCAGGCTGTTTGCAAATGTGATGTAGTTGAAAGGTCGCAACCAACCGCTGCAGAGATCATATCACCTAGGTAGCAAAAGGAAGCTACAACCTCCAGCTTGCCTGATCCGACTTGGACTTCCCTCTGTGGTCTGCCATTTAAGGGGCGTGCAGTTCCTTGGCACCGTGTTCACCTGTAATCAGGGTCCTCTATCAAGCGTTTGAGCCCACTGCATTTCTAGTGCACCCAGAACTTGCAGCCATTACAAAAGATACTGTTGCTGCCCACTCCAGTGCGACATACAGCGCATGGGAACTGGCCTGTACTCTGCAAGAGGTCCAGACCTGTACCACAGATCATGATCTTTGTCTTTCCTTCATTCACTCTCAGCCCTTTCGCCTACGTTGCGTCTTTCCAAGTTAAGAGCCTCCTGACACAATCCTCAAGGGATTCAGCTATGATGACAAGGTCATCAGCATACAGGTCCTCCCAGGGGACTTCAGAGCGGAACTCGCATGACAAGGCTTCAAGCACAATGTTGAAAAGCAGTGGGCTGAGAACAGAGCCTTGATGAACACCCACCTTCACCTCGAATTCTTCTCTGTTACCATTAGCATACATCCCTTGGACCAGTTTCACAATCCACTCGTCCACTCCAAGTTTTCTTAGTGCCCACCAGATGACTTTCTGAGGCACTCGGTCAAATGCCTTCTCCAGGTCTACAAAAGCCATGTAGAGTCTCCTGTTGGCCGCCAGATACATGTACTTCTCTTGCAGCTGCCGTACAACAAACATTGCGTTTGTTGTGCCTCTTCCTGGTACGAAGCCAAACTGGGAATCGTCGATGGACACCAACTACCTAATGAGGCCATCCACAATCCTCTCCAGGACTTTCATGACCTGTTCTGTCAGCTTGAGACCACGGTAGTTGCCCCGTTCCCATGCATCGCCTTTGCCCTTGTAGAGACAGACAATGAAACTCTGTTCCCAGTGAGAGGGTACCTTCCCATCACGGATGATTGCAGCTGCAAGGTCGCAGATCATCGAGGCACCCACATATCCTGCAGCTCTTATTATCTCCACCACTATGCCAGAGGGACCCGGTGCTTTGCCAGTCTTCATCTGAGAGATAGCCTTCTTAACCATATCAATAGTGATTGGGATGGGTGGCCCTTACACCGGTGATTCATCAGACAGGTGGTCTGGGTCCCAGTCGAACGCAACATTGAGTAGCCTTTGGTAGTGTTCTAACCAGGCCCTCTGCTTTGAGTCTTCACTCATTGACATCTCCCCTGCATCATTCTTTACCGGTTTGTCACCTACAACATCGGCATTCTCTCTTCTCATCTGGTACTCTGGTAGCAAGGTGGTATACTTCTGAGGACTGAGGGTCAATATTCTTGTAGATCTCCTCCTCAGCTTCTTGGCGAGCATGGTGCACGACACGTCTGGCTATGCGTTTGGCCGCAAGATATGATGCACGGGTGCCCTTACCAGTCTTCCATGCTTTAAAGTAGAGGTCAAACAAAGAACAGCAATTGATATAATTAACTTACTCCACCCATAAAAGACACCAAAGGGAAAGAAATACAAGCGACCAGACCATAATGGAAACCTAAACAAAGGAAGGCCATAAGGACAGTAACTTTCCCACAAAATGGCCATATGGCCATCCAAAATTAAAAGACACAAGTGATACACACAGCTTGGCTGCAATGACCTTATTAACATCCTCATTCCACCACCAGGTTTCGCGACGCCACCAGTGGGGCCGAGTTGTGCCACACAACTCTTCAGTTGTCTTGAGCAGACCGGTCTTGATGCTGTTCCATATATCCTCAGTGGTAGCATCTGCCGTTTTGTATCATTTTAACGTTATCACGAGATTCCGCTAGCGCCCTTTCTAACAAGATGGTGGATTTGTCAACCCGATAGAGATTTCATTCGGAAAAAAATCATTTTTTGGGTGGATTTTGAGCGCCAAAAAGGTAAAATTAATGGTTTTTAAACTTGAATTCCCACCTTATCCCAATTTTTTTAAATAAATGGAAAGAAGACTTTAATTTGATGATTGAAATCGAAATTCTTTGTTCGCGTCGTCTAAAAAGTTGTACGCACGTGTTTCAAACAAGAGTGGGGTGACGAGAATAATAACGCATTCACGTTAATATTTTCGTATTTTTCAATTTAACATTAGCCTAAATAACTTCTGACATAACCTAAACAAGTTATTTTCTGTAGCCTCACTTTGAAATTCAATGGCGATATGTGACTTTATAACTGTAACAAGTTATAAAAAAATAACTTGCATAGGTTATGCACCTGACTGATCGAGGGACTAACTTCCCATATCAAAGGACCTGATGTATGTCTTTGACTTCACTTTGTACCCTGAATGTATAGCAACAAATAGGGGACCTCATCATTTTGGGGTGTTCAGGTCAAGTTTATGGGGGGTAAAAAACCCTGCAGAAACAGAACTGTTACTGGTGATACGTCAAATGACATTCATACACCAGGATCTGTGATGGGAAGTTAGTCCTTAGCTCTCACCAAAGGGGTAAACTTAGTTACTCTCAGTGTTCCCCCGCAGGGCCGGGTTAATGCAGGGATTTTGATATTATGCAATCATACCCCAGGGGAATTAACTATTATAAACAGTGGGGCAATGACATTCAGGAGGTCCCCGCAGTGCAGGGCTTCTAGCAGGGCTGTGAAAAGTGAAAAGTAATTGTGCCCGCCATTCCCCGTAGGTGGCTGGTGAAAGGGGGGGGGGGGCTGCAGTGGTTACAAATGACTGGTGCATAAAGCTTTAGTGGGGGTTAAGCATTTAACTAGCTTGATCACTCCTGCCGATGACACAACAATATTATCCATGAATGGGGCTGATCTTCTAGTCAATGGAACCTTCGTGAACTCAGTTTTATTAAATGCATCATTCAGTTGAGCAACTAGTCAACTGCATTAAATCGCAGCATAAGGGTAAAAAACTCCCGGCTGTACATGTTCTAGGTGACCTCAACTTCAGAGACATTGCTTGGCCCGACAGGCTTAGCAAACAAGGCACAATGCTGAGTCAGTCGGAAGGACAAATATTAATTGACATTATGAACGATCATGGCCTTGAACAAATTGTTAACTTCCCCACTCGTGATAAGAACACATTGGATCTGATCCTTACGACTTTGCCAGGACAATTCGAAGACATTCATTCCCCAGATAAACTAAGTGACCACGATGTTGTCTCCGGATATTTAAAAATTCACATCCCACCAATAAAGAAACCTCGGAGGAAGGTGTACTCATATCAGAAAGGTGACTATGAAACTATGAGGAAGGATGCACTCAGATTTGCAAAGGAGAATTACTTTAATGGTCATTCAGATGCTCGGTCTATACAGGAGAATTTTGATTTGATAACTTCTTTCATTCATACTTCGGCCGAAAATCATATCCCCTCAAAAACTAGTAGGGCTGTATCTTCTATTCCCTGGATCACTCCAGAGATAAGATGGAAAATTCGCAGAAGGAATAAGATTCATGCAAAGGCAAAAAAAGACGGGAAGTGGTAAACTCCGAACAAAATTTGAAAACTTGAGACGTGAAATCGAGACTGATATAAAAAATCAGCGAGCGCTGACTCTTAGTCATTAGGTCTCTCACCGCCGTAGGTTCGAGCCTCGCTCGGGTCACGTGTGAGACGCCAAGTTCTGCAACGGAAGGTAAGGTGGTTTTTCTCCGGGTACTCCGGTTTTCGCCCACCTCTGATTAACGATCGACTCGATATGAGTGAAATAATCTTGAAAGGGCCGTAAAACCCAAACCAAAAAAAAAATCAGCATGATTTGTATGTGAATAATTTGGTAGGTGATGTAAAGGCAAATCCCAGTGACTTCTACAGATATATTAATAGCCAGAAGAAAGACAGGCAAGGTATCCCGCCCCTTAATAAAAGAGGAGGGGACCGGGTTGCTGAATCAGACTCTGAAAGGGCAGAGGAACTAGTTGGTCAATTCAATGATGCATTTAATAAAGCTGAGTTCACAGAGGTTCCATTGACTGGAAGATCGGCCCCATTCATGAATAATATTGTTGTGACAGCTGCAGGAGTGATCAAATTACTTCAAGGATTAAACCCCAGTAAGGCCTTAGGACCTGGTGAGTTTCATCCTAGAGTCATGAAGGAACTAGCAAATGAGTTGGGTCCAGTTTTCGCACACTTGTTTCAACAGTCTCTTGATACGGGTGAAATCGACAAAGAATGGCTCTTAGCAAACATTTGTCCACTCTTCAAAAAAGGAGATAGGGCTCTTGCCCGTAATTATCGCCCTGTGTCTCTGACTTGTGTTCTGTGTAAATTGCTGGAACATATAGTCTGCTCAAACATCATGGCCCACTTGGATAAACATAAACTGTTGTCAGACAGACAACATGCATTTAGGAAAAGGCACAGTTGGGAAACTCAGCTAAGCACAGTTATTAATGACTGGGCAAAAATCTTGGACAAAGGGGGACAGGTGGACACATTTATTCTGGACTTCGAGAAGGCTTTTGACACCCCTCCACATGAACTACTTAAATCTAAGTTATTTGGTTATGGAATTGGGGGAAAACCCTCAAATGGATAGATTCCTTTCTTTGCTACAGAAAACAGCGGGTTGTTGTTAATGGTGAATCTTCGGAGTGGGCTCCAGTTTTGTCTGGAGTCCCGCAAGGTTCTTGGTCCACTTTTGTTCTCCCTGTACATCAATGATATTTCCACTGGCATTGACTCAGAAATAAGACTGTTCGCAGATGACTGTGATTGTTACCGGGAAATTAGAGATACAGATGACTGTAATAAAGTTGAGGCTTCTAAGGGCACTTTCATTATAAATTAGAAAAAAGAGTCTCACAGGGTACTTGAAAAAAGTACCCTCCCAGAGGGGTTTCCCTTATTCTCTTTAACTGTACATACCTTGAATTGTATAGAAAAAAATCAGAACTTGTTTTCATTAGGCCTATTGAAAAAAAAATCATGGTTTTAAGTCAAAAGTATCTTTTTTTAAAAAAAGGGCAATGTTTCATTTTTCAGGCTGCCAAAAAGCATGTGATGATATGTTGCTTAAAAGACTGTTTCATATTGGTGGAATTGGGTGGTATAAGTGACTTGAAGTACCCAAAACCTTGCATTCAAAAAGATTTTGGTTACCTTACAAATGTCCTTTTGGGACCTGTCTTAAAATTTGATTTACCCTTCTTTCATTTATTGTATTTTCAATCATGGGCACAGCAGATCTGCTGTGTTTAGTAAACATGCAAGTTATGTTGGTTTAAACATGCTCACAAAGTTTTATTTTGATATCTACTGTGATTTTGATGCTGGAAGATGTCCCAAATATATGTCCTCTACAGAACAGCGTTCTGGAGAGGACATTAGAAAAGGGACAGTATATAATACAGGAAACACACAGGATTTGGAGTCAAAACTGAAGTTTATCCTCAAATCTGAATCTAAACATTAAAAACAAACTTTATTAAAACTAGTATATATATCAAAGCGGCCTATTTTCCAGCTAAAACCAGTTACTGGTAAATACTCTAAAAACTGCTGAAACAGAATATATCTTCCTACATAAGCTTTCAGTTTCAAGCAAAACTTGTGTATACATGGTATATTAATGTCTTTGTATCAATCTATCAAATGCATATTGACTTGGTTCTTTTCTTTGCAGTAGTGTCAAATTATCCTAAATAATTAGTTCTGTAGGGAGACATATTTTGGGACAGCTTAGTAAAACTCTGAGAATTCAATAGCATAAGTGCAAATTGCCATATTTTTTCAGTTTATATCTATTAGAAAAACTAACATGGAAATCTTATGAAACCAAAACAATTATTCTTCCTAGCAAAGAGTTACAAAGAGATGAAAAATGAATAGGTTCATATAAATTTCTGAGTACAACTAACAAAGTAAAAATAAAAGTAAGGTTATCAAGTGAATTGTTATTAGTTAGAACACTAGTAGTATACATGTGATTGTGAAAAACAGACTTAAAGTATGAAAGTTTATAGCGGACATACCTATTTACTGAAATAACATGTCCCAAAAATGTGTCCCCTACAGAACAAATTTTTGAGCTACATCAATGTCAAAAAAACAAAAATTGCAACAAAGTTGTGTAAGAAATATTAGAGGTTATTTAGCCCAGCGTTCATAATTATAATAAAATTGTGGGCAGTTTTCTTCTAAATTACAGAAACGAAATACGAGCATACAGGTCTAAAATTTTATATTTTCGGTTGTAATATGTTTTAAATAAAATATTTGGTTGTTAATTGTGCCACTGGCTACCCTTTTACAACTGCTTGTATAAGTTTGTGCTGAATATGCTCATTGGTTCTGTCAGTATTTTGGGATAAAAAGGCAGTCTCTGAATAGAATATCATTATCTAATGTTAAGCATGTTGCCACAGTATATCTGTGATGAATTTCTTAATGAGTTTGTGGTCATTTTACTGAATTCTTGAATGCCTAAATTATAGTGTATAAAAGATGAAGGACTCTTGCTAAACTTATTGCAAAACAAAGACTTGACCTTTTCAATGCCACATATTTTATTGGCCCATATGCTTTTTTATGCTGGTGGGATGAAAACATTTTTAAATTTCTTAAATGTGTTAAAAATATGGATTATTGGTCTGTGTTATAACTGTGTCAATGAGGCAGTTTTTTCAGCAGAAGTTGTTATAATAAAATATCCTGGTAATTTACCTGTTAACCCCTCTTTCCCTTACATAAAATGTGATATATGCCTAAAAAGTTGGTATCAAGAGAACCGCTGGTAGTTACAGTAGTTACTGACCTTTTCCACATAGCTCACAAGCATTCTTGATGGACAAGTTAATTGGCCAGTGTCAGATTTCTTACTGTACTAATGAGGGTATATTTTACTGCAGATCTCAAACAATTATTGAAAATTAATATGATCACTTTAATTTTTTAAGGTGTGTCAGTCAACAAACTGACAAAAGTACAGGTATAAATAATTTCTGAATTTCCTAATTTTACTGTACAGATGAATCTGTTGAAAGACTAATCTCTGAAAGGAGAGACAATTTACTGAATGGTTAGATCGATCCTCGGATCTGTTTAAAATATATACTGCTTACACAGCCTTCTTTGTCATCTATCCGAAGATAGAAGTTGTCTTGTCTGCCTACGAAATCTTACATAGCAAAAGACAATATCTTTCAGCTTAATGAACCTCATATAGGACAGTTTAATCATCTCTAGATAACAACTATCATGAAACTTGCATGTATGACCTACCCAAACAAACTGCAGTCGATAAACCAACCAAACTGCGGTGGGATGGCAATATTTTATGGTTGAGTGATTTTGCTTCATACAATTTGTATCTCCGTCTGATACTGGGAAAGTTGAGTGAGGCAAAGGTGGTCAATTTCAGCTCTGCATGGAAGCATCGTGCAACCCATCTATTTCTTAAAACCCCGATGGGGGCGCCTGATTGGCTGTACACCTGACAAATGTTCTTCAGTGTTCTTACTTAAATGGTCAAGTTTCACTGCTGATGAGGAATGGATAGCATACAAGGATTATGGCTTAGGGTTCAATGTACAAGTTTTACATAGCTAGGCATACTGGCAGGGTATAGTTTATCTCTAAATAGCTGTAAGCCTGAATTTGCAGTTATGTCACACCCAAACAAAACTCAAGGTTGGCTAAGAAGCCCCTGTGGCGCAGTGGTTATGCTACTCGCCTTGTAAACCAGGGATCGCAGGATCGATCCCAGGCTTCTCCAGACTTTCGGATGAGTCTTTAAACCGAGGTCCCGTCTCCGTATGACCTTAGCTGTTGGTGGGACGTAAAACTAAAACTCACTCACTGGCTAAGAAGACAACAGGTACATGTATCTCATCTTCCTAACTCTTACTACACAATCCCAATATCTGATAAAATACTCTGTATCTCATTAGTCCTAAAATAAATCATTTCTTACCACTCAGCCCAATTTGCAAATATGACAGCTCCCCAGAGGGGAATTTGAGATATTTAAATTTTCTGTTCTAGAATTATTCACAAAATAAATAGCTTTTAAGAAGTGTAGAAAGATGGGAACACATATAATGTGACAGAAGAATTTGTGCAGACAGATATAAGTAGAAGAAATTAGGCAGAAGCTGGTAACATGGGGACTTAGGTCTCTTGGCCTTTGATTTTACACGAGTACAGGTAAGTTGCTTAGAGGATCTCAGCCTGCCCAGACAGAGTGGTGCGAGTCCTACCATCCATGCTTATAAACCCTACTGGTTTCATTTGGCGACAGGGCTTGAGAAGTCATTTTATCTCATTGTCGGGTAAAAGTCCCACAAAATTGGAAGCAATGTCTCCAAAATGACATATGCAGTGTTGACCTCAAATCAAACAAACAGCATATCAGCAACGTAAACTTGAGGGGACTGTTTAATGCAAACAATTGTAATCTTCTGTTGAACAATCATGACAAAGGTTTTAAAATGTGCTGAACGAAGAAAATATTTATGGAAGAATAGAAAAATTAGCACAGACAAAAATAGAGGAAACAGGACAGAAAAAAATAGCATACATGTAGATATTCAAAAATAGAAGAAACAGGAAGGGAGATAAGATGCCGTTCCATGTATAATTATGATGAAATAATTCAGAAAATGCTCCATTTGGGACTTCTGAAAGTTGTCCCAAAAATATGTCTTCTACAGAACAATATGTACTTGTCTTCATAGGTGGAATATTTTGGAATCCATGCTACGCCAGGTAGCTTAAGAACAACCAAATTTGGAAAATATGACCAGGAGAGTATTATTATGGAAATATTTTAAACACTTTGTGGATATTTCTACTTTCTGTTTTGATTCCCCAACTAAACTGTACATATGCCAAGCATCAAATCTGTAAATTCACTTAAATTAGAAAGTCATAAGCATGATGCAATGAGATATTTAGGGACGAAAATCATTCTGGGTGGAACACCTGATAAAATAAGGGTGTGTGAATGAGCAATGTTAGAGTATAGTGAAGATTTCAAAATCAGTAATAAACGTTCTGTAGAGGACATTTGCTATTTTCTTGTAATTGGTTTTATTTCCACTGAAATGTCAGTTTTTATTTTTCTAAAATCCTCTATAGGTATAGATAATCTTCTAATGTATGCTCTAAAACAACATTTTTCCATCATAGAAAGTACAGAACAGAAAAAAAAGCAATTCTGTAGAGGACATTTTTTTGGGACAAATGAATGTGGACCACTTTAGATTGACACAATACACTAGATATGATATTTACCTGAAAGAAGGGTGTTTTATTCACTTATTTAGATTTTGAAGTTGTTTTTTAAATCAAAATCCTTTTCTAATAACATACACAAGTTGATTTGTTTATGGCTATGTTCTGTAGGGGACATTTTTGGGGACAAATTCAAGGTTATCATCTGTTGATGATTTTTTCTGATTTATAGAAAGGATGACTTTAATTTTTTACACGCTATACTTTTGGCATATGAGCATTTCCAACAACACAAATCCTATTGAAAAATCATCACAGATTCAGAGTAGCAGAGTGCTTAACATTGAATATTCCATATTGAGACTGCCTTTTTGTCCCAAAATATTGACATATTTATGTATTGTAAATGAACCAGTGGGCATATTCACCTCAAATTTTCACAGAAAATAGTTGGCAGCCAGTGACAAATTTTAGAACCAAATATATTGATTAAAACATACAGCTACCAAAAATATTTATACCTGTATGCTCATATTTTGTTTTTCTAATTTATAATGAAAGTGCCCCTTACACCTTAGAGGGAACAGTCCTCGAGAATGTGGACTCCATTAAATACCTTGGAGTGACAATCTCACACAACTTGAGATGGAATACTCACTCATATTAGCAACATGTGTACTAAGGCAAATAGAACGCTTGGTTTCCTGAGGCGAAATCTTCATCAGTGCCCTCAGGATGTAAAAGAGGCAGCATATAAAGGTCTTGTTCACCCAATCTTGGAATATGGTAGCTGTATCTGGGACCCCAGTGGAGTGGTCCTTAACGATGAAATTGAGAAAGTTCAGAATAGAGCTGCTAGATTTGTAACAGGCAATTACTGCTTTGAAACTGGGAGCATGACTTGAATACTTGGAAAATTAAAATGGGAGTCTCTCAAGAAAAGGAGAAAAGACAGTAGGCTAATCCTTTGATACAAAGGTCTAAAGGGTGCTGCCAGCATTCCAACAGATGACCTTGTTCCCCCAGCTAGACACTGTAGAAATCACCATTCGTTGGCGTTTCAGACCCTTAGCGCAAGAACTGACATTTATAAAGAGTCGTTCTTCCCCAGAACCATTAGAGATTGGAATGCCCTTCCCGATTTGATTATTTCGACAGCTGAAGGTGCTGATGATTGTGTAGCTAAATCTATCTCTTTGGTTAGAGCTAGAGACTAACTTCCCACATCACAGGTCCTGGTGTATGAATGTCATTTGAAGTGTCACCAGTAACAATTCTGATTCTGATTCTAGTACCGCTGCCCTTTCAGTCTGATTCGGCAGGTTATATGCAGGTAGAAGAAAGCGTTTTATTTAAAGACTGTCTTTAAATTTAAAGACTGTCTTTAAATTTAAAGACTTTTTAGTCTGTAAATTTAAAGTAGGGGTGTAACGATGCATCGATAGTTCGATGCATCACGATAGGGACTGCCTCGATAGTACTTTGGACTATCGATAACTATCGCCGATAGTTCATTCAACTATCGATAGTTTTTTTATGAATAGACTTTGAAAATATACCTGTACTGTTGTGTAATAACGCAAGTATTTTTGCTTAGGATATCCATGCAGCTGTAATCAGGACAGACTGATCTGAGTATTCGCTGGTCGCACATGTGTATCATAGTGGTAAATTTCTCGCAGCAATGAATTTCCCGCTGTCATTTTTTGCACGTGCATTTGAGGCAGTATGAAATTTTCCTGCGTTTTTCAATAAGATGCCAATGAGAGTTTGCTCACACGATTGTTGCATGCAACTTTTTGAAAACATCACAGTGAAACCTGTGCGACATGTGGAGGCTCAGATCAGCCTGCGCAGTCATATATATATGTTTGCTGTTTGTATTAGCCTTCCGTAGTATTGCTTCTGGGACAAATGTCATTTCCCTGTTGAGTTTTGAAGACATTTGCAAGATGCACAAGCTGATCTTTTATATGAAGAAATGTTTGTTTTTGCTGTGTGTTGACTCATTCACATAGGTACCGGTAAATGTATACTAAACGGAGGTATAATGCAGTTTAATGTGTTGTAAATGTGACTCTTTTTGCGTCCGACAAACACGATAGCTAATGAGTATTAGGACGAGACATTTTTAAACCGCCCTTTTGTGGTCTCATTAGAAATGTTTCTCGAGAAATGCACAGAACGCGCATGCGCGTACATGATAGACTCAGTCTAGTCGATATATATGCACCAATGCATCAATGATGATGTCATCTGTCAGCTGGTCGGACCGATTGGGATTTCAAAATTTCTAGAACTCTGGGGGCAACATTTAAGCTGACAAAGATTTATTTACCGCTGTCATTCTGTAGGGAAAAAAAAACACAAAAAAATGCAGCACGGGGCCTTAGGTCTCCGTCTACCAAGCACTTTCTGAGGTGATTCTGGACGTTTTAATGGTGGACACTGGACAACCTGGATCAAACTGGCGTTTTTCTTTTTCGCATGTCTTTCTTATTTTATTTTTGGTTGTCTTTCTATTATAATATCTTGAGGGATATTCCAGAAGAAAAAAAACAGCCAATTTCATTAAATAAAAACTTTGTATTATTATTGCTGCTTGTCTTCGCTGTCTGGTGTGCAAGGACTAAATGTCCACAGAGTCGGAGTGCTCAGGTCGAGCCCTGTACATATTGTTAAATGAAAACACTGAAATGATCATTGCTTTACTTCTATATTGATAGTCTAGCTTTTGATGCTAACTTCAAATAAAAAATAGGTAAATTCAAGTTTTAATGCTGTTTGTTAGATTCATGTCGCCCTTAAAGAGGTGCTAAAATGTCGTGCTGTGATTACGTAATACTATGTAATCATTAATCGGGTTACCGAATTACATGAATCCACAGATAAATTTACTAAAGGCGGCAAACATCAAACAATCGAAGAACGATCAGCATGGGTCAATTTCCACAAGCAGAAAATCTCAAACAGTTCAAAGGCCTATTTGCATAGGTATTAAAGCTTTGATAACCATCACTGACAGGCTATATACTGGAAGCAGCAAGCGATTTTTTTAGGCGGCTGGTCCTTCTGTATCAGAATTGTTACTGGTGACACGTCAAATGACATTCATACACCTGTAGGTGGTAGGGATATATAAAGAGCCGTCTCCCCATGTTTTTTCTGGAATAGCCCCAAGGGAATGGATGCTGATATTGAAACACAAAATAAACATACAATTTTAGGCCATTTTAATTTTCCTAACTCATTCTGTCACTTTTGGCCATTTTTATGTGAGTGATATAACATCTTTGAATCATTTATAACAGTACCCGATAGTATCACGATAGTATCGTGAAAGTATGCCGCAATAGTGATAGTATCGTGATAGTAGTTTCCATGATAGCAATACTATCACGATAGTCAAAATTGGCCTCTATAGTCAGCCCTAATTTAAGTTGACACAAATAAAATAATGAACATGGTGTAAAAACGGAAAAATCGCACTTTGCTGTTTATAGTAATATGGCCGTTATCTATGGAATATTTAATTATGTGTAACTGCAAATTATATAGTTGTCTCTATTTAATTAAATTCCTTCCACCATAATTGAAGAGTTCTCAGAAAAATAGGTTTTGTAATAAGATTCATCGGTAAAATGAAGTCAGGAATGAATGTGTATAACGATTGTATCATATTGTCAATATACCGACCACTCGCTTCGAAAGACAGTTTTTCTGACAACTAAAAGTGATGAAAGTTTCAGACAGACTATAACATTAAAATGTCCGAAAATGAAATGACGTCAGTGCGAAACTCCTCTTATGTTCGACCTTTGACAGATATTTCCTCCCTTACTGCGAACGTTCACGGCATTTGTGGTCTAAGGGAAGGAACTGTGTTGTTTTATTTCTTAATTATTTCTATCATTAACTCATTATCCCCTAGAATCTTATCTCCACTCATTCCCTGGCAAATACTGCTGCAGCTGATACCTGTGAGGCTTATCAGTATTTCAGTGCCTATCTCCCTAGACATTTTCTAGCTTTGATTAGAAATGAATTTTAAAACTGAGGGTTGCAATGTTATTTTATGTATAATTCAATTATTACAAGAGTCTGGACTTTGAAATTTGACACAAAGGTAGATGAAAAAATTATCTACAAGAGCATACCAAACACATGCAAAATTCTGAATTACATGCAGGGTGGGTGATAAAGAAAATAACCAATCTGAAATTATTGAAGCTTTTAGCTCTACTTCTAGATATTTAGATGATTTATTAAATATTGATAATACCTATTTTGATGGTTTGATCAGTCAGATTTACCCCCTAGAACTTCAGTTAAATAAAGCAAATTCTTCTGATACCGAGGCCCCGTTTTTGGATTTACATCTATCTATTGTAGATGGATTTGTTTCGTGCAAAATTTATGATAAACGCGATGACTTTGATTTTGAGATTGTAAATTTTCCTTTTTTGGATGGTGATGTTCCTCGTGCGCCATCCTATGGCGTTTATATTTCGCAATTAATTCGATTTGCTAGAGTGTGTAGTCATGTAACTGACTTCAACACTCGTAATAAATTATTAACGGCTAAACTTCTTAATCAGGGTTATCGGTACCATAAACTACGCAAAGCCTTTTCAAAATTTTATAGACGCCATTCTGATTTAATTTCAAAATTCAATATTGGACTTAAATCTCTTCTGCAACAAGGTCTATCGGAACCCGAATTTTATGGTGACTTAGTATATAAATTCAGAAAAATATATAACCGCAATGACTTCAGCACCCAATTTCGTAAAATCATTCTTCGATATAAAAAGATTGGGTACAACATGGATGTTATACGACAGACTGCATGCATGGTAGTTAACCCAATCACGGTTGGCAACTTTGCTTCCCTCTTTAATTGCACGCCGGTGGGTCAGGCCTCAGATTCTATGACGGCTCCAACGTAAAGGCTTATGGAAAATTAAAGAGATAATGTTGGTTGGTGCCTGATTCTCTGTCTCTGGTCGGGCTCATCGGAGTCTAACTGTTGGTTTTCTTTTGCTCCAGCATTTCAGTGGTTTCTTGCTGTCGAGTCCTCACCGTTGTCTCACCTCTGTGGTTCTTTGATTTCTGTGTTCAGGGAGATGTTGCACTGATGAGTTAGGAGGCCTTCATGCGGACTGAACAAATTATTTGTCTAAATCGCGACGGAAGTAGGGGCGAGGATTGTGGCCACGTAAAATCGATTTAGGCCCCCCAGTGGAAATCTTCTACTGACCGTTCCAAGGCGGCTCTTCCGTGGCGATTTATTTATGTTGTTGTTTGTTACTACTGTGTGTATCACTTGTGTCTTTTAATTTTGGATGGCCATATGGCCATTTTGTGGGAAAGTAACTGTCCATGTGGCCTTCCTTTGTTTAGGTTTCCATTATGGTCTGGTCGCTTAGTGTTTGTATTTCTTTCCCTTTGGTGTCTTTTATGGATGGAGTAAGTTAATTGTATCAATTCCTGGTCTTTGTTTTACTTCTACTTTACTCTTTCATAATTTCCATAATTTCCATGAGAATCTCCAGGAATACATGAATACTCCAAATTGAGAACAAAATATTTCCAAAGAAACACTTTAGCACTAATATAATACATTTTAAACATGTTAACACCAAACCACTCAAAACACACACATAATTCTAGTTCATTGTCATCAGGTCCAAGAGTTATGGTAGGGCCAGGCTGGGGTCCTCCAAATGGTGATTTCCTGATGTCAGACCTATCATTTACTTGCCAGCGAGGTTGCTGTGCATAAGCATCCTCATCTGAGCCATCACTCTCACGAGCCGACAAATCCTCCTCCAAATCGGACAAGTCTGCCGTGTGCACACTTGAAACTGACGAATTTCCGTCAATTTCTATGTCACTTCCAGCCGCATCTGAGCCAAAACCAGAGAACTCGCCATCACTGACATCAGACTCCATTATATTATTACCGATCGCAAGCTGTGGTCGCGTATTTTCGCTGTTTTCCATGATTTTTTACCTCAAAATTCTCGCTTTTCCTTCCCGGTAAACACGTGGAATTTTCAATTTTTGGAAAGAAATATATTGGAACAGTGTTTGTAAACCGTGTTTTTATTGGCTGAAAGTCGAACTTGCCGATATTTTTTAGTTTTGTAGACCAATGGTAAGTGTCGCTTATACGCGACGCTCGGGAAATGGAGTACTTGTTTGCGGCCCACATATATGCGACGGACGGTATACCGATAAGAATTTACCTGTCGCTTTTATGCGGTGCGTGGGACTACATTGATATTTTATGGGCCGCATATAAGCGACGCTAGGGGATAATGAGTTAATACGATATTAAAAGACAATAAAATACATGCAGTCTATAGCAGCGAACCTTATATTAATGAGATGAAGACTGAGGCTGCGTATGAGAATGCGATTTTTTCGTGTTACATCATTTTCATGATTTTCCTTCGTGATACTCAGTGTTATTCTTTAAAATTAACAGACTAAAACGTCTTTAAATTTAAAGACAGTCTTTAAATTTAAAGACAGTTTTTAAATAAAACACTATTTTCTACCTGATATGGGAATGCTGCAGTGAGTGCTGAAAGAAATTGAATAAAATCTGGCAGAAATGATCCAGGGCCGAAACTACACATTGAAATAACATCAAATGACAAATTTAGTGCAAAACCACAACAACAAAACGGGCCTGGCCGAAACGCCTTAGGGCCGAAACGTCCCGGATCCGCGCTTCCCTGAAGAACCTCACCATCTCCTTACCTAATTCCGCGAACGTAACACTTCTTTTACTATCACATTGAATTAGTTAGCTGAAAAGGTATCACTAGCTCACTTTATCTGGAAAATCAAAAGTAATTCAATTTTACCTGTCTCCGAACGTACGTAGCTTTCAAATTTAAGTAACGTTCAGTAACTCGTACACTGATAAAAGATCTATAGATGCAACTGTAGCAAGACTGCGGTATTGCTCAACGGGGCGAACACTAATGTCCGGAAATTGTCCGGAAAATTTCCGGGAATTGTCCGGGAAATGGGGGGTAGTGGTGCGTTATCCCTAATATCTCCATTTCGGGTGGTCAGAAATTAATAAAATTAGTTTGAAATAAAATTTTAAGCTCCATTCTAAAAGATTATTAAAAATTATTTTCATTTTTAACATTTTAAGGGTCCATTTCTGAAGTTAATTTGTCCGAGAAATTCCCGGATTGTGACCTGGATGTTGGGGTAGTGGTGCGTTATCCCTAATATCTCCACTTCGGGTTGTCAGAAATTGAAAAAAATAGTACCACATTAAATTTTAAGCTCCATTCTAAAAGATTATAAAAATTATTTCTCATTTTTAACATTTTAAGGGTCCATTTCTGAAGTTAATTTGTCTGGGAAATTCCCGGATTTGTGGGACATTGGCAAACAGTGTAGATCCTGATCAGATATTTAACCCATATATGCCTCGCGTCCCATTTGTGGGACATTGGCAAACAGTGTAGACCCAAATCATCAGACGCTGCAAAACATGGCGTCTGATCTGGGCCGCAAAATGCTGGCGATGAATTAGGTGTACGGACTTTGAGTGATTTTACGGATCATTATCAATACACTCAGGCATTTTGCAGAAGCACCAGACTGGACTTTTTACAATTTTACAAGTGAATGAATGAAGTTTACGCCTGCCTGTATCTTTTTCTTTCGCAACGCTGACATTTTTTCCATTTGCCAAACATTCAACTATATAAATGCTGTCTCATTTTTGACACGTCGAATATTATTCTAGTGTTAAATGAGTCCCCAGCAAAATAAAACTCTACCATGTTCGCTATTGCAAAAAGCCCACAATCATTAGAATTCGGTTGTTGTTGAACACTGGTATACATTTGTTCCTTATTTCTGCTCAAAAACATAGGTTGTGGGTACTCGTTGAAACCGTCTCGCCGTTCTATGGAGTTAGTATACTCTCTATTTAGAGCAGAAATATGAAATATATGGGATTTTTTGTTTTATCGGAATTTCATTTTAGGGTTGCTAAATTTACATTTTCTAGATCTCTGCTTAAAAGTACAGTAATGTCCCGCCAATGAGACGCTAGGCATATATGGGTTAAACCTTTGATCAAGTTCTACACTGTTTGCCAAGTAGGTCTTGAGCCGTAATTAAAGATCACTTAGTATATCTTTGTGATCTTCTATAAATAGTTATGTTGTGTGCACTCATTAGAATCGCCTCAGTGAGGCGCTTATAATGAACACACGACATACATTGTTATCATTATTTCATACTAATGTCATTATTTTCTGACGACCCGAAGTGGAGACATTAGGGATAAGGCACCACTACCCACAACATCCAGGACACAATCCGGGAATTTCCCGGACAAATCCACTTAAAAAACGGACCCCTAAAATATTAAAAATGAAAAATAATTTTAATGATGTTTTAGAATGGAGCTAAAAGTTTTATTTGATACTAATTTTATTAATTTCTGACCACCCGAAGTCGAGATATTAGGGTTAACGCACCACTACCCCAACATCCAGGTCACAATTCGGGAATTTCCCGGACAAATTAACTTCAGAAATGGACCCTTAAAATGTTAAAAATGAAAAATAAGTTTTGATAATCTTTTAGATTTGAGCTTATAATTTTATTTGATACTAACTTTAATAATTTCTGACCACCAGAAGTGGAGATAAGGGATAACGCACCACTACCCCCCATTTCCCGGGAATTTCCCGAACAATTCCCGGACCATTCCCGGACAATTCCCGGGTATTAGTGTGCCCTTAATAGCGAAAAGGACTCCTTATTTACAGGGGTAAACATTATTTTTCTTATATCTTCTCTAAAATATAGATTGTGGGTACTCGTTAGAAGCGCCTCGATGAGGAGGTTTTACTATGTAAACTTTTGGATCATTGATTCCATTGTTGAATTTTGAAAATATTTGAGGGTCACTGATGAGGCCTAATTGGCCGAAACTAGCTAGTCTGGCCCAGAAAACATGTACACTCCATATTTTCCAGTTATGTGTGTATTCCTTGCTTCCAAAGGATAGTTTTCTAGAACATTTTTAACGTGATGAGAACCACAACCTCAGTGTTACTCAGATTATGGCTCGTGCGTCTGTACGGGAAGATAACCCACGAGCGGCACCGAGTGAATTTAACATACGGACCATACTCTGAGTAGCTTGTTGTGCATGGTCGCCACTGCACCGTTTGCATCACGGGTTATTCAATGTTCACCAATGTTTAACATCGTGGAAAGAAAAAAGTACAAGCAGAAGAAAATTAAACAAATAACGCCTCAGATGTTTACTGATTGCACAATTTGTGTGTTGACGGGAAATATAAATGATTATACAAGTGTTATTACAAGTAATTAATGCCCTGGATCTAGTCATGGAAGTCGCCCGTGTAAAGTCTTCCAGAATGCGTCTTTCATGAGGCTGTAACCGAAATTCTGAACTGTCATCAATGTTAGCCTTCGAAATCTCTGATCTGTGTTTGTGGGCAGTCGTATAAAGAACAATCTGTAGTTAGAGACAGCATTTTTCTTGGCACCTGGACTCTTAAGGGGAACGCAGTTTGTTTATTTAACCGAGTAATTCGGTCCAATTTGGCAGAAATGTTGCTGAATAATCGTAGTTTTAGCGTGAGCAAGTAAATGTAACATATTGTGTTACGTAGACGTATAGTTGACGCCGAAAACAGAATTTCATACGATTTTTTTTTGAAAATATTTTTCAACGAACTGGAAAAGCCTTATCTGATTTTGAAATATAGTTAGAATGTTGCTGCGGCATCACCAGGCATTTAGTTTCTTCTCAAATAGCAGCAAAAGTCAACAGATTGCCTTCTCGATTCAAACAAACGAAAAAAACTTCACCTACCCTTTCTTCAAATATGTTCTAGAAAGGGTTATCCTTTGGAAGCAAGGAATGCAGCACAGAACTGGAAAATATGGAGTGTTCATCTTTTCTGGGCCAGACAAGCTTGTTTCGGCCAATAAGGCCTCATCAAAGACCCTCAGATATTTCCAAAATTCAACAATGGAATCAATGATCCCAAAGGACAAGAAAATATAAACTACACTATGATCAGAATCAGAATTGTTACTGATGACACGTCAAATGACTTTCATACACCAGGACCTGTGATATGGGAAGTTAGTCCCTAGCTCTAACCAAAGAGGTAAACTTAGTTACACAGTCATCAGCATATCAGAATCGGAATCAGAATTGTTACTGGTGACACGTCAAAAGACATTCATACACCAGGACCTGTGATGTGGGAAGTTAGTCCCTAGCTCTAACCAAAGAGGTAAATTTAGCTACACAATCATCAACACCTTCAGCTGTCGAAATAATCGAATCGGGAAGGGCATTCCAATCTCTAATGGTTCTGGGGAAGAACGATTCTTTATAAATGTCAGTTCTTGCAGTAAGGGTCTGAAACGCCAACGAAAGGTGATTTCTACAATGTCTAGCTGGGGGAACAAGGTCATCTGTTGGAATGCTGGCAGCACCCTTTAGACCTTTGTATAATAGGATAAGCCTACTGTCTTTTCTCCTTTTCTCGAGAGTCTCCCATTTTAATTTTCCAAGTATTCCAGCCATGCTCCCGGTTTCAAAGCAGTAATTGCCTGTTACAAATCTAGCAGCTCTATTCTGAACTTTCTCAATTTCATCGTTAAGGACCACTCCACTGGGGTCCCAGATACAACTGCCATATTCCAAGATTGGGCGAACAAGACCTTTATATGCTGCCTCTTTTACATCCTGGGGGCACTGATGAAGATTTCGCCTCAGGAAACCAAGCGTTCTATTTGCCTTAGTACACATGTTGATAATATGAGTATTCCATCTCAAGTTGTGTGAGATTGTCACTCCAATGTATTTAATGGAGTCCACATTCTCGAGTACCGTTCCCTCTGAGGTGTAAGAAGCCTCAACTTTATTAGATCTCTTCCTAGTTATCTGCATAATATTGCATTTAACTGGCTGAAATCTCATGCCCCATTTTCGGGCCCAACATCATAATCTATCTATGTCTGCCTGAAGTTTCACTGAGTCATCTGTTTCTCTAATTTCCCGGTAACAAACACAGTCATCTGCGAACAGTCTTATTTCTGAGTCAATGTCAGTGGAAATATCATTGATGTACAGGGAGAACAAAAGTGGACCAAGAACGGTCCCTTGCGGGACTCCAGACAAAACTGGAGCCCACTCCGAAGATTCACCATTAACAACAACCCGCTGTTTTCTGTAGCAAAGAAAGGAATCTATCCATTTGAGGGTCTTTCCCCCAATTCCATAACCAAATAACTTAGATTTAAGTAGTTCATGAGGAGGGGTGTCAAAAGCCTTCTCGAAGTCCAGAATAAATGTGTCCGCCTGTCCCCCTTTGTCCAAGATTTTTGCCAAGTCATTAATAACTGTGCTTAACTGAGTTTCACAACTGTGCCTTATCCTAAATGCATGTTGTCTGTCTGACAAAGGTTTATGTTCGTCCAAGTGGGCCATGATGTTTGAGCAGACTATATGTTCCAGCAATTTACACATAATACAAGTCAGAGACACAGGGCGATAATTACGGGCAAGAGCCCTATCTCCTTTTTTGAAGAGTGGACAGATGTTTTCTAAGAGCCATTCTTTGGGGATTTCACCCGTATCAAGAGACTGTTGAAACAAGTGTGCAAAAACTGGACCCAACTCATTTGCTAGTTCCTTCAGGACTCTAGGATGAAGCTCATCAGGTCCTAATGCCTTACTGGGGTTTAAGCCTTGAAGTAGCTTGATCACGCCTGCAGCTTTCACAACAATATTATTCATGAATGGGGCCGATCTTCCAGTCAATGGAACCTCCGTGAAATCAGTTTTATTAAACGCATCATTGAATTGACCAACTAGTTCCTCTGCCCTTTCAGAGTGTGATTCAGCAACCCCGTCCCCTCCTTTTTTATTAAGGGGCGGGATACCTTGCCTGTCTTTCTTCTGGCTATTGATATATCTGTAGAAGTCTCTGGGATTTGCCTTTACATCACCTACCAAGTTATTCACATACAAATCATGCTGATTTTTATATCAGTCTTGATTTCGCGTCTCAAGTTTTCAAATTTTGTCCGGAGTTTACCACTTCCTGTCTTTTTTGCCTTTGCATGAATCTTATTCCTTCTGCGAATTTTCTCCTTATCTCTGGAGTGATCCAGGGAATAGAAGATACAGACCTACTAGTTTTTGAGGGGATACGATTTTCGGCCGAAGTATGAATGAAAGAAGTTATTAAATCAAAATTCTCCTGTACAGACCGAGCATCTGAATGACCATTAAAGTATTTCTCCTTTGCAAATCTGAGTGCATCCTTCCTCATAGTTTCATAGTCACCTTTCTGATATGAGTACACCTTCCTCCGAGGTTTCTTTATTGGTGGGATGTGAATTTTTAAATATCCGGAGACAATATCGTGGTCACTTAGTTTATCTGGGGAATGAATGTCTTCGAATTGTCCTGGCAAAGTCGTAAGGATCAGATCCAATGTGTTCTTATCACGAGTGGGGAAGTTAACAATTTGTTCAAGGCCATGATCGTCCATAATATCAATTAATATTTGTCCTTACGACTGACTCAGCATTGTGCCTTGTTTGCTGAGCATGTCGGGCCAAGCATTGTCTCTGAAGTTGAGGTCACCTAGAACATGTACAGCCGGGAGTTTTTTACCCTTATGCTGCGATTTGATGCAATCCAGTTGGTCTTTAAACAACTGGAAGTTTTCGATCGTACCATTTGGCGGTCGATACCAACTTGCTACGAAGATGGAAGTTTTATTTGCAAAAACCTTAACCCAGACCGATTCGGTGTCATTTTCCAGTTCCATAAAAGGCATGTGAGGAATGTCTCTATGAATGAGCAACATCACCCCACCGCCATGAGAGTTCCTATCTTTTCTGTAGACACAGTACTGACATGTTTCAGGGAAAAGCTCAGATGTAGTTATTGAACTGTCAATCTTTGTTTCCTGAGTAGCAACAATATGAGGTTGAGATGTATCGAGGAAAGCTAAAAGTTCAAGATTTTTTCCTCTAATTCCATTTATGTTTATACTGCAAAGTTTCAAACCTTTCACGAAATTGGACTTAGTTTCAGCAGCAGTCATAGATTTGCCTCTCTTATCCTCTGACAGAGGTTCAAACCTGTTTGGCTTACTCAGTTCTACATATTCATCAAAGAAGGAGTCTGAAAAGTTACAGACCTCACATTTTGGACATATCCAGTGGCAGCTTGAATTTACCAAAGTGCCATATTCTGCATCTGAACTGAAGGAACATTCAGTGTGTAACCACATTTCACATTGATCACACTGAACTGCTTTGTGGCCATTAAGGACAGCACCACTGCAAAGACCACAGTCAGCTTTGCAGTCTTTGCAATACCAAGTTCCAGCTCTAGATTCAATTTCTAACAATTGACTGTTATCCAAATCACATTCAGCTGTCGAAATAATCGAATCGGGAAGGGCATTCCAATCTCTAATGGTTCGGGGGAAGAACGATTCTTTATAAATGTCAGTTCTTGCAGTAAGGGTCTGAAACGCCAATGAATGGTGATTTCTACAGTGCCTAGCCGGGGGGACAAGGTCATCTGTTGGAATGCTAGCAGCACCCTTTAGACCTTTGTATAAAAGGATGAGCCTACTGTCTTTCCTCCTTTTCTTGAGAGACTCCGTTTTCCAAGTATTCCAGTCATGCTCCGAGTTTCAACTCAGAAATTGCCTGTTACAAATCTAGTAGCTCTATTCTGAACTTTCTCAATTTCATCTTCAATGATGTAGGGCAAGGAGACTTTTTACGGCCGCCACACATTTCCACACACCAGCTGTAGTGACGTTAAATATGTTCTAGAAAGAGTTATCCTTTGGAAGCAAGGAATGCAGCACAGAGCTGAAAAAATATGGAGTCTACATCTTTTCTGGGCCAGACTAGCTAGTTTCGGCCAATTAGGCCTCATCAGTGACCTTTTATGTGATCTGTCTTCGAGGCAGTATAAATCTGTTTTCGCCGCAGCCGAAGGTACGGTGTGTATATGCAAACTTCATACTCCTGACAACTATTCTGTTTAGTTAAATACGACCTTATGTATGATTCCTATGAATAATGTCAAGTATTAACAAAGGTTGTGTAATTTTGATGTTACATTGCTAGGAAAAGACTGTAAAAAATAGCTTAATAGTATAATAGCGACACCCCGCCCCTAGCGGCTGCAAAGAAACCACAGGTAAAGACAATACATCAGCACGTGTGTTCGATTAGCCATAATGAATTATGTTGAGTGTTCAGTAAGAATAAAGTCCTGGATCAGTAGTTGGAACCAGGGATGGAAATTGAGACCAAGCATGATTCTGTATCGATCCAGCTGATGCATACTATGATCAGATTTTTTAATCATATCTGTTTCACAGTCTTAGAATGACTTCATTAGTTATTTCATGTTCATGTTTCTTTCCCTTTGGTGTCTCTGATGATAGGTGCTTGGTAGTTGTAGCGATTCCTAATCATTGCCTTCACTTCTACTTTTATATGACTACACCTTCAGAAGGATGCTATGTGTTGGAAGGAAGTCCAAATCTCAACTGTATACAGGCTTGGGGAAATAAACCTTCGCCATAACTCGGAAGGATATCTGCCTACCATTGACTTCCTCAAGCTCATGCAAACCTGCATAGCCTTGCAAGATTCTTAAGATTTTGTTTTGCAAGACAAAGGCAGTAACAATGGCCTACCTTATCTAAATCATGCAACTGAAGATTACACCCAAACGGATAGAAAGTTTTCTAAATGGCTTAAGGTTTCTTTCATGAATATGGTGTAAATATAAACCAATTTGCCAGGCATAGCCAGCAGATTTGTGGTGCAATCTTTACTGAAAAATGCTGTTGAAAGATAAAACCAATACTGATGGAAATGTTCTTATAAGGTGTAAAGTTTTTTTTTTTTTCATGAATATGGTTTAAATATACCCCAATTTGCCAGGCAAAATCAGTGGATTTCTGGTGTAATCTGTTCCGAAAAATTTTGTTGAAAGGTTACACCAAAAAGTATGGAAATGTTCTTAAATGGTGTAAGGTCTCTTTCAAGAATACGGTGTAAATATACACCAATTTGCCAGGCAAAGTCAGTGAATAGCTGGTGTAAAGTTGTCTAATAAATGCAAACAAAAGTTTACACCAAAACTAATGGAAATATTAGTAAATGGTGTAATTTTTCGTTAATGGCGTTGGTGTTATTGTACCCTAAATTGTTTGAGAAGGTCAGCAAATTTGTGGTGCAACCTTTTTTGAAAACACATGGTTGAAACGATATCCCAAAACTGCTGGAAATGTTAGTAATAAGCAATATGTTTCTCTCATAAATTTTGTGTAAGTTTACACCATTTTCCTTGGAAAGCCCAGCAGGATTTTGGAGTTACTTTATCTGAAAGATTTAAACTGAAACATTACAGCAATTTACCAGAAGAACTTTCTGATTGGTGTAATCTTGCCTGTACTAGAATGGTGCTTTCTTACCCCAAATATTAGGCTCCTTCACCTGGAATTAGTTTCAAACATACCTTCAAAATACTTGGGAAATGTTACACCAAAACAGGTGGCAGCTCAGCTGCCACCTTTTTTTGGTGTAACCTTTCTTCAGACTTTTTACAGTGTAGGCAGGCTTAGACCCTCTGAGCGTTTTAGCTCTGTGTGGAAGCATCATGTAACCCAATTTATTTCTCCAAGCCCCGATTGGCGGGGGCCGGATGAGTAGTGTACCTAACTTTTCTCATTAAAGTGGCTTTCTTGTAAAGCTGTCTAAAAGATCATTGGGTCCTTATATAGCTTATATAGCTGTCTAAAGAGCGAACAGTAAAGACTGATCAGATTGCCTAGAGGTGCAGACTGATCTTAGTCTTTGCTGCATGCACATGTGAATTATGGGAATTGCTGTGCCCCGGCTAAAACTAATCGTGTATGGTTAAATTGTCAATATTGTGCATACTTGCCAATTATAGTTGATTTGTATACTTTTTTAAAATGGATTCACTAATTAATTTAAATATGACACTTGGCGCGTGTCGATGATAAAAGGATTAAAGAGATGAAGATATTACCAAAGTGATAGTTATCATGCTGTCAAAACAAAAACTGTACAAGATAAAAAAATCTTTCGGCGGCCAGTTGTTATTTTTTATGAATAATTTTGTTTTACATTTCATGTGAAGCTCTTGAGTAGCATTTTTTAAACTTAATAAATAAATAAATAAATAAATAAATAAATAAATAAATACAATCCTTTTACATTGGATAACACGACCGCGTGATCAAAAAGTGCGTTTGTGCATCTAAAATGGTATTTTTCTAGGAAATTTTAAGCTGTTTTTATTTGTATTTTTATATCATAGATACATGTAGAAGAGAGAACATAACAAAACTTTATTTGATAAACTCTGGGAACATATGCATGGCACAATATTGTGGGTTCTTCATGGCAGTTGTCCTACAGAGTACCCATTAAAGAAGAGAATGGAGAAAAAATGATGTTTCCCTTTATAAACAGAAAAATAAAGATCCATACAAAGTCGGGTTTACAGGGATATTTATTATGTAACGTGATGAAAAACATAAAGCTCAAATAAATAAAACGGAAGCTAAAGCTGCGAACTGCGATCGGAAACTGTTGATTTTGAAACAAAGTTTAGAATTCCATCAACCTGTTCCAGTCTTATGCAATGACATTGACGCAGGTTCACGCGTCCGTGCATGTGTGTGTGTGTGTGTGTGTGTGTGTGTGTGTGTGTGTGTGTGTGTGCTGATGTAGTCACTAAAGCGTATACTAAGACAAATCGTAAATTATCAATCTCCTTTGAACTTATGCCAACTGAATTCCGGTCTGCTAAAGTAAATGTACATGTAAACTCTCAGGGTCAACCAAATGCAAAACGAAAAAAAAAAAAAAAAAAAAAAAAAAGAAAGAAAAAAAAAAAAGAAGAAAAAAAAAAGAAAGAACCTTCTAGGTCAACTTCCCTGTTAACATTGTTTACTTACTTGGCGCAAATGTATTTCAAATCAAGTAATTTCTTACATATTACACCACGAAAAAACGCCTATATCATTTTGACCCCTTTGAACCCCACTTTTATACAGAAAAACTGGGGTTTACAGGGCTATCGGGGATTGCTGATAATGCAAATGAAAAGATCAATGGTAGAACTTGCAAAATATTGCATAAGTCTAAAAATATGTTATTTTCGCAAGAACGAAGCTGAAAATCTTAAACAAAATTTTAAATAATTAATTTATATTCATTATATGGGTCCTTTTAGAAAACAAAGTCCTTTCCGCTATTTAGGGTAAAGTCCTTTTCGCGGAAAGGACTCCTTTTCGCGAAACGGAGTCCTTTTCGCTATTAAGGGTAACCGTTGCTCAACAGCGAAAAGAAAAGGGAGGTTTTTCTACAGGAGTGATTTTACATATAAAAGAGTGTCATATATAATGATTTAAATCTTATCAGGAATTTTGCTAAATTTGGGGTATATGAGGATTGAATGGACTTTTTACTTCGCGGAGGTACTGGTTACCACCCAGGAAATCCTGCTCGTAATGCTCAGATGTGAGCGAGTAGCAGTAATATCTGTCTATCTTCTTAAACTGATTTGGTCATATTTGGCCATTACCTCAGTTGGATGCGTAGCTAAATTTAGAAATTTAGCTAAGAGAGAGAGAGAGAGAGAGAGAGAGAGAGAGAGAGAGAGAGAGAGAGAGAGAGAGAGAGAGAGAGAGAGAGAGAAGTCACTGGATGAGTCTTTAAAACTGTTTACAATCTGAAAACAGAGGTATACTAAAACGCATACCCCTGAATCTCAATCTTACACTGTACCTGGGGTCCGTCGAATTAACCCCAAACCACCCCAAACCACCCCCAAACACCCCAAACCACACCAAACGTTTTGCTAACGTTTGTTTCTGTGTCTAACTGCGATGACTGTTTTTGGCAATCAGATAAAATACTTCCTTTCTACAAAACCTAGAGCTTATTCCTTAGCCTGTCAAATACTTTACGAGAAAGTTATAAAAAGGTTACAGAAAAACCAAATTTTTACTAACGTTCTATAAATGTTGCAAAAAATGTGTTGATATAAATGCACACCTCCTTTCCGCCAATATTCTTGGAAGAAACAGGATGAGGAACCCACGTGACCATTTGATATAGTAAACGAAATTTATAGGCGGAAACTCGATCGCTTCAGGTACGTTTTTTTTTCAGATATTTTGGTTATTATAGCACACATTTTTACGTGTCATATATATACCAACGTACTCTGCTCAACTTCCGATTTTTTGTGACGTTTGCTTTGAAGGCAGAAACTGCCTGCTTTTCAAGAAATGCTCGCCCAAATTTTTTCCCCCGAGCCCGACAAGTGATGATAAAGACCACGGCAATCAGCAGAAATCTTTATAGAGTGTTTTAGATGATCCTACCGCATCCGAAATTGCAAATATTACCTCTAGCATGTTTCCATGTAACAGTTAACACCGATACACCGTTTGTTTGCCTGGTATGCAAAGTTTTATAAAATGATCCAGTTTACGGTACAAAAAATCGTGAAGGTAAAGTTTACGGTAATTTCCACAATCGTGATAACGTAAACGGCATACTGATAATGCTTTACAACATATCGCAACAACAATATGGCAATTCACGTGATGTTGGTCGTGGGAAATACATTTTCGTTGATACATAATGTATTCCGTTTTTTCCGAACGACTTCCGCATGCCAGATATGTAGCAAAGACTTAAGATTGTAAACATCTAAACGAACATACGCGAAAACACATGGGCACGACCGCCTACGTTTGTTGTGGAAAGAGCTTTTTCTCTCAGAATTATTGGAAGATACATCAATGCAGAACACATGAAGCGGCAAATGAGTTTTTGTGTTCAGAAGGTCAGAAAGCGTTTGCCATAAAAGCGAACTCAGACCCTGAGGGTGAAGGTTGTGATCCCGTAAAGTATACTTAAGTCCGCCAGTAATTGTTACTGACCGTTTCGAGTCGGTGCTTTTGCTGTGGTGTTGGTGAGTCTGATTATTTCCTCAGTAATGTACATTAATTAATTTGTAATGAGAGATTCGTTCTGTGATTCTTCGCTGTGCTGCAAGTTTTAAAATAGTCCCCCCTCCCCGGTATAGAAATATGAGTCAGCACAAAATATAGTCCGGCTTTTTTTCAGTTTTAGAATCAGATTCAATCCGGTGATTCTTTTGAATATTTTCTCGCGCATATTTGTATACATGCACTGTCTTAAGTTGAAAAATTCCATGAATGATCAGACGGCACATGTGTATGCCTTTGAAATATACACAAGCGTACTGGCGTGTTAGTTGTCTTTAAAGCGCCACACAAAATCTTAAGTCAGACGACTTTAAAATGTTATCGTATTTTTCAGAGATTGGATTCAGCATTTCAGGCCTCAGATTCTATGACGGCTCCAACGTAAAGGCTTATTGAGAATTAGAGAGATAATGTTGGTTGGTGCCTGATGCTCTGTCTCTGGTCGGGCTCATCGGAGTCTAACTGATGGTTTTCTTTTGCTCCAGCAATTCAGTGGTTTCTTGCTGTCGAGTCCTCACCGTTGTCTCACCTCTGTGGTTCTTTGATTTTTGTGTTCACGGAGATGTTGCACTGATGAGTTAGGAGGCCTTCATGCGGGCTGGGCGGGCTGTTTGTCTAAATCGCGACGGAAGTAAGGGCAAGGATTGTGGCCACGTAAAATCGATTTAAGCCCCCCAGTGGAAATCTTCCACTGACCGTTCCAAGGCGGCTCTTCTGTGGCGATTTATTTATGTTGTTGTTTGTTACTTACTGTGTGTATCGCTTGTGTCTTTTGGTTTTGGATGGCCATATGGCCATTTTGTTGGAAAGTAACTGTCCTTATGGCCTTCCTTTGTTTAGGTTTCCATTATGGTCTGGTCGCTTGATGTTTGTGTTTCTTTCCCTTTGGTGTCTTTTATGGGTGGAGTAAGTTAATTGTATCAATTCCTGATCTTTGTTTTACTTCTACTTTCATATGAACCAGCTGCCTGCAGATTAGTCGTAAGAAATGTGAAATTGTGGCGAAATATAAGAATAAAAAGACGAAATGTCCCCAACTACGTTTAAAAATGGCCAGGTTAAGATTTTACCCCTTCCACAAGAGTTTCTCAATTTCAGTCTTCAATCACTGAATTTGTACACGTACGTTATACACATGTAAACTGGGTGTGTAGTCAATAATAGTCAACAGCAGTGCAAACCATGTAGAACAGAATTAGATGTCTCATTATGAGCCATTTCACCAGGATCTACACTGTTTGCAAAGGTATCTGTACTTGGCTATAAAGGGCTGAAAGGTTACAAAATCATAACGCTTGCATGCTAAGTACGTGATGCAAGAAACTTCAACCGTACGGTAGCATGACAGCAAAATACAATTCAAACAGGTGTCACTTCCAACAATACATGTATGAAAGCAAAGTTGTGACAAATAATTAGTTACACGCCGCAAAACTTCAAACATCGCACAAAAAGCGCTTTCATTGATTCTAGTGCACGACGATAAGGTAGATTGTTGACTGAGCCGCGCACTTAGCACCTTATTTATTTGTGTTATCATAAATCTGGCAATTTGTTTGTTTAATTTGAGGTTTAACGTCCCCGTCAACACTGTATAGGCCATTTTGGAGACGTTGCTTCCAATTTTGTGGGATTTTTATCCGACATTGAGATGAAACTGTCGCCCAATGAAACCAATAGGGTTTCATAGTGTAGTTAATATTTCTTGTCCTTTGGGATCATTGATTCCATTTTGGAATTTTGAAAATATCTGAGGGTCACTGATGAGGCCTAATTGGCCGAAACTAGCTAGTCTGGCCCAGAAAACATGCACACTCCATATTTTTCAGTTCTGTGGTGTATTCCTTGCTTCCAAAGGATAACCCTTTTATAGAACATATTTAACGTCACTACAGCTGGTGTCTGGGAATGTGTGGCTGCCGTAAAACGTCTCCCTGCCCTACATCATAGTGTAGTTCATATTTTCTTGTCCTTTGGGATCATTGATTCCATTGTGGAATGTTGAAACTATTTGAGGGTCGACGATGAGGCCTAATTGGCCGAAACTAGCTTGTCTGGTCCAGAAAACAAACATGCACACTCCATATTGTTCAGTTCTGTGGTGTATTCCTTGCTTCCAAAGGATAACCCTTTTATAGAACATATTTAGCGTCACTACAGCTGGTGTCTGGGAATGTGTGGCGGCCGTAAAGCGTCTCCTGCCCATTCATCATAGTGTAGTTTATATTTTCTTGTCCTTTGGGATCATTGGTTCCATTGTGGAATTTGAAAATATTTGAGGGTCACTGATGAGGCCTAATTGGCCGAAACTAGCTAGTCTGGACCAGAAAACATGCACACTCAATATTTTTCAGTTCTGTGGTGTATTCCTTGCTTCCAAAGGATAACCCTTTTATAGAACATATTTATAAGCATGGACGGTCTGACTCGCACCGCTTTGCCTAGGCAGGTTTAGATCCTCTAAGCGGTTTACCAGTGCTCGTGTGCGGTCGGATTCAGCTCTGCGTGGAAGCATCATGCAGCCCATCTATTTCGTCAAGCCCCGATGGGCGGGGACAGACTGGCAATTTGTATGTTGTATTAATGTGCCAGTAAAATTAAAGTGTATAACAGCCAAAGATTCGTAATGTTCTACTAAGTTTTGTGAACCAAACTACAAATTAGCACTCCATCGCTTATAGAGAACTGTTTTCCTCATCACTTTAGAAAGTAAGCCCGGAACATCCTCACAAAAGCCTAGGTATTCATGAATTTTTCACAGAATCTGCCATTTCAGGGCCCTTTGGCGCTTTGATTTGTTGCGTACATCTATTTCTATACCTCATAATGTGTGTTTCACCTTTACTTATGTCATAAATGTTTGTTGGTACCACACTGAAAGTGAGGGCGAGGATTGATATTCTGTGGAGTATACTTAAATCCACCAGTATCGTTTACTGACGGTACTTTTGCTGTGGTTCCTTCCTATTATATGTTGTTGGTTCTGATTCTTTCACTAATTATATGGGCCCCGTCAAGCGATTTTGGTACTTATCGCCTATGCAAGCAGCGAAGGTTCAGGCGAGCCTGCGCATCCGCGCAGTCTCGCCAGAACTATCGCTGCTCGCTCATACAAACAGTGAACCAAGAGGAACCTTCAGACAGAAAGCCATATCCCTGGCCCCTCTGAATGGCTGGGCATGCGCAGTTAAAATTTGTCATGACGGAATGCTCGAAGACACAAATTCGCTTGGCGGGGCTCATATATGTTGATGACTCTGATTATGTCCCACACCAAAGGAGAGCTGGGTGCATATTGTTTATGGTGCGGATCCTGTCGGCGTCGTCGTATGCGTCGGTGTGACACTTTCTCATGAACTGCTTGTTGGATATTGATAAAATTTGCAAGGATATAAAATTGGGAGAGGATGAAGAACTGATTAGGTTTCGGTGACCCTGACTTTATTTTCAAGGTCACATCCATGCTAAATAGGTCAACTTTTGCAACAATTTAGTTTAAATGCATTATATCTCTTGAAAAACTTGGTGGATTCCAATAAAATTTGCATGGATATACATGATGAAACAGGATGAAGAACTAATTAGGTTTTTTGACCTTGACCTTATTTTAAAGGTCACAGCCGTGAAAAATGTTAAATTTCGGCCAACTTTAGATTTCGTGCAGTATACAGTGTAACATCCATTAAACAGCCATCCTGGGAAAAACTCCAAAACTGACTGTTTAAGAGAGGCGGGTGTTCAACAGAGGGAAATGTCTGGGATGATGTATGGATTGTTATCGACGGCCATTAAATGGTTATTACTGAAGATAGCTCAACATGGATGAACTAAAAGAAAGAAAATGATGGAGAGGTGTCATCTGAAACATTTATGTTTGTTTTCACTTGCTTATAATACAGATATCACAATGGTAATGGTGGGAAAACAAATTTTGAAATAAATAAATACACCATACGAAAAATTCCTATATTTACATTTGATTTTTTTTTGCTATTGAGTTAACTCTGGCTGTTTAATAGAGGAAAGGTAGATTTGATAAGGTGGCTGCTGGCTGGAGGAGAGGGGTGGCTGCTGAGCAGAGGTAAAATATATCGTAAAATGCTATGCATTGAATTATTGTGGCTGCTAAAGAGAGTTGGCTGCTTAATAGAGGTGACCATTATTGGAGGTTTTACTGTATCTCTGGAAAGACTGGATGGTGTTACATGTGGGTTTACGGCGTCCCGCAAACCCCTATGCTGACAAGACAACCGAGCGTGATCTCTGACAGGTGTACGGGCAGCTGTGGGGTAAGGCACACGAAAGATACCAAATGAATGACATGAATTATTTACAGTATCTATATACAACAATACTAACACTAAACATCACATTTAGTTGCTTCTGTAGCCCACTCACGACGTCCGCCCCGAAGGCAAAACAATGTTCTGTGCTCGGAACGGGGTGACGTGAATGCCTACAGAAGCAAACAACAAAAACAACAAAAAAATTAAAAAAAAAGAAACACAAAACGCGACTGGATTAAACGTTCACTTAGGGTGAACCACTTAGCGCGCACTGCTGAAAACTAGCTTGTCGACCTGAAAACTAGTTTGTTGACCTTGTTGTCGACCACAAGTTGATTTATATTATTTACGATTCGTATTCACATGAATTTAAAATCCCGGTAACTTCTTCGTTAAATCGATTCTAGGTGGTTTTTTAGAACCTGTTTATTTTGGTCTCGACGGTCTGTTATTGGGTCTGTCCGCCCTTGCTGGACACCGAACCGACAGCGTCGTACCAGTACCTGCTCCTATGTGGCAGGGAGCAGCAGGTCACCACACATTGTCGTGCCTGCAAATTACGATAATTCGACTAAGATACAGTTCACAAAACATACATTCTATATCATGATCCCCTTCCCGGAGAAGTAAGAATATGTTCAGGCATATACCGTTATTGCGCATGCGCCGACCAGACACACAGGCTGATTAGTGCATGCGACAAATAACTGCACAGCAGAACTCGACTGTGTATCAAATTATCAGCACCAAGCGCTTGACACAAGAATACACAAAGTTTATGTTTCCTTACTGAGCACTACAGAAATCAATTAATGCTCACTACTACTGAGCATAATACTCATCAAATTCGTGCTCACTACATTATCACAGGTAAGAGGCAATTGAACAGACCACGCATTTGCGCTACCCGGTCACCCGCCAATTACAGGAAACATAACAAACAATTTCATATCCTTCACCGCGACACGGCTCACAAATATAGCTATTCACAAATTCATTACATTTACAACAGCTAGAAACTAAAAACAGGAAGATTTTCATCTATTCTCCACAACATTTGTTAGTGTCTCATTAGGACCAACACTGTTTGCCGTAAATTCTTTCTGTATTTGGTAGGCACCACGTCACAACTGTCCTCGTGACGCTGATGACGCAGCTGACGTCATCCACGCCGCTCAGGCCGTTATAACGCGTGGCGACCAAATACTCTCACTTATCATTATCACATTCTTTTCATGTACATACATGTACAAACCGAGTTCTCAAACAAAACGGCATCATTACAAAATGAACTCGAAATTCTTCTTGAACAAAATTATTTCTACTCAACCTGAACATGCTTGTAAAATCAAATTGATCACGGTTCATCATCACGGATAACACAACAGGCTCTTGTAAGAGTTTGCCCTGATGATGAAGATATGGTTAAACCGCCTTAATTTTACGTCCCCTCTACACCTAATATCATATAGAGACGGGACCACGGTTTTCTAACCACTGCTAGTCAAAAGTTATGGATCGAACAAGTGACCCGGCGTTTATTAATTATATTCTACAAAAGGGGTCTAAAAGCCTAAATAAATCTAGAATGAGCGGGTGTCCGAAATTTTCGTCTCACCTACATTTAGGGTCAGAATGAGACAGGACATCGCTTAAAAGACTCATTCTACTTCTGGAGAAGCCTGGGATCGATCCTGCGACCTCCAGCTGGCAAAGCTAGTAGCCTAATCACTACACCACAGAGGCTTCAAAAGTGAATTCAGAATAGGATTCAGAAAGTTGGGGTATACTAAAAGTAAACTCTCCAAAACCTACAAGCATGTTCATACAAAAATAATAATAAACATAGATTTAACATACCTTTCAATATACTTTCATTGTCCCGTCACGATGTTGTGTTCAATCGTTAGAACTTGACCTGCTGCTGAATAGTGTTCGTTTTTCAGGGTTTTTATATCGATGAATTCTACCGGAAATCATGCATATTCATATTAGCTCGCTAAATCGTGGCGAGGTGAAGATACCTCCACAATTACAGCCAGATAGCAAAAATCGAGTAGATAATGGATTTGCGTTCAAATAGTATTTCCCATAGGGAAAAAATGATGAAACGTCCCTACAAATCAATGGTATGACTCCCGTCAAAAAGAAGACTCGCAACACCGTGACTGGAAGGAAAATTATATATGGTACAAATTGGCGGTTGGCGATTTTTATGCAAATTTCATACCGGCCCCGATAGCTCAGTTGGTAGAGTGTCCGTTCCGGGGAACGGGAGGTCTCGGGTTCGATCCCGGGCCGCGACATACCAAAGTCGTTAAAAATTGGTACTAGCTGCTCCTCGTTTGGCACTCAGAATACGGGGTAGAGCTAGGACTGGTCGATCCAGTGTCAGGATAATGTGACTGGGTGTGGTATCATGTAATGTGTCTGGGACATGATACTTCAGTGAGGCAGCACTATAAACGTGAGCATTGAGCTCCCTGTCGCAACCAGACACCGTCGTGCTATGACTGAAAAATTGTTGAAAGCGACGTTAAACCCGAATTCACACACACACACACACATGCAAATTTTATAGAAATCAGCCTTGCAGCGGCCAACTGTATGGTAAAAAAAATCTCCACAAACCACTCATGCATACATCGTATGATATGTGCATGACTTGTACATGGAGCAGCACAGTTTACATACCGTATTTCACCCAAAATATTTCACTCGCACCGCCTTGCCATATACCTACTAAAATAATTTAGATGTGCATAAGCACCAGAGAGATTTCCTATTCCATCTCGTGACAGATTGATTTCAATCAAACTTCAAGTTGTATGGAAATACCATTGCGAAACATTGGGAAAGGATGAAGAGCTGATTAAGTTTTGGTGACCTTGACCTTACTTTCAAAGTCAAAGCTGTGCTATATAGGTCAAATTTAGGTCAGAAAACCTAATTTGTTACTCATCCTGTTCCATAGTTATATCCATGCAAATTTTATTGAAATCCACCCATTTTTTCATGATATATTGTACTTAACCTAAATATTGCCGAAAGTTTACCGATTTAGCATGGCTGTGACCTTGAAATAAAGTCAGGGTCACCGAAACCTAATCAATTCTTCATCCTGTCCCAATGTTATATCCATGCGATTTTGATCAATATCCAGCAAGTAGTTCACGAGAAAGTGTCCCGCCGAAGCATATGGCGACGCCGACGGGACCCGTACCAAAAACATTATGGCCCCCAAGCTCCAATTTGGTTTGGACATAACCAGAATCATCAATTTATATAATTGCTTTAAACTTTATTTTAATTGCTTCAATGACATGTATATGTAACAGACAAATATACATTATCCAGGATTTGATATTAAGCCAAAGGCTTGTGCAGTGGCCATCTCCTGGAGGTCCGCCGTCCACACTCTATTTGAACTGATTAAAGTTACTAGAACATATATAATTAGCGGAAGAACCAGAACCATTAACACAAAACAGGATGGAACCACAGCAAAAGCACCGACTTCATCCATTCCAGCTTACTTTAAAAATACTGAAACAACCATAATTTGCAACAAATACAACAAGCCTGTTAGATCTATTATTTTTAGTTTCAATAAACGTTTTTCAGATCTTGATATTGATACGAAGACTCCCGATACCTGAGATTGTAAAAACTCAGTGCATTGCTATCCTGCTTCTGGTCGATTTAAAAAATAATTCCTGATTTTTGGATAAGAAATATAATTATTAAAGGACTGTAATATCGGTTTCCTTTTAAAATTTATTTAAAGTAATGTAGGGATGAAATCGCTGCTGCCTTAAATGAATTCGGTGATCGATGGTGTAAACGGGAGTATGTCTTCTAACGATTTTTTTACTCTTTATACTAGTACACTTCCTCATAATCTTAAAAAAGAAAAACTTAATTATTTAACTGAATGGACTTTTACAGAGAAGATTCTCTCCATCTTGCATTTAATGTTAGTAATGCGATTTTCACTTCTAAATATCACAAGAATTATACACTGTGGTCATGTCAGAATGTATGTGAAGCTCTAACCTTTCTACTTGACAATATTTTCATTAGATTTGGTGCTAAGTTATTTAGACAAATTACGGGTATTCCGATGGTTACGAATTGCGCACCTCTTGTAGTTGATATGTTCTTGTACTGTTATGAAAGAGACTTCATGGTATCACTTTCTGTTGATAACCAATCTGAAATAATTGAAGCTTTTAGCTCTACTTCTAGATATTTGTAAGATTTATTAAATATTGACAGTTCTTACTTTGGTGGTTTGATCAGTCAAATTTAACCACCAGAACTTCAGTTAAATAAAGCAAATTCCTCTGATACCGAGGCCCCGGTTTTGGATTTACATTTATCTATTGTAGATGGATTTGTTTCATGCAAAATGTATGATAAACGCGATTATTTTTATTTTATGATTGTACATGTATATTTTCCTTTCTTGTATGGTGGTGTTCCTCATACGACATCATACAGTGTTTATATTTCGCAATTAATTCAATTTGTCAGAGTGTTTAGTCATGTGTCTGACTTCAACACTCGTAATTAATTGTCAACTGCTTAACTTCTAAATCAGGGGTATCGGTATCATAAACTACGCAAAGCCTTTTCAAAGTTTAATAGTCGCCTTTCTGGTTTGATTTCAAAATTCAATGTTGGACTTAAAACTCTTCTGCAACAAGGCCTATCGCAACTCGAATTTTATGGTGACTTGTATATAAAGTTGGAAAAAATATATACTTGCGATGACTACAGTACCCAATTTCGTAAATTCTTTTTACGATACAAAAAGATTGGGTACAAAATAAATGCTATGAAATAGACTGCATGCTTCGAAGTTAACCCAATCACGGTTTTGTACCTCTACTTCCCTCTTTGATTGCACGCCGGTGAGTCGGGCCTCAGATTCTATGACGGTTCCAGCGTAAATGTGTGCATAAATTTCATTTTATGTAATGTTGGTTGAGACCTGCTGCTTCGTCCTTGGTCGGGCCCCTCGGAGTTTAACTGATGGTTTTCTGTTCCAGCGTTTCATTTGTTTACCGCTGTCGAGTCCTTAACGTTGTTACATCTCTGTGGCTGTTTAATTTGTATGTCCTCGGAGATGTGACACTGATGACTTCATGCGGACTGAACAAATTGTTTGTCTAAACCACGACAGAAGAAGTAAGGGCGAGGATTGCAGCTGCGTAAAATCGATTTAAGATCCCCCCAGTGTATGTCTCGCTTGTGTGTTTTTTATTTTGGATAGCCAGTTGGCCATTTTGTTGGAAAGTACGTGTCCTATTGGCTTTACTCTGTTGTTGATTCCATCACGATCTATTTACTTCTTGTTTGTACTTCTTTCCCTTTGGTGTCTCTGATGGAAGGTGTAACTTAATTGTATCGATTCTTGATCATTGCTTTACTTCTATTTTGGAACGGTCAGCAAACATTTACGTATACTTTACAGGATATCAACCCTCACCCTCACTTTCAGTGTTGTACAAACAAGCATTTATGACATAAGTAAAGGAGAAGCGCACAGTATGAGGTAAAGAAATTGATGTACGTAACTAAAAATTAATATACATTACTTAGGAAATTATACAGCAAAGCACCGACTCGAAACGGTCAGTAACAATTACTGGCGGGCTTAAGTATACTTTACGAGATCCCAACCTTCACCCTCAGGGTCTGAGTTCGCTTTTACTGACTCATTTGAACACAAAAACTCCTTTGCCGCTCCTTGTGTACTGCACTGGTTTATCTTCCAATAAGTTTGAGAGAAAAAAAGCTCTTTCCACAACAAACGTAGGCGGTATTTTTGAGTATGTTCGTTTAGATATTTTCAATCTTAAGTCTTTACTACATGTCTGACATGCGGAAATCACTTGGATAAAATAAATACATTACCAACATCACGATTTTGGACCGTGAACTGGACCATTTTATAAAACTTTGCATGCCAGACAAACAAAAAGTGTATCGGTGTTAACTGTTAAATGGAAACATGCTGGAGGTAATATTTGCAATTTCGGATGCGCCGGGATCATCTAAAACACTCGTTTTGCAATAAATTAAAGATTTATTCTGTTTGCCGTGGCCTTTATCATCACTTGTCGGGCTCGGGGAAAAAAATTTGGGCGAGCATTTCTCGAAAACTAGGCAGTTTCTGCCTTCAAAGCAAACGTCATCAAAAATCGGAAGTTGAGCAGAGTACTTTGTTATATCACTCGTAAAAATGAGTGCTGTAATAACCAAAATATCTGGGGAAAACCCGTACCTGAAGCGAGCGAGTTTCCGCCTATAAATTCCGTTTACTATATCAAACGGTCACGTGAGTTCCCCACCCTGAAGAACAAAGAAAATCGAACGCCTCACCGAATTAGTGTTTTTCCGGCTCATTTTGCTTCTGATGATTTAATTGCATGTGGCTCTTATTTCAATTGCATCGGAAATAGAGGATCTTACATGAGTGTTCATGTATTATTGAATTTATTAAACGAGTTGAGGAAAAGGGATAAAATGCGAGGCTCTGCCGAGCGTTTTATCCCTTTTTCTCAACGAGTTTAATAAATTCAATAATACACGAGCACGAATGCAAGATTCTATTTATCATATGACATTTAAAACGCATTTTATTCACGATTGTTTACAAAAAATGTCAATATTCCGCCGTATGTAAACGCGACGTCGTTAAGGACGTCGTACATGTAACGTTACGGGACGTATCTAGCTAATTTGCATATTTAATCCACTAGAGGATTATCGAAAATAATACATGGCGTAATTACATTCTCAGACTCGACGTCATATGATAAAAAATATAATGTAACTGTAAAGCGCGATTGTTTGAATTTTGTGGCTGTCACATGTTTTTGCGACTAATGAAGTAAACGCACATCTGTTGCATGACAATATTCGTAAATAGTGACATGTTTTCGGTTTACTGAAGGTGACGACAAGTTTATTCACTGCATTTGATTAATGACCGAATTTCTGTTATTAATTGAAAAGTAAATGATCAAGGTGTTTCGTTTGAACCAAACGTTGTGCAAACGTTCTTGAAACATTCAATCTACATCGGTGTGTGCATTTGTTGAACATTTTCATATATATCAAAAACAGTATTTTCATGATGAAAATTCGTAGAAGTTTTCTCATCACTGCTTAAAATAAAGGATGTGGGTGCTGGTTCTAACGAGTACCCACAACCTAAATCTTCGAACAAAAATAAGAAAAATAATGAATTTTCCAGTAAACCAAGTGTTCTTTATATAAAACAGGGTCTACAGGGACGTTCATTACATGGACAGGGCTTCAGATAAAAAAGTATTACGGATATCATTTTATTTACCTACTGTTAAAGCATATATATGCTATGTGGTTTACAATTGTCAATTTTAAAGAACACTCATAACATTTTTACATGAAATAACCACTTCTTCTTGCCTGAGACACGCTTATATGATTTTAACCCCCTTGAACCCCACTTATATAAAACTGGGGTTTACAGGGGTATACATTATTTTTCTTATTTTCGCTCAAAAACATAGATTGTGGGTACTCGTTAGAATCGCCTCGCCGAGGCGATTCTAACGAGTACCCACAATCTATGTAATGAACAAAAATATGAAAATATCAGAATTTTTCCATTTTTGGTGGTAAAGTGTTCAATATATTTGGATAGGCGTGTTTTAGTAATGTCAGTGATCTTGTTTCACTCTGTTTAAATCATTTAATATGATTTGACATGTGCTTTACTGTTTACAACACCATGTGAATTTCCCATGCAATCTACACTATAGAAATATTAAGCCCCGCCTAAGACCCGCCTACTACATCTTGATTTCAAGAGCAAGGTATTGAAAATAACCACCAGATGACTTCAAAGGAAGAAAAAAAAAAACAAAAAAAAAACCTAATTTAGTCATAAAAAAACGTATTCAGACAAAATAGAAGTAGGGGCAATGATCAGGAATCGTTACAATTAACCCACAGCTCCCATCAGAGACACTAAAGGGAAAGAAACACAATCATGAAGCAACAGACCCCAACGGAAACACCAACAGAGGAAAGCCAGAAGGACAGTTACTTTACCACAAAATGGCCAATAGGCTATCCAAAATAAAAAAATAAAAGCGACACAAACACCCAAAGACAAACCATAACAAAAATAAACCGCGACAGAAGAACCGCCTTGGAACGGTCAGCGGAAACGAATTCCACTGGGGGGCTTAAATCGATTTTACGTGGCCACAATCCTTGCCCTTACTTCCGTCGCGATAAAGAAAAATAATTTGTTCAGTCCGCATGAAGGCTTTTTAAATAAATATTCCTGGTTTATTTACCAGGTTAAATTAAACCTTCCATATGAATGTTACTTAAACTTTTCCAAAAGAACTTCTGTTATAAACGTTTTTAAAATGTATATTTACTGCTTAGACTAACATTTTTGAACGTTTTATGAACGTTTTTCAAAAACGTCTTTGTGACGTAAAAACTTTCCATATAAACGTTATTTAAACGTTCACAACAAAACGTTTTTTTAACGTTTTTGAAACGCTCTAAAAATGTTTCTTTGTTAGCTGGGATGATGCTGCAAATTACAAACCGGTGTCGCTCACATGTATCTGTTGCAAAACCCTGGTACATATAATAGTTAGCAACATCAACAACCACCTAGCCTCTGAGAGCATTCTTGCTGACTGTCAACACGGTTTCAGGTCATGTGAAACTCAACTAGTTCAGTTTTACAATGACAAAGTGAGCAATCTGGATGGGGCCATTAATCGTGGCCACAAACAGACTGATCTGATTATCATTTGCCAAGGCCTTCGACAAGGTACCTCACAGGAGGCTATTATCCAAATTGGATAACTATGGGATAAGAGGATCCACACTTAAGTGGATTAGCTCATGGCTCTCTGGACGCACACAACACGTTGTACATGATGGCCAAGCGTCGGATCCAGTCCCTGTTTTGTCTGGTGTCCCACAAGGTTCAGTACTTGGACCGGTCCTTTTCTTGATACATGTATTTATCAATGACCTTCCTGATTATATCAGATCATCTGTTCGTTTGTTTGCTGATGATTGTGTTTTGTATTGGAATATCTATACTTCTTCTGACTGCCTTATCTTTCAAGATGACCTGGATAGCCTAGCACGTTGGGAGGCCGATTGGCAAATGAAGTTCACTGGGGCCAAAATGTCGTTCAGTGAGGGTGTCACAGCACCCTCCAGACAAGCAGATTAAATTCAACTACTCACTACATCAGCATACATTGGAAAATGTCTAATCCGCAAAATATCTTGGTAACACCATCACTGATAATCTTGATTGTGGTCAACATATTTCTGAGATTATCTAAGGCGACTAGGACAATAGGGTTTCTTAGACGAAATTTGGCTTTTGCTCCTAGGCAGACAAAGGATGTTACATACAAAACCTTGGCTCGACCTCAACTCGAGTATGCATCACCTGTTTGGCATCCCCATGTAAAAACTCTGGCTCAACAGGTTGAAAAGGTTCAGAGGACGGCTGTCCGATGGACCTGCAGGCGATGGCGGAACAGAATTAGTGTTGATGAAATGCTCGATGAGCTGGAGTGGCCATTTTTGGAGGCCCGTCGTGAGCAGTCCTCTTTAACCTTCTTTTACAAGATACACTCTGACACAGTGACTCTTAATAAAGATAAATATTTGACCCCTGTGACTACTTCACAACTCAAACAAGGGCATCAAAATTAAACAATAGTCAGTATCGTAGATACCAGGCCTAAAGTGATGCCCTGAAGACTTCTTTCTTCCCTTGAACTATTCCCCAGTAGAATAGTCTTCTCTCCTCTGTGGTAAATGCCAAAACTGCAGAGGTGTTCAAAGCCCGCATGGCGTAGATTGGGACCCAAAGGTGTGCGTTTTAGTATACCTCTGAAAGCAGATTCTAAATAGTTTTAAGAACTCATCCAGTGAGATTTTTTTTTTTTTTTGCTAAATTCTACATTTGGCGAACCACCCAACTGAGGTAATGGCCAAGTATGACCGACTCAGTATATGAAGATAGATAGATAGATAGAGAGATAGATAGAGAGATAGAGAGATAGATAGAGAGATAGATAGATAGATAGATAGATAGATAGATAGATAGATAGATAGATAGATAGATAGATAGATAGATAGATAGATAGATAGATAAGATAGATAGATAGATAGATAGATAGATAGATAGATAGATAGATAGATAGATAGATAGATAGATAGATAGATAGATAGATAGATAGATAGATAGATAGACAGACAGACAGACAGACAGACAGACAGACAGATAGATAGATAGATATCGAGGCTGTTCTAATGAGCTACAAAAATCTAAGTTTTACCACCCATTTCAAATGGGACACGGGAAAATGAAGATTACAGTTCAAAATGATAATGATGGGTACTCGTTAGAACCGCCTCACCGAGGATTTTCTAATAAGAACCCACAAACCATGGGAGAAAATATCGGGTTAAATATTAATAAAAATATACAAATTTATGCTATAATAACACAGTTAACGCACACTTTATACAGGAAAATGAGGATTACAATTCAAAATGATATTGATCGGTACTCGTTGGAACCGCCTCACTGAGGATGTTCTAATGAGAACCCACAAATCATGGGAGAACATATTGGCTGAATTATTATTAATTCTAACACAGTGCCCCTATATAGGCAATGGAAAGTAACTGTGTTTTATTCTGCAACAAATCACGGCAATGAAGAGCGTGACGAGTGACGTCATTAAAAACTGCCAATATATGACGTCACTAGTCGATTTCCTTGACGTTAGACGGTGTAACGTCATATTCTCGCATCGAAAGCGTTAGAAAAGGATATAAATAGACGTGTTTCAGTCGATAATTTTAGCGGGATTTCTTCTAACAATGGCGAAAAGTTGTGAGATTTTGAAGGAAACAACAACATTATTGCCGAATTTCAGCGTGTTAGAATTGAAATAGATCAGCTCTAGTCTGTGATTTGTTGAGTAATAAATCACAGTTTGTCGGTCAGTTGTAAGTAGACAAATCACGCGCGCTACGCGCTCGTGATTTGTCTACTTTACAACTGACCTCCAAACTGTGATTTATTACTCAACAAATCACAGCTAGAGCTGATCTATTTCTTAAATGTATGCAATGATAACACAGTTAACACTTATTTTATTACAGGAAAATGAGGATTACAATTCAAAACGATAATAATAGGTACTCGTAAGAACACGGGCTTTGAACTCCTCTGCAGTCCTAGCATTCACCACAGAAGAGGGAAGACTATTCCACTGAGGAATAGTTCCAGGGAAAAAGGAATTTTTCAGGGCATCACTATAGGACTGGTACCTATGATATTGTGAGTTGTTTACTTTTGATGCCCTTGTTCGGGTTGAAACTGTCGCAGGGGTCAAGTATTTGTCTTTATTAATGGCCACTGTACCTGAATGTATCTTATAGAAGAAGTTTAAAGAGGACTGCTCACGACGAGCCTCTAGGGACGGCCATTCTAGCTCGTTAAGTATGGGCGCTGTTTTACTATACAATCCGTATTTATGGATATCCATAAATCGAATTATGGATATCCAAAATTCGATTTATGGATATCCATAAATCAGCCGAATAATGGATATATGTAAATCGAATTATTGATATCCATGGATATACATAAATCGAATTATGGATACCCATAATTTGATTAATGGATATCATTAATTCAGATCGATTTATGGATATCCATAATTCGATTTATGGGTATCTATAATTCGAATTATGGATATCAATACTTTGATTTGTGGATATCCATTATTCCTCTGATTTATGGATATCCATAATTCGTATTATGGACATCCATAATTCGATTTATGGATATCCATCATTCGATTTATGGATATCCATAATTCAGATCGATTTATGGATTTCAGTAATTCGAATTATGGATATCCATAAATCACCGCCAAAATTTTGGTTTTATGATTTCTCCATAAGACACGTGATTGTTTTCAAGATGTCATGTGTGCAGTTAAATATCGGAACCAGCCGTAATATCTGGAAATTCCGGCCAACGGATCCGGTACCTTTAGAATCACCTCTACGATGACTGCGCACCTGAAAGTCGGACGTAGACTATAATGATCCAAACAGGCAATCCGTCCATGCTATCTGGAGAAAAATGCACCTGGTCGTTATATAGTAGAACAGAACAGAACAGAACAGAAATTTTATTCAAAATTCCATAAGGCTATAAAGCCCGCGCGGATACAACTTCTATAATAACTGATGGCATATGACAGTGTGCATATTCCTAAATAAATAATAATACAAATTATGTATGGACTAATATTAACTGTATAATATATATATATATGTGTGTATATTTTTTTCAGCAACCAACCTTCTGATATATATATTACTATATGGAGAAGGTGTCTTATATCCTTACCTGAGACATGATATATCAGAGATGTGATATATCATATCTCCTGTAATGATAATGGTAATATTAATAATCATTATAAGCATGCAACATACCCGAATGTCAAATAAGCAAAACTATGCAGTTAAATTATGAAAATTGTCTCCGCTAACAATGTTGCAAATTGCTTTTTAAAAGCATATTTAGAATGTTTCATGAGCATCACAGTATGTTCTAGTATGAGACCACCATTGGGACTGATCAAAGTGGTCTTAAGGCCACCTTTGAACAACCCCAAGAGTGGTCTTAATAAATAGGGATTTTTCTGTAATAAATTCTGCAACCGAACTTGGAAACATATATTACCCAACGCCGTGTCGTAAGAGTATCATTTACATAAAATAAGTTCATCTTCATTCAAACATCGGCAAATATACCACTTTGTACAATAAAAAGGGGGATCTAGTAGTACATACATGTAAGGATAACTGTTTTTTAAATTTTCAAAAATATCAGCCTTCGGTGTTCATTAGAAACGCCTCCGTATTACCCCATGATCCATATTCGGACCAGTGGCATGAGAAAATATTGTCATTTGACATCATGACTCGTGGCATTATACTGAAAAAGCAAATTAGCATAATGAAATATCTTATATGACATGTATATTATATATGTACTGTCATCACATTGCAATAACGTCAAATTCATTGGGCATGTAAACAGTGGAGTTTGAAATATGTACATATGATTTCTTATTAATCACCATAGAGCATTTCTGTCCGTAACTTGAAAGCATAGAAAATATAAACACTAAGTTTACGAATGCGCTCTTCACTGGTTGAGTTAATCAAGTCAATAAATTTATACATACTGGGATTTTTTCGGTAATATTTTGGAATGTACATTTTTCGAAGATCATCATAAGCAGGACATTCTAAGACAAAATGAAATTCGTCTTCCAGAGTATTACATAATATGCATTTACGCTCACTTAAAGGAATACTATTCGGTCTAACCCACCTACCCGACTCAACTGACAGCCTGTGCGACGATACTCTCAATCTACTTAACGCTGTACTAAACTTTGATATGTTAATTTTCTCTAGGTATGGTTGAAACTGAAAAGTTGCAATAGATCTATAAAAAAAGTGCGCGCGAAGAATCATTTATTCTTGATTGCCAATTTTGAATAAAAGTATCTTGCAGACGTTGCTTGAATAAAGACAGAAATTTTGAATAATCTCCTACACCTTGCTGCAGCCAAACTTCATTGAAACCTAATGGAAGTAATATGTCCCTAACTAACGAAGCCCAATTAACAACAGTTGGATGTCTTTCTATATCATTTAACATCATCTCATATATTAATTTGATATATTCTATTTCACGGGAATAAAGAATTTTGAACCAGTATTTGATAATCAATAAATAACGTCTCGTTCTAAAATCAGTACGCCCAAACTCTCCATAAATAAAATCATTTTGTGTAGTTTTCTTTACACCTAAAAGTTTTTTACAATATTGTAAATGTACCCTTTCGATGCGGTTTGCATGTTTAAATCCCCACACCTCACTTGCATAATTTAGTATTGGCGTTATAAGCTTATCAAATAATTCGAGTTTGTGTTTTGGCGAGATGAAAGTAAACTTATACAAGTATTTATTTAGTTTGAATATAGCTTTTTGTGCTTGTCCTGCAAGCGTGTTCTGTGCTTCTGAGAACGACCCCCCTGCTGTAAAAACTACTCCTAGATATTTAAAAGAGTTAACAATTTCAAGCCGCTCACCTTGGTAATAAAAAGCAATATCTCTAGGTAGCATACCCCCTTTTCTGAAGACGATTACTTTAGTCTTTGCAACATTTATCTTTAATTTCCATCTTATGCAGTACTCAGCCAATAAGTCCAGACTAAGTTGTAGATCCTCAGCACTGTTAGCGAAAATTACTATGTCATATAACAACATAAAAACTTGAATCATATTTATATCTATGCCCTCTAGTCCTGATCTTAGAAACAACTCTTCAATATCATTAAGAAATAGGGAAAATAACAGGGGAGACAAGCACTCCCCTTGTCTAACACCTAATGTACAGCAAAACTCCTCTCCTAGCTGATTACAAAATTTAACTCTTGATTTAACTGAACTATACATTGATTTTATTATATTTAAGATATGCCCCCTGAGTCCCAAATTTATTAGCTTAAACCATAAGTTATCCCTTACTACGTAGTCGAACGCTTTCGTAAAGTCTACGAAAGTACAATATAATTTTTTTCCTTGATTCAACATATGTGAAATAACGCCATGTAGTGCGAATATATTGTCTACAGTACTCATGCCCGGGCGAAAGCCTGCCTGAGCTTTAATAAGAACGTCGTAATTTTCAGCCCAAGTGCATAATCTATTATTCAAAACCCTCGAAAAAAGTTTACCTAAGGTGCTAAGAAGTGTAATACCCCTATAATTTTCAACATCATTAGTATTCCCCTTTTTATGAAGAGGTACAATATATCCTTCCGCCCACTGCTCAGGGAAATAACCCTTTTCAAATATTTTATTAAAAAGATTACATATAGTTGGGACTAGAACATGTTTTCCATGTATAAAGAATTCATTTATAAGCATATCTGGTCCTCCCGATCTACTTGTTTTTAACTGTTGAATAGCCTTAATAATCTCATTTTCGGAAAAACTCAAATTTAACTCTTCGAAAATAATATTTATCTCCCCTTGTACATATCGTTCATTAAACTCTAAAATATCTTCATCCGGTGAAAAAAACGGGTCACTTGGATTATTTACAGATTTAAAATATTCTTCAAAAGATGAGAGTGCAATGTTTGCCGGCTTAACATAAGATAATTCTTTCAGCATATTCCAGTACATCTTGGCATTTTTATATTTACTATCACAAAATTTCTTGGTTTTCTCTTTATCATAAACATATCTACATTGCCGTATCGTTTTCTTATAGTTACTTCGAGCCTTAACCATATTTAACCTATTTTCGTCACTATTACAAGCTCTATATTTATCTAACATCTGCAAAAAGTAGAATTTACGTTCATGACATTCATCATTATACCATTGGTTCAATCTTATATTTGACGTCGATTCACTGCCGCTGCGTTTTGCCTTTTTAAAAATCGGAGAAAAGATATCTTCAATAATTTTTACAAAGTCAGATACACAAGAATTCGTATCAGTACAAGTTTCAGAATTAGAAATATTCATATTTAGCAAATTTAGCTTATCAGTTACCTCAGTGGTCTGCAGTTGGTCAATATATTCATTTTTGAATTCATTGTCCCATACATATCTACCTGAAACTTGTTCACCTTCGTCCGCATGTGCAAATTCTTGTTGCTTAAGTTCAAAAGAAAAATTAATCAGGCAATGGTCAGATAAAACATTTGGGCCCTGTACCTCAAATTCTGACACAAAGTTAAACAACTCCTGCGAAGCGAGGACGTAGTCAACAAGACTGCACCCCCTGTGCCCTATAAACGTATAACGCCCTACCCCTCTGTCATTTCCAGCCCTCCCATTCATTATTCTCAACCCAGTTTGCTTACAAAATTTTAATAGCAGCAATCCGTTATTGTTAACATGACCTTGATCTTGCGAGTACCGTGGCATATAATTATCAGAAATATACTCATCCGGTAAAACGGACACGTGATTCGAGTCATCATCCAATACAAAATCATCATTTGTGGAAGTGCGGCTATTGAAATCTCCACATATCAAAATATTACATTTGTTTTGAGACTTATTTTCAACATGTAAGACTGAGTCAAGAAGCCTGTCAAAAATATTTGCTTCTATCATTGACTGTCGACTGCTGTCATCTGGCGTAACGTAACAAAGGCAAATATACAGATCATCATGTAAAGACAAAACCGAATTATTGATCTTTACCCATAAAATATCGTCATCTGATGAATAAACCAACGTACCTTTTGTTACATATTTATCTCTGATATAAACTAACACGCCACCTGAATTTCTCTTACTATTTTTCTTTCTCTCTCTCCTATGCAAAGCGAATACTTGAAAACCGCTAACTGTCAAATTAGAATACAGTAGAATTCCGCTTAAAGACCACCCCTATATTAGGACCACTCCGCTATTAAGACCGGTTTTTGCCAGACCCAAATTATTTCCTGTATAATGAATTGCTATTTATTCCGATAAAGAGACCACCCCGCTATTCAGTATTAAGACCGCTTTCAAAAGACCAAATCTATCATTACTGTTCGCTATTGAGACCACTTTTTGGTCACATCAAGTTAATTTGCATCTCTTAGTCGAATGGTCAGGTATAAATTTTTGCTGGATTCTTCATCATTACAACAGCTCTTGGTAATGTTCACACATAGCCCTAAAGGTGTGAATAACAGCAGTTTACCTGTTCTTATGAGTGTGTTGTTTTAACAAAATGTGTTATGAGTATCACTATCAAGGCTAATTGAATAAACAGTTTTAATAATTTTGGTAATGTCCAGCTCTGTTTTCTTCAGATATTAAGAAAGTTATTTTGGAACAATTGAAATAAAACATGAATGTGATTTTATTGGTGTAATGTTGTCTATAATTACATGTAATAAGGAAAAGGACAGGTAGCAATAAAATAGACACAACACACATGAAAAGAATTTAAATCCATCTTGCCAATAATATTTTTCACCAATTCCATAATTAGGACCACCCCGCTAATAAGACCGCTTTTTAGAAGTCTAGAAAGTGGTCTTAATAGCGGAATTTCACTGTAGTTATCAGTCCATGTTTCGGTCAATAAAATGATATCCCTTGACTCAAGTATATAATACTCTACTTGAGGTGTATGCAGTACCAGTCAGATTCAGATATATCTGCAGGCCCCCAAGCCCGCTTCCACGCAGAGCTGAAACCGACCCGCAAACGAGTACTGGTAAACTGCTTAGAGGACCAAAGCTTGCCCAGGCAATGCAGTGCGAGTCGGTCCGTCCATGCTGATAAACCCTATTGGTTTCATTGGGCGGCAGGGCTTGAGATGTCATTTCATCTCAATGTCGGGTAAAAGTCCCACAAAATTGGAGGCAACGTCTCAAAAATGACCTTTACAGTGTTGATGGGGACGTTAAACTTCAAATCAAGCAAACAAACAAATCTCCTGGCCCCCGCTCATTGGGGATTGGAGAAAAAGATTTGGCTGCATGAGATGAGAGTGCTGGTAAACCGTTTAGAAGGTCTAACCCTGTCCAAACAAAGTAGTGCGAGTCAATGGGCGACAGGGATTGAGAAGTCATTTCATCTCAATGAAGTGCTTAATGCCCCACATAATTGGAAGCATCGTCTCCAAAATTACCTAAATATTATCGAAAGGGACGTTAAACCTCAAATCAAACAAAACATATCTCTCCCACAACATAGGCCACAACTTTACCGCCACCTCCAGTCCGGCTTTAATTACACACCTAAATCGGAAACCTGACGGGAATGGTCGTTTTTTTTTTTTTTTTTGCAAAGGGAGCAGTCATTATTCATTAGGATTATTTGCAGAGGAGACTGATGGATATCCATTAATCGATTTATGGATATCCATAAATCAGCCGAATAATGGATATCCATAATTCGAATAAAGGATACCCATAGTTCGATTTATGGATAACAATATTTCGATCTAAATCAATGGTATCCTTAAAATTTATGGATATCCATAATTCGATTTATGGATATCCATAATTTGATTTATGGATATCCATAAATCAGTCGAATAATGGATATCCATATTTCTATTTATGGATATCAATAAATCGAATAATAGATATCCATTATTCGATTTATTGATATCATTAATTCTGATCGATTTATGGATAGCCATAATTCGAATTACGGATATCAATAACTTGATTTATGGATATCAATTATTCCTCTGATTTATGGATATCCATAATTCGTATTATGGATATCCATCATTCGATTTATGGATATCCATAATTCAGATCGATTTATGGATTTCCATAATTCGAATTATGGCTATCCATAAATCACCGCCAAAACTTTTGGTTTAATGATTTCTCCCTAAGACACGTGATTGTTTTCAAGATGTCATGTGTGCAGTTAATTATCGGAACCAGCGGTAAGATCTGGAAATTCCGGCCAACGGATTCGGTCCCTTTAGAATCACCTCTACTATGACTGCGCACCTGAAAGATTAAAATCCATCCATGCTATCCGGAGAAAAATGCACCTGGTCGTTATATAGTATATAATACTCTACTTGAGGTGTATGGAGTACCAGTCAGATTCAGATATATCTCCAGGCCCCCAAGCCCCCGCCTATCGGGGCTTGAAGAAATAGATGGGCTGCATGATGTTCCACGCAGAGCTGAAACCTACCCGCAAACGAGTACTGGTAAACTGCTTAGAGGACCAAAGCTTGCCCAGGCAATGCAGTGCGAGTCGGCCCGTCCATGCTGATAAACCATATTGGTTTCATTGGGCGGCAGGGCTTGAGATGTCGTTTCATCTCAATGTCGCGTAAAAGTCCCATAAAATTGGAAGCAACGTCTCCAAAATTACCTTTGCAGTGTTGGTGGGGACGTTAAACTTCAAATCAAACAAACAAACAAATCTCCTGGCCCCCGCTCATTGGGGCTTGGAGAAATAGATATGGCTGCATGAGCTGAGCAACGTCTCCAAAGTAACCTAAATATTATTTAAGGGGACGTTAAACCCCAAATCAAACAAAACATAGCTCTCCCACAACATAGGCCACAACTTTACCGCCACCTCCAGTCCGGCTTTTATTACACACCTAAATCGGAAACCTGACGGGAATGGTAGTTTTTTTTTTCCAAAGGGAGCTGTCATTACTAATTAGGATTATTTGCGGAGGAGAATTATGGATATCCATAATTCGATTTATGGATATCCATAAATCAGCCTAATAATGGATATCCATAATTCGAATAAAGGATACCAATAATTCGATTTATTGATAACCATATTTTGATCTAAATCAATGGTATCCATAAATCGATTTATGGATATCCATAATTCGATTTATGGATATCCATAATTTGATTGAATGGATATCCATAAATCAGTCGAATAATAGATATCCATATTTCGATTTATGGATATCTTTTAATCGAATAATAGATATCCATTATTCGATTTATTGATATCATTAATTCTGATCGATTTATGGATAGCCATAATTCGACTTATGGAGAGCCATAATTCGAATTAAGGATATCCATAATTCGAATTATGGATATCCATAAATTATTATGGATATCCATAAAAAATAATGGTTATACATAATTCGAATTATCAATAACTATAATTCGAATTATGGATATCCATAAATAATTATGGATATCTATAAATACGGATTAAAGTGTAAAACGGCGCCCCATAGTTAAGCATGTCACCGACGCTATTTCTATATAGGAGAAAAAAAAAGAAGGAGGGAAAGTTCATCTCGTGAAAGGAAGGTTTTCAGATTCAGAATTGTTACTCGTGACCCGTCAAGTGACTTTCATACACCAGGGCCTGTGATATGGGAAGTTAGCCCCTAGCTCTAACCAAAGAGGTAAACCTAGCTACACAATCCTCAGCACCTTCAGCTGTCGAAATAGTCGAATCGTGACGGGCATTTATTTTCACGACCCCGTAAGATGTGGCGCCCAACAACGTGAAATTCGGAACTCTTCTACTCTACACCTTTGGCCAGCAGCGAGAACCATGAACAAGTTTACCCTGCAGGCACATGACGTAATTGTGACGTCGCATCAACCTCGGCGCAACGTCATGACGTTTTTGCAACGTCACATCAACGTCGGTGCAACGTCGTGACGTTGCACCGAAGTTGATTTGACGTTGCCCCAGCGACGTGTGCCTGCTGGGTAATGACTTTAACAGTGACTTTAACATACAGTGTTAGTGTTAAGTACACCAGTGCAGTTAGTGTAAAGAACACCAGCCAGGCGAAAAGTCCCACTGTCAGCGATTAGCCAGCGTGCCTATTTAGGCAATGGAAAATAACTGTGTTTTATTCTATAACAAATCACGGCAAGGAAGAGCATGACTAGTGACGTCATTAAAAACTGCTAATTTATGACGTCACTAGTCGATTTCCTTGACGTCATATTCTCGCATCGAAAACGTTAGAAAAGGATATAAATGCATGTGTTTCAGTCGATAATTTTAGCGGGATTTCTTCTAACAATGGCGAAAAGTTGTGAGATTTTGAAGGAAACAACGGCATTATTGCCGATTTGCAGACTGTTAGAATTGAAATAGATCAACTCTAGTTTGTGATTTGTTGAGTAATAAATCACAGTTTGGAGGTCAGTTGTAAAGAAAATCAAATTACGCGCGCTACGTGCTTGTGATTTGATCTACTTTACAACTGACCTCCAAACTGTGATTTATTACTCAACAAATCACAGTTAGAGCTGATCTATTTCTTAAATGATGTCGTCAGTTGTTAACAACTGGTCCCTGCAAGGCGAAAGTCTCCTCATATTAAACATGGAAGTAACCGCATCTAGGCGAAGGCTGGTGCGATTGGAATAAAATAATGTTTTGTTACAAAATTGCTGATGTGCGTTGTAGATGACAGTTGGATTGGCGACACTTTGTCCTAAGTGCATGTCTCAAGAGCCACTTAAAACAGAACGATAGAAAAGGAAATTTATTCCCCACAAACTGCAATGAAAATAAATTGTAAGCAAACGAATGAACAAAAATGCTTTAAAGCATCCCTAAAAAATGGGGACCATTCTTATTTGAAAGAGTTGGCTTAAATAAAGCGCAAGTGTATTGAGTCTTGTGCATATTTTAGACATATACTTATTTTGCAACTTCTTCTTCTTCTTCTTCTTCTTCTTCTTCTTCATTTGTAATGTGCACGCAACTGCGTTCTTTATGTGTAAAGGGTATCTTTGCAATCATATCAGCACACCTGATTTTATGTTTGTTTGTTTTTCTTTGGATAGAATTTAATGGCCCAGTAAGCACTGTCGTTTTCAGTCATATTGAGTCGGCCAGTTTACCTAACCACGCTGTTCCTGGTCAGCCATTACAGTGCGCATTCAGTGCGCATTCCTTCCGCCCTTGTATATCAGCGGAGGGGAGAGAATGACCACAGAGAATATTTCATGAACCATCCCCATGAAAGGATATCATTAGGAAAACATGTCCGTAGGAAATAATGGCGTCCAACAGGGTGTCAGAAAATGATAAACATTAGGTAAGAATTATAACATCTTCATTGAATTATTTCTGCTTTCAACATAGATTGTTTGTACTCGTTAGAACCGCCTCCTTGAGGCGGTTCTAACGAGTACCCACAATCTATGTTTTTGAGCAAAATTAATGCAGATAATGTATACCCCCGTGGACCCCAATTTTCTCTATATAGTGTGGGGTTTAGGGGGTCTTCGTTTCACGGACCTGTTATCGTTATGTTGGCGGCCTGGGAGGAACTGAACGCGGATCCTCTAAATTTCCAGTCAGACGCGCATCAGACTGAGCTACAGAGTTCGGCCTGACTTAAAATGAGCCTCCGAGGCTTATGTAAAGTCCGGCTGGTCCCTGTAGCCCAGTCGGATGTCCTCCACAAAAGCATGCTTGGCCATGGGTGACTCAAATGAAACTACATGTTGAACTTTTTTTTCTTCATTCGCCGGAAATAAGCTGAAAGAAAGGCTAATGCGCCCAAAACCATTTACACACACGAATTTGTGTGCTCAATAACAATGCAAAGGGTGATGGTGCAGGACCATATGAAATCTCGCCTAGTCCACTTTACGAGAATGGCTTTGTCCAGTGGTAAACAGGAAAACAACCCAGTTGTGACCCAAGGATTTTTTTCCGATGTTTCCCGAAAACTCACGATTCATTCCGTTCAACATGTTCCGTGTTTCCGAATTCACGGATATTCCCAGAGTACACAAAAAAAACTTTGTCAATGACTGTATCCAGCGAAGACCGTCTTGTCAGATTGTAGGCAGATACTGATCTGAACAATTACAAAAAAAAAAAAAAAAAACACGCCTTTTAAAATACATTGAAATATTCACTCCCCCAAGATGACAATTTTCAGACAAAAGAAAAACTTATGAAACTCTAATATTTATGAAACGTCGGCGCAAAACGCAAGGCGAGGCGGTTCTAACAAGTACCCACAAACTAAGTTTTATAAGAATAATAATGTATATCTCTGAAAACCCCAGTTTTATTATATATGAAAGTCTGAAACCAACCGCACATGAGTACTGGTAAACCACTTCGAGGGTCTAAGCCTGCCCAAGCAATGTGGTGCGAGTTGGAGCGTTCCTACTTATAAGCCCTTTTTGTTTGTTTTGGCGGTAGGGCTTGAGATGTCATTTCATATCAATGTCGGGTAAATGTCCGTCAAAATTGGAAGCAATGTCTCCAAAATAACCCTGCAGGCACAAAACATTGACTCAACGTTGAACTAACGTTGAAAACTAACGTTGAAACAACGTTGACTTTAATTCAACGTTGAGTGCCTGCCGGGAACCTAAATGAGCCCCGCCAAGCGAATTTGTGTCTTCGAGCATTCCGTCATGACAAATTTTAACTGCGCATGCCCAGCCATTCAGAGGGGCCAGGGATATGGCTTTCTGTCTGAAGGTTCCTCTTGATTCACTGCTTGTATGAGCGAGCAGCGAAGGTTCTGGCGAGACTGCGCGGATGCGCAGGCTCGCCTAAACCTTCGCTGCTCGCATAGGCGATAAGTACCAAAGTCGATTGACGGGGCCCAAATAGTCTTGACGAGGACATAAAGCCACAATTAAAACCAAAACACCGTTGTGTTTTTCTGATGTTTGTTGTTCGCAATATACGAAGACGTATTTTACTTGATACGGCAACTTGGAGATAAGTGGGGGTTTACATATCTACACACGTTAATGTGTGTGTGTGTGTGTGTGGTGTGTGTGTGTGTGTGTGTGTGAATGCAGGGTTAACATCGCTTTCAACAATTTTTCAGTCATATCACGACGGTGTCTGGTTGCGACAGGGAGCTCAATGCTCACGTTTATAGTGCTGCCTCACTGAAGTATCATGTCCCAGACACATTACATGATACCACACCCAGTCACATTATCCTGACACTGGATCGACCAGTCCTAGCTCTACTCCGTAAATCTGAGTGCCAAGCGAGGAGCAGCTAGTACCATTTTTAACGACTTTGGTATGTCGCGGCCCGGGATCGAACCCGAGACCTCCCGTTCCCCGGAGCGGGCACTCTACCAACTGAGCTATCGGGGCCGGTACGTTAATGTGTTCCAGATCACTTACAAAATAAGCCATTACGCAAACACACTATACAAATACATTGCCATCTTTATCGCCGAAAAAATGAAAATTTTAAAACGAAAAATTGTGATATTTTTCTTATTTCTGCTCAAAACATAGATTGTGGATACTCGATAGAACCGCCTCGGCGAGGCGGTTCTAACGAGTACCCACAATCTATGTTTTTGAGCAGAAATAAGAAAAGTATTGTATACCCCTGCAAACCCAAGTTTTACTATATAAAAGTGGGGTTTAAGGGGGTCAAATTAAGATAAGCGTGTTTTCGTGATGATTAATAGTCTGTTTTTTAAAGCATTTAGGACAACTATTAACCGATCATAACCATTAGATTGATTGATTGATTTGAGGTTTAACGTCCCCGTCAATAATGTAAAGGTCATTTTGGAGATGCTGCTTCCAATTTTGCGGGACTTTTACCCGACATTGAGATGAAATGACATCTTAAGCCCTGCCGCCAAATGAAACCAATAGGGTTTATAAGCATGGACGGTCCGACTCGCACCGCTTTGCCTGGGCAGGCTTAGAGCCTCTAAGCGGTTTGCCAGTACTCGTGTGTGGGTCGGTTTCAGCTTTGCATGGAAGCATCATGCAGCTCATCTATTTCTTCAAGCCCCGATGGGCGGGGGCCGATCATGACCATTAGAGCTTCGCAGAGCTTGCAGTGTTAATTCTCCAAAGTGACATGATTTTTATCCGCAGTGGATACTTTTTCATAACCCATTTGGTACCGGTAACCCCAAAACGGGTACCCGGGCAAACAGTGCAGGCCCAGATCAGACGCCGCGTTCTGCACTGTTTGCAAAAAGTTAAGCCATTTTCCGAATAAATTTTGAAGAAAACACAACCTGACACCCCTAAATTTTGAAATGGACTCCTGCTGAATATAAGGTGGAATATTCCATTTGGTACGAAAAGGGATAATTAATGTAATGGCAGCACTGGTCAGTTCAGTGTCTCTGATTATAGGCCGAGAATATATTCCTGACGGGGACTTGTCCCATTGGGTTTGTATAACCCCTCAAATCCTGTTCCTTTAGCAAACAGTATGGTCTCCGATCAGACGTCGCAAAATGCGTAAATATTGTCAAATATTTATATTTCCAATGTAAAGTCTGATGTAAACCTATACAAAACAATGTAAGTCATACTTCCATGAATGCATCGAATCGCATGTTTTTCAATGACGTCAAGTGACGTCAGACTAAACTATGGTTCTCTACGGGCGTTAATGACGTCTCCGCCGTTCCGCTCTTTGTAGGAAAACGGCGTGTAAATGTTTTTTTTTTCCTATAAGCTTTAGGTATTTCTCCCAAATGATGAGTAGCAAAGAATGTACATATAAAAAATAAACTTTTTTTATGCTTTTCATGAAAGTATGAACGAGAGCGGGGTTCATTTACTTTGCACGCGACCCACTGCGTTCATACTTTCATGAACAGCAGAAAAAATAAAATTCATTTCCTAAATGGAGCAAAAGCCGTGCTCAAACAACAAAAACACTATTCAAATCATTAAATTCGCGAGCTGTTTAACATGGATTTTGGGCTTTTGATATCACAAGACGGGCCTTGCTTTGTTCACGTTACGTTGGGCGACGTAACATCATTGCCCTGAACATAGCCTGTGATGAATTTCGCGTGCTGTTTAACATGAATTTTGGGCTTTTGATATCACAAGACGGGCCTTGCTTTGTTCACGTTACGTTGATCTACGTAACGTAACTGCCCTGAACATAGCCTGTGATGACGTCAGAGGGTTACTGCGTAACAACGTCATTGTAAACAACATTCTGAACATCGAAAGTTTGTTTTCCTCAGGGATCAGTTTTATCACCACTTCTTTGTAACCTATACACCAGCGATGCGATGGAAAATGTCAAATCAAAGCTTCATTATGATAACACCCCAGTGCAACATAGTGCATTTTTCGCATCTCCAAAATGGCTAAATTTCTGATGAAATACCTTGATATTTTTCTTATTTTTACTGCAAATATAGGTTGTGGGTGGTCGTTCATTGAGGCGGTTCTAAAGAGTACCCACAACCTATGTCTTGAAGCAGAAATAAGAAACAATTACAATGTATACCCCTGTAAACCCCAGTTTCCCCTATATAAAGTGGGGATTAAGGGGGTGTTCAATTCACGGACTTGTTCATGTGATGTCATGCTGAATTTGCGAATGACAATACAGTGTTGTCTCACAGTTCAGACATGACCCAGATAGCAGAGTAGATGATAGGATATTGTGATGAATTAATAAATAAATGGTGCCCGAAATGGAATATACAAATAGAAAAAGGGAAATCATATGCCTCCGAATGTGACAAAACCAATATTAAATTTGAAAATCAAGGACAAAACAACAGAGCAAGTGCCACATAAAAAGTACAAGGTATTACTGTTGATGAGAATCTACACTTTAACATACTCACCCAGTCAAATTCCTAAATTAACACCACCTTTGTACAGTCCAAATGTGGTCCTTGACCAGAGGACATTGTGTGCAGAAAATTCGAAGAAAGAATAACTGCACCCTGCAGAATTAGTCTTAATTTTAGGTGGTCTTAATAGCGGAATTTTACTGTACAAGTAAGTAAAAATCAAAGGGTTCAATGACTGGAAAAGCATAGAACATTTATCAATTATAAAAGAGGATGCTCCCAAGAAACGTTTATGAGACTTTATATGTCACCAGTACTGCCAACAATGGACCGTTGAGTAACCACTTTATGGACTGCCACAGATAAAGCATCAAAAGAATTTTGTCAAGTACAAAGAGCAGCTCTTCTCAAAGCAACAGGGTGTCTTTCGAATTCCAGCAATGAAACTTTAGAAGTTATATCAAACTGTCTTCCTTTTCATCTACACCTAAAGCTGAGGCAAGCTGAGGAATTATTAAGAATATACAGTAAACATGGCATGCAACATATCAAAGAGGAATTCATTGCAAACATGAATAACCAAACCTTAAGAGTTAAAAAGACTACCCGTAATATGCTACTGTCAGCTTTTGGAGAAATGAAAGGAAAATTTTCACTAGACAATGTAGCCAAGGCATTAGAGTACACTCCTGAACTCATGAATCTATGTAGAAGCAGCTCCTCAAATGGGCCCCGTCAAGCGATTTTGGTACTTATCGCCTATGCGAGCAGCGAAGGTTCAGGCGAGCCTGCGCATCCGCGCAGTCTCGCCAGAACCTTCGCTGCTCGCTCATACAAGCAGTGAATCAAGAGGAACCTTCAGACAGAAAGCCATATCCCTGACCCCTCTGAATGGCTGGGCCTGCGCAGTTAAAATTTGTCATGACGGAATGATCGAAGACACAAATTCGCTTGGCGGGGCTCATATGTGAGTGGAAGGAATTGAATTTGGATAAGGAAGCACAAGAAGAGAACATCAAACTTGTTCTGGAAATGTTAGACTCAGATTGCACAGTAACTTTCACAGATGGCTCAGTACTCGGTATCCCAGGCCTAACTGGACCAGGAGCTGCCATTTACTACAACGGTTTGGAGCAAGAACCTGTCTCCTTGTCAAAGCCAGTCTGTTTTATTGGAAACAACCATGAGGGTAGCAACCAGACCTTAACATTAATATTCCTTTCCTTGTTGATTGCCTTCCAGCTACTCGTACTAGGCCCGCCTTTGGGTCAGATGCACCGAGAACTAAAGCGAATATCATTCTCCGGATAAGACAAATATCAGCCGCCTTGGAGGCTAAGGGTCACACTTTATCTGCTTATTGGATTCACGGTCACAGAGATTTCAAGGGAAATGAACTGGCCCATAGCCTGACAAAGAAAGCAGCAAACGAAATGGAGGGGAAGAAAGAGGACTTCTATGAAGGTGTGACTGACATATCAGAATTAATACCAGAGGGCCAAGATAGCCCTGTATCGCTCACTTGATATCAAGATTTCACATACCGTCTGAAAGTCATGTGCACACTGGTAAAGGCAAGCGCGCAGGGTAAGGAACAAACGCACAGGCTAAGGAAATTTTTCCTCCGCTGAAATCAAACAAAACAAAGCCTATATTTGCTATCTCTCTTCAACTGTTGCTTTTCTTCCGGTTGGTTGGTTGGTTGATTTGAGGTTTAACGTCCCCGTCAACACTGTAGAGGTCATTTTGGAGACGTTGCTTCCAATTTTGTGGGACTTTTACCCGACATCGAGATGAAATGACATCTCAAGCCCTGTCGCCCAATGAAACCAATAGGGTTTATTATCATGGACGGTCCGCCTCGCACCGTGGTTCCTGGACAGGCTTAGATCCTCTAAGCGGTTTACTAGTACTAGTGTGCGGGCCGGATTCAGCTCTGCGTGGAAGCATCATGCAGCCCATATATTTCTTCAAGCCCCTATGGGCGGGGGCCTTTTTCTTCCGGAGGTTCACAAAGACGTAACGCCCGTTACGCATATTATGCATGTGCGTAATGTAAATTAATTGCAGTAAAGAGAAAGCACCTAAATAATTGTGTTCTCCATTACATATTATATATGGGCTGCTCTTAAAGGAAAGAATTTGCTCCCCTCGGGAGCAAATTCTTTCCTTTAAGAGAAGCCACATCCTGGTTCACACACATGTGGGCATGTGGTCTGTGTAAAACGGTCAGGCGCAGATCAGACGTTGCATTGTGTAGCAAGCTTCTGATCTGTGTCTATTCTGTACAAAATACAAGATTTGCTTTGTACGTACTATCTAATTGAAGAATACCCGTCAAACTTTGGTAAGACGCCACGATTACTGGACGCAGCCGAATGAAGAGGAGGAGTTAGTGACACACTCGCGCGCGCGCGCACGACCGCACGCACGCAACATCCCGGCCAACATCGATACGACGTTTAGACTGGGATCGTATATACAGACAAATGTATTTTTCCAAGCCCCGATGGTGGGGCGCTAGTGTCGGGGGGGGGGGCGGGTTCAATATACTCGCCCTCATTTACAATGCAAATTTCTACTAAATTATGTAGAACTACAATAGCTCGACCATTAAAAATTATGCGATATAGGTGTAGTTTGAGTCACTGAGGGTTATCATAGCATCAGATCAGGATACAATAACAGGGACATCTTTTCGTATTTCTTTAAAATAAAAGAATGTTGTGTGTACTCATTAGAATCGCCTCATTGAGGAGGCGATTCTAATGAGTACACACAACATACTTTTCCACGACAAAATATTTTTTGTTTTGTTTTACTTGAGGTTTAACGTCCCCGTCAACATTGTAAAGGTCATTTTGGAGACATTGCTTCCAATTTTGTGGGACTTTTACCCGACATTGCGATGAAATGACATCTCAAGCCCTGTCGCCCAATGAAACCAATAGGGTTTATAAGCATGGATTGGCCGTCCGCACCGCTTTTCCTGGGCAAGCTAAGATCCTCTAAATGGTTTACCAGTTTGTTTGTTTGCTTGATTGGATGTTTAACGTCCCCGTCAACACTGTAAAGGTCATTTTGGAGACGTTGCTTCCAATTTTGTGGGACTTTTACCCGACATTGAGATGAAATAACATCTCAAGCCCTGTCGCCCAATGAAACCAATAGGGTTTATAGGCATGGACGGTCCGACACTAGCACCGCTTTGCCTGGGCAGACTTAGATCCTCTAAGCGGTTTACCAGTACTCGTGTGCGGGTCGGATTCAGCTCTGCGTGGAAGCATCGTGCAGCCCATCTATTTCTTCAAGCCCCGACGGGCGGGGGCTGATGGTTTACCAGTACTCGTGTGCGGGGCGGTTTCAGTTCTGCGTGGAAGCAACATGCAGCCCATCTATTTCTTCAAGTCTCGATTGGCGGGGGCACAACATAAGAAAATAACCCTAAATACAGTGAAACTTTGATAACTCGAACACGGATTATTCTTGTTCTGGAGTTCCTTAAGAATATTACTTTTCCACGACAAAATAAGAAAACAATCCTAAATACATTGAAACTTTGATAACTCGAACACGGATTATTCTTGTTCTGGAGTTCCTTAAGAATATTACTTTTCCACGACAAAATAAGAAAATAATCCTTAATACAGTGAAACTTTGATAACTCGAACACGGATTATTCTTGCTCTGGAGTTCCTTAAGAATATTACTTTTCCACGACAAAATAAGAAAATAATCCTAAATACAGTGAAACTTTGATAACTCGAACACGGATTATTCTTGTTCTGGAGTTCCGTAAGAATATTACTTTTCCAAGACAAAATAAGAAAACAATCCTAAATACATTGAAACTTCGATAACTCGAACACGGATTATTCTTGTTCTGGAGTTCCTTAAGAATATTACTTTTCCACGACAAAATAAGAAAACAATCCTAAATACATTGAAACTTCGATAACTCGAACACGGATTATTCTTGTTCTGGAGTTCCTTAAGAATATTACTTTTCCACGACAAAATAAGAAAACAATCCTAAATACAGTGAAACTTCGATAACTCGAACATGGATTATTCTTGCTCTGGAGTTCCTTAAGAATATTTCCCAAAGCTACAGATATCCATATATTTAGGATAAATATAAATCTTGAAAGATATGTTGTGTGCACTCATTAGAGCCACCTCAATGAGGCGATTCCAATGAGTACACACACCATACCTTTATTTTATTGAAGATCGTAAAGATATCCTAAAGTGATCCCCAGTATACCTCAAGACCTGGTACTATAAGTAAACCTCAGTTATTCTGTTAAAGGGGAATACTTTGAGGGGACAAAATAAATTTTTCATCGAAATCTATCACGGAATCATTTTTATGTGCTTAGTTGCATTCATATTTGAACAGTCCTCGTATTACGAAAGTGGGTAAAAATTGCGTTTTCCATATCTCCTGAACTACTTATTTTCATATGACTTTTTTTTATATTTGTTTTTTGTTTTACCGAGTCCAAACATAGATTGAGGGTGCTCGTTAGAACTGCCTCATTGAGGCGGTTCTAACGAGTACCCGCAACCTATATTTCAGAGCAAAAATAGGGAAAATATTGTATACCCCTGTTATCCCCATATTTATCTAAATAAATTGGGGTTAACAGTGGTGTTCATTTCACGGACTCAAGTTGTTAAAAAATGTGTCTGACTTACAAGGACTTAAAATGATCACGGCTGGAAACTCAAACATATGACTAATTATTCTTCCGCATTCGTCACAGTATTTATTCGTTCCCGGCCGTTCTCTTTGCGCATTTCGGGCCTTTCCTCGCAGTCATGGGGATTGTCATTTACTGCTTTGTTTTGGGCGTTCTTGGCGTGCTTGTTCAGGCGGATTCAAAAGAATTACCTTTGATTCAGATCTTCAAATTAGCTGACGCCGACGGTAACTATCTTTAAATTTTCTTTTTAAATCTGCCATTTAAAAATAATTTCAAATATGCCTTTGTTTATTGATATTTGTATTCTGGTACATGTTGGTCTCTAACAGGTTTAAACACTGTGATATTAATGGTATCTAAAAGCTGCTCAAATGCGCATGAAAACATTATGTATTTTAATATATATTTATTTATTTATTTATTTTATTTTATTTTATTTTTTATTTTTTTTTTTTTTTGGCGGGGGGGGGGGGGGGTGCTACGGCCTTTTCATGATTATTTCACTATTTCGATCCGATCGTTAATCAGAGGTGGGCGAAAACCGGAGTATACGAAAAAAAAAACACCTGGCCTTCCGTTGCAGAACTTGGCATCTCACATGTAACCCCAGCGAAACCCGAACCACAGCGATGAGAGACCTAATGATTAGTCAGCGCTGTTAACCATTAGGCCTTGGAGTCCCTATTTTATTTCCATTGCACATTATATATACTAGTATAGTAGTCGCCGATAAGATTGACTAGGCGGAGCTATTCAGGTGTTGTCAATATATGTCAAATTCGCCGAGTCCACCAGAAGATTCGGATGAGTGCCTTTCGCACGCTTTCTACAAGCGGACGAAATGGTCATATACGCCACAGTTATGCTTGTGTTACAGTTGAATTCACACAATCGGGTGACTTGGTTTAACTTTATGTTAATGGAATATTCCTAAGGCAGGTTCAAACGTTGGCATCTCAAGACTTTCGGATGCGTCTTTAAACCGAGGTCCCGTCTCCGTATGACCTTAGCTGTTGGTGGGACGTAAAACTCTCAAAAACTCAAAAAAAAACTCAAACGTTAGCTCCGCCTAATCAATCTTATCTGCGACTACTATATGTTTATAGCTAGTCAACGCTTCGGTTCTCTACGTAACTTATAAAACACTAATCAACATAAATATACGGAAAAGATGTTTGTTTGTTTGTTTGTTTTTAGGTTTAAGGTCCCCGTCAACACCATTTAGATCATTTTGGAGACTTTGCTTCTAATTTTGTGGGACTTTTACCCGACAGTGAGATGAAATGACATCTCAATCCCTGCCGCTAAATGAAGCCAAAAGTGTATATATGCATGTCCGACTCTCACCAATTAACCTGGGCAGACTTACACACTAAGCGGTTACCAGTACTCATGTGCGGTCGGTTTCACTCGTGTGTTATAATGGCTAAAATGACGTCTTTCTGATCTCTAGAACAAACATTTTTCGGATGAAAATGTTTGATATTTTCCTGCTTTCTTGTCCAAATATAGAGTGTGCATGCTCGTTAGAACCGCATCAACAAGGCGGTTCTAACGAGTACCCACAATCTACGTCTTTAAGCAATATTAAGAAAATAAGAAATACCACCGTAAAACCCAATTTTCTCTACATAAAGTGGGGTTTAGAGGAGTCTTGATGCACAATTAAGTTTTAAGCTCAAGCAAGGAAAATAATGCTTTCCCCTATCAACCCCCATTTGTTTTCGAATATTAGCCATTACACAGCCTTGTTGACGTTGTGCAAGCATACATTGTAGGTGCTTGTTAGAACCGCGTCATCGAGAGGTTTATCATGATTACTATAGCAATGTAGTTTAACCCATATATGACAATAGAATCTTCCACCTAGTTAGTTTGGAGTGGTCCATTTCCAATTATAGGGGTATCATGTTTGGTTTTCATTGTGGCAAATTTTACAAAAATGGATGTTCCTTAAGCAAACAGTGTAGATCCAGATCAGACGCCGCGTTTTGCGGCGTCTGATCTGGATCTACACTGTTTGCCAATGTCCCAGAAAAGGGCCGCTAGGCATATATGGATTAAACTTGATTATATGTGTATATCGGGTGTGCTTGGGTGAGGCAAAGTTGGCGTGTATCTTGCGTCACTGGAGCGTCCAAATATTGGCTTACAGTGAAGGGCCTGCTGTCCTTGCAGCAGGTAAGGGTAGAGGTGGCATGTTGTTATTGTTTCTGTTTCTTTTCTTCTTTCACTTTCATATCCTCTACAATCTCTTCCATCTCTTTTCTTCCTACACAAATGACCCTGGACGGGGACTCAGACTGTTTCGTTTAAGCCTTAACTTTCTGTACTTGAAGCAAACAGTGAAGACCTTGATCAGACGCCGCAAAACGCGGCGTCTGATCTGGGTCTACACTGTTAGCCATGCCCATTCCATGATTCGAGCCCATATTCTATAGATAACCATATTACGCAACACGCTGACTTCACTGCGATAAATTAACATACATGTAGCTACAGAAAAAAATCCGCTATTAAGACCACAAAAAATGAGACTAATTCTGCTTTAAACATCTTATTTAGAACATTTCAGTTACTCTTTCTTTGTGTTTTCTGCATACAGTGTCCTCTGGTCAGAAACCACCTTTGGGACTGTTCAAAAGTGGTCTATAAGACCACTTTGGAACAGTCCCAAAGGTGGTCTTAATATAGGAATTTTACTGTACTTTCCATAGTTTCCTGGATTTCCTACAAATCAGTGACAGTCACGTGGACTTCAGCACTGAGGTGCTTACTGCGCTTTATAACTTTGGATAGATTTATAATCAGTCGACTCAATAGTGCATAAACAAAAACTAACATAGCAAAGATTTAAAAGAATCACTCTGCAAATGAGAGAAAATGCTCGGCCTCGTTGTGACGTCAACGACGAGAAGAAATTTCTTGTTTCTAATCTTGCCCTCAAACTGGATTTTTTCGTCAAAAATGGATGGAAAATAACATAAGTGGATGTAAAATAACATAAATATAAGTAATAAACGATTGTACCTGTACTATAGCTAGCATGCGCCCCCTCCCATCAGGGCTTGGAGAAATAGCTGAGAAAGGTCGTGTCCGTATAAGTCCGGTATGTCAACGTCGCCGAAACGTTGGCTATTTTGCAATGACCAACGACGTAAGCCCATTTTGATACAGAGGACCCGCGTTATAACGACATTCGTTATAACGGCAAAACTCGTTAGATAGATAATTTCAACGGAATGAATTCTTAGCTCAAGGTTTAGCCTCGATTCCGAGCGGCTTGGGCTTTCCTCGGGTTGGAAATGCCCAAATCAAATTCATAGTCATGAAAGATTCTTGTAATTTAATACTCAAAGAAACAAATGTCATCGAGGTGATTCTAACAACATTTGTTTCTTGGAGAAATTATAATGAAAAGACCTTTTATAACCTATCATAATGCTAACTGGGATTCTTTATAACGACAAATTCATTATAACGGAACAATAATAGGGAACAAATACTGTCGTTATAGCGCGAGTCCTCTGTATATATGTAAGCTAATTTTGCGCATCTGCCTAATCTGTTCTCTTAAACATGGGCTTCTAAAGCCATTTTTAATGACAGATTCCATCTGTCTATTCTTGCTGTGGTGCACATTTAAAGTAATTCAGGCTTTTTCTTCCGGCTTTGACCGCCATAGAAATAAGAGTCCGCACAAAATGTAGTCCGGTTTGGCGCAGTATTCCAAATTGTACAAGCATATTAGTTATCCTGTAATACAAACTTTTGAAGCAGACGACTTGACAATTGAACATTTTATATGAATCAGCTGCATCATGCGACGGGTATACCCAGATCAATGCGGCGTCTGCTCAGCAGTCTGCTCAGGTTTTACACTATTTTCTATCAGTGTTGTCAATATTTAATCCTTAAAGACCAGCCTGCTGTTGGACCAGGTCAGCTGTAGACAAGAATATTAAAGGGTTTTCTTTCTAACTTTCGAGGTCAAGTTTAGGTCAGTTACAAATTGAAAAGAAAGGCTGTCCCTTTCAACCCTGGAATATGGTACAGATACTTAGTATAGGTCCTGTGATATAATTCGAGGTGCCATATATTTAGCAGAATGGACGAGCCCAACTTCAGTGATGGAAGAGTGCACTCCAGAAACCCAAGGCAGTGAATAGATCAAAGCACTGACAACACTCATGCCGACTGTCTCTAAATGCAGGCTGGTCATGAACGGGGCCTTGGACTGATTCGTTTAAACTTAAGATGTTAGTAACTAATGCAAAAAGTGTAGAAAAAGATCAGCACCGTGTTGTGTGGCTTTTAACTGAGTTGACATTGTTTGCCAGATCCAACATTTGATTCATGTGCAGATTTTACAGATAACACTTACATGTATCCAACACTGACAAACGACGCGGCTATGTTTGGGTTGATTGTTTGGCATTCAATCCGAAGCTGATAACAAGAAAAGCGCTTTAGTGCTAATGTCTACGTGACTATCACTGACTGGTCAGAATAACTTTTTGTCTTGTAGAAAATAGCCGCATTGAGATCAGGGTATTCCATAAGACGGAAGAGGGTTATCCTGGAATCATAGGGTGAGCTCGGCAAACAGTGTAGACCAAGATCAGACGCTGCCGAACGCGTCTTCCTATCAAACTCTTCAGTATTTGTTTGGAATTTCAGAGTTAAATGAAACAGTTTAAATCTCAGCCCAGGCCGTTTACTCCAACCTACACCCCACACTCTCAGTGCTTTGATTCTGGCACCAAACGATTACAACACACTTAGGCACCATGCCCTTAAGCTAAAAAGGTTAAATCAATCAACCGTGACGTCTGGTTACCAGTCCGGACACGTCGATCCTGTGCACCACCCTCACACCAGTACGGATAGAAACCACATGTTCAGGATCAAACTTTTGATGTGTAATGTAAGGTCGTGCCTAGAAAAGAAGAAACTGAAATTTGTTCTCAAAAAAGCATTTAGTGAGAGCGTATTGCAACATTTTTCATTAAAGGATCGTAAGCGTGCCCCTGGACAGTAAAGCGAATGACGTTGACTCTGATTTTGGGCGCCACAAGTGTGTACGCTATCGTCTATTGGAGCGACATCTTACTATATACAGAAGACGCTAGTGGACGTCGACGTAGCGGAACACCGACGACCGTTCGTCAAGATCGATTCGACCGTCAGACGCATATTCGAAACAGATTTCCGCCGGCAGCTGCTACACTGTACCTGGAGATAAACAAGGGGTCTCAACTACCGACTAATAAGCACTGACACTGATCGTCGCCCTTATGCGATGCACTTTTGAGAGCTAGACGTCCCTGTCGTGACCAAAGTTAACGCGTCGACACCGTACGGAACACTTACGCTAGTGCATGAAATACGTCTATTGGCGTCTAAGCGACTGACATATGCGTTTCAGTGACAAATCGCACTTCAGCGTGAATCACGCCGGTTGTCGTTTCCGGGTGTTTCGACGTATAGGTGTAAGGTATGCCGAGGCGACGCGTGCGTAACAGAGCATGACATACCGGGTGAAATAAGCGTAATTGTGTGGCGAGCTATTGCGTGTAGTTAGCGAACGCAGCTTAGTGTCATTAAGAACACTCAAGATCATAGATGAGACTTGAACTGAACAGCGAGACGTTACATCAATCAAGTGCTTCGGCCTCACATGTTTCCATTTATTTTTTTAAGCTTGGAATCCGGGATATCTTATCCAGCAGGATAACGCGCGTATTGCTGTACTTACTCAAAAATGTCTTCAAGCCAATGGAATTCATATAGTGGACTAGCCAGCCTTTCTCCTCCGATCTCTTTCCCATAGACTATCTTTGGGTAGAGGTGTCCACAACCGACAAGACAAAAACTGTTACTTGTTGACAGTAGCATTGTTAAAACTTGAATTTTAAATTTTGGTTTTGAAAACGTAAATAGTTTCTTTCAAACATTGGAAACATCGAATGGCGTTTCATAATACTACCGGTCTATAGACATCTGCAAACATATCATATATTGGAATTTGCAGAACTACCTTTCTAAATTTTAAGCTCTTTTTAGAAAGGTTTTCTGTAAGTTTTCACATTGTTATGATTTTCTCATAGAATCTGTCATTTCAGTGCCTTTGGCGCTTTGATTATCATCGTTTTAGAGTTATGTTGATGACTGTACTTCAAAGTGTTAAAGAAGAATAATAATATGAAATAGAAAAAAAAACTACTCATTTACTCATAATTTACCCATACATTTGGAACGTAAACTATGCAAGGCTACAATTAACCCTTCTCTTCATACCGGACTTATATATACGGAATTACCTTTCTCAGCTGTGCTGATAATCAAGGGAATTAACGCGAACAAGACAGAAAATAAATGGTTATCTCCCCAAGGACTCAACTATCCAGGTGACTTCCAATCCTTGCGCGGAGCATATGTACAAATTGTCACAGGCAAATTGTAACTCGTACCATTTTTGAGACACCGTGTATATGTACTCTATAGCTCACTATTATAATTTAAGAAAGTGGAGATCGTGTTATGATGTATCTTGAAAAACAAGCAAAAAGAAGAGAGAACACACACACACACACACACACACACACACACACACACACACACACACACACACACACACACACACACACACACACACACACAACAACAACAACAACAACAACAATTGAATGAAAAAGAATAAACACAGCCGAGATGTATATGATTACAAATAGTATCTTCAAGTGTCAAATATATCAAGTGTACTTAGCAAAATAAATACATAAATTGACAAGCCAACAGTATAAAATGCAACAAGGGTTTGAACATTTTATAATGCGCAACATAAATTTTCAAGAATGGCTGAAATGAATCAAAGGGCTGAAAGCCCTCAGAGTCGGCACTAAAGATCAGGATCTAAACTGTATCCAAATAATTCATAATGAGGGCATACATTGTGAGGGCACAAAGTCACCGAACCATGAAATCTAGGGCAAGGACAAATATTTATGCTTCCATGAAAGTTGCCATTCCTAGATGCAAGCTTGTACCAAATATCATTAATGAAGCTCTTATAGTTCTTGAGAAATGAACTAAAACATTAGGTTGAACATTAGGGTTGATGCAATAGTTCACTAAGTCAGTGAACCATGATTTGTTTGTTTGATTTGAGGTTTAACGTCCCCTTTAACACTGTAAAGGTCATTTTGGAGACGTTGCTTCCAGTTTTGTGGGACTTTTACCCGACATTGAGATGAAATAACATATCAAGCCCTGTCGCCCAATGAAACCAATAGGGTTTATTAGCATGGACGGTCCGCCTCGCACCGCGGTTCCTGGACAGGCTTAAATCCTCTAAGCGGTTTACCAGTAAAGGTGTGCGGGCCGGATTCAGCTCTGCGTGGAAGCATCATGCAGCCCATATATTTCTTCAAACCCCTATGGGCCGGGGCTTCAGTGAACCATGAAATTTAGGTCAAGGTTAAATATGGATGCTTGCATTTAAGTTGCCATCCACAGATACAAATTAGTACCAAGTATCGTTAATGAAGCTCTTATAGTTCTTGAGAAATAAACTTGACCATTTGGGTGAACGCTAGGGTGGTCGCAATATTTTACAAAGTCAGTGAACCATGAAATGTAGGTCAAGATCAAATATGGATGCTTACATTTCAGTTGCCATCCGCATATACAAGTTTGTACCAAATATCATTAATGAAGCGCTTATAGTTCTTGAGAAATAAACTTGACCATTTGGGTGAACGCTAGGGTTGTCGCAATATTTTACAAAGTCAATGAGCCATGAAATGTAAGTCAAAGTCAAATACGGATGCTTGCATTTGAGTTGCCATCCACTGGTTCAAGTTTGTATTAAGTATCATCAATGAAGCTCTTATAGTTCTTGAGAAATAAACTTGAACCGTTGGGTCAACGCTAGGGTGGTCGCAATATTTTGCAAAGTCAGTGAACCAGGAAATGTAGGTCAGGGTCAAATATGGATGCTTGCACTTAAGTTGCCATCCACAGATACAAGTTTGTACCAAATATCATTAATGAAGCTCTTATAGTTCTTGAGAAATCAACTTGAACCTTTGGGTGAACGCTGGGGTGGTCGCAATATATTACAAAGTCAGTGAACCATGAAATGTAGGTCAAGGTCCAATACGGGTGCTTGCACTTAAGTTGCCATCCACAGATACAAGTTTGTACCAAATATCATAAATGAAGCTCTTATAGTTCTTGAGAAATAAATTTGAACCTTTGGGTGAACGTTAGGGTGGTAGCAATATTTTACCAAGTCATTGAACCATGAAATGTAGGTCAATGTCCAATACGGATGCTTGCACTTAAGTTGCCATCCACAGATACAAGTTTGTACCAAATATCATTAATGAAGCTCTTATAGTTCTTGAGAAATAAACTTGAACCTCAGGTTGAACGCTAGGGTGGTCGCAAATGTTGACAAACGGACGGACGAACGAACGAACGGACGGAAAACCGGGCGCCTATATCGCACCATGCTAATAGCAGGCGCGACAATCAAAAAAGTATATCCCTGTAAATCTCTCTTTTCAAGGACACCCAGATTGCTGGTGCTCCCTTGAATCGTCTAATTGATGCCGTCTTAAAGAGTACCCACATTCTATGTTTTTTTATGCAAGAATAAGAAAAATAAAGTATCACCCTGAAAACCCCACTTTTCCAGCACACACAGAGTGCAGGTGCGTCATAGGATCGTATAATTGAGGCGGTCATAAAGAGTACCCACAGTCTATGTATTTTCTAACACAGCGCGCCTATATAGGCAATGGAAAACAACTGTGTTTTATTCTACAACAAATCACGGCTAGGAAGAGCGTGACAAGTGACGTCATTAAAACTGCCAATTGATGACGTCACTAGGCGATTTCCTTGACGTTAGACGGTGTAACGTCATTTTCTCGCATCGAAAACGTTTGAAAAGGATGTAAATGCATGTGTTTCAGTCGTTAATTTTAGCGGGATTTCTTCTAACAATGGCGAAAAGTTGTGAGATTTTGAAGGAAACAACAACATTATTGCCGATTTTCAGCGTGTTAGAATCGAAATAGATCAGCTCTAGTGTGTGATTTATTGAGTAATAAATCACAGTTTGTCGGTCAGTTGTAAGTAGACAAATCACGCGCGCTACGCGCTCGTGATTTTTCTACTTTACAACTGACCCCCTCACTGTGATTTATTACTCAACAAATCACAGTTAGAGCTGATCTATTTCTTAAATAAGAAAAATAAAGTATCAACCTGTAATCCCCACCGCCTCTTTTCAAGCACACACAATTTGTTGATGCTTCTTAGACTCGTTTTATTGAGGCGGTCTTATAGAGTAACCACAGTCTATGTATTTCAGCAGAAATAAGAAAACTAAAGTATACCCCTGAAAACCCCCTCTTTTCAAACAGAAAAAATTGTCTTATTGGGACGGGCTTAAGAGTACCCACAGTGTATGTATTTTATGCAGGAATAATTTAAATAAAGTGTGTCCTTGTAAGCCCTCTCTTTTTAAGCACACACAGATTGCAGATGCTCTTTGGAATCACTTTAAAGAGTAACCACAGTCTTATTTAAGCAGGACTAAGAAAAAGTAAAGTATACCCATACCCCACACCCCGCCTCTTGTTTACGCACACAGATTGCAGATGCTCTTTAGAATCGTCTATTTGGAGCGGTCTTAAAGAGTACCCACAGTCTATGTATTTAAGCAGGAGTAAGAAAAATGAAGTATCACCCTGTAAACCCCCTCTTTTCAAGAACACATAGATTGCAGGTGCTCTTTAGAATCTTCTAATTGTGGCGGTCTTGAAGAGTACTCAGAGTCTATGTATTTTATGAAGGAATAAGTAAAATATAGTATATCCCTGTAAACCCCATCTTTTCAAGCACACACAGGTTGCAGGTGCCCCTTATTGTGGCGGTCTTACAGAGTAACCACTATTCACCATATTTGCATTATTTGCTGGCTCCCAGCTTGCACATGTGGAAAAACAGGTAACCAGACCCCCCTGACCTTTTAAGGTCAGGGGGTCTGGTTACCTGTTTTTCCGACACTGATAACGTTCAGACAAGGAACCAGCAGATAATGCAAATATGGTGAATGTATTAAGCAGGAATAAGAAAAATAAAGTATCACTGTAACCCCCCTCTTTTCAAGCACACACAGATTGTGGGTGCTCCTTAGAATCGTCTTAATGAGTAACACCAGTCTATGGCACAGTCTATGTTTTTACATCACGAGAACACGCCTATATAATTTTGACCCCCTTGAACCCCTGTTTTATATAGATAAACTGGGGTTCACAGGGGTAAACCTTATTTTTCTTATTTCTGCTCAAAAAGATAGATTGTGGGCATTCATTGAGGCGGTTCTAACGAGAACCCACAATATATATTTTGAGTAGAAATAAGAAAAATATCACACTATTTCGTCTTAAAGTTTTCGTTTTTTCGGCGGTAAAGTTTACAATGTATTTGTATAGGCGGGTTTTCGTAATGAGTAGAAATTAGAGAAATAAAGTATACCCCTGTAAACCGCCTCTTTTTTAAGCACACACAGATTGCAGGTTCTCCTTAGAATCGTCTATATGGGGCGGTCTTAAGAGTACACAAAGTGTATGTACTGTATATAAGCAGGAATAAAAAAATAAGTATACCCCTGTAACCCGTCTCCATTTTCTATGTAAAGGGATTTTACTCGTAGGGGGTGGGGGTCATAGTTATTTTACTGTGTAAGAAAGACACAATCAAACACATTGTTAATATGACATTGCTATAATTTTATCAGTAACGACTTCATCGGGAGCATGTTGAATTAAGAATTATCAACGTGTATCTTCAAAAGTGGGTGTAAATATAACTACCTTAATTATCATGATTTAAAACACTGTCTGTTATGACCATAAAGTTTCATTGATAAAACGTACAGTTTTTGTATTCATACGCAGTAATTGGGAACCTTGTATTCTATGGAGTGGAGTCTTGGAGTGGAGTCTTTCGGAATTAGGAGTCATATTCATTTTACATGCCCTTGCTCTTGTAAGCTCAGCAGAGCATTGAATTATGGTCGTGCAAAGTCAGTCTAGTACTGACTGTCGGACGTTGTCATCATGTGGCGTATATTCTGTGGATTGGCATGATTGAATGGAGTGTTTGAGTTTGGAGTGGAGTCTTGGGTCAGAATTTGGAGTTGCATTTGTTTTGAAAATCGCATCATTATAAACCATAATGAGGCTAATAGATGAAATGCTGTGGTCATGAAACATATATAAGCTATATGGCTTATTTTCATGTAGCTTTGAGTATATCAGTAAGTATGGGTAGACAATAACAGATAGCTAACTAAATTGGCTTTCATCACATATAAGGGATTCGCTCCAATGAAACTGATGGCTGCCAGAGCCAAAAATAGAATAAAACAAGAGGGCCCAATGGCCCTATATCGCTCACCTGTGTACCAGAAAATCATTAGTGTAGGAGACCACTTGACATTGCTACATACTAAATATCTAAGCTCAGGCAAAGCAGTGTCCATGCGTATAAACCCTATTGGTTTCATTGGGCGACAGGGCTTGAGATGTAATTTCATCTCAATGTCGGGTAAAAAGTCCCACAAAATTGGAAGAGACATCTCCAAAATGACCTATACAGTGTTGACAGGGATGTAAAACCTCAAATCAAACAAAATCTGTGCCTTATGGTTTTGGAAAAGAAGATTTTTTTTTAAGTTTTTTTTTTCCAGTATAAGTCTATAGAAGCTAATGAGCCCTGGGGCTTGGCCAATTTTGACCCAGAGGGCATGGTTGGCAGGATTTATGTAGGTGACCATTTTGTGTTGCTATATACTAAATATCTAAGGTCTGTATTTCATGGTTTCAAAGAAGATGTTTGAAGCTTTTTTCCATTATAAGTTTGTTGGAGTTAAGGGGCCACAGGATTTGGCCAATTTGGACTAAATATCTAAGTTCTGTGCTCACAGTTTCTGAGAAGAAGATTTTTTAAGCTTTCTTCCATTTAGAGTCTATGGGAGCTAAGGGGCACCTGGGCGTGGCCCATTTGGACCCCAGGGACATGATTAGCAGGAAATATGTAGGTGATCACTTGCCATTGCTACATGCTAAATATCTAAGCTCTGGGCCCTATGGTTTCAGAGAAGAAGATTTTTGAGGCTTTTCTCCATTTTGAGTCTATGGGAGCTAAGGGGGTCCAAGGGTGTGGCCCATTTGGACCCGAGGGGCATGATTGGCAGGATTTATGCAGGTGACCACTTGTCATTGCCACATGCTAAATATCTAAGCTCTGGGCCCTGTGGTTTCAGAGAAGAAGATTTTTGAAGCTTTTTTCCATTATGAGTCTAGGGGAGCTAAGGGGCCCCGGGGCGTGGCCCATTTGGACCCCAGGGGCATGATTGGCAGGATTTATGTAGGTGACCACTTGCCATTGCCACATGCTAATTATCTAAGCTCTTGGACCTATGGTTTCAGAGAAAAAGATTTTTGAAGCATTTTTTCCATTATGAGTCTATAGGAGCTAAGGGGCCCCGGGGCGTGGCTAGTTTTGACCACAGGGGCATGATTGGCAGGAATTATGTAGGTGACCACTTGCTGTTACTACATGCTAAATATCTAAGCTCTGGGCCCTGCGGTTTCAGAGAAGAAGATTTCTGAAGCTTTTTTCTATTATGAGTCAATGGGAGCTAAGGGGCCCGCGGGCGTGGCCAATTTGGACCCCAGGAGCATGATTGGCAGGAATTATGTAGGTGACCACTTGCCGTTGCTACATGCTAATTACCTAAGCTCTGGGGCCTGGGGTTTCAGAGGAGAAGATTTTTGAAGCTTTTTTTCCATTTTGAGTCTATGGGAGCGAAGGGGCCCGGGGGCGTGGCCCATTTGGAACCCAGGGGCATGATTGGCAGGAATTATGTAGGTGACCACTTGCCGTTGCTATGTGCTAAATATCTAAGCTCTGGGCCCTGTGGTTTCAGGGAAGAAGATTTTTGAAGCTTTTTTCCATTATGAATCAATAGGAGCTAAGGGGCCCCAGGGCGTGGCCTGTTTGGACCCCAGGAACATGATTGGCAGGAATTATGTAGGTGACCACTTGCCGTTGCTATGTGCTAAATATCTAAGCTCTGGGCCCTGTGGTTTCAGAGAAGAAGATTTTTGAAGCTTTTTTCCATTATGAGTCTAAAGGAGCTAAGGGGCCCCAAGGCGTGGCCTGTTTGGACCCCAGGAGCATGATTGGCAGGAACTATGTAGGTGACCACTTGCCGTTGCTACATGCTAAATTTCTAAGCTCTGGGCTCTGTGGTTTCAGAGAAGAAGATTTTTGAAGTTTTTTTTTTTTTCATTATGAATCTATAGGAGCTAAGGGGCCCCGGGGCGTGGCCCATTTGGAACCCAGGGGCATGATTGGCAGGAATTATGTTGGTGACCACTTGCCGTTGCTACATGCTAAATATCTAAGCTCTGGGCCCTGTGGTTTCAGAGAAGAAGATTTTTGAACCTTTTTTTCCATTATGAGTATATAGGAGCTAAGGGGCCCAGGGGTGTGGCCAATTTCGACCCCAGGGGCATGATTGGCAGGAATTATATAGATTACCACTTGCCATTGCTACATGCTAAATATCTAAGCTCTGGGCCCTGTGGTTTCAGAGAAGAAGATTTTTGAAGCTTTTTTCCATTATGAGTCTATGGGAGCGAAGGGGCCCCGGGGCGTGGACCATTTGGAACCCAGGGGCATGATTGGCAGGAATTATGTAGTTGACCACTTGCCCTTCCTACATGCTAAATATCTAAGCTCTGGGTCCTATGGTTTCAGAGAAGAAGATTTTTGAAGCTTTTTTCCATTATGAGTCTATAGGAGCTAATGGGCCCGGGGCGTGGTCCGTTTGGACACCAGGGGCATGATTGGCAGGAATTATGTAGGTGACCACTTGCTGTTACTACATGCTAAATATATAAGCTCTGGGCCCTGTGGTTTCAGAGAAGAAGATTTTTGAAGCTTTTTTCCATTATGAGTCTATGGGAGCGAAGGGGCCCGGGGGCGTGGCCCATTTGGAACCCAGGGGCATGATTGGCAGGAATTATGTAGGTGACCACCTGCCATTGCTACATGCTAAATATATAAGCTATGGGCCATGTGGTTTCAGAGAAGAAGATTTTTGAAGCTTTTTTTCCATTATGAGTCTATGGGAGCGAAGGGGCCCCGGGGCGTGGCCCATTTGGAACCCAGGGACATGATTGGCAGGAATTATGTAGGTGACCACCTGCCATTGCTACATGCTAAATATATAAGCTCTGGGCCCTGTGGTTTTAGAGAAGAAGATTTTTGAAGCTTTTTTTCCATTATGAGTCTATGGGAGTGAAGGGGCCCCGGGGCGTGGCCCTTTTTGAACCCAGGGTCATGATTGGCAGGAATTATGTAGGTGACCACTTGCCATTGCTACATGCTAAATATCTAAGCTCTGGGCCCTGTGGTTTCAGAGAAGAAGATTTTTGAAGCTTTTTTTCCATTTTGAGTCTGTGGGAGCGAAGGGGCCCGCGGGCGTGGCCAATTTGGACCCCAGGAGCATGATTGGCAGGAATTATGTAGGTGACCACTTGCCGTTGCTACATGCTAATTACCTAAGCTCTGGGGCCTGGGGTTTCAGAGGAGAAGGTTTTTGAAGCTTTTTTCCATTTTGAGTCTATGGGAGCGAAGGGGCCCGGGGGCGTGGCCCATTTGGAACCCAGGGGCATGATTGGCAGGAATTATGTAGGTGACCACTTGCCGTTGCTATGTGCTAAATATCTAAGCTCTGGGCCCTGTGGTTTCAGGGAAGAAGATTTTTGAAGCTTTTTTCCATTATGAATCAATAGGAGCTAAGGGGCCCCAGGGCGTGGCCTGTTTGGACCCCAGGAACATGATTGGCAGGAATCATGTAGGTGACCACTTGCCGTTGCTATGTGCTAAATATCTAAGCTCTGGGCCCTGTGGTTTCAGAGAAGAAGATTTTTGAAGCTTTTTTCCATTATGAGTCTAAAGGAGCTAAGGGGCCCCAGGGCGTGGCCTGTTTGGACCCCAGGAGCATGATTGGCAGGAACTATGTAGGTGACCACTTGCCGTTGCTACATGCTAAATTTCTAAGCTCTGGGCTCTGTGGATTCAGAGAAGAAGATTTTTGAAGTTTTTTTTTCATTATGAATCTATAGGAGCTAAGGGGCCCCGGGGCGTGGCCCATTTGGAACCCAGGGGCATGATTGGCAGGAATTATGTTGGTGACCACTTGCCGTTGCTACATGCTAAATATCTAAGCTCTGGGCCCTGTGGTTTCAGAGAAGAAGATTTTTGAACCTTTTTTTCCATTATGAGTATATAGGAGCTAAGGGGCCCAGGGGTGTGGCCAATTTCGACCCCAGGGGCATGATTGGCAGGAATTATATAGGTTACCACTTGCCATTGCTACATGCTAAATATCTAAGCTCTGGGCCCTGTGGTTTCAGAAAAGAAGATTTTTGAATCTTTTTTCCATTATGAGTCTATGGGAGCGAAGGGGCCCCGGGGCGTTGGACCATTTGGAACCCAGGGGCATGATTGGCAGGAATTATGTAGTTGACCACTTGCCCTTCCTACATGCTAAATATCTAAGCTCTGGGTCCTATGGTTTCAGAGAAGAAGATTTTTGAAGTTTTTTTCCATTATGAGTCTATAGGAGCTAATGGGCCCGGGGCGTGGTCCGTTTGGAACCCAGGGGCATGATTGGCAGGAATTATGTTGGTGACCACTTGCCGTTGCTACATGCTAAATATCTAAGCTCTGGGCCCTGTGGTTTCAGAGAAGAAGATTTTTGAAGCTTTTTTCCATTATGAGTCTATGGGAGCGAAGGGGCCCGGGGGCGTGGCCCATTTGGAACCCAGGGGCATGATTGGCAGGAATTATGTAGGTGACCACCTGCCATTGCTACATGCTAAATATATAAGCTCTGGGCCCTGTGGTTTCAGAGAAGAAGATTTTTGAAGCTTTTTTTTCCATTATGAGTCTATGGGAGCGAAGGGGCCCCGGGGCGTGGCCCATTTGGAACCCAGGGACATGATTGGCAGGAATCATGTAGGTGACCACCTGCCATTGCTACATGCTAAATATCTAAGCTCTGGGCCCTGTGGTTTCAGAGAATAAGATTTTTGAAGCTTTTTTTCCATTATGAGTCTATGGGAGCGAAGGGGCCCCGGGGCGTGGCCCATTTGGAACCCAGGGACATGATTGGCAGGAATTATGTAGGTGACCACCTGCCATTGCTACATGCTAAATATATAAGCTCTGGGCCCTGTGGTTTTAGAGAAGAAGATTTTTGAAGCTTTTTTCCATTATGGGTCTATGGGAGCGAAGGGGCCCAGGGGCATAGCCCTTTTTGAACCCAGGGGCATGATTGGCAGGAATTATGTAGGTGACCACTTGCCATTGCTACATGCTAAATATCTAAGCTCTGGGCCCAGTGGTTTCAGAGAAGAAGATTTTTGAAGCTTTTTTTCCATTATTAGTCTATGGGAGCGAAGGGGCCCTAGGGTGTGGCCCATTTGGCACCGAGGGGCATGATTGGCAGGAATTATGTAGTTGACCACTTGCTCTTGCTACATGCTTAATATCTAAGCCCTGGGCCATGTGGTTTCAGAGAAGAAGATTTTTAAATGTTTTCCCATAATAAGTCTATGGGAGCTATATGTTGCCATGGCAACCAGAATTCCAATCTGATCAGCCCAAAAACCTTATGCAGCCTTTCCCCCTACCTGATGATGATTCACATGAAATTTGATCAAGATTGGCCATGGGGTATTGGAGATATACTTATTTGAAATTGTTTACGGACGCACGGACGGACGGACGTACGGACGGACACACGGACGCACGCACGACGGACGACGGACAAAAAGTGATCCCAAAAGCTCACCTCGTCACTACGTGACAGGTGAGCTAACAAGAGGCCCATGGGCCACTACGCTCACCAGAGGTCATGTGGTTTATACCATATACAGGCAAGGTGCTCATCTTGGTCATGTGACAACAATACCACGTATAATGTTTAATTTCCTCACACCCATAGAGGCTTTTCATGTAATTTGGTTTCAATCAGCATAGCTCTTTTACTGGAGAAGAAGATAAAAATACTGAATCTGAGCCATCCTTGACAAAGGTCGGTAAATGATCTTGACCTTCGGAACTGATAAACTTCCATTCAGCTGAGTGCAAATATCATTTCTGATGCTACACGCTACCATGCAATCAGGAAAAAAACACGCTTTTGTTGTTGTTTTTTTCCATACAAATGTCTAAGTGACCAAATTTGACCTTGACGTAAAATATGTCGGTGCCAATCAAAGGTCATTTGAACAAACATGGTCGGGCCCGAGTCCCCGATGCTGCATACAAAGTTTCAAGAACATTCGCCATTCGGTTCTTGAGAAGAAGATTTTTAAAGGTTTTTACTATACATGGACATGGCGGCCATATTGGTCATGTGACCTCGTCCTCGCGAACAAACTTTCGTTCCCCCTTCCAACAGAGGTTCCACATGTAATTTGGTTTCAATTGGTCAAGTAGTTTAAGTGAAGAAGGAGATAAAAGTACTGAATCTGAGCCAACCTGGACAAAGGTCGGTAAATGACCTTGACCTTCAAAACTGATAAACTTCCATTCAGCCGAGTGCAAATATCATTTCTGATGCCACTAGCTACCATGCAATCAGAAACAAATCCACGGTTTTGCCTTTTTTTCCATACAAATGTCTAAGTGACCAAATTTGACGTGGACGTAAAACAGGTCAAGGTCAACCAAAGGTCATCAATTGAACAAACTTGGTAGGGCCCGAGTCTCCGATGCTGCATACAAAGTTTCAAGAACATCGGCCATTTGGTTTTTGAGAAGAATATTTTTAAAGGTTTTTACCATATATGGGCATGGCGGCCATAATGGTCATGTGACCCAGTTCTCACGAACAAACTTTCGTTCCCCATTCCAACAGAGGCTCCACATGTAATTTGGTTTCAATTGGCCAAATAGTTTCAGAGAAGATGTTGTTTGAAAATATTGACGACGCAGACGCAGACGACGACGACGGACCATTGCCTATACTATAAGCTCCCCTAGAGCCTTCGGCTCTGTTGAGCTAAAAATCTTTAAATGACCATTCTTCCGATACCCTTATTTTGTTTAAACCTTACTGGATTGTTGCTAGGTGACCCCTTAAACAGTTCTACATCAATGAAGCAGATGGCCACAAGAATTAAATGAAGAAAAAAATCTTTGACACATAAGATGACAATCACAACACTTGTCATCTGCTTGTTTTCTAGTGGTAAGTATAAAAAGTCATTGTTGCAAACAGTGTCGGCCCAGATCAGAGTGCACCTACAGACTGATGTGAACTTTTTCCTGTATCCAAAATTAAATAAGAAAGTTCAGAAGAATAAATTGCAGACAACATGAAGAGACATTTTTAGTTGAATTTTGTCATTGCATCTTAACCCTTGTCCTGCTGAATATTCATATATGCCACACCCACTACCGATTATCAACCAATCAGATTACTTGATGCAAATTATTGCAACAAATTCACAATCTGAATGGTAAACAATGTAGATCCTGATCAGATGGCTTCGTCTGAAGCCATCTGATCTGGATCTGCATTGTTTCAAAGATAAGGCATATCCGGGATTAGCAGGACAAGGGTTAAGAGCCAAATGAGAAATTCGCTTACACCATTGGGCATATTCCATTCAAACTTCACAAAAAACGTTGCCCAGATGACCGAAATTATTGAGTTGAAATGAAATCTCAAGCCCTATCCCCAAAAGACACTAACATTGTAATGATGGTCTGACTCTGCCTGGTTAGGTTTAGCCCTACTAAGCGGATTGCCGGTACTCAAATGTTTAGTTGTTTCCAGCTCTGTGCGGAAGTACCGAGCAGCCCAATCAATTTCTTCATGACCAATGGGAGGAGGCACCAGAGTGAAAGTGGTAGCAAGCTTTTGCAGTCTATTCAACCATGGGCGGGCTTGGACTGAATGGGGCTGGAGAACTTTGAAACTACACTTAATCCTTCGCCATCTATACTGTCCTGCAGTTAGACAGAATGACAATGTACTAAACATGAGATACAATGAACTGAACTGTTGTTCTTAGTTCTATAATGGGACATCAACTAGCAGTATATGAAGAAGCCCCACCCCCGCCCATCGGGGCTTGTGGAAATAGATTGGGCGCCATGATGCTTCCAAACAAAGCTGAAATCGATCGCACATGAGTACTGGTAAACCGCTTAAACCTCCAGCCCAGGAATGGTAGTGCGAGTCGGACCATCCATGCATATAAACCTTATTGGTTTCATTGGATGGCAGTGCTTGAGATGTTATTTCATCTCAATGCCGGGTAATAGTAGCACAAAACTGGAGGCGACGTTTCAAAAATTACCTTTATAGTGTTGATGGGGACCTTAAACCTCAATTTAAACAAACAAAATGTAGAAGGGGGCAACGCTCCATTTTGGCTCGTGAGGAGCTGGAACTCAGGGATCGGGAGATAGACATTTTCTCCAATACGAATGACCTGTTTGTGTGCACTGTCGTTTTTTTAGCTCAGAGGAGGACGAAGTGCTCAAGGTGAGCTATTGTGATCGGTCTTTGTCCATCGTCCGTGCGTGTGTGTGTGCGTCCGTCCGTCCATCCGTCGTCAACTTTTGCTTTAAACGACTCCTCCAAAACTGCTGAACAGATTTTGAAATAATGTTCCTTGGGTGACCCCCTACCAAAATTGCTCAAATCATTCCGCTCGGGTGATCAAGAGCTAAAAATAGAAAAAAAATTAAACGACTTCTCCTCCTTAACCAATGCATGGATTTTGCATTAATTTCACAGGAAGATTCTTTTGATGCCCCTCTATCGAAATTGCTCAAATTGTTCCGCTTGGGTGAACAAGATGGCCACCAGAGCTAAAAATAAAAAAAAACCTTGAAACGACTTCTCCTCCTTAACCACTGCATGGATTTTGCAATAATTTCACAGGAAGGTTCCTTGGGTGACCCTCTACAAAAATTGCTGAAACCGTTCTGCTCGGATGAACAAGCTGGCCACCAGAGCTAAAATAGAAAAACCTTTAAATGACTTCTTCTCCTTAAACAGACGATGGATTTCAAAATAATTTTACAGTAATGTTTCTTGGGTGACCCTCAACCAAAATTGCTCAAACTGTCCCGCTCGGATGGACAAGATGGCCGCCAGAGCTATAAAAAGAAAAACCTTTAAAGGACTTCTCCTCCTTAACCAGTACATGGACTTTAAAATAGATTCTTGGGTGAACCTTTACTAAAATTGCTACCGTTTTGCTCGGATGAACAAGATGGCCACCAGAGCTAAAAATAGAAAAACCTTTAAATGACTTCTCCTTTACCAGTGGATTGATTTCAAAATAATTTATCATGAATGTTTTTGGGTGACCCTCAACAAAACTTACTCAAACTGTCCCGCTTGGATGAACAAGATGGCCACCAGAACTAAAAAAGAACAAGATGTGTTTGTGAAACACTGATGTCCCCGGACAGGGCCTGTTGAATATGAAAGCAGTATCACTAATCAATCGAAAGGTATGGCCACTGTTCAAGTCTTAAAAAGGCAGGTCAAGGTCACAAGGTAAACAATTATAGGATCGTTGGAAAGGTCTTGTGACATAGAATGCACATGTAAAATATGAAAGCCCTGTCACTAACCAATCGAAAGTAATGACCAATTTTAAAGTTTTAAAAACGTAGGTCAAACGTCAAGGTCATGAGGTCAAAAATTGACCCTATGGGTTTTAAAATGTTTGCTCTTTTAATTGGGATCTTGTAAACAACAATAATAATGCTGGAGTACACGTTTATAAAGCAATTATTGACAGCACCTGACCTGACAGATGACGTCCAACGGACATTGAGACCAACCACAATAGGTCACCTTCAGCTAATAAGAGCAAAGGGATGAAAACAAAAACGTAACCCCAAAATTCGGCTCCAAAATTTCGCTCCAAACTCCACTCCATAGAATACACAGTGCCAGTTATGATCAGATTATCGGGTCATTCATTTTGATAAAGAGATGCATCTGTGTTGATAGCAGTGAGTGAGTGTTTCAGTTTTACGTCCCACCAAGAGCTAAGGTCATACGGAGACGGGACCTCGGTTTAAAGACTCATCCGAAAGTCTGGAGAAGCCCCGGATCGAACCTGCGACCCCTGGTTTACAGGGCGAGTAGCGTAACCACTCGACCACGGAGGCTTCTATGTTGATAGCAGAATATACTATTTATCATTGGATCTTTAATTAGACAGGAACTACATTTTGAGCGGAGTTTTACATGAATCCACATGAATCCGAAGAGGTTCTAACGAGTACCCACAATCCTTGTTTTAGAAGAGAAATAAGGAGAATCAAGTATGCCCTGCAGACCCTATTTTTTCTCTGAAAAAGTGGGTATATGGGGGTGTCATTACGATATTACACCTGCGCGAAGTAGTGCATTTTTTCAGCTCTTCAAAATGCCTACTTTTCTGATGAAAATCCGTGATATTTTCCCGATTTATACTGCAAACACAGGGTTTGAGTACTCGTTAGGACCGCCTCACTGAGGCGGTTCTAACGAGTACCCACAACCTATGTCTTGGAGCAGAAATTAAACAAAATAATGTATACCCCCATAAACCCCAGTTTTTTCTGTAAAAAGTTGGGTTTAGGGGGAGTTCATTTCACGGACTTGTTCATGTGATGTTAATTACATAGGCTTGTTGACCTTATGGGTCTTAAAATGTTGGCTCTTTTAATTGAGATCTTGTAAACCACAAGAATGATGCTGGAATACATGTTTGTACAAAGCAATTATGAGTTGCCACATTTACTCAGATTACCGGGTCATTCATACTAGGTTTAGTTTCTCTTTCAGCAGACATAACACAGCTGTGTTGATATAAAACAGAATTTACTATTTATCAATGGTTTCATGACCTATAATCTTTGATTAGGCAGGAACTACATTTTTGCGCGGAAGATTTCAGTAATCCTGAGGCATATCCAAAAGCGATAGCTATTATGCTTCTAAAAACCACTCAATAGATGGTGGATGAGAAGGGCCATCGAGCGATGACTTAAGTCGGTGAATATTCACCGACTAAAAATGATGTAAACTAAAATAAAAAATAAAACGATCATTAGCGTAGGCTCAAGAAACGCTAAGTTGTTAAACACAGCATGACTAGTCCGACGAAAATGATCTATTTATCATGTGTTTGTTTGTGCGTGTGCGTGTGTGTGTGTGGGGGGGGGGAGTGTCGTCTGCTACTTATTCCTACAGAATGGTGTGGTGTATAGTAGTGCTTCTCATCTCAAGATGGTAATAACATTGAATAATATTTATCCCGACCAATCGAAGACACAATCTGTGTAAAATTCATCATCGGGTCTCTGTTGGTAGCAGGATCTCATTGTTGCGAGATGGAATAGGAAACCTCTCTGGTGCTTATGCACATCTAAATTATTTTAGTAGGTATATGGTAGGGCGGTGCGAGTGAAATATTTTAGGTGAAATATGGTAGGCAAAATGTGCTGCTCCATGCACAAGTCATACACATATCATACGATGTATGCATGAGTGGTTTGTGGAGATCTGTTTTTACAATACAGGGGGCCGCTATAAGGCTGAGTTCTATAAAATTTTCCTAAAAATCGCCAACCCCCAAATTGTGCCATATATGATTTTCATTCTCGTCACGTGTTGTGTGGGTGTTCGTTTTGACAGGAGTCATGACATTGATTTATAGGGTCGTTTCATCATTTTTTCCTATGGGAAATATACTATTTGAATGCAAATCCATTATCTACTCGATTTTTGCTATCTAGCTTCAATTGTGGACGGTATCTCCACCTCGCCACGATTTTAGCAAGCTAATATGAGTATGCATGATTTTCCGGTAGTATTCATAGATATAAAAACCCTGAGAAAAACGAACACTTTAGCAGCAGGTCAAGTTGTAACGAATACCCACAACATTGAGACGGGAAAGTGAAAGTATATTGAAAGGTATGTTAAATCTATGTTTAGTATTATTTTTGTATGAACATGCTTGTAGGTTTTGGAGGGGTTTACTTCTAGTATACCCAAACTTTCTGAAGCCTATTCTGAATTCACTGTTGAAGCCTGTAGTGATTAGGCTACTAGCTTTGCCAGCTAGAGGTGGCAGGATCGATCCCAGGCTTCTCCAGTAGTTGAATGAGTCTTTCTAACTGAGGTCCTGTCTCATTCTGACCCTAGATGTTGGTGAGACGTAAAGTTTGGACACCTGCTCATTCTAGATTCATCTAGGCTTTTAGACCCCTTTTGTAGAATGTAATTAATAAACGCCGGGTCACTTGTTTGATCCATGACTTTTGACTAGCTGTGATTAGAAAACCGTGGTCCCGTCTCTATATGATATTAGGTGTAGAGGGGACGTAAACATAAGACGGGTTTAACCATATCTTCATCATCAGGGCAAACTCTTACAAGAGCCTGTCGGGTTATCCGTGATGATGAACCGTAATGAATTTTATTTTACAAGCGTGTTCATGTTGAGTAGAAATAATTTTGTTCAAGAAGAATTATAAGTTCATTTTGTAATGATGCCGTTTTTGTCTGATAACTCAGTTTGTGCATGTATGTACATATAAAGAACGTGATGATGATAAGTGGGAGTATTTGGTCGCCACACGTCATAACGGCCTGAGCGGCGGGGATGACGTCAGCTGCGTCATCGGCGTCGCGAGGACGGTTGTGACGGGGTGCCTACCAAATACAGAGAGAATTTACGGCAAACAGTGTTGGCCCTTATGAGACACTAACAAATGTTGTGGATTATAGATGAAAATCTTTTCTGTTTGTAGTTTCTATATGTTGTTAAGTCTATATGTTGTTAATGTAATGAATTTGTGAATAGCTATATTTGTGAGCCGTGTCGCGGAGAAGGATATGAAATAGAGTTTGTTATGTTTCCTGTAATTGGCGGCTGATCAGGTACCGCAAAGGCGTGGTCTGTTCAATTGCCTCTTACTTGTGATAATGTAGTGAGCACAAATTTGATGAGTATTATGCTCAGTAGCAGTGAGCAGTAATTGATTTCTGTAGTGCTCAGTAGGGAAACATGAACTTTGAGTATTATTGTGTCAAGCGCTGGGTGCTGATAATTTGATGCACTGTCAAATTGAGTTCTGCTGTACGGTTATTTGTCACATGCACTAATCAGCCTGTGTGTCTGGTCGGCGCAAGCGCAATGACGGTATATGCATGAACATATTCTTACTTCTCCGGGAGGGGGATCATGGTATAGCATGTATGTTTTATGAACTGTATCTTAGTCCAATTATCGTAATTTGCAGGCACAACAATGTGTGGTGACCTGCTGCTCCCTGCCATATAGCAGCAGGTACTGGTACGACGCTGTGGGTTAGGGTCCAGCAAGGGCGGACGAACCAATATAAACAGCTCGTAACATTATGAAACGAATGTGAGACCATTCAAATGGAAGAGGTCCAATAAATAACCTGCAGGCGATTCAGGCGAATCAAGCTAGTGCGCGACCGCCAAATAGTACATATCAACCTGTGGTCGGCAACAATGTCGACAGACTAGTTTACACTAGTTCGCGAGAGGGAGATTCACGCGAGAGGGGGATTCACCCTAAGTTATAAACTGGCCAGTCGCGTCTTGTGTTGTTTCTTTTTTTTTTTGTTTTTGTTATTGTTTTGTTGTTTGCTTCTGTAGGCATTCACGTCACCCGTTCCGAGCACAGAACATTGTTTTGCCCTCGGGGCGGACGTCGTGGGTTGGCTACAGAAGCAACAAATTGTGATGTTTTGTGTTAGTAAGTGTTGTATATAGATACTGTAAATAATTCATGTCATTCATTTGATATCTTTCTTGTGCCTTACCCCACAGCTGCCCGTACCCTGTCAGAGATCACGCTCGGTTGTCTTGTCAGCATGGGGGTTTGCGGGACGCCGTAAACCCACATGTAACACTCATCTCCCTTTTATTACGAAAACACGCCTATACAAATACATTGACTATTTTACCGCCGTAAAATCGAAAATTTTATGATGAAAAATTGTGATATTTTTCTTATTTCTGTTCAAAATATAGATTGTGGGTACTCGTTAGAACCGCCTCGATGAGGCGGTTCTAACGAGTACCCACAATCTATACATTAGAGCAGAAATAAGAAAAATTAGGGTTACCCCTGTAAACCCAAGTTTTACTATATAAAAGTGGGGTTCAAGGGTGTCAAAATTATATAGGCGTGTTTTCTTGATGCAGGCTAATTAAACAGACCCAGACCAGACTGCATGTATTCGCAAACTGATGCCAGTCTTTGTTGATTGCACATAAGGTCCTAATATTGAGCCGAAACCCATGATTTTGTTTTTGCGTGCTTTGACAGTCCAATTCAGATCAGACTGCACTCGATCGTATTACACTATCCGAGAGCATCAATTATGAGATTTTCTTTCATCTTTTGTTACTACATAATGTTAGTATAAAATTGTCTTTCATTGTTTTTCACATATATTTAAATCAAGTAGATGATCAGTTTAGCATGTAAGTAATTAGCCAGGGTGGTCTAAACAACACATTATTAAAGACAAACAAGAGTCCAGTAAATACTTCTTATTATTATCTAGTTAAAACAAATCTATGAGAAATAAAAACTGTTTCTGAAGCCAAATAATCAATATCCAAACAATGTCTGATACCATTAAAACCAAGATTCATATTTGGCCTAACCAGCTTAGCCAGATCCAGAATCTGCCTAGCCAAATAGGAATTCTTATTTGGACTAAACAGATCCGGAAGCTGGCTAGGCCAAATAGGAATTCCTATTTGGCCTAGCCAGATTCCGGATCTGGCTAAATTCCTATTTGGACTACGACATATATATGTATATGTTTATATATAATATTCTTATGGCGGCCGAGTTGGTTAGGGGCGAGATTGTAGGGGCCGAATTTTGCTTTTTTTATTTTTTTGGAAGTGAGGTTTACGTCCCCGTCAACACTTTGTATGCCATTTTGGGCATGGTGTCGGCCGGTAGCTAAGGATAAGTTACTAAGGATAAGTTATCCTTAGGCTGACGTGACAGGGCGATGATGCTACTTAAATATTTGCCTCTTCATCACTCTGTCCTGTTAAAGCTGAATAAAAGTTATACAGTGGGAATTAGTTTTACCTTGGAAAATGGACGAAACGACTAGAGGATTAACGACCAGGGAGGAAACGTCTTGGGGGCGAAACGACTAGGGCAGGAAATAATTATTGTTTTTGGGCGAAACGACTCGGATTCACAACTAGCACCACTTTACCTGGGCAGGCTTAGATCCTCTGAGTGGTTTACCAGTACTCGTGTGCGGTCGGTTTCAGCTCTGTTTGGAAGCATCATGCATCAAGCCCCAATGAGCGGAGGCCGCCGACTTTGCTAGGGGTCGAGTTTCTTTGTTATGGGTCGAGATGTCCGCGTACCGGTTTTTATGATTTGGCGGAAAGAGCCAAAATGTAACGGGAGTATCAAAGGGGAAATCAGAATCAGAATTGTTACTGGTGACACGTCAAATGACATCCATACACCAGAACCTGTGATGTGGGAAGTTAGTCCCTAGCTCTAACCAAAGAGGTAAATTTAGCTACACAATCATCAGCATCTTCAGCTGTCGAAATAATCGAATCGGGAAGGGCATTCCAATCTCTAATGGTTCGGGGGAAGTATGATTCTTTATAAATGTCAGTTTTTGCAGTAAGGGTCTGAAACGCCAACGAATGGTGATTTATACAGTGTCTAGCTGGGGGAACAAGGTCATCTGTTGGAATGCTGGCAGAGCATTTAGACCTTTGTATAAAAGGATCAGCCTACTGTCTTTTCTCCTTTTCTTGAGAGATTCCCATTTTAATTTTCCAAGTATTTCAGTCATGCTCCCAGTCTCAAAGCAGTAATTGCCTGTTACAAATCCAGCAGCTCTATTCTGAGCTTTCTCAATTTCATCGTTAAGGACCACTCCACTGGGGTCCCAGATACAACTACCATATTCCAAGATTGGGCGAACAAGAACTTTATATGCTGCCTCTTTTACATCTTGAGGGCACTGATGAAGATTTCGCCTCAGGAAACCAAGCGTTCTATTTGCCTTAATACACATGTTACTGATATGAGTATTCCATCTCAAGTTGTGTGAGATTGTCACTCCAAGGTATTTAAGGGAGTCCACATTCTCGAGGACCGTTCCTCTAAGGTGTAAGAAGCCTCAACTTTATTAGATCTCTTCCTAGTTATCTGCATAATATTGCATTTAACTGGCGGAAATCTCATGCCCCGTTTTCGGGCCCAAGATCCTAATTTTTCTATGTCAGCCTGAAGTTTCAATGAGTCACCTGTATCTCTAACTTCCCGGTTACAAATACAGTTGTCTGCGAACAGTCTTATTTCTGAGTCAATGTCAGTGGAAATTTCATTGTTGTACAGGGAGAACAATAGTGGACCAAGAACAGACCCTTGCGGAACTCCAGACAAACTGGAGCCCACTCTGAAGATTCACCATTAACAACAACGCGCTGTTTTCTGTAGCAAAGAAAGGAATCTATCCATTTGGGGGTCCCCCCCCCCCAATTCCGTAACCAAATAACTAAGATTTAAGTAGTTCATGAAGAGGGGTGTCAAAAGCCTTCTGTCCCCCTGTCCCCCTTTGTCCAAGATTTTTGCCCAGTCATTAATAACTGTGCTCAGCTGAGTTTCACAACTATGCTTTTTTTTTAAATGCACGTTGTCTGTCTGACAAAAGTTTATGTTCGTCCAAATGGGCCATGATGTTTGAGCAGACTATATGTTCGAGCAATCTACACTGAACACAATTCAGAGACACAGGGCGATAATTACGGGCAAGAGCCCTATCTCCTTTTTTGAAGAGTGGACAGATATTTGCTAAGAGCCATTCTTTGAGGATTTCATCCGTATCAAAAGACTGTTGAAACAAGTGTACAAAAACTGGACCTAACTCATTTGCTAGTTCCTTCAGGACTTTAGGATGAAGCTCATCAGGTCATAAGGACTTACGGGGGTTTGAAGTAACATTGAAGTAACTTGATCACCCCTGCAGCTGTCACAACAATATTATTCATGAGTGGGGCCGATCTTCCAGTCAATGGAACCTCCATGACCTCAGTTTTATTAAACGCATCATTGAATTGACCAACTAATTCCTCTGCCCTTTCAGAGTCTGATTCAGCAACCCCGTTCCCTCCTCTTTTATTAAGGGGCGGGATACCTTGCCTGTCTTTCTTCTGGCTATTGATATATCTGTAGAAGTCTCTGGGATTTGCTTTTACATCACCTACCACGTTATTCACATACAAATCATGATGTTTTTTTGTTTTTTTTTTATATCAGTCTTGATTTCACGTCTCAAGTTTTCAAATTTTGACCGGAGTTTACCACTTCCCGTCCTTTTTGCCTTTGCATGAATCTTATTCCTTCTCCGAATTTTTCTTCTTATCTCTGGAGTGATCCAGGGAATAGAAGATACAGACCTACTAGTTTTTGAGGGAATATGATTTTCGGCCGAAGTATGAATGAAAGAAGTTATCAAATCAAAGTTCTCCTGTACAGACCGAGCATCTGAATGACCATTGAAGTATTTCTCCTTTGCAATCTGAGTGCATCCTTCCTCATAGTTTCATAGTCACCTTTCTGATATGAGTACACCTTCCTCCGAGGTTTCTTTATTGGTGAAATGTGATTTTTTTCTGATCTGAACCACAGCTATATGTGGCAGTCGAGTTCTTGGTAAATTTTGTGTCTACCTTTGTCTCAAACGTCAGACAGCCTCAAACGTCAGACAGCATCAGCAACTCATCCATTGTTGCATTCTTTTAAATGAGGTCCTGCTATTTTAAACTGAGACCAGTTGATTAGTCATGATAATTCGGTTGGACCAACTGATTTTTGCAGTTTGATATAGGGGGATTTGCGAGCACCAAAGGCGCAAAGCCTTCCAAAGAGGGGCTCGGGGACAAGCTCCCAGGAAAGGCTAGAAAATGGTGCATTCTGAGAGCTTTTGAACACTTTTCTGTATATTCTTTAGGCTCCTGTTCAAGCATAAATAACTAATAAATATTTTTAAAAACATTTCCTTAGGAAGATGCCTTCAAACTAATGCTCTAGTATTTTGTAACTCCGGCCCCCACCTAAGGGAATGGGTTGGGGATAGCGAGGCTAATGTGCGGGGTAGTTACCTCTGTGTTCCCCTTCAATGCCGGGTTAATGCAGATGTTTGGATAGTATGCAAACATACCCCAATGGAATTAACTATTATAAACAGCGGGGCAATGACATTCAGGAGGTCCCCGCAGTGCAGGGTTTCTAGCAGGGCTTGAAAAGTCACTATTTCCATATGGAGGGGGGGGGGGGGTCAGTGGTTACAAATGACTGGTGCATAACACCTAGCCAGTGCACCCCCAACCCCCAGGTGTATAATGCAACAGCACAAAAGCATATCTTACCATTTATGTCCAGTCAGATAGATAGATGCTCGGACTTCTTTATAGCAAGATTCAGACTTGCCTACCCTTGCGATTTGGTCGTAAGGTTTACTATTTTTATGTCTAAATTAAGACCTTACGATCGCGGACGAATTCCGTACGATTTTCGGTGTTTTTAGAAAATCGGCAGTTCGGCGTATTATTGCGGTTTGGTTCGGTAAAGCAGGCTCTTATATCGGAACAAGATAAGAGTTACCGTACTTGGCTCACTCTCGTGACGAAAAAAGTTAAATTTCATTTGCTAACAATAGGAAAGGCATCCAATCACGGCACATTTAACAAATATTTTTTTTTTTTGTATCAGCGACAAGATGGATGCCTCCACCGTCTATTAAACTGCTACACAGACCATGTATTATTGAACAGAGGACTGTAGAAAACCAATTTTACCAGGGCGAAAACGGCCTGGTAACTGTATCGCTCAGATGCTTTTCAAAATCCAAGCGCTTGCAGTGTGTGTATAAATAAAACGGGTTTCCCAAGCAGGTGCGATAAATCTGTTATACTCCAACTTACCCAATTGGAAGGTCGGCGGGGAGCACGACCGTTGTAGTTGAAGTCCAGAGGCAAAGAGAGCGAGCCACGTTGTTCTGGTCAAGTCCACGAGAAACTCATGCAGCCAAGTCTGACGTAGCTTTCGATATCCTCCGGAAATGCCCGAGCGTCGTCATTGGTTGTGTTGTTGTTGTTGTCCTACCTAAAGGCGTATCACTCACCCCCTTTCATAAAATAGTATTTTGCTAAGATTTCCAAATGAAGCATCACTATTTGTATATTTAATAACTTAAATATCTGGATGCTGAAGAGTAGTGTTGTATTGAATAGGACTACTCCGGAAATCCATCACCAGTGGCAACCAGTATGTTTACTCACGTGACCTAGCGACAAGCCTTTCAAACTGGCCTGCTTATCAGCATGTGTTTGCTATAATTATTAGGCATAGAAAGTGATTCATATCAGTATTAATGTCTAATTTATGTTTATTATAGAATCATTTGTGGTTAAATATTATAATTTGCTGCTCTGAAAAGTATATTTATACATGTAGTTATTATGTTTGGTGGGTTGAAAAAAAGTTAATATTGAAAAATTACAGAACAGCGACCTCAGATTCGGTTACAGTATATATAAAAATAAAAATAAAGATCAGTCAGGAACTACGGAACCCGGGAAGGGAGATGATTTTTTTTTATTTTATAAGTTGTGCGCACAAGATAATATCTTGTGCGGACAAGATATTATGTTGTGCGGACAAGATATTATCTTGTGCAGACAAGATAATATCTTGTCGGCACAACATAATATCTTGTCCGCACAAGATATCATCTTGTGCGGACAACATATTATCTTGTGCAGACAAGATATCTTGTCCGCACAAGATATTAATTTGTGCGAACAAGATATTATATCTTGTCCGCACAAGATAATATCTTGTCTGCACAACATAGATCTTGTGCGCACAAGATATTATCTTGTCTGCACAAGATATTATCTTGTCCGCACAAGATAATATCTTGTCCGCACAAGATAACATCTTGTCCGCAAAAGATAATATCTTGTCCGCACAACTTCCTAAGATCTATGTTGTGCAAACAAGATAATATGTTGTGCGAACAAGATAATATCTTGTGCGCACAAGATAATATGTTATCCGAACAAGACAATATCTTGTCCGCTCAAGATATTATCTTGTTCGCACAACATAATAAAAATAAAAAATCATGTCCCTTCCCGGGTTCCGTATGGAACAGATACAATCAGATCCAAAGCTCAACCTAAATATTAAAAGGGAAAGAACATAGCCCCAGATAAGAGGGGATATCCACATGTTATTTTTTTTATTTTTACACTTAAACAAATGTTGTGGAAGAAGCACCTCACCAAGGGGGTGGGGTGGGGTGCCCATATATATAGATTTATATATATATAAATCAGCATGATTTGTTTGTGAATCACTCAGTAGGTGATGTAAAGGCAAATCCAAGAGGTTCTTCTGTCGTGGTTTATTTTTGTTATGGTTTGTCTTTGGGTGATTGTGGCGCTTATATCATTTTTTTTTGGATGGCCTGTTGGCCGTTTTGTCGGGTGGGGCTGTCCTTTTGGCTTTCCGCTGTTGGTGTTTCCGTTGGGGTCTATTGTTTCATGTTTGTGGTTCTTTCCCTTTGGTGTCTCTGATGGAAGCTGTGGGTTGATTATATCGATTCCTGATCATTGTTTCCACCTCTATTTTTCTACAATTATATAAATAGTCAGAAGAAAGACAGACAAGGTATCCCACCCTTTAATAAAAGAGGGTGGAGCGGGGTTGCTGAATCAGACTCTGAAAGGACAGCGAAACTAGTTTGTCAATTCAATGATGCGTTTAATAAAACTGAGTTCACGGAGGTTCCATTGACAAGAAGATCGGCCCAATTAATGGATACTATTGTTGTGTCATCGGCAGGAGTGGTAAAGTTACTTAAAGGCTCAAACCCCACTAAAACTTTAGGACCTGGTGAGCTACATCCTAGATTCCTGAAGGAACTAGCAAAAGAGTTAGATCCAGTTTTTGTCCACCTGTTTTAGCAGTCTCTTGATACTAGTGAAATCCCCAAAGAATGGCACTTAGCGAACATTTGCCCACTCTTCAAAAAAGGAGATAGGGTTCTTAATCATAATTATCACCCTATGTCTCTAACTTGTGTTCTGTGTAAATTGCTTGAACATCATGGCCCACTTGGATAAACATAAACTTTTGTGAGACAGATAACATGCATTAAGGAAAAGGCATAGTTGTGAAACTCAGTTGAGAACAACTACTAATGATCGGCAAAACTCTTGGACAAAGGGGGACAGGTAGACACATTTGTTCTGGGCTTCGAGAAAGCTTTTGACACCACACCACATGTACTACTTAAATCTAAGTTATTTGGTTATCGCATTTGGGGAAATACTCTGATATGGATAGATTTCTTTTTTTTTGCTACAGAAAACCGCGTTGTTGTTAATGGTGAATCTTCAGAGTGGGCACCAGTTTTGTCTGGAGTCCCACAAGGGACTGTTCTTGGTCCACTGTTATTCTCCCTGTACATCAATGGTGTTTCCACTGACACTGACTTAGCAATGAGACTGTTCGCAGACGATTGTGTTTGCTACTAGAAAATTAGAGATCCAGATGAGTCACTGAAACTTCGAAATGATATAGATAAATTAGGATGTTGGGCCGAAAATGGAACATGAGATTTCAGCCCTTTAAATGCAATATTATGCATATAACTAGGAAGAGAATAAATAAAATTGAGGCTTCTTACACCTCAGAGGGAACAGTCCTCGAAAACTTGCATTCTATTTAATACCTTGGTGTGACACTCACACACACTTTGAGATTGAATACACATATTAGCAACATGTGTACTAAGGCAAATAGAACGCTTGGTTTCCTGAGGCGAAATCTTCATCAGTGTCCTCATGATGTAAAAGAGGTAGCTTATAATGTTCTTGTTCGCCCAATCTTGGAGTACGGTAGTTGTATCTAGGACCCCTGCGAGGTGGTCCTTAATGAAGCAATTGAAAAAATCAGAATAGAGCTACAAGATTTGTAACAAGCAATTACTGTTTTGAAACTGGGAGCATGACTGGACTACTAGGAAAATTAAGATGAGAGGTTCTCAAGAAAAAGAGAAAACAGTAGGCTCATACTTCTATACAAAGGTCTTAGAGGTGCTGCCAGCATTCAACAGATGACCTTGTTCCCGAAGCTAGGCACTGAAGAAATCATCATTTATTGGAGTTTCAGATCCTTACTGCAAAAACTGACATTTATAAAGAATCATACTTCCCCCGAAATATTAGAGATTGGAATGCCCTTCCCGATTTGATTATTTCAGCAGCTGAAGATGCAGGGGATTGTGTATCTAAGTTTACCTCTTTATTGAGAGCTAGGGACTAACTCACCATCACAGGTCCTGGTGTATGAATGTCATTTAACGTGTCACCAGTAACATGTCTGATTCTTAATAAAGGAGTAGCCATTCCTATTCGCCGTACACTTTTTTTACTATATTCCGTACAGCTATCTGGTTGTAAACAACTAAACGCCGTACACATGGATTTTAAGTTTTAATAAATACGCTTAGTGCATGATAAAATCATGACCAGTGAAAGTTTTCATATACTACCCATTATAAACGGAAACAGTTAAAAGAAAGTTTAAGCGGAAATAAATCAAGAAATTATAAAATCTGAAACCGATTTTCGAAAATGCTGGTCTTCACCCAGTACCAAGCATCGATAAACTTGTGTTCTTGACTTTAAATCGAAACATACAACTTCGAAAAACGCATAAAATGTTGCAGAAATCCCTGTTATTTCAAGGAAACCTGCACTTGCAGAAAATAGATCAGGAATAAAGGCTACACTCACTGTGTCCCATGCTTACTTTCTCTTTGTATCGATTCACCGGGATTCTATTTCCGGTGTCGATGATAGATGGTGGCCTCTGAGAAGGAGAACACATGGGGAAAAGAAAAGCTACATCGGTTTGAAGTATAACCATTACGTTTGTTACGTTTTTATTGTATGTCAATTTATTTTGACCACACATCGAATACCTTGAAACCCTTACGAATAAAATTGAAATCTTACGATTTTTTTCATGGTGTTTTACTATTTTCTGTCTCGATTTTTTTTTATTATTTTTGAGAGATGGTATAATGGTTGACTAGGAAGGTTGTTGGTTTCATCGTGAGCGAACATTTTTCAAAATATAACATTTCTGTTGAGAGTGGGCGGCTAATTCTTCGTGTGAGGACTGGACAATGTTATCTGTTCCTACCACAGAACTGTTAAGGGTTGGACTGAGAGGACATTTTGTGTGAAACCACAGATTTTACATATTGCCACGCTGTCCATGTCCAGTGTAAGCGGTTTTCGTGGTTCATGGCTGACAAAACCGGTTTTCATAATTGATAACACCGCGCCGCAGTGCTGTGTCTTTTGAACATAAAATGGACATAAAGTGAACATATTTGGATTATAATTTGCATTTTACAAGAGGTAATTGAAATTGTGTAAAAACTTTGAACACAGAAAAGCTGACAGAATTTATATAACGTACCAACATTGTTACATAACTGTTGTAATCGTGCCTATATATAACATACATATATATTACCATGGCTTCAAACGGCGCAGATAGTAAAGAAAGGTTTTAAAGCTAAACGGAAGGCAGCTGAATCACCTGAATCTAATAAACCCTTTCCAAGACTTCGTCGAAGGGCTTCCTTGCCTGATCTTCAGGATACTTCCGATCCCAAAAAGTCATTCTCTTTACCAGAGCTTATGAAACGCGGGTTCATGGACCCAGATATAATAAAGGAGGTTGTACCCTCAATAATGCTGCAGTTAACTCCTACTATTGAAAATACTATCAGACAAACGCTGGAGACAATCCTGGCCACAACCCTGTCAACTGCTATTGACACAGCAATGTCAAGATATAATACTGATGTCATTCAGCCTCTCTTGGTGCAAAAAGATGCTGAGATAGATCAGCTGAAATCTGAACTGAAGGAGATCAGAAAGACTACCAAAGATCTTGAAGTGAAAGTTAACAAATTAACACAAAATCTTAACGACCTTGAGCAATATGGGCGGCGCCAAACCATAAGACTTAACAATGTGTCTCTTTCAGACACCTCTAAATGTGAGGAAGTAGTCCTTAATACTTTAAATGCGGCCTTACCACTTACAGTGGAACCTCTTGAGCCTGAAGATGCAAACATATGTCATCCAATAGGCAAGCCAAATAAGAAGAACAATAGACAAATTATCATCAAGTTTAATTCATACAAAGCTAAAGCTGAAGCCTACGACGCTCGGTTTTGATCTCTCCAATGTTTACATGACCGAAGACTTCACGTCAACAAACCAGAATCTCGTAAACCAACTCGTACAGCTGAAAAAGGCTAAACAGATAGTTCTGGTCTATTGATGGAAAGATCTTTGCTAAGGTTGTGGATGAACAAGCCAAATTCAGGATTAAAGATAAGAAGGACATTGTCGAAATGATTCAACTTGCAGACCAGAAGGGTTTCATGGATACTGCTATGACACCACAAGTTCTTACCCAGCCACCGGAAATAGACCGCGACTCAAGAAAAGACGAAAGCATGTCACTAATCTAAGTTCCAAACCTTCTAATATACAGTGGAATTTCTCTATTGAGACCACATTTAAAACTGTTCAAAAGTGGTCTTAAAGACCACTTTTGAACAGTCCCAAAGATGGTCTATGACCAGATGACACTGTATGCTGAAAACACAGAGAAAGAATAACTGAAACTTCTACATAAGATTTTCAGAGCAGAATCTGCCTTAACTTTAGATGGTCTTAATAGTGGAATTTCACTGCATTGCATTTAACCTTTAACCTGCTGAATATTCATTTAAGCCACGCCCATTTCTGTCTATCATCCAATTAAATTACTTGATGTAATTAATTGCTGCAAAATCATAAACTGAATGCCAAACAGTGTAGATCCTGATCAGATGGCTTCTTCAGAAGCCATCTGATCTGGATCTACACTGTTTGCAAAGATAGGGCTTGTCGCCTACAGCAGGGTAAAGGTTAAACAATGCATCAGAGACAACATTCCGTTAAGTTATGAAGATCAACCCAGCAATAATACTGTTTCAATCGTATAGTCTAGTTAAGGCATATGCTCGCAAACAGTGTGGATACCGATCAGATTGCTGCAGTGACAGAGCGGAATGACCGAGATTCCAAGTGCTTACTTTACTTATTCTTTATGACTTTCTGACTGTGGTTTTCATATCAACCCCAGTGTCTTGTTTAGGCATGCGTTTAGTGGACAGTGTGGACCCCGATCAAATTCCTGCTGTGGTAGCGGAATGATCTGGACCCTTAGTGCTTACTAAACTTATTTTATATGCCGTTTTGTATCAATAGTATGATCTTGTTAGGGCATCCCCTGGCAGACTGTGCTTGTTAGGGCGTGCCCTGGCAGACAGTGTGGACCCCGATCAGATTGTTGCTAGGGCGGCTGAATGATCGAGATCCCATGTGCTCACTATACTCATTCTTTATGCCTTTCTGGCAGTGGTTTTCATATCAATCGTACGGTCTTGATAATGTATGGGTGTGGGTCCCGATCAAATTGCTGCTATGGCGGCAGAATGATCGGGAACCCATGTGCTTGTTTTGCTTATTATCTTTGATCTTCTGGCAGTGCTTTTTATATCGATCGTAGTGTTATGTTAAGGCATGTACTTGTAGACAGTGTGGGTCCTAATTAGATAGCTGCTATGGCGACTGAATGATCGAGATCCCAAGTACTTACTCTACGTAATCTCTATTACCTTTTGGCAATGCTTCTCTGGGTATCTGTCGCTTACCAAAGGGCATTCCCGTTAGCCCAATTTAATTGCCAAGAGAAAAAGGGAGTAAATCTGAGATTTTTGCCTACGTCTTCATATGTCGACGCTTGTGTCGGAAACTTTTTATCGCGGACCTGAAAAATTGTCCATTTATGTCATTACGGAGATTTTGACCGACGATTTTTTATTTTCCTGCAAAAGTACGCTCTTCACACCCACAGAAGCAACATCCCTGGTGAAATGAAACCTGGAAAGTTTGAAATAAGCAAAAAAAAAAAAAAAAAAAAAAAAATAAATAAATAAATACAAAATTAGCCGTGATAACGTAACTTGCGACTTATGTCGAAATTACTGTCCGAGCTAGTCTTCTCGACAAGGAGCTAGTTCACTCGACATGGAGATAGTGCCTTTAAAAAACGTAGATGAAACATTCATCAAATGACTGGGGCCTGGTTTGATGTCTTTCTATGGTGCCACCCAGTTTATCCAACTGGTTTCTTTACCTCTGGCTAGTGGGCCTGGTGGTTAAGATTTGCCTTTTTAGGAGGAGTTTGAAATGTATTATTCTTTCTTTGAAACATTTTTAATACCAGATGAACATGCAGTTCTAACGAGTACCTTAATCTGCTTATCCAACATAAATTTTGTCCATGAAATTTGACCAAATTCTATCTCTTTAATCGAAGGTATTTTTTTAATTCTTTCGAAATATGTGTCCGTTAGGCACAGAGGTCAATGTGTTCAGAGAAAAGAGAAAATATGGAAACACACATTATATTTCTTCGAAGCCTAAACTGACATTCAAATAAAATCATTTTCTGTTTTCAGTCAAGTATGCCATTTTATTTTCTAATACTCTAAACTAGATATTTTTTCTATTTAAATGTTGATTCATAAATTAACCCCCCCCCGCACCCCCCCTCTCCCCCCCCCCAAAAAAAAAAAATTGCAACAAAAAACATTGTTTATGAAGCATAATTTATCTCCAATTTTTAAGGTATTAGTTTGATATATATATTGACAGCACCCGTTTATTACATTCAATCATATCCTATAATCCTTATCAGTTTTAAGACCCCTATAGGTAGTCAGCCTACCAAGACCAAACCACAACTACTTTTATATGCTGATTAAGCTAGGAACCAGGCCCCCGGCATGAAAATCCTGTCTATAAGACAAAAAATTTGTTAAGGCCTTCAAATTAAAACAGTTTCACTAACATCAGATGAGCAAAAATAATATAATAAATTTTCTTGCAAACATCAAAATACATTGAAGTCTATGGAATTTATGCTTTCAAGGACATTAATTTGGCATACAAGGGTATGGATATCAATGGCTCGAACTGGTGATAACCATATTACGACAACACGCCTATACAAATACATTGTGAATTTTACCGCTGAAGAAAAAGAAAAAGAAAAAGAAACGACAACACGCCTATACAAATACATTGTGAATTTTACCGCTGAAGAAAAAGAAAATTTAAAGATGAAAAAAATGCGATATTTTTCTTATTTCTGCTCAAAATATAGGTTGTGGGTACTCGTTAGAACAGCCTCATCGAGTAACCACAATCTTTTAGAGCAGAAATAAGAAAAATAGGGTTTCCCCGCACTCTTTAGCTCACCTGTCACGTAGTGACGAGGTGAGCTTTTGGGATCACTTTTTGTCCGTCGTCCGTCGTGTGTGCGAGCGTGGGTGTGCGTACACTTTTTCTTCAAACGACATCTCCTAAACCGCTGATCAGATTTTGAGAAAACTTCACAGGAATGATCCTTAGGAGGTCCCGTTTCAAAGTTGTTCAAATGGTTTTGCTCCGTTGCACATGTAGGTCACAGGAGCTAAAATAGATTTTTTTACTGAAAATTTTAAAAATCTTCTTCTCTGAAACTGCATGACCCAGGCCTTTGATATTTGGTATGAAGCTTCATCTAGTGAACCTTTACCAAGATTGTTCAAATTATAGCCCTGGGGCCAAAATTGTCCCCGCCCCGGGGGCCTTTAGTTTTACATTGGCCTGTATAGGGAAAATCTTTCAAAATCTTCTTCTCTGAAACCGCAAGGCCCAGTTCCTTGATATTTGGTGTGAAGCTTCATCTAGTGGACCTCTATCACGGTTGTTCAAATTATAGCCCTAGGGCTTAAATTGCCCCCGCCCCGGGGCCCTTTCGATTTTTCATAGGCTTATATAAGGAAAATATTTAAAGATCTTCTTCTCTGAAACCACAAAGCCCAGGTCTTTGATATTTGGTATGAAGCTTCATCAGGTGGACCGCTACCAAGATTGTTCAAATTATAGCCCTGGGGCAAAAAATGCCCCTGCCCCGGGGCCCTTCAGTTTTACATAGACTTATATAGGGAAAATATATAAAAATCTTCTTCTCTGAAACCGCAAGGCCCAGTTCTTTGATATTTGGTATGAGGCTTCACCTAGTGGACCTCTACAAAGATTGTTCAAATTATAGGCCTAGTGCGAAAAATGCCCACTCCCAGGGGCCTTTGGTTTTACATAGGCTTATTTAGGGAAAATCTTTAAAAATCTTCTTCTCTGAAACCTCATGGCCCATGTCTTTGATATTTAGTATGAAGCTTCATCTAGTGAAACTCTATCAACATTGTTCAAATTATAGCCCTAGGACCAAAAATGCTCGCGCCCTGAGGCCCTTTGGTTTTTAGCTCACCTGTCACGTAGTGACGAGGTGAGCTTTTGGGATCACTTTTTGCCCGTCGTCCGTCGTGCGTGCGTGCGTGCGTCCGTCCGTGTGTGTGTGTGCGTAAACAATTTCTTCAAACGACATTTCCTCCTAAACCACTGATCGGATTGTGACCAAACTTCACAGGTTCTGGTCCATTGCACATCTAGGTCAAAGGAGCCAAAAATAGATTTTTTTTTCAGCGAAAACTTAAAAAATCTTCTCTGAAACCACAAGGCCAAGGTCTTTGATATTTGGTATGAAGTTTCATCTTTTGGTCCCCTATCAAGATTGTTCAAATTATAGTGCTGGGGTGAAAAATGCCCCCACCCCGGGTCCCTTTGGTTTTACATGGGCTTATATAGTCAAAAATCTTCTTATCTGAAACCGCAAGACCCAGATCTTTGATATTTGGTATGAAGCTTCATCTAGTGGACCCCTACCAAGATTGTTCAAAATATAGTGCTATGGCAAAAAAAACCCCGCTCTGGGGCCCTTTGGTTTTACATGGGCTTATATAGTCAAAAATCTTCTTCTCTGAAACCACAAGGCCCAGATCTTTGATATCTTTGATATTTGGTATGAAGCTTCATCTAGTGGACGTATATCAAGAGTGTTCATATTATAATGCTGGGGCCAAAAATGCCCATCCCCGGGGCTGTTTTGTTTTACATCGGCTTATATAGGGAAAATATTTTAAAATCTTCTTCTCTGAAACCGCAAGGCCAAGGTCTTTGCTATTTGGTAAGAAGCTTCATCTAGTGGACCCCTACCAAGATTGTTCAAATTATAGTGCTGGGGCCAAAAATGCCCCCACCCGGGGGACCTTTGGTTTTACATAGGCTTATATAAGGAAAATCTTTAGAAAATCTTCTCTGAAACCGCCAGGCCCAGGTCTTTGATATTTGGTATAAAGCTTCATCTAATGGACCTCTACCAAGATTGCTCTTGATTACCTTTGGGCCAAACATGTCCCTGCGCTGGGACCCACTAGTTTTACACAGGCATTTATAGGAAAAAAAACTTTAAAAATCGTCTTGTCCGAAACCAGAAGGCCCAGGTCTTTGATATCTGGTGTGAAGCTTCAACTAATGAACCTCTGCTAAGATTGGTCAAATTATAGCCCTTGCGCCAAAAATACCCACGCGCCAGGGCCCGCTGGTTTTACATAGGCTAATATAGGGAAATCCTTTAAAAATCTTCTTTTCTGAAACCAGAAGCCCCAGGTCCTTGATACTTGGTCTGAAGCCTTATCTGGTGGACCGCTACCAAGTTTATTCAAATTATAGCCCTTGGGCCAAGAATGTACTAGAGACACTGATACTCAGGTGAGCGATTCAGGGCCCTTTGGGCCCTAATGCTTTTTTTTTTTTGTTTGTTTGGTTTGAGGTTTAAGGTCCCTGTCAAAACTGTAAAGGTCATTTTGGAGACGTTGCTTCCAATTTTGTGGGACTTTTACCCGACATTGAGATGAAATGACATCTCAAGCCTTGTCGCAAAATGAAACCAATAGGGTTTATAAGCATTGACTGTCCGACACTCGCACCGCTTTGCCTGGGCAGGCTTAGATCCTCTAAGCGGTTTACCAGTACTCGTGGGCGGATCCGATTCAGCTCTGCGTGGAAGCATCATGCAGCCCATCTATTTCTTCAAGCCCTGACGGGCGGGGCGGGGGGGGGGGGGCGAGGCGCTGTAATCCCGGTTTTACTGTATAAACGTGGGGTTAAAGGGGGTCAGAATTATATAGGCATGTATTCGTAATTATTATCTATCATATATAATACTCAACATTTAGGGATGATACTTAGTCGAATGATTCACGAATCGAATAACTATAATAATCTAGGGAATAAAAGTAAAGAGGCGCCCGATTATAATTAATATACGTTTCTTTTCTAGCACAGCGATAGTTTTTTGGCTGCACGTACGGTGTTTTTTTTTCAGGAATAGTCCTTTTGAACTTTTATCCTTGAAAAGCGACCATCTGAAAAGAAAATCGAATATTCAATATAACAATGTATTAGGGAACAGTCATTATTTACCAGCCGTAGGGGTTGGGTGATTTTTTTTTTTTCGCGTTTAAAAACAATATCTGACCCCTTCCCACTATCAAGTTAAGTGTCAACCTATGACTCCCATATGAGTATGGAAAATAAATCATTGAGCCCCCAGCCCCGGCTCGGTCTACCCCAGCCTATTGTACCCCCCTCCCGCTTTGGTCTACCCAAGTCTATTGTAAACTTAATAGAAAATCAAAAGTAAATTTGAAACTACTTTCCTTAAACATGTTAAATAGGCAATAGGCATGCAGCATGCTCTAACCTTATGCCTACATTTTTATATGTACATTATTTTGTGAAGATTGATCATGGAATCTTTCCTATGGTCCTGCTCTCCCTTCCGCTGATTCAAGAAGGGCAGTTGTCAGTTTCTGGCGAAAGAATGTGCACTGTACTGGTCAACCGCTTACATATAAGCCTGCCCAGAAAAAAGTGTGGATAGGTAAACTGACCGGCTCAAAAATGGCCTAAAATAGTATTGACTGGGCCGTTAAGCTCCGGTACAAACAAACAAACACTCACCCAACACTTGGTAGAATTGGCCATTGCTTATCGGTGTGCACATCATATGGGCCCCGTCAAGCGATTTTGGTACTAATCGCCTAGGCGAGCAGCGAAGGTTCAGGCGAGCCGGCGCATCCGCGCAGTCTCGCCAGAACCTTCGCTGCTCGCTCATACAAGCAGTGAATCAAGAGTAACCTTCAGACAGAAAGCCATATCCCTGGCCCCTCTGAATGGCTGGGCATGCGCAGTTAAAATTTGTCATGACGGAATGCTCGAAGACACAAATTCGCTTGGCGGGGCTCATATGTGGGCGTATGGGTGTCAGGTTAAGCAAAAATGGGTGTCAAAAACACCAACACAGGAGACCCATGCAAGTCTTTGCTAAGCAGTGTATCTCAGAACACATGTTCATCTGGTATTATAAATGTTCCAAAGAAAGAATAATACATTTCAAACTCCTGCGCAAAAGTCGAATCTTAACCACCAGGCCCACTAGCCAGAGGTAAAGAAACCAGTTGGATAAACTGGGTGGGACCATAGAAAGACATCCAACCAGGTCCCAGTCATCTGATGAATGTTTCATCTTCGTTTTCTGAGGGCACTATCTTCATGTCGAGTGAACTAGCTCCTTGTCGAGAAGACTAGCTCGGACAGTAATTTCATCATAAGTCGCAAGTTTCGTTATCAGGGCCAAATTGTTTTGCTTATTTCAAACTTTCCATGTTTCATTTCACCAGGGATGTTGCTTCTGTGGGTGTGAATGGCGTACTTTTGACGTAAAATGAAAAATCGTCGCCAAAATCTCCGTAATGACATAAATTGACAATTTTTCATAAAATTTTTGATAAAAAGTTTCCTTTCATTCATACTCCAGCGCTGCAAATTTCCATGGCAAATTCTTGCGGGGTACAAAGCTTAACCATTTCTATGTGGCACTGCATTGCCGGATTTTTTTTATAAATAGCTTACAAAGAAAAAATGGGGACAAAACTCTTCGAGACCTACCTTTGTTTACGAGTTTCTTGGTGATGGAGCAAGCCCGAGTGTTCCCGGATGTGTCGAGGGAACTTTCCATTGACTCATTTTCGAGCTAGTTCCCCTGATTACCACCCGTGTGTATGATGCTTACACAACTAAACTCTTTTGAATACTGCTAAATTGCTTACTAGAAGGTATGCTAAGGAAAAGTGGTAGAAGTCAGTCCATTCCTTAAACAATAGCAGTTGTCTTCAGGCGGTAGGGCTTAATATGTCATTTCATCTCAATGTCAGGGAAAAGTCCCATGAAACAGTGTCTCAAAATGACCTTAATCGTGGTGACAGGGATGTAAAACCGCAATACAAACAAGCAAACCAGTATGTAAAAGAAAATAATTTTATTGCTGAAATGATGTTCAAAGCATAAGAAGCTTAACCCTTATTCCACTGAATAATTAATTTAGCCACATCCATTTCTGACTCTGAACCAATCAGATTATGCAATGTAATTTATTCCTGCAAATTCACAAACTGCTTGTCAAACAGTGTAGATCCTGATCAGAAGCCATCTGATCTAGATCTCAACTGTTTAGCAAGGCAGGGATTGTCATCAACAGCAGGATAAGGGTTAAATAGCTCGTTAGTGATTAGGGGCCAGTTGTTCAAAGCATCGTTAGCTTAATGAGCTCGTTAGTGGTCATATTTTTAACTCTTCTAGCAAGTACAAAATCGTAAATTGTGGTATTTTTGCTGAAAAATGTGAGCAGCTTTTGCGTCTGCATATTAGCCATATTTAATGATCAAAGTTTTAACGATACGTTAACTAACGACGTCGTTAGTTTTGAACAACTGGCCCCAGATTGTTAACTGTTCAAGTAAATACACTACCTAATACAGTGGCATTTTGGCTGAAATAAATGTGAGCAGCTTGTGCATTTGCAAATGCAAAAGCTGCTCACCTTTTTTTTGGCAACAAAACATCAAATATATTTGCCATACTGAGGAATTAAAGTTTGAAAGGTATGTTATCTAACGACACTGTTAGTTTTTAACAACTGGACCCTGTACCCTGATCTCTTTTTACCCAGAGTGTCCAAGTAACTGTCTTGAGGGCTTATGTTATCAAAACGGAACCTGCCAGAAAGGATGTAAAGATCGAAGTCTCTATGGCGACAAGTGTGACGTTGTTTGTGGTGATACAATATCCAGCTGCCAAGAGTGCCATCAAGACATAATTACTGGTAACCTGGAATGTTTGTCATGTACAGATGGTAAATATGGGTCATTCTGCAAGTTTCAGTGTCCACATAACTGTATTACCTGTAAAAATGACAGCTTTTGTATACATTGTAAGGTAGGATACACTGGTGAAACATGTGACACGGTTTGTTCAATCCAAAATTGCTCAGAATGCAATATAAATGGAATCTGTCGTGAATGTTTCCCTGGAAGATATGGTCACCATTGTGAGTATGAGTGCCCAGACTGTAAAACTTGTATTCTGGCCAATGCCAGTACAGGAACACATAATTGTTTGACATGTAAGAAAGGGAATTACTTATATCATGCACGTGAAAAAAACTGGTGTTTAGAATGTTACAGTAACTGTGCCACATGTGTGAACGGCAGAAATTGTACTTCCTGTAAAGATGGATTTTATGGTCCAGTTTGTAAGTCCAAATGTCCAGTTACTTGCCAGACTTGTTCCTCAGAGACAGACTGTTCCACCTGTAAGGATGGCTGGACTGGTTCTAAGTGTCAGTGTAATTTGAAACACTGTATTTCAGATATAGACCAGTCTAGTTGGTGTGCTGAAAATGGGACTTGTCTGAAAGGATGTTTGAAAGGTTTATTTGGAGCAAAATGTGAATTTAAATGTTTCAGCAACTGTATGTCTTGTGAACAACATGGTGGGCGGTGTAAGAAATGCACCGCGGGTCTTTATGGGATGACCTGTGTCGATGACTGTAGTGCGAACTGTGCCGAAAAGGACCTCATTGGAACTTCTATTTGTAATTTTGATGATGGATCTTGTAACTTCTGTGAGCAAGGATGGCACGGAGAAAAATGTGACATACCTTGTAATCCAAACTGTCTGTCAGCTGGTGGTGTCTATGACTGCCGTCAATATACTGGCCAATGCGAAAGATGCAAAGGAAATAAATATGGCCCATCATGTGAGCTAGACTGCGCGTCAAATTGTCGAGGGAGATATGAAAATAGTTGTTACAAGAATAATGGAAGCTGTGTTTCATGTGTAGATGGGTACTATGATCAATATTGTAACGTATCCTGCCCTGCTAATTGCAAGACCAGCTGTAAGCAGGGCACTGGTTCTTGTGATGAATGTAAAAGTGGCTTCTTTGGCAGTTTTTGTGAGGAACCATGTCCATCCAACTGTTGCCGAGGACAGCACTCCAAGATGATAGTTTGTAACAGGTAAGGCTAGCCAAGCAGGTACAAAACATTGACTTGGACATTGATTCGACATTGAATCAATGTTGAGTGCCTGCAGGGTAGGTGCACACATTAAGGGGAATGGGTACATCATCAGGGGAGGCACACTCCTTCAAAAGTATTTTTGTCTCCCATGTCAATAGGGGTCAGCTCTGAAAGGAAAGAATTTGTTCCAAAGAATTCTTTCTTTTAAGAGTAGACTCCTTTTTTCTGTTTCTTTTCCTGTTTATAGAAACGCGAACAGGAAGTCCCGAAAGTTGCCTACCTTTGAAAAATGGCGGAAAAACATGCTAGGTATTCCCATTTCCCTTAAATCTTAGTATAATACACAAGTTGTCATTTCATAAGAAATTCTGAAGCGAGCCTCTAGCAACACCTCAAGTGTAAGATTCTGTTCCATATATATTGATTTTAACTCAGATTTTATTGGGGAAGAAGATGAAAGACTTTCAAAAGAACTTATTGGGTTGTCATTGGCAACATAGGTGTCATATCATTTTTAGGTCCTGACGCGGGTGTTCCATGGCTCAGTGACACTGAAATTCAGTCTTGTTTGGCAGCAGATAAAGAAAAGTTATAAGGATATTAAAGCGATAATTGTCCATGTATAACTAAAACATACGTTTTTGCTACTTGTTTGAATTGCCTCGGTGAGGCGATTCTAAGAAGTACCCACAACATATAAAAGTAAAATTATCGCAAATGTCTCCTTGTTACTTCTTGATCAGAGCTATGAGTCTTTGTCAATTTGATTCTGTATAAAGAAACATGTCAATGTGTTTGCTCTTCATCTAAAACGGACTTTACTCTTTTAGAAGCCTCCGTGGTGTAGTGGTTATGCTTTTCGCCTTGCAAATTATGGATCGCAGGATTGATCCCGGGCTTCTCCATACTTTCGGACGGGTCTTTAAACCGAGGTCTCATCTCCGTTTGACCTTAGCTGTTGATGAGACATAAAACTCAAACACTCACTAACGCATACTCTCTTTTTTCATAAGGAAATGACCATCCTTCAAACACATATAAAACAATAATAAATTTGTTTATGCCGATTGCAGAGCACTGTGACAAGAGCGTTTGTTTGAGTTTTTACGGCCCTTTCAAAATTATTTCACTCATATCGAGCCGATCGTTAATCAGAGAATGGCGAAAAGCGGAGTACCCGGAGAAAAGGAGCGTTTGTTATTGACGTTTATTCAAGGGGCAGTGTTTTTGTAACTGATTAACAGATTGCTTAAACATAGACAGTGCTCAATCATTGAATAAATGGAAGTACCGAGAGTTCTCATTACGATAACACACCCATAAGACATAGTGCATTTTTCACATTTCCAAAATGGCTACTTTTCGGATGAAAATTCATGATATCTTTGTTAGTTATACGGCAAACATAGGTTGTGGGTGCTCGTTAAAACCGCCTCATTGAGGCGGTTCTAACGAGTACCCACAACCTATGTCTTGAAGTGAAAATAAGAAAAATAATGTTTACCCCCGTAAACCCCAGTCTTCTCTATCCAAAGAGGGGTGTTAGGGGGTCTTCATTTCACGGACTTGTTCCCTTGATGTGTCTAAAGATGATCCTAAATACTGACACGGACTGTTGACGGGTCCTTTAACACTTTCTATCCTTTACTGTAAGCAAACAGTGCAGTCCCTGGTCAGACTGCATTCGGGGTTGTCTGACACTTATATTCATGTACTGTAAGCAAGCAGTGTTTATCTTGATCAGCGCCGCGTTAAGCAATGTCTGATATGGGTCTACATTGTTTGCCAAGCCCAACCCATGATTCCAGTCCAGATTGTTGTGCGTAGCACGCCGACCTCAATGCGGTAAAATTAACACTGCTTTTATCTATAAATATGTTACCTGGATTTCCTACTCATCAGTCACAGTTACGTGAACTTTAGCATGCACTTTATAACTTTGGAAAGATTGATAAACAATGCATTGCGAAAACACGCTTATACAAATACATTGTAAAGTTTTCGGCGAAAAAAAAAATTAGGATGAAAAAATTGTGATATTTTCCTTATTTCTGCTTAAAATATAGATTGTGTGTACTCGTTAGAATAGCCTCATCGAGGTGGTTCTAACGAGTACCCGCAACCTATCTTTTTAAGCAGAAATAAGAAAAATAAAATTACCCCTGTAAACCCCACACAAAAGCGCATGACGTCTGGGACAAAAAAAAAATCCTGAACGCCATGCTGCGCTTTCGTGTGTGCATAATCAGCACGGTGACAACCCATGTCAGTTAAATAGGATTTCAGAGAAAGGTTTTTGGATATATATATATATATATATATATATATATATATATATATATATATATATATATATATATATATATATATATATATATATATATATATATATATATTATAGAGAGAGAGAGAGAGAGAGAGAGAGAGAGAGAGAGAGAGAGAGAGAGAGAGAGAGGAGCTTGAGAGTTCTTGCTAGATGTGAGTCCTCCGTGAAAACATCTATCCAGTGAATGACACGTACGATCTGATCTGATCGAACAGAATAGTGTATTGTCTGATCAAATTAACCTGTACTGGTGAATAAATTTCATGTTTAATTTACTTTTCCGACGATAAAACTCGCCAGACGTCGACCCTTTTTGTGTTGTTTTACGAAAACAAATCCAAAGCATATGTATCCCATATGAAAACTTAATAACAATAACAGTTTGGTCCTATGGCGGCTTTCTAACTCAACAGTGAGTCAAAATAAATACATAACAAAATGTTAGGGCTGGCTAATCGGAGCTGAAAAGATAATTGATTATCAATCCTATCTTTGCGATCGATAATCGATTAGTAATTGCTAAGGTTTTTGTAATAATTTTACCTGTCTGGCTTTCTGTCTGGGCATGACTCTTACCATATGCTGCACTTTACCATATGTATATTTGAACAGACAGGCCTGAGCAAACAGTGTAGACCCAGATGAGATGCCGCATAATGCGGCATCCCATCAGGGTCTGCACTGATTGCCACTCATCCAGCTATTTTAGGCATAACTTTGGGTAGTAAATTGTACCTATCAAGTAATCGATTAAAAGCAAATCAGAAATGAAAATCGTTTTTGTGGAATTTATCGATCGATTAATCGATTATACGATTTAACGTGTCCTTACAAAATGGCCATGTATAGATGAATACTTTCATGAATCAGGAGAGCCAACAGCAACCCGAGGTCAGGGCAGAAGAAATCCTCCAGTTAGATCACGGGGAGGTCGGACCCAGGATATACCTAGCTCTATCCCTCTTGAATTCAAAAGATTTAAGGTGGGGCCGTCATAGATTCTGAAGTCCAGCCCATCGCCATGCAAAGCAAAATAGAAATGAAAGCAATGATCAGGAATCGATACAATTAACCACACAGCTCCCATCAAAGACACAAAAGAGAAAGAAACACAAACAGTAAACAACTAGACCCTGATCTCCCATATCTCCTTAACCCCTTAAAAGATTTTCATTAAACTTTGGTCAATTATCCCCCTCAGTGAGCTCATGTGCAGAGCCCATAAATGAATCATGTCGACACCAGGTCAAGGTCACATTGGAAGGTCACGAGCTTGAAACTTTGATTTTTGTGTTCGTTCCATATCTCCTTTACCCTTCAAAGGATTTTCATTAAATTTTGGTCAAATATTCCTCTCAGTGAGCTCATGAGTTTGAAACTTTGAATTTTGTGTCCATTCCATAACTCCTTTTCATTAAACTTTTGTGAAATATACCCCGCAGTGAGCTGATGTGCAGAACCATAAATAAACCATGCCAACTCAAGGTCACAGGTGAAGGTCACAAGGTTGAGCCTTGATACAAAGTGTGGCGGGGGATTTGGCTGTCCCTTAGACTGCTTTCTTTTTTTTCAGGTGACTGCCTGGCTGGCTGGTTTGGTGCTAAGTGTGAGCAGCAATGCTCACCCCACTGTTCTCCTACTGAATGTGTCAAGAGCACGGGCAGTTGTCCAGGCGGGTGTGCACTTGGTTACTATGGTGACCAGTGTAATAATTCTTGCAGCAGTGACTGTGAGCAGGGGTGTGAACAAAAAGGAGGAAGGTGTAATTCTTGTCCGGGGCACAAGTATGGAAAGTTTTGTGAAAAGACATGCAGCATTTACTGTAATTCGTCCAATTGTCAAAGTAGGATTTGTCACAGGGACAATGGCTATTGTTCATGCGGCTGTACAGAGAATTATAGGTTTGGCGATATGTGTATGGAAACATGCAGTTCAGGCTGCAGTAGCGTGAATTGTCCTGGAAGAATATGTCATGAAAAAGATGGACACTGTTTATGTGGCTGTGCAGATAGAACTTATGGGGATAAGTGTGACCAGAAATGTCCAAGTGGATGTATAAAATGTGTCGATTTAAGTTCTTGCTTTACTTGTGAAAATCAATACTGGGGAGTGAATTGCGACAAACAATGTGCCATTGACTGTTTGAATCAAGAGTGTGAGAAGGATTCTGGGAAATGTCACAGATGTAATGGTGACAAATTTGGTGATATGTGTGACTCTGAGTGTCCAAGTAACTGTCTTGAGGGCTTATGTTATCAAAACGGAACCTGCCAGAAAGGATGTAAAGATGGGTACTATGATCAATATTGTAACGTATCCTGCCCTGCTAATTGCAAGACCAGCTGTATGCAGGGCACTGGTTCCTGTGATGAATGCAAAAGTGGCTTCTTTGGCAGATTTTGTGAGATACCATGTCCATCCAATTGTGGCCGAGGACAGCACTCCAAGATGATAGTTTGTAACAGGTAAGGCTAGCCAAGCAGGTACAAAACATTGACTTGGACATTGATTCGACATTGAATCAATGTTGAGTGCCTGCAGGGTAGGTGCACACATTAAGGGGAATGGGTACAACATCAGGGGAGGCAAACTCCTTCAAAAGTATTTTTGTCTCCCATGTCAATAGGGGTCAGCTCTGAAAGGAAAGAATTTGATCCAAAGAATTCTTTCTTTTAAGAGTAGACTCCTTTTTTCTGTTTCTTTTCCTGTTTATAGAAACGCGAACAGGAAGTCCCGAAAGTTGTCTACCTTTGAAAAATGGCGGAAAAACATGCTAGGTATTCCCATTTCCCTTAAATCTTAGTATAATACACAAGTTGTCATTTCATAAGAAATTCTGAAGCGAGCCTCTAGCAACACCTCAAGTGTAAGATTCTGTTCCACATATATTGATTTTAACTCAGATTTTATTGGGGAAGAAGATGAAAGACTTTCAAAAGAACTTATTGGGTTGTCATTGGCAACATAGGTGTCATATCATTTTTAGGTCCTGACGCGGGTGTTCCATGGCTCAGTGACACTGAAATTCAGTCTTGTTTGGCAGCAGATAAAGAAAAGTTATAAGGATATTAAAGCGATAATTGTCCATGTATAACTAAAACATACGTTTTTGCTACTTGTTTGAATTGCCTCGGTGAGGCGATTCTAAGAAGAACCCACAACATATAAAAGTAAAATTATCGCAAATGTCTCCTTGTTACTTCTTGATCAGAGCTATGAGTCTTTGTCAATTTGATTCTGTATAAAGAAACCTGTCAATGTGTTTGCTCTTCATCTAAAACGGACTTTACTCTTTTAGAAGCCTCCGTGGTGTAGTGGTTATGCTTTTCGCCTTGCAAATTATGGATCGCAGGATCGATCCCGGGCTTCTCATGACTTTCGGACGGGTCTTTAAACCGAGGTCCCATCTCCGTTTGACCTTAGCTGTTGATGAGACATAAAACTCAAACACTCACTAACGCATACTCTTTTTTTTCATAAGGAAATGACCATCCTTCAAATAATAAATTTGTTTATGCCGATTGCAGAGCACTGTGACAAGAGCGTTTGTTTAAATTTTTTACGGCCCTTCCAAAATTATTTCACTCATATCGAGCCAATCGTTAATCAGAGAATGGCGAAAAGCAGAGTACCCGGAGAAAAAGAGCGTTTGTTATTGACGTTTATTCAAGGGGCCGTGTATTTGAAACTGATTAACAGGTTGCTTAAAAATAGACAGTGCTCAATCATTGAATAAATGGAAGTACTGAGAGTTCTCATTACGATAACACACCCATAAGACATAGTGCATTTTTCACATTTCCAAAATGGCTACTTTTCGGATGAAAATTCATGATATCTTTGTTATTTATACGGCAAACATAGGTTGCGGGTGCTCGTTAGAACCGCCTCATTGAGGCGGTTCTAACGAGTACCTACAACCTATGTCTTGGAGTAAAAATAAGAAAAATAATGTTTACCCCCGTAAACCCCAGTCTTCTCTATCCAAAGAGGGGTGTTAGGGGGTCTTCATTTCACGGACTTGTTCACTTGATGTGTCTAAAGATGATCCTGAATACTAGGTAGGTGTAATCCTTGGACTAAATCAGTTGGATTATTGGATATTGGAAAAATCCAACTGAATCCAAGTTGGAAAAATAGGGGTGTATTCCTTGGACTGTTCACCTGTTGGACTATATTTTGAAGATAGATTTAATAAATTTTATCATGTAATAATATGCATCAAGTTTTTCAATTTTGGAAATTAATAATTTTCAAAATTACTCTGTTTTCAGATAAAATGCATTATTACTGAAAAGTCTCTTTTTTCATTTTTTTTTTTTTTTTTTTTGTTTTGAAACTGATAGTCATAGCCTGAAAGCTTATTGTAAATCAATGTTGTAAATGCACCCAACATGAGAGACAAAAAAGGAATGATTGGAATGTTAAAAAACTTTATAGTAAAGACATATGAAAATACACATCCCCAAAATGAGAGGAAGGAGAATAATGACTGAACCATACAAAATTTAAACCACAACAATGTTTGATTGCTTAACTCAATCGATTTAATCCAGATATCAGCCCGGGATATCAGTTTCTTCTACTTATCAATTGATAACATTTGTATCAAAGAGATCTTTTTCAGGCAAATTTCATTTAATCAAGGGCCACTAAAAAGATAATATTGAATTAATCCAGTGAAATCAAATTTGAATAAAGGCGGCCGGACTATTTACCTGTTGGACAATAAATATATTTTGGGGGTAAAAATCATAAACAAGAGGCCCATGGGCCACAATGCTCACCAAAGCTCAGGGGGCCACTGCCCACTGGCAGCAATGTATTTTAATTAACCATGGAAGCCCTGTGCCCTAGGATGCTACAGATAAAATTTGGACCAAATAAGCCTCGTGGCTTTAGATTCGATGTCGCTTGAATGTGTTGTTGCAGGACAACAGATGACAATTGACAATTTCCAATCTGTGGCAACAAATAGGCCAAAAAAGAACATTATTAAAGGAACATTGCCATGAAAGTGTGACAAAATATCTTGAAAGGCATTCATGTCATTTTTCAATTTTTCCCATTATAGGACAATGGAAATTCATAACTTGGCATAGCAAACAAACCAAAGAGCCAAAGTTCATAGACCAGTGCTCAGGTGGACACTGCCCAATGGCAGCCATGTATTATAGCATGATATGATTTTATCATAACAATTATAAAGTCTCCCAAACAAACCCCATACCCAAATGAGCACCCATGTGGACTGTATCTGAAATATTAGGTGTTTTATAACGTAGAGAGATCAGGGCATGGACCCAATGGAGCCCTGGTTGGTGTCACTAAATGCGTCTTATCAAAAGGAACAAAGACATATATGGTTTATCAGTGGGAATATGTATGGTTCCTGAGATATAAGGCTTTTTAAGCAATGGAGGGAATCGGGCATGGCAGATCCCAGAAAAACCCAAGATTGTTATCAATGAAGAAGTCTTATCATAAGGACCAAGAGTATATACGGTTAAATGGTGGGGATCTGAATGGTTTCTGAGGTATGAGGCACTTTTATGAAGTGGCAGGTAGAGAAATGGCCCCTGCGATCTCCAAAGACGGGGTGACTGAATGTGTCTAATAACAATGAGCAAGAATATATGTGATTATAGGATGGGGATTTGAATGGTTTCTGAGATATATGGCTTATTATGAAGTTGAGTCTTATCATAAGGAACAAGAATAAATATGGTTAAGGGGTGGGGATCTGAACGGTTTCTGAGATATATGGATTTTAATGAAGTAAAGGGGTGGGGCATGGCCTGTGGCAACCCGGGGGGACCTACATGCTGGTGTCACTGATTGCGTCTTATCATAAGGAACAAGAATATATATGGTTTAGGGGTGGGGATCTGAACGGTTTCTGAGATATATGGATTTAAATGAAGTAAAGGGTTGGGGCATGGCCTGTGGCACCCGGGGGGGGGGGGGGGGACCTGCATGCTGGTGTCATTCATTGGGTGTTATCATAAGGAACAAGAATATATATGGTTTAGGGGTGGGGCTCTGAGCAGTTTCTCAGATATATGGTCTGTTGTGAAGTCAAGGGGTGGAGCATGGCCCGGGCGCACACTGGGTGACCCCTAAGTTGCTGCCACTGAATGTGTCTTATCATAAGGAACAAAAATGTATATGGTTTAGGGGTGGGTATCTGTAAGGTTTCTGGAATATTTGGCATTTTACGAAGAGGAGGGGGTTGGGCATGGTCCGAGTTTCTCAGATACATTGGTCTTTTGTGAAGTCAAGGGGTGAAGCATGGCCCGGGAGCACCCTGGGTGACCCCTAGGTTGGTGTCACTGAATGTATCTTATCATAAGGAACAAGAATATATATGGTTTAGGGCAGGGGATCTGTAAGGTTTCTGGAATATTTGGCCTTTTATGAAGTGGAGGGGGTTGGGCATGGTCCCGGCACATCCCGGGGGACCCCCAGGTTGGTGTCGCTTAATGCATCTTAGCATAACGAACAAGAATATATATTGTTTAGGGGTCGGGATCTGTATGGTTTCTGAGATTATGGCATTTTATGAAGTGGAGGGGGTGGGGCATGTCCCCGGCACATCCCGGGGGACCCCCAGGTTGGTGTCACTTAATGCATCTTAGCATAAGGAACAAGAATATATATAGTTTAGGGGTGGGGATCTTAATGATTTCTGAGATAAATGGCATTTTATGGAAAAGAGGGGGCAGGGCATGTCCCCGGCACATCCCGGGGGACCCCCAGGTTGGTGTCACTTAATGCATCTTATCATAAGGAACAAGAATATATATGGTTTAGGGGTTGGGATCTGTAAGGTTTCTGAGATATAACGCATTTTATGAAGTGGAGGGGGCGGGGCATGGCTCTGGCACAACCTAGGGGACCCCCTGGTTGACATAAAAGCATATGGCTGAGAGAAGTTTACACAAGGAACATGTTTACGTAAGTTTTGTCAAAATATCTGCAAGACTTGGACGTAAATGCCATTTTTCAGTTTTCCCCATTATAAGTCAATGGAAGCTCTAAGTTGCCATAGCAACAAAACTAAAAGGCCAAATTTCATAAAAAACACAAAACCTATAAAGGCAAATATGGTGAATATTTTCATAAAGTCTCAGCCTCCTAGAGCATATGGTTGCTGAGGAGATGATTTTTTAAGTATTATTTTGTCTATTTTTTGCACTTTGGTTTCCATGGTAACCAATAAAAATGAGCAGAATGCCTAAAATCATACGGCAGATAGTAGATTACCTATGGAACATTTCTATGAAAGTTTTGTCAAAATATCTGCAGAGGCTTGGTAGTAAATGCCATTTTTCTATTTTCCCCATTATAAGTCTATGGAAATTCTAAGTTGCCATAGCAACCAAACTAATGAGCCGATTTTCATTAAAAACACAAACTTTCAATCCCCCTGCCCAAGGATGCTACAGATGAAATTTGGGCTGAATCGGCCCAGTGGCTTCAGAGGAGATGTCGTTTGAAAATGTTGACGAAGGCGACGCAGACGCAGATGACACAGACGACGCAGACGACGACGGACAGCTGCGTATCCTATAAGCTCCCCCTGAGCCTTCGGCTCTGGTGAGCTAAAAATCATAAAAAATGTGACAGCAATAAATGCATGAACATTACGGTAACACACCCATGCAAAATAAGGCATTCTTTCATGGCTCTAAAAATGGCATTTTTCCTATGAAATTTGCGATATTTTCCTTATTTCTGCTCTAAATTTAGATTGTTGGTATTCGTTAGAACCACCTTATTGAGGCGTTTCTAATGAGTATCCACAATCTATGTTTTGAAGCAGAAATAAGAAATAATGTATACCCTTGTAAACCCCACTTTTCTGTTTATAAAGTGGGTTTTACCAGAGTATTGATTTCATGGCCTTATTAACATAATGACAAATAGTTAAGACCTAATCAGACTGCTCTGATCAAGGTCTACACTATTTTCCCTTCTGTCCAAGTCTTTTGAATGCTTTATTAGCTGGTAAATTCAACTTGATCATTTTTTAGGATAATTACAGCACATGCTCAAGGTGTCCCAATTTTTAGGATTATTACGGTAACTGAATTCAGATGCCATATAAATGATAGTTTAGGCTTAGGCTATAGAATTTTTTATTTTGTCAGCCTCCCTAAACTTTTCAAAAATAAAAATGAAAGTGACTGAAGGAAATTTTAATTTTATTATTTCCTCCAACTGCTCAATTTTTGCAGCATTTGAAATAAAAATGGCCTCTCTTCTTTCATTGAAAATGGACAAAATCCAACCCATTTAGTACCAGAAACCCCAAAACGGATATTCCGAACGTGGCGTCTGATCAGGGCCTTCACTGTTTGCAAAAAGTTCAGCCATTTTCATAATTAATTTTGAAGAAAACAAAACCTGACACCCCTTAATTTTGGAATTGACTCCTGGTATATATAAGGAGGAAGATTCCATTTGGTACAAAAGTGTTAATAAATAGCTTAATAATAAGTGAAAAGCTAACTTATTCTTCATCAGTGTATCTCAACCCCAAAGTTCTGAAACCGAACATCTTCAGGAACCTGAACGTACGCCTTAGTACTACCAAGTTTTTGTCTAAGAGTTTTAACGTAGTGCAGCCGACAAACAACAATTACACACCTATTGTGGAATCCTTGTATATCTTGCTTGAGGTGCCTAAATGTAATTTTTGGTTTAGGAGGTAAAGGATGCGTAAATCAAAGCGAAATCCAAGGTGCAGGCAGAGTAGCTCGATGAGTTCCTCTTTGCTGATGACATGGCAAAGGGTGCTACAACAGATGAGAAGATGCAAAAAGGTGTAAGTCAAGTATCTGACAGCTATGACCTCCCAATCAGTAGCAAAAAGACTGAGGTGGTCTATCAACTAGAACTTGGCAAGCCTTACAAGGAGCCCACCATCACAGTGAAAGGTCCAATGCTGCAAGTGGTAGAAAGGTTCACCTACATTGGGAGCACACTATAAAGGGCTGTGGATATTGGTGACGAAGTCAATGCCAGGATTGCCAAAATAGAAAAAAAGACAATGGTGTTTGAACATACAAAATAAAATTCAGGCAGCCTATGTATAGGAGTTAGCAAAGGCTTAGGCAATACTGTACATAAGCTCAGTTTTACCACTGAGACCATTTGCTACTTGCAGACAAGTAGTGGAGACCTCGGGCATCACGAAAACACACCTATATAATTTTGACCCCATTGGATCACACTTTTATATAGTAAAACTGGGGTTTACTGGGGTAAACCTTATTTTTCTTATTTCTGCTCTAAAATACAGATTGTGGGTACTCGTTAGAACCACATCGAGGAGGCGGTTCAAACGAGTACCAACAATCTATATTTTGAGCAGAAATAAGAAAAATATCATAATTTTTTCATCTCAGAATTTTCATGTTTTCGGCGGTAAATTTACAATGTATTTGCATGGGCGTGTTTTCGTAATGGTCGCTTCATGCAAGAAGTCTTCCGTCTTTCCCAATAAGTTAAATGTACACTTGAAATTAAAGAACATAAATTGGAGAATACTAATTGTCATTTTCGCATGGGCTGGATCTCATTTCGCAAACACGCCTATACAAATACATTGCCACCTTTATCGCCGAAAAAATGAAAGTTTTATGATGAAAAATTGTTATATTTTTCTTATTTCTGCTCAAAATATAGATTGTGGGCACTCGTTAGAACCGCCTCATCGAGGCGGTTCTAACGAGTACCCACAGTCTATATTCATCGAGGCGGTTCCAGTCTGTATTTTAGAGCAGAGATAAGAAAAATAATGTATACCCCGGAAACCCCAGTTTTACTATATAAAAGTGGGGTTCAAGGGGGTCAAATTTATATAGGCGTGTTTTCGTGATGAGTAGATTTACCGTATTTACTGTATTAGGCCTTAGCAAACAGCATAGACCCTGGTGAGTCGACGCAGGATGCTGCTTCTCGCCAGGGTCTAAAATGTTTGTCACTCATCCAGTTATTTTAGACGCAACAACAGGTAGCAAATTGTTCTTGATGAAGTTTTAGAACAAGTATGGTGTCTGAATACTCGGGGTAAATAGGGAACACTTATATGTATTCTGAAATTTCAGGTTTTCTGGAGAATGTCTGTTTTGTAAAGAAGGGTACTATGGTGAAATATGCAACTTCACGTGTAGTGAATTTTGTGCTCTGGGTGAGCATAAACCTGCCTGTAAGAAAGCTGGTGGTCTTTGCCTGGCTTGTCTTCCTGGGTCGGGATATGAGGGTGACTACTGTTCACTGCCAGGTGAGGATTTACACACTAGTTTCATTTGTATAATATGACAGAAAAAGTCATAGCTTCAGATACGACTTGATATTGCACGTGAATATTCTCACCGCGTCCAATCGTAACGCCGAATGAGTGGTCGCAACACCGCATAAGTGGTCGTTTCACGCCGAATTGTGGTCCTTTTTGATAGATTCGCCGCCATTTCTCGCTCGAGGAGACACGGTGGGTAGAAACAAATGTTTATTTGAAATATACAAACATGTTAATCAACTATGAAAAGTAGCCTATCCGGATCTACATACATTCTTCTAACTGCCAAATATTCAGTCGATGCATAAACTTTCCTGAATTTGTCAAACACTTCGCGAGATTATTGTTGTATAGGTTCGGCCATACCACAAATAAGCATTCGTACCAGAAAGCTTCGTACTTTTCAAATTTACTCCAAATCTATGAACAACTGGTGAATACAAATGCCTCTGAAAATGACATTGTATCATAATATTGCTATTCAGTAAAAAATATTGCCGAAGAAACAAACACAGAGACACACTCGACGAAATTGTAGGTAACGCCGGATAAGATGGTATCTGATTGATCGGTTAATTGCCAGTTGTCTGGCTGAGAAACTGTGCATACTTAGTCAAATGCCTGTTAATATCAGTCTTCTACCCTATATTGATCGTAGTCCGTCCGTATTAACACAAGAAAATTCGTTTTGGCCCGAGATGAAGTCATTTAGATGAGGTGAAACGGCAACACTCGTGTTTTAGTGGTTTGGTTTGGGTTTTGACCCTTTCAAGATTATTTCACTCATATCGAGCAGATCGTTAATCAGAAGTGGGCGAAAACCGGAGTACCCGGAGAAAAAAACACCTGACCTTCCATTGCAGATCTTGGCGTCTCACACCTGACCCGAGCCAGGGTCGAACCCACGGCGGTGAGAGCCTAATGAGTAAGAGTCAGCGCTCTTATCCACTAGGCCACGGAGGCCCGTTAGTGGTGACAGTTAATTAACGTTTCATTTATCAATGCTTATCCTTTGGAAGCAAGGAATACACCACAGAACTGAAAAACATGGAGTGTTCATGCTTTATGGGCCAGACTAGCTAGTTTCGGCCAATTAGACCTCATTAGTGACCCTCAGACATTTTCAAAATTCCACAATGGAATCAATGATCCCAAAGGACAAGAAAATATAATCTACACTATGATGTAGGTCAGGGATACGTTTTACCGCCGCCACACAGTCCGACGCATCAGCTGTAGTGAAGTTAAATATGTTCTATAAAAAGGTTATCCTTTGAGAGCAAGGAATACACAACAGAACTGAAAAACATGGAGTGTTCATTTCGCATTGTCCCAATTCAAAGTCGTCCCCGTCAACACTATTTAGGTCATTTTGGAGACGTTGCTTCCAATTTTATGGGACTATTACCCGAAATTGAGATGAAATGACATCTCAATCCCTGCCACCCAATGAAACCAATAAAATTTATAAGCATGGATGGGCCAACTCGCAGCAGTTTCCCTGGGCGGGCTTAGACTTTCTAAGCGGATTACCAGTACTAATGTGCGGTCGGTATCAGCTCTGCGTGGAAGCATCGTGCAGCCCATCTATTTCTCCAAGCCCCGATGGGCGGGGGCGCTCGGTTTCAGTCGTAATTCGATGCAGCAGACCTCGGAGCTGTAAATCTGCCAATACGAAAAATCACATGACTAACGAAATATGTGTTCTCTGAATTTTATACCTTAATTTGTTATATGTAAATTAATGAAAGACAGACAAATATCAATGACACATAATTCATATCTGAAAAAAAAAGTTATATTTTCAGTCTTTTTTTTTTTTTTTTTTTTTTTGTTTTGGTTTGGGTTTTACGGCCCTTTCAAGAATGTTTCACTCCTCATATCGAGACGATCGTCAATCAGAGGTGGGCGAAAACCGGAGTACCAGGAGAAAAACCACCTGAACTTCCGTTGCAGAACTTGGCGTCTCACACGTGGCCCGAGCGAGGCTCGAACCTACGGCGGTGAGAGAATATTTTCAGTCTTATGTTTTCACTAGTGGAAATATAAGGTTTCGTGTTTCACTACTATGTTTTGTTTGTTTGTTTGATTTGAGGTTTAACGTCCCCGTCAACACTGTAAAGGTCATTTTGGAGACGTTGCTTCCAATTTTGTGGGACTTTTACCCGACATTGAGATGAAATAACATCTCAAGCCCTGTCGCCCAATGAAACCAATAGGGTTTATTAGCATGGACGGTCCGACTCGCACCGCGGTTCCTGGACAGGCTTAGATGCTCTAAGCGGTTTACCAGTACTAGTGTGCGGGCCGGATTCAGCGCTGCGTGGAAGCATCATGCAGCCCATATATTTCTTAAAGCCTCTATGGGCGGGGGCGGCACTACTATGTTTACATGTTTAAAATAAATCAAAGGAAGATTTTGGCCTCCGAACTTTTCGGTTTTGTTTTGTACATATTTGAGCCGGCGATAAGTCCGGTGCGTCGAGCAGAGACTCAAATCAACCTGCGCACCAATCCACTGAGACAAGACCTTTTGCTTATATTTGTTGGCATAGATCGTAGCCTATAGCAGGTTCATGCGATCAGCGAAGACTCTGATGAGACTGTTCGAATGCGCAGGCTGATCTGAGTCTTCGCTGGTCGCTTCATGCCTTTTTGTAGGTTTAGTCATGCGCTGGCTCATTTTCTATCTGCAGTGTCAGCAACATCTTTTTATAAAGAAGTCGAAACATTGAGTGACAACAATAAATAAAACAGACCACCGCCAAACCGAGTCAGCAGCTCTTTCCCAAATAGGTGGTGACCCAGAATACCTAAACGTAACCAAAAATGAATAACAAACATAATGGAGAAAGAATCAGAATCATCAACAAGACAAACATGGACTTGGACGGACAAATGCAACTAAAATGAACAATCAAAAAAGCGGGAAGAATAGGAATCATTAATAAAACAACGTGTATTATTAGGGAAAGAATTAGAACCACATACACAAAACAGGAAGGAACCACAGCAAAAGCACCGACTTGGAACAGCCTATATGACTTCGACGCCCTCGAAGCCCACTTTTATATTGTAAAACTGGGGTATCCATTTTTATTTTATTTATGCTCAGAACATAAGTTGTGGGTACTCGTTACAATCGCCTCAGCGATTCGGATCTAATGACTGCCCACAATCTATGTTTTGTGCAGAAATAATAAAACTGTCTCAGTTATTTATAGCTGAAATTATTCATTTTCAGACTGTGGTGGAATAGGCATGTTTTCGTAATTGTATATTTAAACCCAACAGTAAATATACTGACCGTTAAAAACCGTTGCTTTTGCTGGAATTTTGTCTACAGTTTTTATTGCTATGAAGCTGTTACCTTTTCGTTCACTTGTGGTAATGTGGGTGGAATTTAGGATTGATCTGATTGTATCAGTTCCCAATCGTTTCAGTTTTCAATTTCCATATGATAATATATAAGGAAAGAAATAAATCATCTCTTTGTCATTTTGTCAATTTCAATCAAGTTTTCCGCCCCCGCCCATCGGGGCTTGGAGAAATTGATTGGGCTGCACGATGCGTCCATGCAGAGTTGATACCGACCGCACATTAGTACTGGTAATCCACTTAGAAGGTCTAAGACTGCCCAGGAAAAATGCTGCGAGTCGGCCCGTCCATGCTTATAAACCCTATTGGTTTCATTGGGCGGCAGGGATTGAGATGTCATTTCATCTCAATGTCGGGTAAAAGTCCCACAAAACTGGAAGCAACGTCTCCAAAATGACCTTTATAGTGTTGACGGGGACGTTAAACCTCAAATCAAATCAAACAAAAATCAATCAAGTTTTAGAACGATGAGTAGTCTCTGGGGTAGTATTAATGGGAGAGTACAGTTGTCATTAATATAAAATATTAAATGTTATTTACCTAACTAGCTATCATAGCACATTATATTGTTTGTCAGGCAGAAAAAATACTGACAATTTGCTGATCAGATACCATCTTATCCGGCGTTACCTACAATTTCGTCGAGTGTGTCTCTGTGTTTGTTTCTTCGGCAATATTTTTTTTACTGAATAGCAATATTATGATACAATGTCATTTTCAGAGGCATTTGTATTCACCAGTTGTTCATAGATTTGGAGTAAATTTGAAAAGTACGAAGCTTTCTGGTACGAATACGTATTTGTGGTATGGCCGAACCTATACAACAATAATCTCGCGAAGTGTTTGACAAATTCAGGAAAGTTTATGCATCAACTGAAGATTTGGCAGTTAGAAGAATGTATGTAGATCCGGATAGGCTACTTTTCATAGTTGATTAACATGTTTGTAAATTTCAAATAAACTTTTGTTTCTACTCACCGTGTCTCCTCGAGCGAGAAATGGCGGCGAATCTATCAAAAAGGACCCCAATTCGGCGTGAAACGACCATTTATGCGGTGTTGCGACCACTCATTCGGCGTTACGATTGGACGCGGTGATTCTGCTAGACAGATTATTCACGTGAATTATTATCCTTCTATTTGAAAAGAAAATGAAACAAGTAGCATTTAGACATGTGTACGTGTACTTATTTATTGTCTTTGCATGTATGCACTGCTAATATCTATTTTGGGTAGTCGTTTGTACATTTTGTGGGAAAGAAATTGTCCTTTGGCTTTCTGTTTCTACTGTTTTAATTACGGTGACTTTGCTTTGCATGTGTGTTCTTGGATGGAAGGGTAATTGTATCGATTCCTGAACATTGCCTTCACTTCTATTTTTCTTTGTGTGCTTGATATGGTGTGGAAAGCCTTAGAAGTCATTGCAATAAATATTATTGGGTCCATACCTTAACAAAATGGATACCAGTTCAGAGGTGTTCTTTCGTGTAATATTTTGACCCTTTTTGTACCAAATGGAATCTTCCTTCTTAAATATGTCGGGTTATGTTTTCTTAAAAATTGATTTGGAAAATGACTGAACTTTTAGCAAACATTGGAGGTCCTGATCAGACGCCGCGTTCTGCGGCGTCTGATCTGGGCTTGCACTGTTTGCCAGGGTACCCGTTTTGGGGTTTCCGGTACTAAATGGGTTAAATGTTCATCATGGTGATCAAGAGATCCTGAGTTCGATCTCCGTCAGGTCCGCAATATTCTTTGTGGAGATTGATCATGAAATATTTTCTATGATAAATCTCTACCTTCCGCTGATCCAAGAAGGGCAGCTGTCAGCTTCAAACGAAATATTGTGCATTATCTAGGTATGTCACGTATGTGTAAGCATGACCAGTAAAATGTTGTTAGGTAAACTAACTGGCTCGATATGACCTAAATAGTGTCTAAGGTGAATGGGAACACCTGGCAGATTTGTCCGCTATTTTTTCAAAGGGAGATAAATTTCGGGCCCTGTCCCACTGAAAAGGGGTCTACTCTTAAAGGAAAGAATTTGCTCCTTTTGAGAAAATTCTTTCCTTTAAGAGTTGACCCCTATTTACATGACAGACAAACAATGCTTTTGCAAGAGTTGCCTCCCCTGAAGGTGTTACCATTCTCCTTAATTCTTCCAATAGATACCCATTTTTGGGAGAGTTAAAAGTTTTAGGAAAGAAAACATGAAGTCGTAAATGTTATCTCATTTGTTATAAAACCAAACACCTAGCAATCACGTTTTCTTGCTGTTCCTTTTAAGGTTTTGATTCCCTTTTCAAGCGCAAGGAGAAAGCCTGGCCCCGAGGTTATAAAACATTTTTCATGCTCAACTGACTTAAGCATGAGTTTTTTTCCAGTGCTCATAAATTTAAAAATGCCCACAAACGTTGGCATGTTAAAATTTATGAGCAGGAAAAATGACATTCTTTGCTGATCTGAGCCAGAAAAATGCCTGATTTTTGTATTCTTATAGTAACGAACATTACAACGGCCCCCGCCCATCGGGGTTTGAAGAAATATTTGGGATGCATGATGCTTCCACGACGAGCTGAAACCGATCCGCACACGAGTAATTGTTAACCGCTTAGGGGGTCTAAGCCTGCCCAGGCAAAGCGGTGCGAGTCGGCCCGTCCATGCTTATAAACCCTATTGGTTTCATTGGGCGGCAGGGCTTGTGATGTCATTTTATCTCAATGTCGGGTAAAATTCCTACAAAATTGGAAGCAACTTCTCCAAAATGACCTTTACAGTGTTGACGGGGACGTTAACCCTCAAATCAAACAAAACAAACAAACTAACATTACAAATTTCATCCTCAGCTGAGTTGATCATGCTAAATCTTTTATAACCTCGGGGCCAGGTATTATGCTAAGTTTTTTAAACATTGTTAGCGCATTACAATAACATACCCGTGCGACATATAACCAAAATGGCTACTGTTATTCTGAAAAATCCGTAACATTTTTCTTATTTATACTGCAAAAATAGGTTGTGGGTACACCCACAACCTATGTTTTTTATTTTTTTTTTTTGTTTGGGTTTTACGGCCCTTTCAAGATTATTTCACTCATATCGAGCCGATCGTTAATCAGAGGTGGTCGAAAACCGGAGAACCCGGAGAAAAACCACCTGACCTTCCGTTGCAGAACTTGGCGTCTCACACCCACAACCTATGTCTTGGAACAGAAATCAGTAATATAATATCTACCCCAGTAAGCCCAAGTTTTCTCTATTATTTAAGTGATCATTTCACGGAATTGTTCACGTGATGGTAACATACTTCAAGTGTTAGAGGCTATCACTTTAAATGGTCTAAGAAGTATAATATCAAATACACATATATATTTGCTGATACCAGCCCCGCCAAGCGAATTTGTGTCTTCGAGCATTCCGTCATGACAAATTTTAACTGCGCATGCCCAGCCATTCAGAGGCGCCGGGGATATGGCTTTCTGTTTGCAGGTTCCTCTTGATTCAATGCTTGTATGAGCGAGCAGCGAAGGTTCTGGCGAGACTGCGCGGATGCGCAGGCTCGCCTGAACCTTCGCTGCTCCCATAGGCGATAAGTACCAAAATCGCTTGACGGGGCCCATATTAAAAAATGAGTAGCTTTTGCGTCACCTCATTTTTTTTTCAGCAAAAATATTAGCACACATATATTCGCCATGTTAATAAATCAACATGCTAATGGTATGCTAACCACATCGTTAGTTTTCAACATTGGGCCTCGGCGTGAGTAGGTTGCGGCTAACTTATTTCTGAAGCCACCAACCACAAAACTTTCAGTCATTTTTAGCTCACCTGAGCACGATCACTATTGTGATCGGACAATGTCCATTGTGCGTCGTTTGTCGTGCGGCGTCAACATTTTGCTTTAAATGCTACTCCTCTTAAATCCTCGGGCCAATTTCAATCAAACTTCATAGGAAAGTTTTTAGGTGACTCTCTTCTAAAATATAGCTAAAATCGTCCCGCTCCAATCAACAAGATGGACACCAGAGCTAAAAATAGAAAATATTTAAACGACAACTCCTCCTATACTTTTGGGCCAGTTTCATTCAAACTTCACAGGAATGTTGCTAATGTGACCATCCACTACTCTACTAAAAGAGCTAAAACAATTCTGCTGACCAAGAGAGCTAAAACTAAAAATAGTCAATAGTTTCTTTAAATCCCAACCCCTCCTAAACCCTTGGGCCAATTTCAATCAAACAACATAGGAATGTTCATCGGGTGACCCTCTGCCATAATCGCTAAAACGTTTCTGCTCCGATGAACAAGATGGCCACCAGAGCTCAACAACAAAGATTTAAATGACAACTCCTCCTAAACCTTTGTGCCAATTTTGTTCAAACTCCATTGGTACGTTGTTTAGGTAACCCTCTACCAAAGTAGCTAAAACGGTTCAGCTCCGATGAAAAAAAAAATGAGTGCCAGAGCTAAAATAGAGACATGTTGATAATTTGTTTAAATGCCAACTCCTCCTAAACCTTTGGGCCAGTTTCAATCAAACTTCATAGGAATGTTGCTTGGGTTACCCTCTATCAAAAGAGCTAAAATCATTCAGCTCTGATTAACAAGATGGCTCCCAGAGCTAACAACAGAAAAAATCTTTAAACAAAAACTTCTCCTATACCCTTGGGCCAATTTTAGTAAAACTTCATAGTAATGTTGCTTAGTTAACCATCTGCCAAAATAGCTAAAACGGTTCTGCTCCGATGAAAAAGTGGCATCCAGATTCAGACTTCATTGGAATGTTGCTTAGGTGGCCTTCTACCATAATAGCTAAAACGGTTCCCCTCCGATGAGCATAGTGGCTGCCAGAGCTAAAAATAGCGAGAAAAAAAACCTCAGCAATTTGTTTCAAATGCCAACTACGTCAAAACCCTTGGCCAAATTCGATCAAACTTCACAAGAATGTTGCTTAGGTGACCTTCTTACAAAATAGATCAAACTGTTCCGCTCTGGTAAACAAGATAGCCACTTGAGCTAAAAATAGAAAAATCTTTAAACGACAATTCCTCCTATGCTCATGGGCCAATTTTAGTCAACCTTCATTGGAATGTTGCCTAGGTAACCCCCTACCAAAATAGAATGGCCCCGCCCATCGGGGCTTGAAGATATATAATGGCTGCATGATGCTTCCATGCAGAGCTGAAACCGACCGCACACGAATACTGGCAAACCGCTTAGGAAATCGAAGCCTGCCCAGGCAAATGGGTGCGAGTTGGACCGTCCATGCTTATAAACCATCTTGGTTTCATTGGACGACAAGGCTTGAGATGTCATTTCATCGCAACGTCGGGTAAAAGTCCGACAAAATTGGAAGCAACGTCTCAAAAATGACCATATATATACAGTGTTGACGGGGACGTTAAACCTCAAATCAAACAAACACAATCTACCAAAGTAGCTGTAACGGTTACACTCCGATGAGAAAAATGGACACCAGAACAAAAAAAAAAAAATAGAAAAAGCTTTAAATGAAAACATCTAAACCACTGGGTCGATTTCCTTCAAACGTTATAGGAATGTTGCTAAGGTGACCTTTTGCCAAAACAGCTGAAACCGTCCAGCTCTCATGACTAAAATTGCCACCAGAGCTAAAGATAGAAAATGCCAACAATTTGATTTATATGCCACTCCTCCTCAACCCTTGGGTCAATTTCAATCAATCTTCATAGGTGTGTTGCTTCGATGACCCACTACCGAAATAGCTAAAAATCATTCAGCTCTGATGAACAAGATGGTCAATAGAGCTACAAATAGACGAATCTTTAAATAGCAACTCCTTCTATACCATTGGGCCAATTTCATTCAAACTGCATCGGAATATTGCTTAGATGACCCTCTACTAAAATAGCTAAAATTGTCTAGCTTGGGTGCATAAAATGGCCGCCAGAGCTAAAAAAAAAAAAAATGAAAATCATCAACAATTTGCTTTTGCTGCCAACCCCTCCTATTATCTTCCGTCAATTGCAATCAAAGTTCGTAGGAGTGTTGCTTAGCTGACCCTCCACCAAAATAGCTAAAATCCTTTGGCTCAGATAAACAAAATTGCCGCCTGAGCTAAAAATAGAAAAAAGGTCAACTCTTTGATTTAGAAAATACCTACTCTCCCTGAAGCCTTCGGTCAATTTGATTTAAACTTCGCAGGAATGTTGCTTCACACCAAATATTAATGACCTGGGCCTTGTGGTTTCGCGATTCTACAAGTGTTCTGAAAGCCTTGCCTGATAAACTTCATATCAAATGACACTTGACTTGACGTAAGGTAACCGGGCGCTAAAAGCGCATAGGGGCTACCCCCATCTCGCTAAATGGGATTAGTTTATGAACTGCTCTTCCCAAGGCCTCCAATGTGCTGGCACTTGTCAGTTCGACAGGTGTCAGCTGACCAATGGGAATATACTGAACTCTTGCTCGGAGAAAGGCACAAATCGCACCCAAGGAACAGCGTTTGTCGTAAGAAACGCAGTTCTGTAGCGATTTTAGAATTTTGAGTGCAGGAATCAGACCAAAGACGAGCTCTAGTATGTGATGACATGTTGCCAATTTCGGCTGCCAAATGTGTCAGTGCACAGCCCTGTTTTCGAATGTCTGGCCGAGGAAAAAAAGCTAACATACATTATCAGTTCTGGCTTCCATTATTTGCTGCCTCAACCCCTCAAATGACACGAACCTGGTATTCTCTATTTATCCCGATGAATATGTCAATTAAGGCACGCCCATAACCAGATATTAGCCATCCAGATTTCTTGATATATTTATTTATTACACCAAGTGAACACACGGTGTAGATCATCTGATCTGGATCTACACTGTTTGCAAAGGTGGGGATTGTGAACAGCAAGATAAGGGTTAAATCATGTGACATTGGCAAGCAGTGAAGACTCTGATCAGATGCAACAGAATGAAGCATCTGATCGAATGTCCTGTATAAAGGAAATCCTTTAGAAGCAAGGTTAACAGCAAGACATCATGTGAACAAGTCCGTGAAATAAACACCCCTCTAAACCCCACTTTATATAGAGAAAACTGGGGTTTAAGGGGGTAAACATTATTTTTCTTATTTATGCTCCAAGACATAGGTTGTGGGTACTCGTTAGGACCGCCTTATTGAGGCGGCTCTAACGAGCACCTACAACCTATGTTTACAGTTTTTATAAGAAAAATATCACAAATTTTCACCAGAAAAGAAGCCATTTTGGAGATGTGAAAAAATGCACTATGTCACAGGGATGTGTTTTCGTAATGATAACAGCAGAGAACTGAAAACGGTAGATTGCGCTAGGTTAACGGGGATGGGCTAGCTAGGACATCATAGGTAACCCTCAAGTATTTTCCAACTTCTGTTGTGGAAACAATAAGCCCGACACCCACATACTGTATATGGAGCTCTCAAAAGCCGTTCACTTAAGCCTTATTTGCGCATAGTTTATATTAACTGACCAGTCCTAGTTACGAACATGGACATCTGCAGGATTTATATCAGTCTTTGTATCAACTGCCTATTCGAAATTCGCAAAATTGCAGTATGTGTCCTCTGGCTTTCTTTGCCGGATCATTACAGGGTCACTGATGAGGCTTTATTAGCCGAAACTACGTAGTATGACCCATCTTCTTTCTTATGAATGTTTTCATTGCTCTTAAAGGAACTCATTTTTGATTTTTATTTGCCTTCACTGCAGCTGGTGTTGTGCCGTGTGGCGGCCGTAAAGCGAATCCCCGTACATCAACCATAGTGCAATTTATATTTTACTTTTGGTCCTTTGAGATCAGCGTGAATATTGTGAGAATTCAGAAATAAATTATTGGTTTAGACTCATATTCTAGACAGGTTTTTAATTATTAGGACCCCATTCTGATTTATATCAGTCTTTGTATCGACTGCCTATTCGAAATCGCAAAATTACAGTATGTGTCCGCTGGCTTTCTTTGCCGGATCATTACAGGGTCACTGATGAGGCTTTATTAGCCGAAACTATGTAGTATGACCCATCTTCTTTCTAATGAATGTTTTCATTGCTCTTAAAGGAACTCATTTTTGATTTTTATTAATACATATATTGACAATTGGGGAATGGATACACCTTCAGGGGAGGCAACTACTGCAAATGTATTTTTGTCTTCCATGTCAAGAGGGGTCAACTCTTAAAGGAAAGAATTTGCTTCTGGGGAGCAAATTCTTACCTTTAAGAGTAGACTCATTTTCAGTGGGACAGGGCTTATAGAAAAGCGAACAGGAAGTTCCCAAAGTTGTCCCCCTTTGAAAAATGGCGGAAACATCTGCCGGGTGTTCCCTTTCGCCTTAAGACTGGCTAGCTTGTTGCATAGGTCTCTCAGATTATATCATGCTCTTTTTAAGCATTAGGTTTCTATTGCTTTTAGTGCATTGAACAACTGCTGCACAAACGTACGACAAAGCGGTGTGAGTCGGACCGTCCATGCTTATATAACCAATTGGTTTCATTGGGCGACAGGGCTTGAGAAGTCATTTCATCTCAATGTCGGGTAAAAGTCCCACAAAATTGGACGCAAGATCTCCAAAATACCTATACAGTGTTGACAGGGACGTTAAACGTCAAATCAAACAAACAAACCAACAAACATACGACAGTTGAAAGATGAATGACGTTTTGTTATCAGGCTGGTTTCTTGCAATTCAACGGAGAGACACCGGAAAAAAACAGTAAGTCGAACGTGAAAGTCCGTTTATCTCCGTAGCTGGCACTATAAAGACTGCACTTGGACCTGTCCGATGCCTCTGTGCATCTACCGCAGATTAGCGACTATCACTTAATGCATTTCCAGCCAATGGAAAAAGTGTTCTAATTGTAATATGCACAACTATTCTGTGTTTTCAGTGCTGCATGAGGAGACAACAACAGCAGGGATTATTAGTGGCAGCATTGCAGCATTGGTAGTGGTAGCAGCTGGTACAGTTATCTTTATTCGGGTCAGGTATGTATTGATCTTAGCATGGCGAGAAATGATTGATTGTTTTGGGTTTCAACGATACGTCAACCCTTGTGGGTCATTTGGTGTCGTCTCCCAGAGAAAGGGAGAAATAGATAGAATAGTTAGAAGCGATAGTAGAGTAGATGAAAGTGAGGGACAGTGGAGCAAGAGGAAAATGAATGGAAGTGTAGAGACAGAAGAATTACAAACACTCCCCCACTACCCTTACCTTGACCAACCGTCAAGCCAATATCAGTTGGAGGCCCCAGTGACGCAAGATACACGTCACCTTTGACTCACCCATCCACCCTTTAACAAGACGAGGAAAACCAGGGATAATAACGGGGTTTGTTTCTTATATACCCATAACATCATGCAGTGAAACTTCGATAAATCGAATACGGTTAATTCGTTTATATTGGTTAATACGAACTCTTAGTGACCCTAGAGAATTTTTCCCACAGCATAATATATTCATATACATTTTCATTTTTTTTCACTCGGCATGGACACTACCGAATTGCACGGTCCAGTCAGACTGGACCGTGCAATTCGGTAGTGTCCATGCCGAGTGAAAAAAAAAATGAAAATATACCAATATATTTCGAGCTCAAATATGTTTTATCTTTAAAAAAGTATGGAAGTTTGTACAAGTGGTGCACTGTTAAATTCAGTTAAATCCAGTCATGACTTTCCCTATTCTAAATACTGATACATGTTCATGACAGACGCCAGGCTGCCAAGTAAAGAGAAGAAAGTGAGAATAGTGCACATGCAAGATTGGACTGAGAAAAAGATATATGTATGTGTGAGCTGGAGATATTGCCTTCCTGGAAAACCCGGATCCAGAAAGGTTTCTTGTAAACGGGATTTACTAGAAAGAATAAATGTTACAGATCTGTAAAAAAAAAAAAAAAAAAAAAAAAAAAATCATATATCCATGTGTATATGTTAATTTATGGAGGTTTGTTTGATTTTAACTTGAAGAGGTATGTTGTGTGTACTCATTAGAATCACCTCATTGAGGCGATTCTAATGAGTACACACAACATATATTTATTTATAAAAAGTCGAAAATATATCCGTTTACCTATTATGCCTGATGGCCTGGCAGAATGAATAACCCTCAATAATTCGAACTGACCCTATCTCGAACATAATTTCATGGTCCCGAAGGTGTTCGATTTATTGAAGTTCGACTGTATGCAGGTGATCGTAACAAGCACCCATAACATACGTTAATGACAGTTAAAAAATGAAAATAATTCCCATTATCACATATTCAGTACTATATTTAACATTATCACACATTCAGTACTATATTTAACATGATAACCCATGTTTTGCATGTGTGATAATGCTTGTTTCCATTTCCGGTTATCAGCCCGCCCGGTCTGATAACCGGAAACAGTGTATTTTGAACGGACAGCGGTTATCAGCCCACTCATGACGTTATTGTGACGTTGCCAATTTAATGACGTAACGCGAATAGTTAGGCGTGACGTTACGCGCTTTTTTGCTTGAATCACGCTTTTTATCACATTTTTTTTCCATTTATGAACGTCAAACACAGTAAGAATAGGATCTGAATATGTGATAAATGAATTATAACATGGGATTTTGGTTATCGCCCTCTGTATCAACCCTCGACCATTATCTGCCCTCGGGCTAAAGCCTTTGGGCAGATAATGGGGTCTCGGGTTGATACATCGGGCGATAACCAAAATCCCATGTGATAATCTCTAATTACGATAACACACCCGTGCGATATAGTGCATTTTTCATATCTCTAAAAATGGCTACTTTTCTGAAGAAAATCGATGATATTTTCCTTATTTTTACAGCTAACATAGGTTTTGGGTGCTCGTTAGAACCGCCCAATTGAGGCGGTTCAAACGAGTACCCACAACCTATGTCTTGGAGCAGAAATGATGTAAACCCCCATAAACCCCGGTTTTCTCTATATAAAGTGGGGTTTAAGGTGTGTTCATTTCACGGACTCGATCACGTGATGGTTACTCTTCCTTATCTGGAGGTATCCCTAAATAATTATATGAGCCCCGCCAAGCGAATTTGTGTCTTCGAGCATTCCGTCATGACAAATTTTAACTGCGCATGCCCAGCCATTAAGAGGGGCCAGGGATATGGCTTTCTGTCTGAAGGTTCCTCTTGATTCACTGCTTGTATGAGCGAGCAGCGAAGGTTCTGGCGAGACTGCGCGGATGCGCAGGCTCGCCTGAACCTTCGCTGCTCGCATAGGCGATAAGTACCAAAATCGCTTGACGGGGCCCATATTCGAACACCTCAACTCCTTATCATATTTGTTCTAAAATTTGAACAAGTATGTATACAAATAACTCCCAGATGTTGTGTCTAAGAATAGCCGGATGAGTGGCAAACTGTGTAGACACTAATGAGGTCTCATCTGTGTCTGCACTGTTTGCTAAAGCCTGTCTGACCGAATACATATGATAAACATTTACATGCATAACTATAAATAGTTCTGTTCAACTCCACAGCTTGAATATTTTGGGACCTTGAAAATTTTTTGTAGTTCTAGCCACTGCGAGTTAATAACTAAACCGAGAAGCCTCGATGGTGTAGTCGTTTTGCTACTCGCTTCAAAAACTAGGGGTCGTGGGTTCGATCCAGGTCTTCTCCAGGCTTTCGGACGAGTCTTTAAACTGATGTCCCTTCTCCGTATGACCTAGAAGCCTCCGTGGTGCAGTGGTTTCGCTACTCGCCTTGTAAACCAGGGATCGCAGGATCGATCCCGGGCTTCTCCAGACTTTCGGATGAGTCTTTAAACCGAGGTCCCGCCTCCATATGACCTTAGCTCTCGGTGAGACGTAAAACGCAAACACTCACTCTCCGTATGACCTGAGCTGTTGGTGGGACGTAAAATTCAAACACACACACACAATAAACAGACCCTTTAAGATTAGTCTGGTTATACAGTTTGAATGCTATGTTTGCAAGAAAACTAACAGGTCCCTCCCCAAAATTGCAGGGAAATGCGTCAAATGGATAGATTCAATTTGCCTTTAAATTTAATTAATATAAGGTCATTGAGGATAAGACGAGCACTTTCTGACTCCTATCAGTAGAGGCCACGGCTAGAAACAACGGTCTTGTGAATTCTCATATGCTTTGCATCTGTGGGTGCTTGTGTTTAATTTCAGGCTTCATTTTCCTCTTTAACATAGACAGTTTGTTTATAAATTAAGAACTACTTGATTGTAATTATTTTAGCCCTTATCATGCTGTTCACGACAACCCCTATCTTTGCAAACAGTGTAGATCCAGATCAGATGGCTTCTGATCAGGATCTACACTGTTTGTCATTCAGTTAATTAATTTGTAGCAATAAATTACATCAAGTAATTTGATTGGTTGATAGACAGATATGGGTGTGGCTTAAATGAATATTCAGCAAGATAAGGGTTAGAATACGAAACCCTAGCAGGCTCATGTTTGAGACAGTAAAATACTGTAAACGCGTAAGAACGCGAATAAAGGAGAAAGAACTCCGGACAAATCAGTTACAGTTAGGCCAGACGACAAACCTTGATATGACAGCGAAATAAGAAAAACTTCTAGGAAAAGAGACAGGCAAAAACAAAAAGCTATTAGAACAGTTAATAATTCTGACTGGTTGAAATTCAAAATCTTGCGTAATCGAGTAAACAACCAGAAAAAACATGCAAAAGAGATCTTCTTCAATAATTTAGAATTAAATATTTCGGATTTTCAAAACAATGATAAACGTAGATTTTGGAAAATTGTACGTCATTTTGTGAAAAATAATAGCACATGTTCTGACATTCCTCCACTAATTTCAACCATGTCCTCAGGTGAACGAAATTTTCATTGTACAGACATTGAAAATGCCGAATGTCTAAACGATTACTTTGTGTCAATTTAATGTGTTGACGACACAAATACGGAACTTCTGACTTTTAATTATAAAACTATGAATAGATTAAGAAATGTAACATGTACAGAATCTGAAATTGATATACTGATCGAAAACCTTAATCCAAATAAAGCTAACGGTAGTGATGGCATCAGTAATAAAATGCTCAAAGGAGTTTCCAAAACTATATCAAAAGCCTTAGCGATTATAATAAACCGCTCTTTCAGCGAGGGTGAGTATCCAGAGCCGTGGAAACATTCAAACATCATTCCAATACCCAAGAAAGGAGATAAAACATCCCCAAGTAACTATCGCCCTATAGCCTTATTGAGCAATGTGAGCAAAATCCAAGAACGCATTGCCTTTAAGAACCTGTATAACTACTTGTACGAAATTAGTCTGTTGTATAAATATCAGGCCGGTTTCCTTCCCCAGCATTCCACCGTATTTCAGTTGATTGATATATATCAAAATATTTGTCAGAGTTTTGATAACCATCATTTCTCTTATATGGTATTTTGTGACATCTCCAAGGCTTTTGACAGAGTTTGGCACAAAGGTCTCATTTTTAAACTAAAACAGTATGGTATTGAAGACAGCTTTCTTTTATGGATAAGTAATTACCTTGCAGACCGAAATCAAAAAGTAGTTATAAAGCAAGGTATTTCCAATTCTAAAGTTTTAAGGGCTGGAGTGCCTCAAGGTTCGGTTCTGGGACCATTGTTGTTTCTAATTTATGTGAATGACATTTCCGAATCGCCGCTTAGTCTAACTAGCCTTTTTGCCGATGACAGCTCCTTATTTTGTTCTGCAACATCTCTGCAGGACATCCACGACCTCTTAAACCACGATTTAAGTATCTTATCTGAATGAGCAAAACAATGGCTTGTTACATATAATCCAAACAAAACTGAAGCAGTGTTATTCACGTTAAGACCATTTGACTCCATGCCATTGCTTAAGTTTGATAATACAATTATAAAGTTTGCAGAAAACCATAAACACCTAGGCATAACCTTAAGCAGCGATGGAAAATGGACAAAACATGTCGAAAACATCAAAAACTCAGCGGCAAGAGTATTAGGTTTTATGCGCAAGCTTAAATATTCTTTGAGTAGAAATGCACTTAATCAAATATATGTTTCCTTTCTTCTTCCTGTAATGGAGTATGCCGCGATTGTATGGGAATGTTGCTCAGCTCAGAACTCATATGCTCTTGAAAAAAATTCAAAACGAAGCAGCTCGTTTAGTTACAGGTCTTACTAGATCCGTTTCACTCGATAATTTATATTCAGAATGTGGCTGGGCTTCACTGTCTGAAAGAAGGCAGCAACAGAAACTTAATTTCATGTATAAGGTGAACTCAGGTTTACTGCCTTCCTATATAACTGATCTAATTCCACCTAGGGTAAGAGAAGTGTCTAATTACCCTCTTAGAAACCAACATAACTTTTTCATTCCGTACACCCGAACCCAAATTTCAAAAAAGTCTTGTATTCCCTCATCTATTTCTTTGTGAATTCCACAGATCCTTCTTTAAGGGACATAACTTCTCTTTCCGCCTTCAAATTCCATTCTTCCAGATCGAATACCAGTGTCCCAAAAGTACCACTCTACTACCTTCGAGGGAATCGATTATTATCGATATTGCATGCACGACTGCGCAACAACTGTAGTAATTTAAATAATGATTTATTCAATAATCATTTACACCCGGATCCAAATTGTAGCTGTGAAAATGGTATCGAAGATGCTGAACAATCATTTCTCAAATGTACCAAATACACACACCAACGACTAATTCTGTTCAACTCAACAAGAAATTTCCACCCTCTAAATGTTCAATTGCTTCTCTTTGGAAATCAAAACCTTAGTGCCGATAATAATATTATTTTGTTCGACGCTGTCCATAACTTTATTAAAACGTCAAATCGATTTTAGGCCTAAGTCCTACAAATACTTAATAAACTTATTTTCATTAGTATAACAGATTTGTAACAGACCGTATTAGTACTTTACCACCCAACACGAAGTGTCTGTCTTTCTTCTTAAGAATCCTTCTCATACCATGCATACTCTTTTTTTTTTTAATATACATTGCTTGCTGTTGTTTTCACTTTGTATCATTATATATGATTGTTTTAGGGGAAGGGCCGTAACTAATGTTGCGAGAACTTGTGGCCCAACCCCATTGCTCTTTCTGATGCAATAAAATATGTTTAAACTCAACTCCGCACAAAATGCGTTGTAACGTGAAGGAAGACGCAGTAACCTCATTATAACTTTTCTAAACAAGAATTAGAAAATCTAACTAATCAATTACCTAGTCCTTATATATTATTAGGAGACTTTAATAGTCACAGCAAATTATGGGGTTGCTCGGATACAAATGACAAAGGAGAAATCATAGAAAATTTTATTGCTGAAAATGATTTATGTTTATTTAATGATAAACAACCAACATACCTTCATTCTCCCACAAGGAATTATTTTGCTTTAGATCTTTCAATTTGCTCTCCAAATATTTATCTAGACTTTGATTGGTCTGTTGTGGACGATCTCCATGGTAGCGATCATTTTCCGATAGTAATTGAAGAAATTGAATCGACCCATGAGGATCGTCACCCAAGATGGAATTTGAGTAAAGCAAATTGGGAAAATTTTAATCAATTATGTAATGAAAAACTGGAACCTGAATTTTTTAAAACTGCAAATGATATACAAGATTTTACTGATGAATTGACTGATATTGCTGAAAAATGTATCCCTAAATCCTCGACATTTTCAAAAAGAAACATACCTAGGTTTAATGATGAAGTTAAAACTTCAATCAATAAAAGAAAATCTGCAGTACGAAAATTTAATAAACAACCAACAAAAGAAAATCTTATCCATGCCAAACATATGCGAGCTAAAGCTCGCAAAACAATAAAATCGGCCAAAAAAGCATCTTGGCAGCAATACGTCTCCAAACTGAATACCAGAACACCAACGAAGAAAATATGGGACATGATTAGAAAAATTAGTGGCAAAAACAAATCGAATAAACATGTCCATATCAAATCGAACGGAAATATGTGTTCAACGACTAAAGACATTTCCAATGCCTTGGGGGAAAATTTCAGAAAAATTCCTCTAGCTCAAATTATTCAGAAAGTTTCCAAAATATTAAACAAGAACAAGAGAAAAAGAATTTAAATTTTTCTTCATTGAACCACGAAAAATATAATTTACCATTCACTACTAAAGAATTATTAGATGCTCTCCATAAATTTCATGATACTGCTGTTGGTCCTGATGACATACACTATCAAATTTTAAAACATTTACCCAACAAGGCATTGGAAACATTATTAAACATTTTGAATGATATTTGGATCATTGGAAAATTCCCTGAAAACTGGAGAAAAGCTACCATTATTCCTCTTCCGAAACCTAATAAAGATCATACTGAAGCCACTAATTACAGACCAATTGCTTTGACAAGTTGCTTATGTAAAACAATGGAGAGAATGATTAATGATAGGCTGGTTCTGTTCTTAGAATCGAACCAGCTTATCACTAAATTTCAAGCTGGATTTAGAAAAAACAGCACTACTAATGATCATTTGATTCGTTTAGAATCATTTATACGTGATGCCTTTATTAAAAAAGAACATGTCGTAGCTGTATTTTTTGACCTTGAAAAAGCCTACGATACCACTTGGAAACAAGGCATCATGAAAGATTTACACACTTTGGGCCTTAAAGGCCGATTACCACTTTTTGTTCAAAATTTCCTATCCAATGGAACATTTAATGTTCGCATAGGAAATACATTATCGGACACATTTGATCAAGAACAAGGTGTACCACAAGGTAGTATTTTATCACCAACCTTGTTCAGCTTAAAAATTAATAATATAGTTAAATGTGTAAAAGACCCAGATTGTTCGCTTTTTGTTGACGATTTTGGAATCTTTTATCGTTCCATAAATATGGAAACCATTGAATTTAAACTACAAAGATGTTTGAATAATATAGAAACTTGGGCAACAGAAAATGGTTTCAAATTTTCAAAAACAAAAACACAGTGTGTTCATTTCTGCCAGTTACGAAAGTTACATTTAGATCCTGTACTGACTATATACGGCAGTCCAATTCCAGTCGTCACTGAGGCGAAGTTTTTGGGTCTTTTATTCGATAACAAATTGTCTTTTATTCCTCATATCAAAGCTTTGAAAGCTAAATGTTTAAAAGCTCTTGATATTCTTAAAGTCCTGTCCAGTTCCGATTGGGGAGGAGATCGCACGGTTCTTTTAAATCTGTATAGATCGTTAATTCGTACCAAATTGGACTATGGCTCCATAGTCTATGGATCTGCTAGGAAATCTTATTTAAAATCTTTGGATACTATACATCATCAAGGTTTACGTTTAGCCCTAGGTGCCTTTCGCACTTCACCCGTTGACAGTCTCTATGCTGAATTTAATGAACCATCACTTTATGTTAGAAGAGAAAAATCGTCTCTTCAATATGCTACCAAATTAGCTGCAAATCCACGCATTTCAGCATATGAATGTGTTTTTAACCCTAATTATGAAATATTTTACGAAAATAAACCATCCGCCATTAAACCTCTTGGCGTAAGAATAAGACCTTTACTTAAAGAGGCCAATATTAATGTCCAAAATGTTCAATCATTTTCATTACCATCAAAAGAACCATGGACATTAAATCATCCAAAGATAGTATTAGACTTACATAAAATAAGAAATCCGAAGTTGATTCACATATTTTTAAAAATGAATTCTTAGAAATCAAATCACATTTTAAACATCACATTTCCATTTACACTGACGGTTCGAAACAAGATGAGAAAGTTGCTTGTTCTGTCATTAGTCCGAATTTCACTGATAGCATTCGATACCCGATAATAGCTCTATTTTTACTGCTGAAGCGAAAGCAATTGATATCGCACTCTATCACATTCGAGATCAATCTGAAAGACATTTTATCATTTATTTAGATTCCCTTTCTGTATTAAAAGCTCTCAAAGATCAACAGCACAGAAACCCTTGATTCAACAAATTTTAAGAAAATATCACTTTCTTTCCGTTCTGCTGGCTTCCCAGTCATGTAAATATCCGTGGTAATGAGCTAGCTGATTTGGAAGCCAAATCAGCATTATCGTTAACTATTACCAATTTAAAAATTCCTTCTACATATTTAAAATCGAACATTAACATCTATATAAAGAATAAATGTCAATCAATTTGGGAAAAAGAAACTAATAATAAATTAAATAAAATACAACCCAATTTTCATACCAAGTGCACTTTTTCGAATTATAATAGGAAAGACCAAACTAAACTCACAAGATGCCGTATTGGACACACAAGACTTACTCATTCCTACATATTAAAAAATGAACACGCACCTTTCTGTATATCTTGTAATGAACCGTTTACAGTCAAACACTTTCTCATTTCATGTGTAGAATTTTATCATATACGCTCAAAATATTTTAATGTTACAACAATGAAAAATCTTTTTAACGACATACCATCTTATCAATTAATCAATTTTCTTAAAGAAATCGGACTTTTTAACAAACTGTAATAATTAATATTTTAACTTTTAAACTTCCATAACAATTTTATATTTAATACCTAATTATTTTTAGACGCTATATGCCCTATTAGGGTTGGGTGTCTTTAAACAAAACATCCATCCATCCATTATATTGTTAACTTTATAGTCTAAAATTATTTTGCAGGCTCTCCTTTGAAGACGAAAAACTCTGTCTAGGTTTATGTGAGACATTCCACCCCATATGATATTACAATAATCAATATGTGGCTGTATATATGTTTTATAGAACTGAACTCTATGATCTCTAGATAAATATGTTTTGGTTCTAGACAGTAACCATAAGTTGGATGCAATCTTTTTGCACAGTTTGTCAATATGATTAGACCATGTAAGGTTGTGGTCAATAACTACTCCGAGAATTTTATCACTGGAAATCATCGTTAAGTCAACACTGTTAAGTGTCAGAGATAGTTCTTCATTCGCTAAGCTAGCACGCTTCTGATGTGTTGTAATAAGCATTACTTTAGTTTTAGCTGTATTAATGATCGTGCCATTACATTTGCACCAGACATCTAGATTGTCTAGAGCTGTTTGCAGATTACTTGTAATTTCTTCTGTGGTCTTGCCAAAAGTATATAATGTTGTATCATCGGCGTACATGTCTGTTTTGGATGATTCTGTATATAATGACAGATCATTAATAAACAGAAGAAGCAGTAGTGGGCCTAAAATTGAACCCTGAGGTACTCCATCAATTATAACAATTATAACCTGATGCTCTGTCTCTGGTCGGGCTCTAACTGTTGGTTTTCTTTTGCTCCAGCATTTCAGTGGTTTCTTGCTGTCGAGTCCTCACCGTTGTCTCACCTCTGTGGTTCTTTGATTTTTGTGTTCACGGAGATGTTGCACTGATGAGTTAGGAGGCCTTCATGCGGACTGAACAAATTATTTGTCTAAATCTCTACGGAAGTAAGGGCGAGGATTGTGGCCACGTAAAATCGATTTAAGCCCCCCAGTGGAAATCTTCCACTGACCGTTCCAAGGCGGCTCTTCTGTGGCGATTTATTTATGTTGTTATTTGTTACTTACTGTGTGTATCACTTGTGTCTTTTGGTTTTGGATGGCCATTTTGTGGGAAAGTAACTGTCCTTATGGTCTTCCTTTGTTTAGGTTTCCATTATGGTCTGGTCGCTTAATGTTTGTATTTCTTTCCCTTTGGTGTCTTTTATGGGTGGAGTAAGTTAATTGTATCAATTCCTGATCTTTGTTTTACTTCTACTTTTCATCTTCTGACAAAGCATTATTTATGGACACCTTTTGCTTTCTATTGGTCAAATATGATGAGAACCATGATACTGTATGATCTGTTAATCTGTAATGCCTTAGTTTTTTCAGTAGAATTTTGTGATCTACAAGATCAAAGGCTTTTTTGAAATCAACCATTACTGCACCAATGACTGATCCTTGATTGATGATTCAAGCCATTGACAAACCATGCCTACTAAGGCTGTTTCACATGAGTGACTAGGTCTGAAGCCAGATTGAGTTTTATGTAGAAAGTGGTGCTCTGTAAGGAAAGTCACAAGTGAATCGTATATGTGTTTTTCAAGTACTTTAGAAACCACAGGGAGAATTGAAATTGGTCTATAATTGTTAATATCGTTGTCAGGACCATTTTTGTGGAGAGGTGTTACTTTGGCCTTTTTCCATGTATTGGGAAACTGGGAATTTTTTACGCTTTGGTTGCATATGTATGTAATGGAGTCGGCAATAAATGGAGCTGCTACTTTGAGCAGACGAGGTCCAATATTATCACAGCCTGTAGCTTTTGTTGTGTCTATATTTTTCAAGAACTTTTGTACTTTTTCTTTGGAAATTTCTGGTATTGGCAAAAGCATGCCTGGTTGTACTTTGCTGTCACAGAATGTCTTAAGTTTGTCAAAATTAGAATGTTCAGTAGGTTCTTTCAAGTTTGATGCAATTGATACAAAAAATTTGTTGAATTCGTTAACAATTTCGTTACAGTTTTCAGTTTCTCTGCCATCAATTTTCAGAGATGTAATGGATGGTTTAGATTTTTTAATGACCTTAAGTTCTTTGAACAGTTTCCATATGCTACCTGGGTTATTTTGGTTTTCGTCTATGATGGCTGTGTACTGAGTCTTTTTTTGATTGTTCAATTAGAATGCCAACTCTATTTCTCCAAATTCTGTACTGAGCATCACCATTTAATGATTTGTTATGGTCTTTTGTTTTCATAGATTTAACAATATCAGCTGTAAGCCATTTGGGCTGATGTTTGTATTTGACTATATGTTTTTTAAGGGGAAGGTGCCTGTTAACTATTTCCATAAACATAGATGACCACGTTTCTAATACATCATTTGCATCATCAAAAACTTTTATAACATCCCATGGGGATGACTGAAGATAATTCAAAATTTCTTGTTCTTTGAAATTTTTATATGAACGGTATGTTATGGTGTGATGTGATGATTTAGGGGTAGTACTATTGGTTTTCTTGTAAGGAATATGGGAAAGTGGTCACTTATGCCTATTTTGGAAACCTTTACTGAACTAATATTTTCCTCTATATCACAATATATATGGTCAATAAGTGTTTGGGAATGAGATGTTTTTTCTAGTTGCACAGTTTACTTTCTGATGGAGACCAAAGGGTTCCATATATTCCAACCAAGCTTTTTTAACATTTTCGTTCAAAAGGTCACGGTTTAAATCACCCAGTAAATAAATTTCTGTTTTTCGAGGACGTTTTCAATTAAAATTTCAAAATTTTCGTTCCATTGGACCCCATCATTTGGATGCCTGTATATTGTACCAACTAAAAAACTACTTGACATCTTTGGAAATACTTCAAGCCACACACATTCAATTTCATTCTTTTCAAGATCTTTCCACCTTTATCCCATTCTTAACATATACAATAATACCTCCACCTTGCTCTGGTCCTTCTCTAGTTAGTACTCTATCTCTCCTAAAGAACTGATACTTATCTACAAAGAAATAACTGTCAGGATGAAAGTCTTTCAGTTTTGTTTCACATAACCCAAAAATGTGAATGTTATTTTCAGAATTATTTAACATCAAATTCATCTGATCAAATTTATTTTGAATTCCTTAACTGACCTATATTTAAACCTTTGGCTGATAACGTTAAGTTAAGAAATGTTTGGGCACTCATCGAAGGATCCGTATTAGCATGCAAATAATCACTTTGTGTATTATCATTAATAACAACATCAGAGTTCAGTGTAGTAATATTATCAACTGTAGTACTACATTCTGCTCTGTTCTGACTAGAGCTATTGCATGAGTCTTCATCATTTTTTGTCCTAGAATTAACATGGTCAGTTGAATTTCCATGACATTGGTCTGTATACATGCATTCTGTTGCTATTTCTGAATTGTTTATTGTGCACATACAACTAAATTTATTACAGAACTGACACAATTCTTCAAGTAACTGAAAATTGTTATGTAACACGATACTCCTATCAGATATACTTTGTGATGCGGCATTTTCGCCTGCATCCTATCTTGTTCAGCACAAACCTGAAGAGTCCTTTTGTCCATACATTTTACAATTGAAACACTGAATTTGATTACGGTGCTTACAGTCCCTAGTACTGTGGTTTGTGAACCCACATTTAAGGCATCTCTCAGTATCCTGATACTCGTAGTGTCTGTTTCTGGTGTTGTGTCGTCTTTCATTTTGGTTTCCATTAAAATTTCCTGATGGGTTTCGGTGAATGTCGTTGTCCCTGACAGGTCTGAAATGCCCATTTTGAGGTTGCCTTTGGCCAGCCCTATGCAGGTTGTTAGTTGTTATTGGCAAAGGGTGAGGTGGATATGAACAGTGATAAAAACTATCCACAATATGCAAGCATTGATCTATGGTTCCAAGGAGCCTTTTTGTTCCCGATCGAGATAAGTGGATATTATCTCGCTCTTTGTAGAAATGTGAACGAAGTTTATTATTCTTGTCATAGAAAGCTGTGTTTACATCAATGCATATAATTTTGTGTTGCTCACACAGTCTGAAAATAACATCATTCACATCCGCAATATCAGTATCCCCCCTGGGACATGAAGTGCATAGATAGATATTGCATGACTGGTTTTTGTCTTTGATATACAAGATTAACTGTTCATACTTTTCTTCAAAGTATTCCATATCAGTATTTCTAGAGGAGTCATTACCTCCAACATACACAACTATGTGTGTGAATTTTGACAAGTCGTAGAGTTAAATAGCTTCTGTCAAACTGTCTATTGTTGCTCCAGAAATGGATCGGTATTCAGTGCGCTGTACCAGTCATTTCCTATTTACATTAGAGAGGATTGAGTCACCCATAATAATAATTTGATGCTTACGTTCTTGCAGATTTGTTGCCCTTGTGTTATCTTGTGACCTCGTCTGACTTTTTATTTTCTGATAATGGTTCTGTGTGTTGGTTTATACTAATTTATTTTAGTTCGATTGCGATGAAAGCTTCGAGCTTATTGAATCGCTCTCGAACACTCTTTCCGGATGTTTTCACGCGCACGAGAGAGAGAGGCAGTGGGTTTTAAACCACTGCTACCCATTTACACCTGGGTGGAGTGGAGCAGTGTCATTACGTGTCTTGCCCAAGGACACACCTCGATACCGGTGGCCGGTTCGAACGCACAACCTCTCGATCATATGTCGAACGCGTTAACCACTGCGCTATCGAAGCTGACATGAAGTTCTGTGTGTTGCTAGCATGTCTGTTGTCAGTACTTTGTGCTCTATAGGAAGTGACTTGTTCTGTCCCTCAGTGGAAGGGGTTGGTGTATGAGAGTCTAGAGAATTGTTTATTTCATCATCAGTTTCATTAGCATACTGCTGGTAAAGATGTATGGCAAATACAGTCTGTCTCCACAATGATTGTCCTGGGCCTTTAATGTTAAGAGAGGCCATATTTCTATCTGTTGTAAGAGAGCACCATTTACCCCGTATGTGTGCCGTGTATTTTGACCGTGTGTCATTGATTGGTTTAGTGTGAAAATCTTTGTTAAGTGACCCGACAAACTTTGAGTAGAGGTCTCTGGATGAGAATAGTACGGTTATTTGTCCATCAATGGGTAACACACGATACAGTATACCATTGAACCTATCTTTAAAGTTCTCCTCTCTGTCAACTGGTGATCTGCTGATTGGTGTAGACTGCTGGGAGAAGAGGGATTGTTGGGACAGGCTCTCACTAGGCGAATATGCTTCAAAAGTGGTCTTTAAGACCAATTTGAACAGTCCCAATGGTGGTCTCTAACTAGATGACATTGTATGCAGAAAATACAAAGAATGAATAACTGCAACTTACTAGATAAGCTTTTTATAGCAGAATTAGTCTTAATATTAGGTGGTCTTAATAGCGGAATATTACTGTACAACGTTCATCTCGTGGAGCGCTGTGGTGCAGTGGTAAAGCATCGGATTTGAGATCGAGAGGTAGCCGGTTCGATCCCCGCAAGCGCCACGTGTTGTTTCCTTGAGCAAGAAACTTTATCCACATTGCTTAGTACTGGTTCTTACCCAGGAAAAGAGGACCACGTGGAAGATTAGTACAAGTACTAAATGTGTTACCCTCTATAAATAAGGTCGATTATTATTATTTTTATTATTATTATTATTATTTCTATTTTTACTTAGTGACTTACTTTTTGACTCCAGATAGCCCATATCAGACTTGACCAAGAATACATCAAAACAAACTATCTGACTAATTTTTATGAAGATCCGAAGCAAAATGCAGCCTCTATTGACTACAATAGTTGTTCGTATGATTTCAGGAAAATTCAGGATTTCGTTCAGGAAAATTGTTGCGAAATACAAAAAAAAATATGATATTTGCATACGTGTTTGGTTGTCGACTCTCTTACAGAGGACAACTTAGCTTTACTCTTCGGTTGCACGGCGGTGGGCTGGACTTCGGAAACTATGACGGCCCCATCCTAAATCTTTTGCATTCAAGAGAGGTGGGGACCTCCTTGGTTCGACTATCCGTGATCTAACTGTTGGTTTTATTTTGCAGTGACGTCGGTGTGTTGTTAAGTCCTCAACTTTGATTCATGAAAGTGTTAATCTATACATGATCATTTTACAATGCATTTTATTTTGACTCACTGTTGAGCTAGACAGCCTCCATTTGGGTCCATTTGTTTTTGTCATTTTGCTTGATACTGCACTGGAACTGAGTGTGAGGGTTGAAATTTCATAAACTCCGGAGTTGGAGCCCCAACTGACTACTGACCGTCCCAAGGCGGTCGTTCTTTTGCAATGACTTATTTGCTAATTTGTTTTGTGCCGTTGGAGCATGCTCGGTCTGTCCATGTATGTGTCTCCATGTCCCTTACTTTCTTTAGCTGATTTGAGATCGTTACAGTCTTTGATTGTGGCCTTTCCAGAGTGACTTTCTTACTAGGTTGACCTGTTTTGTTTTAACCCAGATGACCCCATATTCCCGCTCAACCTAGATTTCGGGAATGCAGTTAAAAACGCAGCCTCTATTGTATACACATGGTTTTATCATGATTTGACCTTGGACAGAGTTTAAGACCCTAGAGTACCTAGATTCAAACTTGACCTAGATTTCATTTAGACAAACAATCTGGCCAACTTCCTTTAATTTTCATTGCAAATGCAACCTCCATTTCATCAACAAGGCTTTCATATGCTTTGATCCCGAGACCTAGTTTTTGACCCCGGATAACCCAGATTCAAACCTGGCCTAGATTTCATCAAAACAAACGATTTTTACAAAGGTTCACTAAACAATGCAGCTTTTATTTAAGTTGCAATGTTTTCTTATGATTTCACTAAGTTAAAGAACATATATATTCATATCTTATATGGACATATTGTTCCTATCTTATATTGTTCATATCTTATATATCGTATTAATATCTTAAATCTAATTACATATTTTACAGACTGTTCATATCTTATTGAGAAAAAAATATTTATCTTCTCGTCTGAATCCAGAAGGCTCATACATATGATATTTGGTAAGTGGACCTCTGGCTAGGTTGTTCAAATTATAGCCACGAGACCAAAATGGCCCCGCCCAGGGGCCCACCTTTTTACAGACTTATAAAAATCCTCAGAGTTTAAGACCCTAGAGTACCTAGATTCAAACTTGACCTAGATTTCATTTAGACAAACAATCTGGCCAACTTCCTTTAATTTTCATTGCAAATGCAACCTCCATTTCATCAACAAGGCTTTCATATGCTTTGATCCCGAGACCTAGTTTTTGACCCCGGATAACCCAGATTCAAACCTGGCCTAGATTTCATCAAAACAAACGATTTTTACAAAGGTTCACTAAACAATGCAGCTTTTATTTAAGTTGCAATGTTTTCTTATGATTTCACTAAGTTAAAGAACATATATATTCATATCTTATATGGACATATTGTTCCTATCTTATATTGTTCATATCTTATATATCGTATTAATATCTTAAATCTAATTACATATTTTACAGACTGTTCATATCTTATTGAGAAAAAAATATTTATCTTCTCGTCTGAATCCAGAAGGCTCATACATATGATATTTGGTAAGTGGACCTCTGGCTAGGTTGTTCAAATTATAGCCACGAGACCAAAATGGCCCCGCCCAGGGGCCCACCTTTTTACAGACTTATAAAAAGCCTCACTGCCATTCATTATAGTCTCGTTTATATTTTCTTGTCCTTTTTGATCAATAATTCCATTTTGGAATTCTGAAAATATTTTAGAGTCAATGACGAAGCCTGTTTGGTAGAAACTAGCTAGTTTGTTCCAGAAAAAAAAAAAACATATTTTTCAGTTCTACGGTGGATTCTTTGCTTCCAAAGGGTAACGCTTTCATAGAACTTATTTTATATAGAATAACGCCACTACAGCTATTGTAAAGGGAATATGTGGCGGTCGTAAAAAGTCTCCCTGCCCTTACACATAGTGTAGTTTATATTTTCTTGTTCTTTGGGATCAATAATTCCATCGTGGAGTTTTGAAAACATCTTAGTGTCTCTGATGAGGCTAAATTGCCCGAAACTTGCTAGTCTGGTTCAGAAACACTTGAACACTCCATACTTTTCAGTTCTGTGGCTTATGTTTGCTTCCAAGGGGTAACCCTATCATAGAAATTATATGAGGAAAACATTTAAAAATCTTCTTGTCTAAAACCAATTGGCCTAGGCTTTTCATATCTGGTACAGTCCTCTATCTAGTGGACCTCCGCTAAGATTGTTCAAATTAAAACCCTTGAGCTAAAATGGCCTCGCCTATGGACCCACATGTTTTGCATTAGTTTATGTTGGGAAAATCTTTAAAAAAAATCTTCGAGTCTACAACCGGGAGGACTAAGTCTTTATTATTATATATGTAGCTTTGTCAAGTGGACATCTACCTTAGTTGTTCAAATTACAGCCCTGGGTAAGAAAAAGACCACGTCCTGGTGCCCACATCTTACACAGACCCATATTGGGAAGTTCTTTAAACATTTTATTGTCTGAAACGTCTTTACTTTTTTGTACATAGCTTTATCTTGTGGATCTCTAAAAATATTCTTCAGCCTGTTCCCTGCAGCCACCAATGACCCCATTCTGGGTCCCATTTGTTTTACATAAACATAGTCCCGGGCTGTTGTATGTGGTATACAGTCTATGCCAAGATATTTCAAATTATAGCTCTATGCCAAATAGCCCCACCCTGGGGCCACATGTTTAACATAGAATTATATAGGATACACCTCTCGAAATATTCTTGTCTAGACAAGAAGGCCAAAGCCTTTATAATTTGATACATAGCTTCGGATAGCGGTCTTCTACCAAGAAAATTCAAATAATAGCCCTGTGGCCAAAAACGGCCACGCCTGGTGGCCCACCTTTTTGACTTAAACCTTAAAAATCTTCTACTCTGAATCCTAAAGCATCAGGCGTTTCATATTTTGTACACAGCTTCGTCAAGTGGACCTCCGCCCAGATTGTTCAAACTACATTGTATAGCCCTGTGACCATAACCGACCCCGCCCAGGGGTTCAACTATTTTACATAGACTTATGTAGCGAAACCATTAGAAATATTCTTATATGAAACCAGAAGGTCTAGGTCTTTCGTCTAGTGGAACTCTACCAAGATTGTTCAAATTATTATAGCCCTGTGGCTGGAAAAGGCCCCACACAGGGGCCACATGTTTTTCATATGCTTATTTAGATTCTTATTTAGTGGACATCTACCAAAGTTGCTCAGATAATAGCCATTCGGGGGTGGGGGGGGGGGGGGGGGCAAAATGCCGATGTCTCGGGATCAGAAAGTTTCTAACAGACTCGTGGTTGGTATCTGATGCTCTGTCTCTTGTTGGGTCCATCGGAGTCTAACTGTTGGTTTTCTTTTCCTCCCGCATTTCAGTGGTTTGTTGTTGTCGAGTCCTCGCTGTTGCTTCATCTCTGTGGTTGTTTGATTTATGTGTTTTCGGAGATGTTGCACTGATGAGTTTAGAAGCCTTCATGCGGACTGAACAAATTATTTGCCTAAATTGCGACGGAAGTAAGGGCGAGGATTGCGAACGCGTAAAATCGATTTCAACCCCCAACCCCTGCCTCACCCCCAACTCCATTGTGAAATTCTTTTCACTGACCATTCCAATGCGGGTCTTCTGTCGCGGTTTATTATTTTTGTTATGTTTTGTCTTTGAGTGTGTGTATCGCTTATTTTTTTTTTTTTTGGTCAGCTATGGGCCATTTTGTGGGAAAGTAAGTGTCCGTTTGGCTTTTCGCTATTGATGTTTCCATTAGGGTCTCGTTATTTCATGTTTGTGTTTCTTTCCCTTTGGTGTCTCTGATGGGAGGTTTGGATTAATTAGGGCCCCGCACTGAAAGTGTGGGTGCCCTATAGTAATCACTCTGTCCGTCCGTCTGTCTGTCTGTCTGTCCGTCTGTCCGTCCACAAATTTTCCTACTCCTCTGATAGCGCTGCCGGGGCCCTAGTCAGTTTCAGTGACAGCTCTAGTTGTATCGATTCCTGATCATTGCCTTCACTTCTATTTTGTATACCATATCTTATTTGATATACATCTTCGTATAGTAACCAAGATTGTTCAAATTATAGCTCTGGGGCCAATAATGGCCCCATCAGGATGCCTCTTGTTTTATAAAGACTTATTAAGAAAAAAAACTATAAACTTCTTGTCTGAAACCAGAAAATCCAGACCTATGATATCTGGTACACAACTTCGTTAAGTGGACCTCTGCAAAGATATTTCAAGTAAAAACCCTATGGCCCAAAATGGCTCTGCCCCAGAGTTCACATGTTTTACATAGTCTTATATAAAGAAATAAGTGAATCAGCCCCAGATGTTTTACATAGACATACAATGTGTATAAAGAAAACCTTTAAAATTTTTCTTGTCTGTAACCAGAGGGTGAATGCTTTTGATATTTGATAACTAGCTCAGGTACTTGTTATTCGGTACATAGTTTTGTCTGGTAGACCTCTGTCAACATTGTTCAAATTATAGCCCTGCCTAGGGGCTCACATGTTTTACATAGTTTTATTTTAGGGAGAACTCTTTAAAATCCTAAAAGAGGTATTCGAATTATTACCCTGGGGTAAACATTAGCCCCGCCCCGCAACCCTCTTTATATACATAGATTCATAATGGAAAACCCTTTAAAATCATCATAAGCAGGACACGCATGCACTTGATCATATGAGCCCCGCCAAGCGAATTTCTGTCTTCGAGCATTCCGTCATGACAAATTTTAATTGCGCATGCCCAGCCATTCAGAGGGGCCAGGGATATGGCTTTCTGTCGGATGGTTCCTCTTGATTCACTCCTTGTATGAGCGAGCAGCGAAGGTTCTGGCGAGACTGCGCGGATGCGCAGGCTCGCCTGAACCTTCACTGCTCGCATAGGCGATAAGTACCAAAATCGCTTGACGGGGCCCATATATCAATTGGAAGGTAAACGTATTTCTAGGTTCATTGTCATGATCAAAAGGGTATTCACCTTATTTGCATTATCTGCTGGTTCCTAGTCAGAAGGTTATCAGTGTTGGAAAAACAGGTAACCAGACCCCCTGACCTTTAAAGGTCAGGGGGGGGGTCTGGTTACCTGTTTTTCCAATATTGACAATGTGCAAGCTGGGATCCAGCAAATAATGCAAATATGGTGAATATCTGAGTGAACTGTTCTCTTATTACCTTGAATACGGTACGTGTATTTTTTTTTTTTTTTTCAGACGGAGATATTTTGGAAGGCCAGTGAGAAAAGAACACAGCACAAATAGAAAAGAACACAGCACAAGGGTGTATAAAAGAGCCGCCAATAACACAGAAACACAGCATGAGATACTCCATTTACATCCTTATCCAAATGTTGGGGCAGAAACATCGCATGAGATAAATCCTTCATATGCTAATGCAAATGTTGGGCCAAGCACGTCGCGTGAGATAAATCCTTCATGTGATAATGAAAATGTTGGGGCAAGCACATCGCATGAGATAAATCCTTCATATGCTAATGTAAATGCTGGGGAAAACATATACGATGAGATAAATCCTTTACATCAAAAGGTAAATGTTAGTTGTAAAGGGCAAATAAGTGAATCAGCAGACACATATTTTACAAAAATCGAACGAGTTTCTCCTGAATCTCATTTGTATAGCATTATCACTTTGTAGCTTTTATGTGTTCAGTGAATAAGTATTAGTTATTGTCTACGCCTTCGGGCGTAGACTATCTAATGATGACTTTTGCTCCGAGAGCATTTAAGAAAAGTTCACGACTGGTTGAATGATTTCCTGTTGACTGGTCATCATAGTTATTTGTCACAATTATTAAAACCCGCTAATTATCGGAACTCTGCCTTAAGTTAATCACAACATGAGCGCTCTCACGCTTGCAAAATAAAATTTAACATATATTCGTGCAAAAGATGCTGTTGACTTTGCCCTCATAATACAGCACATTTAGTTTTTTTTTTGTTGTTGTTGTTATTTTTTTTTTTATTTTTATTTTTTTTTTTTTTTTTTTGTTAGATGGCAAGCTGGAAGGAATTTTTCATAATGTTAACCCAGAATGCGAAATGAAAGGTTAATCTAGAATGCGTAATTAAAAGGTTAACCTAGAATGCGAAATGAAAGAAACCGTAAATGTAGGCATGTAGTACAAGTAGTTGTAATCGTTAATTTTGTTTTTATGTTCCATTGGACGGAACGTTTGGAAATCCTTATTTGTAATCTGTGACTGTGATACACGTACATATTAACTGACAAGTTATAACAAAATACACGTGATAAGTTTTGTCATTTTTTCTTTACACAAATCAGTGTGTGCTGAGCGTAGACTCAAGCTTTTTGTACAAGCTAATACTTTTACAAATATAATCGGCAGTCTAATGTTGATTTTTTCGGTCATACCATAATTTGTCTGGTTCAACAAAGCCTCTTTTCCTTGTGCTTTTAACCCATATCTGCCTAGCGGCCCTTTTCTGGGACATTAGCAAACAATGCAGACCTACACCAGACGCTGCAGAAAGTGGTGTCTGATCTGAGTCTACACTGTTTACTTAAAGAACATTCATTGTTTGGTAAACAAAAAACAAACCTGACACACCTATAATTGGAAATGGACCACTCAAAACTTACCTAACCCTTGTCCTGCTGAATATTCATATATGCCACACCCACTACTGATTATCAACCAATCAGATTACTTGATGCAAATTATTGCAACAAATTCACAACCTGAATGACAAACAATGTAGATCCTGATCAGATGGCTTCTTCAGAAGCCATCTGATCTGGATCTACATTGTTTCAAAGAAAAGGCATATCCGGGTTCAGCAGGACAAGGGTTAAAATATTCCATTGTAATATGTGGGTTAATATCGTGCAAGAAATTGCATTTACAAGACCAAGCACCAATGTTGTTTGGGGTCTTTGGCGCTGTTGTTTTGTCTTTGCCCGATTCAGATCTTATGTTTTCGTTTTGGTAAGCTCATGAACTAGGCTACTGAAAGCGCACAAGTCCTCATTAAAATACCACTTAGAAAGTACATACATGTACAAACAAACAGAAGCAAGCTTGTGACTTGTTGCGTATATTACATTGTAATCTTACACTGTACATCTTAAACTGATAGGGTTGCAGAACTTAAGTAGTTTTTAAGTATATTTGTACCAAGATCAGACTACATGTCTCAAGGGAGCAGTCTTGGCAGGGTTTACAAAGTTTATTGTATAGTTTTTATGCAATCATACATATTTTCATGTTAAATCAGCCGGCTACAGTAGAACTTCGATGGCTCGAACACCGATGGCTCGTTTACCATGGATGTGTCGAACCCATTCTTGAGCCCCTAGCGAAATCCTCTACATAAGAAATAGTGGGGGGGGGGTAATTAAGGAGATTTAGTCTTTTATCTTGCAAATGTATGCTGTGTGTACTCATTAGAATCGCCTCGATGAGGCGATTCTAATGAGTAAACACAGCATACATTTTCATTATAGAACACCGAAAAGATGTCTAAAAGCATCTCGTTATGCTTCCTGACAGTAACCTCAGTGGCTCGAACTACCCCTGGCTCGAACAGATTTTCGAGGTCCCAAAGGTGTTCGAGCCATTGAAGTTCGACTGTATTTTGTGTTGTTTTGTCACCTTTTAATATGATGCCGGCATGCATTTACCCGATTCTTGCAGACCCAGTTCAGCACTATGTTTTAGTAGCAGTTTTCCAAAGTATATATACTGCCGTGTTGGTCTTTTTTGTATATTCTTTTTTGCATATTTATTTATTTATTTTTAGCTCACCTGTCACGAAATTACAAGGTGAGCTTTTGTGATCACATTTTGTCCGTCGTCCGTCGTGCGTCCTTGCGTGCGTCCGTAAACAATTTCAAATAAGTATATCTCTAATACCCCATGGCCAAACTTGATCAAATTTCATGAGAAGCATCATCAGTTAGGGGGAAAGGCTCCATCAGGTTTTTGGACTGATCAGATTGGAATTCTGGTTGCCATGGAACAAAAAGGTTGCACAGACTTATAATGGGGAAAACAACGTCTCCACTTTTTCTCGGCCATTTCTGATCTGATCTTCATCAAACTTGCAGATAACCAGGAGGGGCTTACAGTCTACGTCAAGTTCGAATTTGGGATGCACGGGACAAATAGCTTTGGAGTTACCTGCCTATGAGCATAAATATAAGTGAAAAATGGTGTCTCCAGCTTTTCTCAGCTGTTTATGATCTGATCTTTTTGTAACTTTTCATAAACGAGGACAAGCATAAAATCTCGGATGAGTTCGAATTTGGTTTGAATCTGACCAGCGGTTTTCCAGTAACATCTCCTTGAGCATGAAACATTTTCCCATAGACTTATAAAGTTGAGAACGACATCTCCACTTTCTCTAAGCCATTTCTGATCCGATCTTCATCAAACTTGTTGGCAAATCCCAATCAAATTTTATTTGCAGCATCACTGGGTTGGGGGATTGACTGCATTAGGTTTGGGACCAGTTTTGATCAGAACTGTGGTTGCCATGGAAACAAAAAGGTTCTATAGACCTATAATGGGGAAACGACGTCTCCATTTTTTCGCAGACATTTCTGATCCGATCTTCATCAAACTTGCAGATAACCAGGAGGGGATTACAGTCTACGTCGAGTTCAGATTTGGGCTGCACGGGACAAACAGGTTTGGAGTTACCTGCGCTTGAGCTTAAATATAAGTGAAAAATGGTGTCTCCAGCTTTTCTCAGCCGTTTATGATCTGATCTTAATAGCTCATCTGAGCCGAAGGCTCACAAGGTGAGCTTATAGTATAGGTAGGCATCCGGCGTCCGTCCGTCGTCCACACCTTTGAACTTGAATATCTAAGTGACTAGCTGGCCAATCCCAATCAAATTTTATGTGCAGCATCACTGGGTTGGGGATTGACTGCATTAGGTTTTGGACAAGTTTTGATCAGAACTGTGGTTGCCATGGAAATAAAAAGGTTCCATAGACTTATTATGGGGAAAACGACGTTTTCACTTTTTCTTGTCCATTTCTGATCCGATCTTCATCAAACTTGCAGATAACCAGGAGGGGCTTACAGACTACGTCGAGTTCGAATTTGGGCTGTAGGGGACAAACAGCTTTGGAGTTACCTGCCTATGAGCATAAATATAAGTGAAAAATGGTGTCTCCAGCTTATCTCAGCCATTTATGATCTGATCTTTTTGTAACTTTTCATAAACGAGGACAAGCATAAAATCTTGAACGAGTTCGAATTTGGCTTGAATCTGACGAACGTTTTGTTTTTTTTTTTTAGTTACATCCCCTTGGGCGTGAAAATTTTTACCCATAGACTTAAAATGGGGAAACAACGTCTCCACTTTTTCTCCCCATTTCTGATCCGATCTTCATCAAACTTGCAGATAACCAAGAGGGCTTACAGTCTATGTTGAGTTCAAATTTGGGCTGCATGGGACAAACAGCTTCTGAGCTACCTGCCCTTGAGCATAAATGTTGGGGGATTGGCTGCTTTAGGTTTTGGACCAGTTTTTATCAGAACTGTGGTTGCCATGGAAACAAAAAGGTTCCATAGACTTATAATGGGGAAAACGATGTCTCCACTTTTTCTCCGCCATTTCTGATCTGATCTTCATCAAACTTGCAGATAACCAGGAGTGACATACAGTCTACATAGAGTTCGAATTTCGGCTGCATGAGACAAACAACTTTGGAGTTACCTGCCCTTGTTTATTGATTTGAGGTTTAGCATCCCTGTCAGCACAGTGTAGGTCATTTTGGAGACGTTGCTTCCAATTTGGTGAGACTTTGGCCCGACATCGAGATGAAATTATATCTTAAGCCCTTTCCACCCAATGAAACCAATAGGGTCATTATGCATGGACGGTCCAACTGGCACCACTTTTCCTGGACAGGCTTAGAACCTGTTCACCAGTACTCGTGTGGTCGGTTCCAGCTCTGCATAGAAGCACCATGTAGCCCAGTCTATTTCTTCAAGCCCCGATGGGCATTCTTACAACATTAATGATTTTCTGGTACACAGGTGAGCGATACAGGGCCAAATGGCCCTCTTGTTTATCATTTTGGTTTTATATATAGCAATATTATTTATCTCATCTTACTTACTTGTCCTGTCGTCATTCCGAGTATAAGACTCAATTACAGAAACCAAAATATGCGACTTGCCCTTGCGTTGTACATAACACGATCATCTAATGTATTTGCGTATGTTACGATTGGATAACGTCAAAAATTTGCGACAGAATATTCTGCAACCCGATACCGTGCAGTCGCTTTTCATTGGCTGGCATTTGGTTTTGCGCTCGCCGTTTTAGACAGAAAGAACATTTTTAAGCAAAACAAATGAATTAGCGCATTAGAATGGGGATAACTGTGTTGAAAATTGTCATTTGGGGGCGGTAATTCGTCAGTTTTACGGTCGCAAATTCCGTCTTACTGCACGCTGACGCGAAATTTCCGACAGTAAAACCGCCAGTTTTTCTCCCCAAATGACAATTTTGAATACATAGAGTTTATTTGTTTGTTTTTTATCGATTACGGTGAAATATTTCACAAGTGTTCTAAGGCTTCGGAGTAAAAAACGAGTGAGCGATAGCGAACGAGTTTTTTTACACAAAAGCCTTAGAACACGAGTGAATTATTTCTCCGTAATCAATCAAAACAACACAATAAACTGTTTATTACATATTCATTCATATTTTACCTTTGAATTTACAAATTCAACCATTCTGATTTCCAACCAAAATAGTTCCAGTCGGGGTATGGATTTCAGAAGGCGTGGTTTAGTTTGAAAATCAGTTACCATCTTGTTTTCATTTCAATGCAAAAAATCACCCTGTCCTTGAAATACAGTTGCACAAATGGCATGAAATTAGAACTATATTTTCATGAAAATAATACTTTATCTTCGTGTTGCAGATCTCTCCTCAAAAACGTCAAATGGACACGAAAATTGAAGTCGGATTTCTATGATTTTATCAGATTTTCCGCCAAACGTCAATTATTGTTATTGTTGTTACCAACGACGCCAGCAACGTCGCCTAATAATTATGACGTCAAAACGATCGAAACGAAGAAATGAAATACTTCACTGTTGAACGATTATCGGGTTTTCTTTCACCGAGAAAAAAATCAAAGTGGCCATCACGAGAACACGCCTATACAAATACATTGAAAACTTTACCGCCGTAAAAAAATAAAATTTTAAGATGAAAAATTGTGATATTGTTCTTATTTCTGCTCAAAATATAGTTTGTGGGTAATTGTTAGAACCGCCTCATCGAGGCGGTTCTAACGAGTACCCACAAGCTATATTTGAGAGCAGAAATAATAAGAAATAAGGTTTACCCCTATAAACCCCAGTTTTACTTTATAAAAGTGGGGTTCGAAGGGATCAAAATTATATAGACGTGTTTTCGTGATGTATTGAAAGTTAACTGGCAATAGCGGTTTCGCGATAAAATTGCTATTGCCAGTTCACTGGCAATAGCAGTTTTACGTTAAAATCGCTATTGCCAGTTAACTGGTTATTACTTTCTCAGTATCTACTGTTTTGACTCTAAAAGCTTACATGCATACGCTTGTTCTAGAGTGGTGGGTCATTTGTAACTCGGCTAAGATGCATGTACGAATTGTTGCTGTATGTTGCTTGGTTTTCTTTTACCAAGCGTTTCCATGTTTTGTAATATGTTATGCATTGTTGACTTAATTTAGTATTTTCTTCTCCTCCTTTTGGGAAGATGTGGATAATTTTTCTGATTGTTTCTGCCAGGGACAGCATCAATTTTCTATTTATATTTTTCTAATTGCTGTTCCAAACATAGATCATAAAACGGCGTCTTCAAGCATAACCAACTGGACACAAACGTGAATGCAGCGTCAAGCAATGTCTTTGTAACGACATGAAGTTGCATCGACGTTAGTGTGACGTTACCTAGACGTCATGTGCCCGCTGGAAATAAACGGAACTGCCTTATTGGTGGCCCGGCCCCAATATATATGTTGGTGGCTTTCACACGAGTATACACAACCTACTTTTTAGAACAGAAATAAGAAAAATTAATGTGATCCCTTAATTCCAACTTCCTTACAGAGACATGTAACATACTGATATCCAAGAATTGAACTTACTAGTAACAAGTACTTTGCATGAAAATAAATTGGATAGCTCAGGCAGACTAAAATTGCTTAAAGTTCAATATCTAAGTCAATGAGGACACCTAAGGCATGGTATAGTGTAATATATACAACATGTAGTAGAACTGGGGTTTACATGGGGCATACATTATTTTTTTTTATTTCTGCTCAAAAACATAGATTGTGGGTACTCATTTGTGGGGGCATATTGGTTTTGCCCTGTTCGTCAACCGTCCGTCCTTCCGTCCGTCCCGCTTTTTTACTGCATAGCAAAACTTAAGAACCATGGGTGCTAGGTTTTTGAAATTTCATATATGGATTCCTTATGCAAAAATAATTGACCCAGGTTTTTTTTTTCTCGTCAGGATTATGCCCCTTTCTTGAGTAATGCCCCTTTGCCAAAAATACTTTGAAATCTTGTAAGCAAGATATCTCAAAAACGGTTTGAGCTTTTGTCCTGAAACTTTACAGACTGCTTTGGGATGATGAGTAGATGAACTGGTTAACTTTTGAATAATATCCGATTTTTTTTCTTGAGTTATGGCCCTTTGAATTTTTTTTTGCGTTTTAAGCTTGTAAGCAAGATAACTAAAAACTGTTTGAGCTTTTACCCTGACACTTTACAGAATGGTTGTGGATGATAAGATGAACTGATTTTAAAACTTTTGACAAAAATCCATTTTTTTTTCTTGAGTTATGGCCCTTTGAAATTTTGCGCGTTTGAAGCTTGTAAGCAAGATATCTCAAAAACTGTATGAGCTATTGCCCTGAAACTTTACAGGCTGGTTCAGGATAATGAGTAGATGAACTGATTAACTTTTGAAAAAAAAAAAATCCGGAATTTTTTTCTTTAGTTATGGCCCTTTGAAATGTTTAGCGTTTTAAGACTGTTTGAGCTATTGCCCTGAAACTTTACAGAATGGTTGGGGATGTTGAGAAGAAGAACTGATTAACTTTCGACAAAAATTCCAATTTGTTGTTCTCGTCAGGATTATGTCCCTATCTTGAGTTATGCCCCTTTGCAAAAATACTTTGAAATCTTGTAAGCAAGATAACTAAAAATCTGTTTGAGCTTTTGCCCTGAAACTTTACAGAATGGTTGGGGATGATGAGAAGATGAACTGATTAACTTGTGACAAAAATCCATTTTTTTTCCTTTAAAATTTTGCACGTTTTAAGCTTGTAAGCGAGATATCTCAAAAACTGTTTTAGGTATTGCCCTGAAACTTTACACGGTGGTTCAGGATGATGAGTAGATGAACTGATTAACTTTTGAAAAAAATCCGAAGGATTATGCCACTGTCTTGAGTTATGCCCCTTTGCAAAAATACTTTGAAATCTCGTAAGCCAGATATCTAAAAAAACTGTTTGAGCTTTTGCCCTGAAACTAACAGACTGGTTTGGGATGATGAGTAGATGAACTGATTAACATTCGAAACAAATCCGAAATTATGTTTTTGAGTTATGCCCCTTTGAAATTTTGCCCGTTTTAAGCTTGTAAGCAAGGTATCTCAAAAACTATTTGAGCTATAGCCCTGAAACTTTACAGGCTGGTTCAGGATGATGAGTAGATGAAATGGTTATGTTTTGAAAAAGAAAGTCCTAAATTGTTTTCTTTAGTTATGGTCCTTTGAAATTTTTGTGTTTTAAGCTTGTAAGCAAGATAACTAAAAAAACTGTTTGAGCTATTGCCCTGAAAATCCATTTTTTTTCCTTGTGTTATGCCCCTTTGAAATTTTGCACGTTTGAAGCTTGGAAGCAAGATATCTCAACAACTATTTGAGCTATAGCCCTGAAACTTTACAGGCTGGTTCAGGATGATAAGTAGATAAACTGATTAACTTTTGAAAGAAAATACGAAATTGTTTTCTTCATTTATGGCCTTTTGAAATGTTTGTGTTTTAAGCTTGTAAGTAAGATAACTCAAAAACTGTTTGAGCTATTGCCCTGAAACTTTACAGAATGGTTGGGGATGATGAGAAGATGAACTGATTTACTTTCAACAAAAATCCATTTTTTTCTTGAGTTATGTCCCTTTGAAATTTTGCACGTTTGAAGCTTGTAAGCAAGATATATCAAAAACTATATGAGCTATTGCCCTGAAACTTTACAGGCTGGTTCAGGATGATGACATCACGCTAACAAGTCCGGGAAATGAAGACCCCCTTAAACCACACTTTATATAAAGAAAACTGGGGTTTTCGGGGGTATACAATTCTTTCCTTATTTCTGCTCCTTGACATCGGTTGTGGGTACTCGTTAGAACCGCCTCAATGAGGCGGTTCTAATGAGCACCCACAACCTATGTTTCATGTAAAAATAAGAAAAATATCACAAATTTTCTTCAGAAAATTGACCGTTTATGGGATGTGAAAAACGCACTATGACGCACGGGTGTGTTATCGTAATGAGTAGATGAACTGATTAACTTTTGGAAAAAGTCCGATATTTTTAGCTCACCTGTCACATAGTGACAAGGTGAGCTTTTGGGATCACTTTTTGTCCGTCGTCTGTCGTGCGTCCGTCCGTCCGTGCGTGCGTGCGTCTGTAAACTTTTTCTTCAAACAACATCTCCTCCTAAACCACTGATCGGATTTTGACCAAACTTCACAGGAATGATCCTTAGGTGGTCCCCTTTCAAAGTTGTTCAAATGGTTCCGGTCTGTTGCACATCTAGGTCACAGGAGCTAAAAATAGATTTTTTTACTGAAAATCTTTAAAAATCTTCTTCTCTGAAACCGCAAGGCCCAGGTCTTTGATATTTGGTATGAAGCTTCATCTAGTGGGCCTCTACCAAGATTGTTCAAATTATAGCCCTGGGGCCAAAAATGCCCCCGCTCGGGGCCTTTAGTTTTACATAGGCTTATATAGGGAAAATCTTTAAAAATCTTCTTCTCTTTTACTGCAAGGCCCAAGTCTTTGATATTTGGTGTGAAGCTTCATCTAGTGGACCTCAAAAAAGATTGTTCAAATAATTGCCCTGGGGTCAAAAAGGCCCCTGCCCCGAGGGCCTTTGGTTTTACGCTTATATAGGGAAAATCTTTTAAAATCTTAGGGGCCTTTTGTTTTACATAGGCTTATATAGGGGAAATCTTTAAAAATCTTCTTCTCTTTTACAGCAAGGCCCAAGTCTTTGATATTTTTTGTGAAGCTTCATCTAATGGACCTCTATCAAGATTGTTCAAATTATAGCCCTAGGGCCAAAAATGCCCCCGCCCCAGGGCCCTTTGGTTTTACATTGGCTTATATAGGGAAAATCTTTAAAAATCTTCTTCTCTGAAACCAAAAGGCCCAGGTCTTTAATATTTGGTATGAAGCTTCATCTAGTGGACCTCTACCAAATTGTTCAAACTATAGCCCTGGGGCCAAAAATGCCCCCTCCCCGGGGGCCTTTGGTTTTACATAGGCTTATATAGGCAAAATCTTTAAAAATCTTCTTCTCAGAAACTGCAAGGCCCAAGTCTTTGATATTTGGTGTGAAGCTCCATCTAGTGGACCTCTATCAAGATTGTTCAAATTATAGCCCTGGGGCCGAAAATGCCCCTGCCCCGAGGGCCTATGGTTTTACATAGACTTATATAGGGAAAATCTTTAAAAAGCTTCTTCTCTGTAACCACAAGGCCCAGGACTTTGATATTTGGTATGAAGCTTCATCTATTGGACCTCTACCAAGATTTTTCAAATGATAGCCCTGGGGCCAAAAATGCCCCCTCCCCGGGGGCCTTTGGTTTTACATAGGCTTATATAGGGAAAATTTTTAAAAATCTTCTTCTCTGAAACCGCAAGGCCCAGGTCTTTGATATTTGGTATGAAGCTTCATCTAGTGGACCTCTACCAAGATTGTTCAAATTATAGCCCTGGGGCCGAAAATGCCCCAACCCCGGGGGCCTTTGGTTTTACATAGGCTTATGTAGGGAAAATATTTAAAGATCTTCTACTCTGAAACCGCAAGGCCTAGGTCTTAGATATTTGGTATGAAGCTTCAGCTAGTGGACCTCTACCAAGATTGTTCAAACTATAGCCCTAGGGCCAAAAATGCCCCCGCCCCGGGGCCCTTTGGTTTTACATAGGCTTATATAGGGAAAATCTTTAAAAATCTTCTTCTCTGAAACCCCATGGCCCCGTTCTTTGATATTTGGTATGAAGCTTCATCTAGTAGACCTTTACCAAGGTTGTTCAAATTATAGCCCTGGGGCCAAAAATTCCCCCCGCCCCGTGGGCCTTCGGTTTTACATAGACTTATATAGGGAAAATCTTTAAAAATCTTCTTCTCTGAAACCGCAAGGCCCAGTTCTTTGATATTTGGTGTGAAGCTTCATCTAGTGGACCTCTATCAAGATTGTACAAATTATAGGCCTCGGGCGAAAAATGCCCCCACCTGCAGGCCCTTTGAATTTACATTGGCTTATACAGGGAAAATCTTTCAAAATCTTCTTCTCCAAAACCTGATGGCCCAGTTCTTTGAATTTGGTATGTAAATCTTCTACTCTGAAACTGCAAGGCCCAGATCTCTGATATTTGGTGTGAAGCTTCATCTAAATTGTTCAAATTATAGCCTTAGGAAATAGAAGTCAAGGCAATGAAAACCTTTGAAAATCTTTTTGTCTCTAAGCAGAAGGCCAAGGTCTTTGATATTTGGTTTGAAGCTTTGTCTTGTGGATTTATACCAAGATGGTTCAAATTATAGCCCTGGTGGCCAAAATGGCCCGCCCCGGGGACCCCAAGGTTTATATAGACTTACATAAGGAAAACGTTTGAAAATCTTGTTAGAAACCAGAAGTCTCCTTTGATATTTGGTATGAAGCTTCACCTTTAAGACCACTACCAAGATTAATCATATTATAGCTCGGGGCAATAATGGCTCTCCCAGGGGCCCACTTGATACCCTATGGATCAGGTGAGCGATCCAGGGCCATCATGGCCCTCTTGTGTTTTATATTAGGATCACTTTTGATCTGTCATCTGTGCGTAAAAAATTTCTTCAAACGACATCTCCTCCTAAACCACTGATCGGATTTGGACCAAACTTCACAGGAATGATCCTTAGGTGGTCCCCTTTCAAAGTTGTTCAAATGGTTCCGGTCCGTTGCACATATAGGTCACAGGAGGCAAAAATAGAATTTTTTACAGAAAACTTAAAAAACATTCTTCTCTGAAACCGCAAGGCCCAGGTCTTTGATATTTGGTATGAAGCTTCATCTAATGGACCCCTACCAAGATTGTTCAAATTATAGTGCTGGGGCCAAAAATGCCCCCGCCCCGGGGCCCTTTGGTTTTACATGGGCTTATATAGGAAAACCTTCAAAAATCTTCTCCTCTGAAACCACTAGGCCCAGGTCTTTGGTTTTTGGTATGAAGCTTCATCTAGTGGACCCCTACCAAAATTGTTTAAATTATAGTGCTGGGGCCAAAAATGTCCCCGCCCCGGGGCCCTTTGGTTTTACATGGGCTTATATAGGGAAAATCTGTAAAAATCTTCTTCTCTGAAACCACAAGGCCCAGGTATTTGATATTTGATATGAAGCTTCATCTAGTGGACCCCTAAAAGATTGTCCAAATTATAGTGCTGGGGCCGAAAAATGCCCCCGCCCCTGGGCCCTTTGGTTTTACATGGGCTTATATAGGGAAAATCTTTAAAAATCTTTTTCTGAAACTGCAAGGCCCAGGTCTTTGCTCTTTGGTTTGAAGCTTCATCTAGTCGACCCCTACCAAGACTGTTCAAATTATAGTGCTGTGGCCAAAAATGCCCCCGCCCCGGGGCCCTTTGGTTTTACATAGGCTTATGTAGGGAAAATCTTTAAAAATCTTCTTCTCTAAAACTGCAAGGCCCTGGTCTTTGATATTTGGTGTGAAGCTTCATCTTGTGGACCTCTACCAAGATTGTTCAAATTATAGCCCTGGGGCCAGAAATGCCCCCGATCGGGGCCCTTTGGTTTTACATAGACTAATATAGGGAAACTCTTGAAAAATCTTCTTCTCTGAAACCACAAGGCCTAGGTCTTGGATATTTGGAATGAAGCTTCAGCTATTGGACCTCCACCAAGATTGTTCAAATTTTAGCCCTGAGGCCGAAAATGCCCCCGCCCTGCGACCCTTTGGTTTTACATAGACTTATATAGGGAAATCTTTAAAAATCTTCTTCTCTGAAACTGCAGGGCCCATGTCTTTGATATTTGGTATGGAGCTTCATCTAGTGGACAATTATAGCCTTTGTTATCCCCACGCTTTTAAAAAAAGCGTTCGGGGATATTGTGAATGCCTATGTCCGTCTGTCCGTCTGTCCGTCAAGCTATCTTCTCCTGAACCACTGGTCGGAATGTAACCAAATTTGGTACACAGCTTCCTTACATGATGAGGGCGTGCAACGTCACATTTATTTTTGGCCCCGCCCCCAGGGGCCTTGGGGAGGGGTCAAAAGGTCAAATATCAATTAAATTTAATTCAAATTCAATTTTATAGATTTTGAAACCAAACTTTGCATAAGTAATGATTAATGATATATGTAACACATATTGAACGGGATTTTGGCTGCGACCCCTGGGTCATGCCCAAGGGGTCGGACTTTGGGGGAGTCAGGGTGTCAAAATTCAAATTTTACCGAATATAGTCATATGGAACATCAAATTAAAGGGGGTGATTAGTAGAATACAAAACAATTAAAATTTTGACCCTGGGGTCAGATTGGGGCCCTGGGGGAGGGCTCAAAGGGTCAAAATTTAAGTTTTTTGGAACATAGTTATGTGGCATATCAAATTGAAGGGCATGATAAGTAGAATATAATGCAGGTAATATTTTGACCCTGGAGTCAAATTAGGGCCCAGGGTGAGGGGTTTTCGGTACTTGGCCCCTCTGTAGAAAGCGTGGGGATTTGCGATAGTGCGCCATCGACAGTATTCTAGATGATATTTGGTATGAAGCTTCACCTTTTCAGACCTCCCTCAACATTATGCACATTATAACCTTGGAGTCAATTATGGCCCTCCCCGGGGCCCACTTGTTACTCTATGGATCAGGTGAGCGATCCAGGGCCATCATGGCCCTCTTGTTCTTCAGTTATGGCCCTTTGATTTTTTTTTTGCATTTGAGCTATTGCCCTGAAACTTTACAGAATGGTTGGGGTTAAGGTTAAGGTTAAGAAGAAGATGACAGGTTTGACTATATCTCTAAAACTGTATGAGCTATTGTCCTGCAACTTAAAACACTGGTATGGGGTGATAAATAAATGACCTGATTAACTTCAGTTTTTCTTGTGTTATGTTCCTTCTAAAATTTCAGCATTGCAGCCAAATAAAAACAGATATCTCAATTACTGTTAGGGACAAACAGTTGGGGGCGTTGTGTTTCATAAACACTGGCTCTAGTTAGTTCCTAGAATCTATGTTTGGAGCAGAAATATGAAGAATATCGAGATATTTATCTGCAATTTTCATTTGTTTTCGTAAAATTTTCCACTGTATTTGAATAGGCCTGTTTCGGTAATGACTATGCCATTGCATTGAATAGATGTGTTTTAATAATGCTATGTTTTGATAAAAGAAAAAAAAATATAGAGAGTCTTTAAACCATTCGCATACATATAGAACTACAACAGACAACTGATCTCTGCATAGAATATAGCTTATTACAATACATGTAGATGGATATGTGCCACTTGTCAAAATCATATGTGCATAATTATTCATATAGTTAGTTTATTTTATTTTCGGAGTTTCATTTATGGCAATAAGATATTGTCGAAAGATATTTTTGCTGTAATCATTTAACTGGTAATAGCGGTTTTACGTTAAAATGGCTATGGCAATAGCAATTTTAATGTAAAACCGGTATTGCCAGTTTACTGGCAATAGCAACTTTATCGAATTAACTGGCAATAGGCTATTGCTAGTTAACTGGCAATAGCCATTTAAACGTAAAATCGCTATTGCCAGGTAACCGGCAATAGCCCTTTCCATAGGTAATTCATTGTTAGAAATGTCATAAAGTTAATGATCTGTTTCACTACTGCATTAGTGGGGACATTATAGGATTGATTTTATTGTGTTTTCGGCGTTCACACTTTTTCCTGCATTTGCCACAATTTAATTTTTCTACTTGTATTGAATTTTTATGTTTTTATAAATGCTGCTTCTACTTCTGCAAGCTTGTGTCACACTTGGTTCAAACACTGGTCTGTATAATTTACACGAACTTTATATATTTCAGTTGAAGATAAATAGTTTTAGAAACAAAACGGACTGAACAAAAAACAGTAAAATTCCGCTATTAAGACCACCTAAAATTAAGACTAATTCTGCTTTAAAAAGCTTATTTAGAAGGGTGCAGTTATTCTTACTTCGTGTTTTCTGCACACAATGTCCTCTGGTCAGGAACCATCTTTGGTCTAAAAGACCACTTTTGAACAGTCCCAAAAGTGGTCTTAATATAGGAATGTTACTGTATTTGACTAAATCGTGACGGAAATAAGGGCGAGGATTGTCGCCATGTAAAATCGATTTAAGCCCCCCAGTGGAATTCGTTTCACTGACCGATCCAAGGCGGTTCTTCTGTCGTGGTTTATTTTTGTTATGGTTTGTTTTTGAGTGTGTGTGTATCACTTATATTATTTTGTTTTGGATAGCCAGTTGGCCATTTTGTTGGAAAGTAACTGTCCTTTTGGCTGTCCGCTATTGATGTTTCCATTAGGGTATAGTTGTTTCATGTTTGTGCTTCTTTCCTTTTGTGTCTCTGATGGGACCTGTGGATTAATTGTATCGATTCCTGGTCATTGCCTTCACTGCTGTCTTGTAATGAATAACTTTTCAGATTGTAATAAGCTATGCTGTACAGAAACTCATAGATGTAAACATTCTACAGAAATGCTTTCTCTTTTCACCCTTAAGACGCCGAGAATAACTACATCTGAAAATGTCGCCTGCTTATGTCGTCTGCTGAAACTGCTTGCAAATTTTTTAAAAATATTTATGCATACAGGCAAATAGTGTGGGCCCAGATCTTTGAGCAGTCTGATCTGGGTCCACACTGTTTTGAAAAAAAAACTAATTTTAAAGTAACCAGCAGACGACAATTGTCGCGATTGGCGTTTTATGGGTTAAATTGTTACAGCACACCATACAGTAAAGATAGAAACAATATAGAGCGGACGTGATTGCATGAATAAAGGCAAGCTTTTTGTTTGTCAGAAGATCATATCTTGAGACATCACGAAAACATGCCTATATAATTTTGACCCTTTGAATCCCACTTTTATATAGTAAAACTGGGGTTATCGGGGGTATACCTTATTTTTCTTATTTCTGCTCTAAAATATAGATTGTGGGTGCTCGTTAGAACCGCCTCGATGAGGCGGTTCTAACGAGTGCCCACAATCTATATTTTGAGCAGAAATAAGAAAAATATCACAATTTTTTATCTTAAAATTTTCATTTTTTCGGCGATAAAGGTGGCAATGTATTTGTATAGGCGTGTTTTCGTGATGTATTGTAAGAAGCGTGTATTTGGGTTGAAATCAAAGGTAAAACAAAAGTCGTTTTAATTTAATTTTATGTAGACCCACTACTTCAGATGCATGTGCATAATACTTTAAAGTTTAATACTGAAAAGGCTTGTAAAGGCTTCAGAACTTTGAAGCGTGTGTCAATTTGAACAGCTCTTTTACAACTTTGTCATTTTTTGCTATTCCATCAAAGAATGTACTTATTGGACCAGATGACAAACCTGGGTTTGACTTGGTGATATAAGGAGAGTACCTAGAATAGGGAATAGATGAAAGTGTAGGTTCAAAATTTAGGGGTGTCAGGTTGTGTTTCCATAAAAATTTATTTGGAAAATGACTGAACTTTGGAGGCCCTGATCAGACGCCGCGTAGTGCGGTATCTGATCTGGGCCTGCACTGTTTGCCAGGGTACCCGTTTTGGTGTTTCTGGTACTAAATGGGTTAACAATCAGTATGTTTTTAGCTCACCTGTCACGTAGTGACAAGGTGAGCTTTTGGGATCACTTTTTGTCCGTCGTCCGTCGTGCGTGTGTGCGTGCGTGCGTGTGTGCGTGTGTGCGTGCGTAAACTTTTTCTTCAAACGACATCTCCTCCTAAACCACTGATTGGATTTTAACCAAACTTCACAGGAATGGTCCTTAGGTGGTCCCCTTTCAAAGTTGTTCAAATGGTTCTGGTCCATTGCACATCTAGGTCACAGGAGCTAAAAATAGATTTTTAAAATGAAAAACTATAAAATCTTCTTCTCTGAAACCGCAAGGCCCAGGTCTTTGATATTTGGTATGAAGCTTCATCTAGTGGACCTCTACCAAGATTGTCCAAATTATGGCCCTTGGGCCAGAAATGCCCCCGCCCCGGGGGCCTTCGGGTTTACATAGGCTTATATAGGGAAAATCTTTAAAAACCTTCTTCTCTGAAACCACAAGGCCCAGGTCTTTGATATTTGGTGTGTGGACCTCTACCAAGATTGTTAAAATTATAGCCCTAGGACCAAAAATACCACCGCCCCGGGGGCCTTTGGTTTTACATAGGCTTATACAGGGAAAATCTTTAAAAATCTTCTTCTCTGAAACCGAAAGGCCCAGGTCTTCTATATTTGGTGTGAAGCTTCATCAAGTGGACCTCTACCAAGATTGTTCAAATTATGGCCCTTGGGCCAGAAATGCCCCTGCCCCGGGGGCCTTTAGATTTACATAGGCTTATATAGGGAAAATCTTTAAAACTCTTCTTCTCTGAAACCACAAGGCCCAGGTCTTTGATATTTGGTGTGAAGCTTCACCTAGTGGACCTCTACCAAGATTGTTAAAATTATAGCCCTAGGGCCAAAAATACCCCCGCCCCGGGGGCCTTTGGTTTTACATAGGCTTAAACAGGGAAAATCTTTAAAAATCTTCTTCTCTGAAACCGAAAGGCCCAGGTCTTCTATATTTGGTGTGAAGCTTCATCTAGTGGACCTCTACCAAGATTGTTCAAATTATGGCCCTTGGGCCAGAAATGCCCCTGCCCCGGGGGCCTTTGGATTTACATAGGCTTATATAGGGAAAATCTTTAAAAATCTTCTTCTCTGAAACCACAAGGCCCAGGTCTTTGATATTTGATGTGAAGCTTCACCTAGTGGACCTCTACCAAGATTGTTCAAATTATAGCCCTAGGGCCAAAAATGCCCCCTCCCGGGGGCCTTTGGTTTTACATAGGCTTATACAGGGAAAATCTTTAAAAATCTTCTTCTCTGAAATGGAAAGGCACAGGTCTTCGATATTTGGTATGAAGCTTCATATAGTGGACCTCTACCAAGATTGTTCAAATTATGGCCCTTGGGCCAGAAATGCCCCCGCCCCGGGGGCCTTTGGGTTTACATAGTCTTATATAGGGAAAATCTTTAAAAATCTTCTTCTCTAAAACCACAAGGCCCAGCGAGCTCTTTGATATTTGGTGTGAAGCTTCACCTAGTGGACCTCTACCAAGATTGTTCAAATTATAGCCCTAGGGCCAAAAATGCCCCGCCCCGGGGGCCTTTGGTTTTACATAGGCTTATACAGGGAAAATCTTTAAAAATCTTTTTCTCTGAAACCACAAGGCTCAGATCTTTGATATCTGGTGTGAAACTTTATCTAGTGGATGTCTACCAAGATTATTCAAATTATAGCCTTGGGGCTAAAAATGCCCCCGCCCCGGGGGCCAGTGATTTTACATAGGCTTATATAGGGAAAATCTTTAAAACCTTCTTCTCTGAAACCGCAAGGCCCAGGTCTTTGATATTTGGTGTGACGCTTCACCTAGTGGACCTCTACCAAGATTGTTCAAATCATAGCCCTGGGGCCAAAAAGGCCCCGCCCCAGGGGCCTTTGGTTTTACATAGGCTTATACAGGGGAAATCTTTAAAAATATTATTCTCTGAAACCAAAAGGCTCAGATCTTTGATATTTGTCGTGAAGCTTCATCTAGTGGACCTCTACCAAGATTGTTCAAAGTATGGCCCTTGGGCCAGAAATGCCCCTGCCCCGGAGGCCTTTGGATTGGCATAGGCTTATATAGGGAAAATCTTTAAAATCTTCTTCTCTGAAACCACAAGGCCCAGGTCTTTGATATTTGGTGTGAAGCTTAACCTAGTGGACCTCTACCAAGATTGTTCAAATTATAGCCCTAGGGCCAAAAATGCCTCCTCCCGGGGGGGGGGGGCCTTTGGTTTTACATAGGCTTATACAGGGAAAATCTTCTTCTCTGAAACGGAAAGGCCCAGGTCTTCGATATTTGGTATGAAGCTTCATCTAGTGGACCCCTACCAAGATTGTTCAAATTATAGTACTCTGGCCAAAAATGCCCCTGCCCCTGCCCCAGGCCCTTTGATTTTACATGGGCTTATATAGGGAAAATTTGTAAAAATCTTCTTCTCTGAAACCGCAAGGCCCAGGTCTTTGATATTTGGTATGAAGCTTCATCTATTGGACCCCTACCAAGATTGTTCAAATTATAGTGCTGGGGCCAAAATGCCCCCACCTCGGGGCCCTTTGGTTTTACAAGGGCTAATATAGGGAAAATCTTGAAAAATCTTCTTCTCTGAAACTGCAAGGCCCAGGTCTTTGCTATTTGGTATGAAGCTTCATCTTGTGGACCTCTACAAAGATTGTACAAATTATAGCCCTGGGGACAAAAACGCCCCCCCCTCCCCCCCCAACCCCTCCAGGGCCCTTTGGTTTTACATAGACTAATATAGGGAAAACTTTGAAAAATCTTCTTCTCTGAAACCACAAGGCCTAGGTCTTTGATATTTGGTATGGAGCTTTGAACAGCTAGTGGACCTCTACCAAGATTGTTCAAATTATAGCCCTGAGGCCAAAAATGCCCCGGCCTCGGGGCCCTTTGGTTTTACATAGACTTATATAGGGAAAATCTTTAAAAAATTTCTTCTGTGAAACTCAAGGCCTAGGTCTTTGATATTTGGTGTGAAATTTCATCTAGTGGACCTCTATCAAGATTGTTCAAATTATAGCCCTGGGGCCAAAAATGCCCCCGCCCCGACACCCTTTGGTTTTACATAGACTTAAATAGGGAAATCTTAAAAATCTTCTTCTCTGAAACTGCAAGGCCCATGTCTTTGATATTTGGTATGGAGCTTCATCTAGTGGACAATTATAGCCTTTGTTGATATTTGGTATGATGCTTCACATTTTTAGACCTCCCTCAACATTATGCATATTATAACCTTGGGGTCAATAATGCCCCTCCCCGGGGCCCACTTGTTGCTCTATGGATCAGGTGAGCGATCCAGGGCCAGCATGGCCCTCTTGTTGTTTGTGCGTTTGTTTGATTTGAGGTGTAACGTCCCAGTCAGCACTGTATATTTTGGAGACGTTGCTTCTAATTTTGTGAGACTTTTACCCGACATAGAGATGAAATGAAATCTCAAGCCCTGCCGCCCAATGAAACCAATAGGGTTATATGCATGGAATGTCTGACTCGCACCACTTTTCCTGGAAAGTGGTCAGTTTCAGCTCTGCGTGAAAGCATCATGCAGCCCAATCTTTTTCTACAAGCCCCGATAGGTGGGAGCACAATCAGTATGTGGTGAATATGTCTATAACATATATATGTTCTAAACAATGTTATGAAATTTTACAACCCTTTCAACAGGCTAATTGCTTTAATTTTCCTAAATTTTGTAAGAAACAATTTACGGAAAAAGGTGATCAACAAAAATGTAAAATAATTATTCAAGGTTAAAAGGAGTGACAGAGATAACAATTTCTGTTGGCAACGTTCCTAAAACAAACAAACGGTCGTAAATCTTGCAAAAACTAGTCAAGTGCACCTTGGTATAAAATCACGTGAACAAGTCCGTGAAATGAAGACCCCCTATACCCCACTTCATATAGAGAAAACTGGGGTTTTCGGGGGTATACATTAATACATTATTTTTAGCTCGCCGTCACGTAGTGACGAGGTGAGCTTTTGGGATCACTTTTCGTCCGTCGTCCGTCATGCGTCAGTGCGTCCGTAAACAATTTCTTTGAATGACATCTCCTCCTAAACCACTGATCGGATTTTGACCAAACTTCACAGGAATGATCCTTAGGTGGTCCCCTTTCAAAGTTATTCAAATGGTTCCGGTTGCACATCTAGGTCATAGGAGCCAAAAATAGATTTTTTTCACCAAAAACTTAAAAAATTTTCTTCTCTGAAACCACAAGGCCCAGGTCTTTGATATTTGGTATGAAGCTTCATCTAGTGGACCCCTACCAAGATTGTTCAAATTATAGTTCTGGGGCCAAAAATGCCCCCGCTCCGGGGCCCTTTGGTTTTACATGGGCTTATATATAGGCAAAATCTTTAAAAATCTTCTTCTCTGAAACCGTAAGGCCCTGGTCTTTGATATTTGGCATGAAGCTTCATCTGGTGGACCCCTACCAAGATTGTTCAAATTATAGTGCTGGGGCCAAAAATGCCCCCGCTCCGGGGCCCTTTGGTTTTACATGGGCTTATATAGGGAAGAGCTTTAAAAATCTTCTCCTCTGAAACCGTGAGGCCCAGGTTTTTGATATTTGATATGAAGCTTCATCTAGGGGACCCCTACCAAGATTGTTCAAATTATAGTGCTGGGGCCAAAAATGCCCCGGCCCCGGGGCCCTTTTGATTTTACATGGGCTTATATAGGGAAAATCTTTAAAAATCTTCTTCTCTGAAACCGCAAGGCCTAGGTCTTTGATATTTGGTATGAAGCTTCATCTCGTGGACCCCTACCAAGATTGTTCAAATTATAGTGCTGGGGTAAAATATGCCCCCGCTCCGGGGCCCTTTGGTTTTACATGGGCTTATATAGGGAAAATATTTAAAAATTTTCTTCTCTGAAACCCCAAGGCCCAGGTCTTTGATATTTGGTATGAGCTTCACCCCACAAGGCCCAGGTCCACCCCCCACCCCCAGGCCTTTTGGTTTTACATGCGCATATATAGGGAAACTCTTTAAAAATCTTCTCTGAAACCGCAAGGCCCAGGTCTTTGATATTTGGTATGAAGCTTCACCTAGTGAACCCCTACCAAGATTGTTCAAATTATAGCCCTGGGGCCAAAAATGCCCCCGCTCCGGGGCCCTTTGGTTTTACATAGACATACATATGGAAAATCTTGAAAAATCTTCTTCTGTGAAACCGTAAGGCCCAGGTCTTTGATATTTGGTATGAGGTTTCATCTTATGGATCTCTACCAAGATTGTTCAAATTATAGTGCTTGAGCCAAGGGGCCTTTTGGATTTACATGGGCTTATATAGGGAAGATCTTTAAAAATCTTCTGAAACTGCTATGCCCAGGTCTTTGATATTTAGTATGAAGCTTCACCTAGTGGACCCCTACCAAGATTTTCAAATTATAGTGCTGGGGCCAGAAATGCCCCCGCTCTGGGGCCCTTTGGTTTTACTTGGCTTCTATAGGGAAAATCTTTAAAAATCTTCTTCTCTGAAACCACAAGGCCCAGGTCTTTGATATTTGGTATGAAGCTTCACCTAGTGGACCCCTACCAATATTGTTCAAATTATAGCCCTGAGACCAAAAACGCCCCTGTCTCTGGGGTCCTTTGGTTTTACATAGACTTATATAGGGAAAATCTTTAAAAAAACTTCTTCTCTGAATCCACAAGGCCTAGGTCTTTGATATTTGGTGTGAAATTTCATCTAGTAGACCTCTATCAAGATTGTTCAAATTATAGCCCTGGGACCAAAAATGCCCCCGCCCCGAGACCCTTTGGTTTTGCATAAAAGTATATAGGGAAATCTTTAAAAATCTTCTTCTCTGAAACCACAAGGCCCATGTCTTTGATATTTTGTATGGAGCTTCATCTAGTGGACCTCTACCAAGATTGTTCATATTATAGCCCCTGCCCCGGAGCCCTTTGGTTTTTCATAGTTTTTTATATAAAGATAATCTTAGAAAATCTTCTTCACTGAAACAGCAAGGCCCAGGTCTTTGATATTTGGTGTGAAGCTTCATCTAGTGGACCTCTATCAAGATTGTTTAAATTATAGCCCTGAGGCCAAAAATGCCTCGCCCCGGGGCCATTTGGTTTTACATAGGAATATCTTTAAAAAATCTTCTTCTCTGAAACCCCAAGGCCCAGGTCTTTGATATTTGGTGTGTAGCTTCATCTAGTGGACCTCTATCAAGATTGTTTAAATTATAGCCCTGAGGCCAAAAATGCCTCGCCCCGGGGCCATTTGGTTTTACATAGGAATATCTTTAAAAAATCTTCTTCTCTGAAACCCCAAGGCCCAGGTCTTTGATATTTGGTGTGTAGCTTCATCTAGTGGACCTTTGCCGAGATTGTTCAAATTATAGGCTTTGTTGATATTTGGTATGAAGCTTCACCTTTTTAGACCTCCCTTAACATTATGCACACTGTAGCCCTTGGGTCAATAATGGCCCTCCCCGAGGCCCATTTGTTACTCTATCATATGGCTCAGGTGAGCGATCCAGGGCCATCATGGCCCTCTTGTTCTTAGTTTTCTCCAAAACATAGGTTGTGGGTACTCGTTAGAACTGCCTCGATGAGGCGGTTCTAACGAGCACCCATAACCTATGTTTGCTGTATAAATAAGAAAAAATTGCACGGATTTTCACCAGAAAAGTAACCATTATGGAGATAAGAAAAATGCACTGCCGCACGGGTTTGTTATCGTAATGAAATGATTCTCATTATGTCATGGGAACAATAACCGAATCACTGCAAGACGTGTTGCAGGGGTAGGCTTCAAACAAAAAAAAAAAAAAAAAAAGGGGGAATAACTTTGGTTAAAATCAGTACAGCATGACCTCGATAAAATATGATCATCTTCAGGTCATGGGAACAATAACTAGAAAGTTTCATCACAATCCCTTGCTAACTGTCAGAGAAATTGCGGAGACAAAAAAGTGTCTAAGGACGGTCGCACAGACGGATGGACTGACCCATCACTATAATCCCTTCTACTAAAGTCGGGGGACAACAATAACTAGAAAGTTACATCAAAATGCTTTGTGAACTGTCCGGAGACGAGACTTTGTCTACGGACAGATGGACAAACACATTACTATAGTCCCTTCGACTAACGTCGGGGGACAACAATAGCGGGAAAGTTTCAGCAAGATCCCTTGAGAATATACGAGGAGTTGTGGAGACAAGAACTTTTGTTGATAAAATTGCTAAAAGTGACAAAGGGCCATAACTCTTAAAAAGCAGTCAAGCGTGACCTCGTTATGATAGGATCCTCTTCATGTCTTTGGAAATACCAACTGGAAGATTTCACAAAAGTCCACTGAAAACTGCGAGACGAGTTGCACAGACAAAACTTACTGTTGAAAAAATTGTCAAAGGACCATAACTATGGTACAAATCAGTCGAGTTTGACCTCAATAAAGTATGATCATCTTCAGGTCATGGAAACAATAACAGAAAAGACTCATCGAAATCACTTGAGACATGTAGGGTGAGGTGCGGAGACAAGACCTTCAATTGATAAAATGGCTAAAACTCTGGTAAAGAGCAGTTAAGAGTAATCCCAGTAGTATAAGAATCTTATATGGGGTTCTGTTGTAGCTAAGCGTTTCCAACCCTCGGGATGACAGTGCTGAGCGGAACCGAGGCTATGCCGAGGTTCCGCTCAGCACGGTCATCCCGAGGGTTGGAAACGCCCATCTACAACAGAACCCAATATTGGATTCATTTTCTTGCACAACTCCGGTTAGTTTTGACAGCTCGCACATATATATTGTTTACAAAATAAAAGTAGTACGGAAGTAGTTCCGGCAGTTGAGTAAAATTGAAGCGCATTTATGTTAGTAGCCTGGGTCTGAACACCAGGGTCAGAACATATATTTCTATCCCAGGGTAAAATCACGGATTTCCTTGTCTGGTGTGCAAGAAAATATGATCCTCTTCCGATCATGGGAACAATAACTGGAAGGGTTCACCAAAATCCACTGAAAGCTGCAAGAGGAGTTACAGAGACAGTACTTACTGGTGAGAAATTACCAAAGGGCCATAACTCTGGTAAAATCAGTCGAGCATGACCTCGATAAAATATTATCATCTTCAGGACATAGGAACAATAACTAGAAAGCTTCAGCAAAGGAGTAGTTGCAGGGACAAGATTGTCTTCAGATGGACGGACGGACGAACCGTGGGACAAAATGAAGACGGCTCTGATCATTCAAGTTTTTGACCTGTTTCCCGCTTATACAATGTTGCCAAACTTCAAACCAGAAGACCAATGCTCCTGAGCCACTCACTTGAGTGCTGCGAGTTTTTGGAGCCATTTCATTTCTGAGAATAAGATTTTATGGGTTTTTTACCATGGCGGCCATCTTCGATATGTGACTTGATAATTGGACCATTTGTTCCGGAGAAGATTTCTGAAGGGTTTTATTTAACATGTACATGGGCATGGCGGCCACATTGGTCATGTAACCAAACCCATATTAATAAATTTTCATTTGTTGTTCCTAAAAGCTCACGTGACATTTGGTTACAAATTGAACAGTGGTTTCTGTTAAAAATAAGTTTTATTTTTTCTTATCTGAATGACCTTTGACCAAGGTCAGAAAATGAACTTGACCTATAATACTCAAGTAGTTAACTGCATCTACCAATTTTCAGATCACAGGCTGCAATGGTTTCCGAAAAGTACATGGTTTTTACTTTTTTTTCATACAAATATCTATGCGACCAAACTTTACCTCGGCATAAAATAGGTAAGGGCCATCCAGGGGTCATCATTTGAAGTAACTACAATTGTCTCAAGTCCCCAATGCTACATACCAAGTTTTGCGAAAAACGGTCCTTTGGTTAACCGAGAAGAAGATTTCTGAAGTGTTTTACCTTATACGGCAATGGTGGCAATATTGGTCATCTGATCAAACTCAATAAAAAATTTGCATTTTCTTATTTCTATAAGCTTTTATATAAAATTTAGTCACAAACGGCTCAGAGGCTCTTGTGGAAAATGTTTTAGTCTTCATATCTGAAAAGCCTTAGGCCAGGGTTGAGGAATGACATTGACCTTGAATACTCATGTGCTTTTCATCCACTCATTTAGCTAACTGCATCTTCCAGTTTTCAGATCAGAGACTGCAATATTTTCCGAAAAATATATAGTTTTGACTTTTTCCAATACAAAAGTCTATGTGACCACATTTGACCTTGACATAAAATAGGTCAAGGACATCCAAGGGTCATCATTAGGGCCCCGCACTGAAAGTGTGGGTGCCCTATAGTAATCACTCTGTCCGTCCGTCTGTCTGTCTGTCTGTCCGTCTGTCCGTCCACAAATTTTCCTACTCCTCTGATAGCGCTGCCGGGGCCCTAGTCAGTTTCACTGACAGCTCTAGTTTGAACAAGCTATGATAGACCTGAGTCCCCATTGTTACATACCAAGTTTCATGACGATCGGCCCTTTGGTTTGGGAGAAGAAGATTTTTGAAGGGATTTTACCTTCTATGCACGGGGCTTGAAGAAATAGATTGGGCTGCATGATGCTTCCACGCAGAGCTGAAGCCGACCCGCACACGAGTACTGGTAAACCGCTTAAAGGACCTAAGCCTGCCTAGGCAAAGCAGTGTGCGTCGGACCGTCCATGCCTATTAACCCTATTGGTTTCATTGGGTGGCAGGGTTTTAGATGTCATTTCATCTCAATGTCGGGTAAACGGCCCGCAAAATTTGAAGCGACGTCTCCAAAATGACCTTTACAGATTTGAAGGGGACGTTAAACCTCAAATCAAACAAACGAACAAAACCTTATATGGACAAGGCAGCCATTTTGGTCAGATAGCCAAACTCATTTTAACCAGTTTTCATTTCCTTGTTCTTTTATGTATTTATATAAAATGTGGTTACAAATGGCTAAGTGGTTTCTGAGGAGAAGTTTTAATTTTCATATCTGAATGACCTTGAGCCAAGATCAAAGAATGGCCTTGACCTTGAATCCACTCATTTAGCTAATCTACCAATTTTCAGATCACAGGCTGCAATAGTTTCCAAAAATACACAATTCCGACTTTTTTTTTTTTTCGTACAAAAGTCTATGTGACCAAATTTGTCTCGAGGGTCATCATTTAAACAAACTATGATGGACCCGAGTTCCCAATGCTACATAGCACGTTTCATGGCAATCGGCCAATTGGTTCCGGAGGAGAAGATTTTGAAGGGTTTTTACCATATATGAGAATGGCGGCCATCTTAGTCATGTGACCTGGAAAGCGAACAAACTTTCGTTCTCCTATCCCATGGATGTTCGGTATGAAGTTTAACTTCAATCGTCCCAGTGGTTTCAGAGGAGAAAATGTTCGAAAATGTTTACAGACAGACGACGGAAAACAGACAGACAAACGGAGCCTTGTCATACTAAAAGCTCACCTATGTGTCAGACCATAAACATTTGGGATTAACCTTAAGTTGCAATTGCCATTGGAAGAAACATAGAAAACATAACTACCAGTGTAGCTAAAGTAATCGGAATTATGCGTAAACTAAATCGTATCATGCTGTTCACGACAACACCTATCTTTGGAAACAGTGTAGATCCAGATCAGATGGCTTCTGAAGAAGCCATCTGATCAGGATCTACACTGTTTGACATTCAGTTTATGAATTTGTAGGAATAAATTACATCAAGTAATTTGATTGGTTCAAAGTCAGAAATGGGTGTGGCTTAACTGAATATTCAGCAAGAGAAGGGTTAAATTTACTTTCCATCGAATAGCCCTAAATCAAATATATACATCTACTAGAGTATTCATCTATAGTTTTGGATTGATGTTCTGTTCGAGACTGTCAGTCATTAGAAAGGCTCCAAAATGAAGCTGCACGAATTGTTACAGGTTTTACTGGATCAGTTTCTTTGAGCAATTTAAATAGAGAATGTGGCTGGTTTCCTCTTGCACAAAGAAGAAAACAACAGAAGCTTGTCTTTATGTATAGCATTGCGAATGCCAAGGTCCCAACTTACATTGCAGATTTAATACCACCTCTTGTACGAGAAACGTCTAATTAGCCTTTCAGAAACAGTAAAAATACCTCGGTCCCATATACCCGTATAGAAATATCACACAAATCGTACATTCCTTCCTCAATGTCACTATGGAATTCATTAGACACTAGTATTCGTGAATCTAATACCTTAAATACTTTTAAAAATTACCTTAAAAGATCGCGATCTCCTCTTGACAAAGTTCCATCATATTATAGTGAAAGATATTATTCAGTGTTACATGCTAGAATTCGAAATACATGTAGCAACCTTAATAACGATCTTTATTTGAATCACCTTAGTCCAAATCCCTCATGTAGTTGTGGTGAGCATTGTGAGGATGCACAGGCCTCCTAGCAAAACCTATAAAACCTATAATAACCTATAATTTTGTGCCAAACCTATAAAACCTTTATTTTGTTCATAAAACCTATAAAAGCCTGTATTTTCATGAAAAAAAAATATATATTTCACTTTTTGAACCTGCTTGCTGCTCAATCCTAACTTTTCTTCAAAATGCACTACTCTTTTTTACTTTTAAGTCCCATAAAAAGTGATGAAAACAGTCAAGAAATTGTATTTTTTTCCTCGCTCGCTTCGCTCCCTGGGACTTTGTAAAATTTAGATCAACTTTATCTGAGTAATTGTGGCACAAAAATTCATCAAATATTTTTTCTTCAGTTTTAAATCTTTATGTAAGTTTGGAAGACTCTTTTTTTAACCTCTATTTTTATTGAAAAACCTGTAAATAACCTATATTTTGAGTAAGAAGAACCTATATAAAAACCTATATTTTCAAAGTGGGCCACTAGGAGGCCTGGATGCAGAGCACTTTTTTTTTATATGTAGTAACTTTCATCAAGAACGTATCATCTTATTTCAGAACACACGCAATTTTCTTCCTTTAAACCTCAATAAAATACTTTATGGTGATGAATATTTAGTTGAACATGAAAATATTATTCTCTTTAGTGCATTTCAGAGGTATATAAAAAAACACAGGAAGATTTAGTAATCTGAACTAATTGTAGACTTATTAGGATGTTTAAGTAGCTTTTATACGGTTGCCTATTCTTGTCTGCATTCTCGACGATAACACAGTTTATTTATTTATTTATTTATTTATTTATTTATTTATTTATTTATTTATTTATTTATTTATTTATTTATTGAGTCATCACGAAAACAAGCCTACATATATAATTTTGACCCCTCCAACCCTACTTTTATATAGTAAAACTGGGGTTTGCAGGGGTGAACCTTATTTTTAATATCACAATTTTTCACCTGAAAAAAATCATTTTTTTGGCGATAAATGTGTCAATGTATTTGTATAGGCATGTTTTCGTAATGTGATTGGCCGATTGATTGGTTGATTGATCATTTTTGTTTTACTTTTTATATACGAAATTTTGTTATATGCATGTAAATTGTCCAGCCATTTTCATGTGATTTACATAAAATTATCAGTTGTAACCATGTAGGGGAAGGGTCGTAACTAATGTTGTGAGAGCTTGTGACCCAACCCCATTGCTTGTTTTGCAATAAAATACTGAACCGAAAAAGAAACGCAACTTTTTAATTGAAAGATTTTCATGCAACCATCAGGTTGACTGAAAAATCATTTTCCGATTTACTCTCATACTTTTTAAACTTTCTTATGCAGAAAACATTTGGGCGATATCTGTACAGTTTAATGCTCCACTTGGCAATTCGTTGTTTTCAACATTTCCTTGTGCAGTACATTAAATGTATACAGTCACTTCATCATATTGGCATATTGTGTTACCTGGAGTTTACGTTTCAAAAGTCCGGTAAAATTTCTCTACGGAATATGGTACGTTTGACGCAAGAAAAACGTAACGTAGCGGTCCAAATGCTTCTACGTGGGACGTCTCAGGCTGTCATTGCCAGGAACTTCCAAGTGAGTAAATCGACGATAACTCGCTTGTACCAGCGTCTACGTCAAAAGGGAACGACAAATGACAGGCCCAGAAGTGGACGTCCACGCATCACGACACGTCGACAGGACCGATACATCCGTCTAACCCACCTTCGTAATCGGTTCCGTACAGCCGTCGAGACGTCTCAGGTGACACCAGGAAGGCACAGTAATCGAATAAGTGCAGAGACTGTCAGGAATCGCCTTCGAGAGTTTGGCTTACGTCCTCATCGTCCGTACGTTGGTATGCCATTAACCCCACGACGACGTCAGGTTAGAATGGCGTGGCTCACACAACATAGGCCAAACCTGTTTCCCCTTCGTAATTGGCGTAACGTAATGTTTTCCGACGAGTCCAGTTACTTGTTGTACAGAGCTGACGGCCGTCAACGTGTGTATAGGCGTGACGTAGAGTGTTATCGTGACAATTGTTTGGTTGATCGTGATCGATCTGGAGGCGGTGGGTTGATGGTGTGGGCTGGCATATCTTATGGTCATAGAACGCCCCTGGTATTCAATGATGGATCTTTGACGGCTCAGCGTTACGTTGACGTCGTTTTACGACCGGTAGTTGTTCCATATGAAGAAGAAGAAGAAGAAATTTTATTGAACAAGTCCAGAAGGCTGTAAAGCCCATGAGGATATAAAACAAAACATATACAATGGCGTAATTGACAGAACAAAGACTGAAGAAAAGCATTCTTAACATACATATATATCCAGTATTATAAGCTCGATTATATTTCCCTTTGACGAAGGAATTTAAATCGGAATCCAAAATTCCAGAATGCATATATACATATATTCATACATATGTTCATATATGTATAGACATACGTATACCCATCCTGTAAATACATAGATATATGCCCTTGCATATTAATGCATACTTTCATATTTTGACAGAAAATTGTGAAAGGGGGGGGGGATTTGTGAGCGTGGAGGAGCCAGCTGTTTCCTGATTGGGTCAGTCCCCACCCAGGAAGCAGTCACGTCCTTTTGTCTCAAATACACTATCTACAGCGGAGAAGATGCTAGTAACTTTGCTGTAAACACATGTCAAACTGAAGTGGGGGGGGGGGGACTCCTTCTCACACTCAGAGAAGGATATTCCCTCCCACCAGCTTACATACAGAAGATGGGAAAATGAGAAACCCCACGCACTCAGCCTTTCGAAATCGAAATAAAGGCCGAGATACTAGGGTTTAAAATCGCCCATTTTTTTTTTATATTGTAGACATCCTGAACAAAAGCAGTATATACAATTCAACACATACAGCCTACATGTGTACACATATTGCAACAAAATGTACACTACTGTAACAACTGTTAATATAAAACGTAGTAATTAATAAATATAGACTATGGTTATTATTGAAAATGTAGTTGAATCGATGTCTTTGATAAAACAGACTATATGGCTTCTTTACCTAGAGTTCAGATGACACATAAAAGGTTGATAACGTCGCCTCAACGTCTGTGTAACGTAGTAACCCCACACCGGCAGTGAACCGACGTCATCAGCTGTGATTTGACGAATGGGAATGTCTTACATGTAAGGTATAAAGTGCAGATATTGAAAATACTGTAACTCGATATAGATCAATATGGCAGCTCTGTGCGGGATTTGAAAGAGTGATAAACAAAAGCACCCAGGTTCTTTAAAAGACGAGTATTACTTGTGTTCATAAGCTCCGTAAATTTAAACATACTTGGTCTATGCCAATAATATTTTGGTATATATCTTCCGTAAATCATTAAACATTTGGCATTCAATGACAAAATGATACTCATCTTCAATTAGTGAGCATTTATGACATTTTCTATCGTTTATTGGTACACTATTTAGCCTAACCCATCTTCCAGCCTCTATTTCAAGTCGATGGAAAGACACACGTAATCTAGTTAGTGCTACACAGAATTTTGACACGTTAATGTGTTCTGAATATGATTTGAGATTAAAGTTTGCTATTGATCTATAAAATACTGCGCGTGACGATTCTTCTAACCTCGAATGCCAGTTTTGAACAAAATTGTCATTAACCCTTTGTTTCAATAAGCTCATTAATAAGTCAACATTACCCACCCCTTGATTTAACCAAACGTCGTGAAAACCTAATGACATTAATAAATTTCGAATTAAAGATGCCCAGTTAGACTTTCCTGGTAAACGTTCTGTGTCCCTCCGCATGAGTTCATAGACCATCTTAACATACTTATGTTCATTTGCTGATAGTACTTTAAACCAATATTTTATGATTAGAACATATCTTTTTGTCATATAGTTTGTTCTACCAAGTTCCCCATAAATAAAGTCATTTTGCGTTGTTTTCTTCACGCCCAATATTTTTTACAGAACTGTAAATGCACACTCTCAATCGAATTCGCTTGTATAAATCCCCAGATCTCACATGAGTAATTAAGGATCGGAGTGATCAGTTTATCAAAAAGATCTAGCTTGTGTTTGGGTGAAATATGGGTAAATTTATATAGATATTTGTTTAACTTAAAAAGTGCCTTTTGTGCCTGACCCGCTAGTGTATTTTGGGCTTCAGAAAAGGAACCCCCGCTTGTAAAAACTATACCTAGGTATTTAAATTCCTTAACTATTTCAATTTCTTGTCCATTATAATAGAATTTCATGTTTCTAGGTAATTGGCCACCTTTTCTAAAAACCATTACTTTGGTTTTAGATACATTTATAGTAAGTTTCCATCTAGTGCAATATTCTAGCATTAAATCCAAACCAGTCTGTATTTGTTCTGGTACGACAGCACAACGTTGCATTTCAACAGGATAACGCTCGGGCGCATGTAGCAAGGCTGAGCATGGCGTTTCTTCAGCAAAACAATGCTGACGTGATGCACTGGCCTCCGTATAGTCCAGATCTCTCTCCTATAGAACATTTGTGAGACGTCTTGGATAGGCGCGTACGTAACCGCCCCAGCGTCCAACAACGCGTCAAGCCTTGCGTCTCGCGCTCATACAGGAGTGGAATGCTATTCCCCAGGCAGAGATCAATCGTTTAATCCTGTCTATGACCAGGCGTGTGCGTGCAGGACTGAATGCAAACGGAGGACATACTCGCTATTAACTGCTTATGTTTTGAACTTGTGAAATAACTACCTCTATGACAAAACGGATTTGTATTCCAAACATTCTCACTGGAAATTGAACTCTCGATGGTAGTTACATTCAGGAATAATTATATTAATGCGTCATTAAATCGATTTTCTGCAAACATGATTATTTCTGCAAATACTCGAATTTTATTTGGAGTTGCGTTTCTTTTTCGGTTCAGTATATGAGCCAAAGCTTTGATAACAATTACCCCAATGAAAGATTGACATTTTTCAGTCTATAAACAGTTTCCATCCTGTAAATAATCGTAACATCTTATTTGGAGGTGAAAACTTGACATACTTTTTAAGCGAGCAAACGTTTATTAAAGATATCACAAGATTCACCAAGTAACCCGTCAGGGAAAGCATGGCATGTCAAAGTCGTTATTATCTTAGAATTTTCGCATTACATCGTTACGGTATTTTATGCATCATTTTCACATTAGTAGTAATAATAATAATAAAATATAACAGTCCTTAGCTCTCACAGTCACTGTACATATCAAGTCTATACCCATTAACCCTTTTTGTACCAAATGGAATCTTCCTTCTTTTTTTTCAAAGCATGAGTCCATTTCAAAATTTAGGGGTGTCAGGCTGTGTTTCCGTTCAAATTAATTCGGAAAAAGGCTGATGTTTTTTCGCAAACATTGTAGGCCCTGAACAGACGCCGTCTGATCTGGGCCTGCATTGTTTGCCAATTACCCTTTTAGGGGTTTCCGCTACCAAATGGGTTAAGAAATTGTATTGCTTGCAATATGTTTGCCATTATCACATGTCATGTAATGCTGATACGGGGAAATGACCATAACTAATGATAATAGAACTTGTAGTCCAACTCCATTGCTCAATTTCGATCATGAAATTAAATATGTAGTAGAATATTATACTGTACAAACCAAATACCGGTTCTTTGTAACTATTGTCCCCATGAGGCCTGGGAAAGTTGCCAGGTATTTTGATTTTTCAACATACAGAACCCAGATTCACCAACTAACCCGCAAAGGCCAGCATGACATCTCAAAATTAGTATATCTTATTTTTTTCGTAATTCTAATTTACGCTATTACATTCATCATTTGTACATTAGTCATTGACTCTCGGAGTCAAATATTTTTATTAAAAAAACTTTATTGCTTTTAGTATTTAATCAACTACATGTAAATATTTGCCATTATCACGTGTCATAATTTTTAGCTGACCTGGAGCTTATACCGTGGCTCGTTGTCCGTCGTCCGTCGTTAATTTTTCACATTTTCGACATCTCCCCCCGAACCAGGGGCCAGTTGTTCAAAGCATCGTTAGCTTAACGAGCTCGTTAGCGGTCATATTGTTAACTGTTCTAGCAAGTACAATATCAAAAATTTTGGCATTTTTGCTGAAAAAAATGTGAGCAGCTTTTGCATCCGCAAAAGCTGCTCACATTTTTTCAGCAAAAATTTCGACATATTTGCCATATTTAATGATCAAAGTTTTAACGATACGTTAACTAACGACGTCGTTAGTTTTGAACAACTGGCCCCTGAAGTCAGATTAAGCTGATACATGTTGGGAGCCACCCTGGTGACATGGAGATTCAGATTTGCTAAAATGGTTGCGTTCTTCAAACGACATCTCCTCCCAAACCAAGGATCGAATTGAGCTGTAACTTGATGGGAGGCATTGAGGTGACCTGGAGATTCAGATTTGATAAACTCTTCTGTTTCGATATTCAAGATGGCCGCCCTCTTGAAATTCTTCAAACGACATCTCCTCCCGAACCAAAGGTCGCTCCCGAACAAAGTTCGAATTGTGCTGAAACTTAATGGGAGGCATCGGGGTGACATGGAGAGTCAGATTTGCTCAAATCGTTCCATTTCGATATCCAATGGCGGCCATCTTGAAATTCTTCAAACGATATGTCCTCCCCAATCAAACGTCGAATTGAGTTGAAACTTGATGGGAGGCATCGGGGTGGAATGGGGATTTAGATTTGGTCAAATTGTTTTGTTCCGATATCCAAGATGGCCACCAATGCGGCCATATTGAATTTCTTCAAACGACATCTCCTCCCAAACCAAAGGTCGAATAGATCTGAAACTTAATGGGACGCATCGGGTGAAATAGGGATTCAGATTTGCTAAAATTGTTCTGTTCCGATATCCAAGATGGCCACCAATGTGGCCAGCTTGAAATTCTTCAAACGACAACTCCTCCCAATTAAAGGTCGAATTGATCTGAAACTTGATTGGAGGCATCGGGGTGACATGGAGATTTATATTTGGTAAAATCTTTTTGTTCCGGTGTCCCTGACGGCCATCTTGAAATTCTTCAAACGAGATCTCCTCCAGAACTAATGATCGACTTGAGCTGAAACTTGATGGGAGGCATCGGGGTGACATGGAGATTCAGATTTGCTAAAATCGTTCCGTTCAGATACCCAAGATGGCCGCTGGTGCCCATCTTGAAATTCTTCAAGCGACATCTCCCGAACAAAATGTCCAATTGACCTGAAACTGGATGGGAACCATCAGGGTGTCAGGGATATTTAGATTTGCTAAAATTGTTCCGTTCCAATATCCAACATAGTCACCGTGGCTGCAATCTTGAAAGTCTTCAAACGGCAGCTCCTCCCAAACCAAAGATCTGATCAAGGTGAAACTTTTTTTGGAGGCATCGGGGCGACATGGAGATTCAAACTTGCTTAAATCATTCTATTTCGATTGTGGCCATCACTTCAAACAACATTTCCTCCGAACCAGAGTTTGGCTCAAGTTGAATATTCATGGAAGGCATCGGGGCGAAATGGCGATTCAGATTTGCTAAAATTGTTCTGTTCCGACATCCAAGATGACCACTATTGCGGCCATCCTGAAATGCTTCAAACGACATCTCTTCCCAAACCTGGGTTGGATTGAGCTGAAACTTGACGGAAGACATTGGGGCGACATGGAGATTCTGGTTTATCAAAACTTGTTCTGTTCCGATATCCTAACTTGATAGGAGGCATTAGAGCGACATGGGAATTCGGATTCATTCCGATATATAAGATCATGGCATCACTTTAAACGAATGGTGCTGAAACTTGATTAGAGGCATTTGAAGAACATGGAGATTCAGAATTGCTGATATCATTCTGTTGTGTTATCTGAGATGGCTTCCATGTTGGCCATCTTAAGACTCTTTAAACCACATCAAGTTGAATTAGGCCGAAACTTGATGAGAGACATCGAGGTGGCATGAAGATTCAGACTGCTTAGAACCATTCTGTTTTGACATCTCAGATGGCTGCCAGGTTGGCCATCTAGAAACTCTTCAAACAACATCTGCTACCTAATGGTCTGTGGCATTGAGTTGAAATTGCAGTTGGCATTTGTGTGACACGGAGATTCAGAATTGCTAAAATTGTTCCATTCTGATATTCCAGATGGCGGCCATCACGAAATTCTTCAACGCATTTGTATAGTAACTGCATCTAAGATTTACATGGAGGGGCAGCTCTTGTGTTGTCAGTATATGTCAAACTCGCTGAATCCACAAGAAGTTTTGGTATTGTGGCTTTTTGCAAGCTGTTTACACCATAGCTTTGTGTTGCAGTTTTATTCGCATGATTAGCTGACTTGGTTTACTTTTTTTAATAACAGAATATATAGGCCCCTTCAAGCGATTTTGGTACTTATCGTCTATGCGAGCAGCGAAGGTTCAGGAGATCCTGCGCATCCGCGCAGTCTCGCCAGAACCTTCGCTGCTCGCTCATACAAGCAGTGAATCAAAAGGAACCTTCAGACAGAAAGCCATATCCCTGGCCCCTCTGAATGGCTGGGCATTCGCAGTTAAAATTTGTCATGACGGAATGCTCGAAGACACAAATTCGCTTGGCGGGGCTCATATCAAAAGCAGGTGCAAACGATAGCTGTAGCCTGCCAAACTATACATTTCCACTCTGCACCAACAACATCTCTTCCTGAATCCTAAATCAGACAAAACTAGCTAGAAACTTAATCAGAAGCATCAAGATTATTTGAGCCCCGACAAGCGAATTTGTGTCTTCGAGCATTCCGTCATGACAGATTTTAACTGCGCATGCCCAGCCATTCAGAGGGGCCAGGGATATGGCTTTCTGTCTGAAGGTTCCTCTTGATTCGCTGCTCGCATAGGCGATAAGTACCAAAATCGCTTGACGGAGCCCATTTGTATATGTAGATTCAGAATTGCTAAAGGCAATGTGATCTGACAGTCAAAATTGCCATTAAGGCACAATGTAATATATGATCAGCCTCATCCAGGTGAGCGAGTCTGGCCCATTTGGGCCTCTAGCTATGAAGGGGAAGGGCCGTAACTAATGTTGGTAGATTTGTTGTTTTTGAGATTTAACGTTCCTTTCGACATTTTGAGGCGTTGCTTCTGATATTGTGGGACTTTCAACCGACATCATAATTTCGAAATCGTTGCATATAACATTAAACTTGCCGTTCTTATACGCACATGTGTACCAAAGGGCGACAGCTCTAGTTTCAATAATTTTCAACTTATGCCCCTTGATCGACTTAAAAACTTTTCCATTTACCATAGTTCAAAAACAATGCAAGATATTCAAATGAAACTTGCTATAATTATTCATGTCTAGCAAAGGGAACAAACTCTAGCTTGAATAACGTTTGACATTAAGTTATTGCTCTGTACTAAAATGCGAAAGCTATTAACATGGTTTTAGTCATTAATGTTTAAAATAACTAGTCAGAGTACCCGACTGAGGCTTCCGATGCCCCGTTGTACGTCTACGAATTTGTACCCCCCCCCCCCCCCACACACACACACACACTCCCGCCCAGAACACATACTTCCCCTAGGTCCCAACCCATCGGGGACCGGCCCCGATAGCTCAGTTGGTAGAGTGTCCGCTCCGGGGAACGGGAGGTCACGGGTTCAATCCCGGGCCGCGACATACCAAAGTCGTTAAGAATGGTACTAGCTGCTCCTCGCTTTGCACTCAGATTTACGGGGTAGAGCTAGGACTGGTCGACCAAGTGTCAATAATGTGACTGGTGTGGTATCATGTAATGTGTCAGGGTCATGATACTTCAGTGAGGCAGCTCTATAAAAGTGAGCATTGAACTCCCTGTCGCAACCAGACACCGTCGTGATATGACTGAAAATATTTTGAAAGCGACGATAAACCCGAATTCACCCCCACACACACACACCACCCATCGGGGCTTGGAGAAATAGATTGGGCTGAATGGACTGAAACCGACCGCACATGAGTACTGGTAAACCGCTAAGGTTTAAGCCTGTCCAGGCAAAATGATGCGAAACGGACTGTCCATGCATCTAAACCGTCTATATTGGTTTCATTGGGTGGCAGGGCTTGAGGTGTCATTTCATCTTTAGGTCGGGTAAAAGTCCCACAACATTGGAAGTAACGTCTCAAGCACTGCCGGCCAATGAAACCAATACGGTTTATATGCATGGACGATCCGACTCGCACCAGTTTGCCTTGGCATGCTTAGATCTTCTAAACGGTTTACCAGTACTAATGTGTGGTCGGTTTCAGCTTAGCTCTGCGTAGAAGTACATTGCAGCCCAATTTGTTCCTTAAAGGGCCTTTATCTAAACTTGTACATGACACATCACGAAAACACGCCTATATAATTTTGACCCCCTTGAACCCCACTTTTATATAGTAAAACTGGGGTTTCCGGGGGTATACCTTATTTTTCTTATTTCTGCTTTAAAATATAGATTGTGGGTACTCGTTAGAACCGTCGAGGCGGTTCTAACGAGTGCCAACAATCTATATTTTGAGCAGAAATTAGAAACGTATCACAATTTTTCTTCTTAAAATTTTCATTTTTTCGGCAATAAAGGTGGCAATGTAATTGTATAGGCGTGTTTGCGTAATGGTCACCAATCTTCATTCCTTAAGGCGCATTATGGCCCTTCTCCATACCGCCTATCAGTATGTTTTTTTTTTTCATTTTTTATGTCGCTTGAGATTTCTTATAGATTACCGTGTTTGTTCATGCTGTGCGTAATTGACTGTCTGCTATTAAAACCCTTTTCCACGATTCTTACTCATTTGTAATTTGAACCTACAGTAAATCAGGCCTTAATTATAAAAATTCGTGAAATACATTAAGCAAACACGCCTATACAAATACACTGCCACCTTTATCGCCGAAAAAAATGAAAATTTTATGATGAAAGATTGCGATATTCTTCTTATTTCTGCTCCAAATATAGATTGTGGGCACTCGTTAGAACCGCCTCATCGAGGCGGTTCTAACGAGTACCCACAATCTATATTTTAGAGCAGAAATAAGAAAAATAAGGTATAACCCCGGAACGGAAACCCCAGTTTTACTATATAAAAGTGGGGTTCAGTGGGGTCAAAAGTATATAGGCGTGATGAGTTGCACATGTATACTGTTAATTAGATTGTTGATATTGTTATTTATATTGTTTTAGGTCCCTTTCAAGAATATTCAGAGAAAAACAAATGGTCGCTATTGGATAGATATATTTAACAAAAAAGGTAGCCATCATTATGTGATAAGGTGTTATTTCAGTGTATATCGTTTAGATAATATACTTAGTCAAAAAAGTAACTATACCAACTTTCGGGTGAAACTCACTAGATATCTGGCAGCTATTGAGCTAAATTTGGCTGTAGACATTTAAATCGGACGTTTAGCTAGAGAATGCTCAAACTTGCATTTGCCCATACTTTTCTGCTCCAGAGTTGTCTTGCAATATGTGCCTAGAAAGATTTTTGTAGAAAATGGACATTGCGCATGCGCATTAAGCTCTTTTTGTCTAAGATGGAAGACAATATTCTCTGAACATCGGATAACACTTTACTTTTACAATATCTCATGATCTCGCATTATAAGCGAGGTTTTAATTTGTGAAATTCTCAAATTATCTCCCTTGCAATTAAAAATATAGCAACTTTTGAACTGCTGTAATTTTTATTCCTGTAAATCAATTTTTGCCATTTTTTTTTTTTTTTTTTTTTTCAAAAAACACTTTGTGTCCACCATTAGTGTTCATCATGATAGTAAAAAATACAGAAAATACATGTAGCATGTAGCACTATCTATTGCGATTTTCTATGGAGTTCCCATTGAAAGCAGCATTTGCACACAACTTCTAAGAATTGGAGGTCAATATGTGATAGCCTGTTTCTCGTAGCTGATGCAAATAAAGTTCTAAATCTTATGTGAATAGACGCAAATGGTATCTAAAGAAATGTCACATGTATCAACTTCTAGAAATGTAGGGTAGAGGGAAATTTTGTGATGTTAAATCATAGCATGTTTTAATGATTTTATCTGCGAAAATGACACAGTGACCCCTCGGGTGTTTAAAACAATAGTCTACGATGATGTGCTTACGAAAACAAAAACGAATGGTGCTTTTGCACGGAAAAATGAGTCTACTTATCAAAACATAACAGACTTTGTGTAGTTTTTATCTGTAGTAGCTATAGTAACAGAAGCATTTTAGGTATAGGAACTTTTTTGACTGAGTATATATTTTAATCCCAGGCTGCTAATATAAATGTGCAATTAACTTGAGTGTTTGACTGTGTTGCACTGCATCACGTGAACAAGTCCATGAAATAAAGACCCCCCCCCCCCTTAAATCCCACTTTATATAGAGAAAACTGGGGTATTCGGTGGTAAACACCGAATTTAATCTTATTTCTGCTCCAAGACATAGGTTGTTGGTACTCGTTAGAACCGCCTCATTAGGTTGTGGGTACTCGTTAGAACCACTGACCGTTCCAAGGCGGTTCTTCTTTCGGTTTATTTTTGTTATGGTTTGTCTTTGTGTTTGTATGGCTTATATTATTTTGTTTTGGATAGCAAATTGGCCATTTTGTGGGAAAGTAACTGTCCTTTTCGCTTTCCGCTATTGATGTTTCCATTAGGGTCTGTTGTTTCATATTTGTGTTTCTTTCCCTTTGGTGTCTCTGATGGGAGCTGTGGGTTAATTGTATCGATTCCTGATCATTGCCTTCACTTTTATTTCGTCCCAAAATCATTCTCGGAAATGTTTAGTTATAACTCCATTGCTGCCTGTCTCAGCCAGCCCAGTTCTGCAACCTCAGTTCAGGATGCTTCTACCCTCACTTACGATAACACACCCGTGCGACATTCGTGAGTTGTATCATGTCTCAAAAACGGTGTCTGCTTTGATGAAAATTTGTGATACACCTGTGGACACAAATCCGTTCAAACTTTGATGGGCTTCATATCATTTTGATTTGATGTTTCATTCAATATTTCCTTACATCCTGCCAGTCAACTGCAAGCCAGGAATATATTCAAAACAAACAGTTGAAGACCACTGCACTGTCCAATAAGCATACATCAAAAATGTCAATCTGACCTAAAAATGGAAAAAAGTGCTTACCACTATAAAACAAATCACTGTATATTCCTTGATCCATTTTAGACGTCTTTGATGAATTGCATTTGCTTGTCAAACTAACCTGATACAAAGAGATTCATTGAAAGGTACTCCATTGGAGTTTGAACAGTTTTGTGTCCACAGGTGTATATTTCTTATATGTACTCTATGCATAGATTGTGGGTGCTCATTAGGACCGCCTTATTGAGGTGGCTATAACGAGTACCAACAACATATGTCTTAGAGCAGAAATAAGAAAAATAGTTAATACCCCTTTTCTATAATAATATTCTCTATTTAAAGTGGGGGTTTAGAGGGACGTTCATTACACAGACTTGTTAACATGATGTCCGTCCATACTGCCATATACCAAAGTTTAGAATGTCTCTGTCCTCATTCTGGGCTCCATCCTTTTCAGGATGGCTGTGTTCTCACTTCTGTGGTCACACCAGAGTTCAGGATGTTTCTGTCCTAACTTATGGACCCCATCCCATCACGAAAACACGCCTATATAATTTTGAACCCGTCGAACCCCACTTTTATATAGGAAACTGGGGTTTACAGTGGTAAACCTTATTTTTCTAATTTCTGCTCAAAAACATAGGTTGTGAGTACTCGTTAGAACCGCCTCGAGGCAGTTCTAACGAGTACCCACAATCTATGTTTTGAGCAGAAATGTGAAAAATATCAGAATTTTTCATCTGAAAATTTTCATTTTTTGGTTGTAAAATTTTCGGTATATTTGGATAGGCGTGATTTCGTAATGCTCATTGCGGAAATTTTAAGTTGACCGCAAATCTCGACATCTTCAATTTGTGATTGCAGCGAATGAAGCATATATAATCATTGCCTCCATGTTGTCAAATTTTATCTGTAGAGTTTTGTCATGTATAAACGTATAAATATATAAATTAAATATCCTAGTTCTATATGGCAGTTATGTATTATTTTAACATGGCGATAAGATGTGAAGCAAGATGGCCGAGGTCAGTATTTCCTCTTCTACTAAGTATTTGCCTTGCGCAGACAAATCAGGCTGCACATATAGGCTGAAACAATTTGTTTTGAAGGCTTTGTCATTGCCGGCTCTGAATATTTCTGAAGGTTTTACCATTTATATTGGATTTGTGGCCATCCTGGTCAAGTCACTTCCATTGCCTGGAGGTAAACAGCCCAGCAGTTTGACACAGGAGTGCTTTTGTAGATGCTGACAGACGACAGAGTATATCATCATGTCAGCTCTCTAGGAGACTTATCCCAGGAAAGCTGAAAACTTTGTCAGCAACCCTAAAATAAATGAGAGTAGAATAATAATATCTAGGGTATATATATCTCTCTTTTTAAGATCTGTATCTGGAAAGAGGTATATATTAAAAGGGACGTTTGAGTATTTATATGTAAAAAGAGGTATCGCTATCTAAAATGCAGACGCCTAAAACTGAAAAAAATAAATAAATCTTGGATGCACTGCTGTATCATTTTTTTTTTAAATTTACAAATGAACATACCTTTTGCCAACCTTTAGGTGTGATCAGCTTGAAACTCATTTTCGATAAAATAATCTTGCACGCAATTTCCATCACTCCTTGTCAGATGAACCATGGATTAAAATAGCCATCAGAGGAGATGGCAAATCCCCCGACCAAAAGCCAATATGGCCTTCAGAAGATTGTTCACAAAAAGAAATGCACCAGAATTAAAATATACCAGTACTAAAGCCCACAGTATATTGCTGCAATATCTGAAGAATTTTGTATATGTAATGTTTATTGCGACTGTCTTCACCTATTAATGCTAAGGATCTCTCAACATGATAAAGATTCATGATTTCCGATGCACAGAGTACTGGTATACTTAGTTGTGGTTCTTGCACATGAAATGCCTTTACAACCTTGTATACAAAGGGTAATGGAGTTACAGCCATCACAAGATTATATTGTCAGGGGAGATAACTAAAAACCCAGGTCACTCAGAATTGTGGTTCTTGCGCATGACACGCCTGTTTTATCTCATGTACATCAGTACCAAGTACCATCAAATGTCTCAGAGTATTTGAGATATTGTGATCACAAGCTGGTCATACTGTTACACTGGAAGTAGAGATAATTAAAAAAGCAGCACCAATAGTTATGGTTCTTTCTCACGACATGCCTTCCATACCAAGTATACAATTGTGCCAAGTTCCATCAATGTATCTCAAAGGGTATTGTAGTTACGGCCATCACAAGGTTATATTGTCAGGGGAGATAACAAAAACCGGGGCACACAAAGTCATAGTTCTTGCACTTTACACCCCTGCTGAACCTCATATACAACTGTACCAAGTACCATCAATATATCTCAAAGAGTATTGGAGCTATGGCCATCACAAGGTTATATTGTCAGGGGAGATAACTAAAAAACCAGGGCACTCAGACTTGTGATTCATGCGCATGACACGCCTGCTTAACCTAATGTATATCAGTACCAAGTACCGTCAATATGTCTCGAATATGTTGTTCACAAGGTGGTCATGCTATTATCTTTAGGGAAGATAACTCAAATATCCTAGTGTTATGGATATTCGCGCCGATAAGGCTATCCGGGAATTTTTAATAAATAAGAGAGGAATAAAAGAATAGTTTGTGTTTGGCTTACCTTAATCGCTTAGTTTCCCGGCAGGACACAGAATCCCAACTTTTAAAATCTACTGGAAACCTCACAGACAGCTCCGGTGGCAGCAGCCATAACAATGACTGCTTGACGTCATCAATTTTCGCGCTCTACGTAAACCATTAAAGTATGGGAAGCCAAACACACAAAAGTAACCATGAATATCACACATTATTAGAAACGTTTCCAGGGCTGATATTGGTGAAAGTTTCATTATGTAACTCCACAGAATAAATAAATCACAATGCATTAAACTGTTAACCATAAAACGTACCTGAATAACAGCAAAAGGTATTATTTACACTACATGTATTTACAAATTGCAGTTGTAGCTCTACTACTCTTCATTTGGGACGCAAGGGACACCATGACATGGGCAATAGAAGGTGTCCTTGCTACTGAGGCGGCCTACATCGCAACAAAACTTCAGGTGGACCCAGTGATTACAGCCCTGAAACATACACTGACCCCATTTTGTGAAATACACAGTTGTAGATTTGGCCAATTCCACTGGTTGGAAACGATTACACTGACAGCACTTTTCTTCCTCACCAGTGTCACTGTCAGTTGAATAATCTGAGGGAGAAAGGTTACGTTTTCTTTGGATTTCCTTTCTTATTCCTGATGTGCAAGGCTGTGGAGACAGGGCAACAGTGGCCTGTCCAGATTTCTTCCCCGACTTCTCAATTTTTTCCCCGACTCCTTCAGTGCAGACTTTTTCTCTACAACACTAGACTTCTTTGCACTGCCTACTGTCTGCTGGTGTTCCTTTATTTTCTGCATAGTGTCATTCTCTGTGATGGCTTTCTCAGATACAACTTTACTCAGGCACCTCCTCTTCTCTGCAGGCTTCTCTCTCTTTCCTATCTCATCTTCTCGCGTTTTGAAAAACTCCACTGAAGTAATATGTTCACCCGGGGTCTTGTCATGTGAACTATCCTCGCATGCTTTCACTGTATCACATACTTCTTTCCTATCTGAATCAACTGGCTGGCTGTCTTTCTTTCACATACCACTTCTTTTTCTTTTAATACCTCGGCGGGGATAAATATTGATTTGTCAACCACTGATGGGTCAAGTGGGTAAATCCCAGATTTTCTGAAGGAACTCTGCAGATTCTCTGAAGACAAAGCCTTTGAATATGTTCTGCATGCCAGTTCACATATTGAATATCTGTCAATACCAGTACAGGAATTAGCACGCATGTATTTATGGCACTCAGCATTATATATGCGTTCAAAGGGTCCAAAGCAACCTATGTCTAGGGGTTGGAGCACATGGGAGGTATGGGCTGGAAGGATAAAAAGCTTAATATTATGTTGTTTGGCCCAATCAATTAAAGGCAGGGATATGTGAGATTTGTGTCCATCATATAGCACAAGCAATGGTTTATCTCCATTCCTTCCCTGGGCAAACTTCAGAAAGTGGCTAGACAAATAATCCATAAATATGGCAGAATTCGACCATCCAGAGTCACTTACAGTTCCATTGGAACCAGGGGTACAACCTTTAAGAAGTTCTGGACGCATTCTCTTCCCAGGGAACACAAAATATGGTGGAATTTGCTGTCCCAAAGCATTTCCACACCCGATAACGGTAACCGTACTACCTTTCCCTGAAGTGATAGCAGGCGGAGCATTACCATCAGCTGCAACAACATACGGGGGTGAATGATTTGCTTTAGACCTTTCTCATCTATATTATAAATACTCTCAGGCGAATTAAGCAGATCGTATTTGGTAAGTATCTTAGACAGTTCGTTAAAATAAGAGTTAACGGCTCCCTCAGTTGTTGCTTTAGCTCTCTGGAGCTCAAGACCTCTAGGTTTCTTTACTTTGAGTTCTGGCCAGCGCTTCATCAAGTTGTTAAACCACATGAGTGAAAGGGGGTGGTCTTCATCTCTCTTACCCAGACTGACAGCATAGGTGCTTCCTATATCTACTACCGCTGACCTGCTGTATCCGTATCCATAGGAGGACATTACTTTCAGGTGTTCAACTAAGGCCCTCTCCTCTTCAATGGTAAACAGCGGTTCCTTGCCAGATTTAGTGACATCGACGCTGATTCTACCTCTCACTCTGTCACGAACAGTAGCTTCTGGAATTCCAAACTTTCTGGCAGCCCCTTTGATAGTCTCACCACTCTCAGTAACAGCAAAATATGCATTGGTAACTGCTGATGGGGAGTATGATCTGTAGGTCACACCAGTTCTGGAAGTCTGTATTGGACTTGTACACATGTTCTGAAATAAAAAAATATTCAAATATATAACAAACTTATCAGAATAAATGCATAATGGTAGTGACCTATATATACATATATCTATATATATATCTATATACATACATGTATATATAGGTCACTGGTAACGGTTAAAAACATTCTCCAATTAAAAAAATAGTTCCTAAAATAGTCCCAAAACAGTGGAGAATGATATTTTAGAAAGTAAACATCATGGCAATGCAATTCAATGAGCTTGTGATTTTTGTTATTCTGCTAAAATGTTGAGAGAAATAGATCATAGTGTTGATAAATTGTCTCACCACAAAATTACATAAGAACTATGTCCCATTTGGCGTCCCATACTTCTTTTAGTATGGACAACAACCACATGACAGTCACATGATTCAAGCGTCCTTAGATGCAGGACGCAGACGGTAAAGTGGGTCAGATCTGTCAAAACTTTAATTTCATTTTATAGACAAAATCAAACCTTGTAAATTTGGCTATAAGGAAAACAAGCTAAAAATGAATGATCAATAAAGTTTTAGCGATAACTTACCGGTAGATCCTTGACTTTCCACATTTTTTCGACGAGAGGTGCTTTTGGGTTTCCCGATTCCAAAAATACAGCATTGACGTCACGAACGCTTAAGGGCGCTGCGATAAACGACGAAAATATCTGGAGCGCGAATATACATGAGCGTGAATTTACATACCCAGATGTATACTATAAGACCCGGAGGTGTGGTTCTTAGAAATGACGCACCGTCCCAATCTTGCATACAATTGTGCTAAGATTCGGCCCCCATCGGGGCTTGAAGAAAAAGATGGGCTGCATGATGCTTCCACGCAGAGCTGAAACCGACCCGCTCACGAGTACTGGTGAACTGCTCAGAGGATCTAAGCCTGCCCAGGTAAAGCGAAGCGAGTGTCGAACCGTCATTGCTCATAAACCCTAGTGGTTTCATAGGACAGCAGGGCTTGAGAAGTCATTTCATCTTAATGTCGGGTAAAAGTCCCACACAATTGGAAGCAACGTCTCCAAAATGACCTTTACAGTGTTGACAGGGGCGTTAAACCTCAAATCAATCAAGACAAACAAACAAAAAACATCAATAGATCTCAAAGGGTATTGGAGTTACGGCCATCACAAGGTTATATTATCAGGGGAGATAACTAAACAAGAGGGCCATGATGGCCCTGGATCGCTCACCTGATCCATATTGTACAAATGAAATTGTAGGTAATATATGGTAGAGTAGAGCGTTTGAGCAATTTTGGTTGACCCAAGGAAGTTTTTATAATTTTAGCCATCTTGTTCATCCAAGCACAACAGGTTGAGCAATTTTGGAATAGTGTCACCCAAGGAACATTCCTGTGACATCACGTGAACAAGTCCGTGAAATGATGACCCCATCAACCCCACATCATAGAGAGAAAACTGGGGTTTATGGGGATATACATTTTTTTCTTATTTCTACTCCAAGATATAGGTTGTGTGTACTCGTTAGAATGGGCTCGATGAGGCAGTTCTAACAAAGACCAACCTATGTTTTGAGCATTGATAAGAAAAATATCATGGATTTTCACCAGAAAAGTTGCCATTTTGGAGATATGAAAAAATGCACTATGTCACATGGGTGTGCTATGATGAAATTAATTCGAAATCCATCCACTGGTTAAGCAGGGGAAGTTATTTAAAAGTTTTTCAATTATTAGCTCTAGCGGACACCTTTTTCACCCAGCAGAATTGTTTGAACAATTTTAATAGAGGGTCACCCATGAAATATTCCTGTGAAATTATATCGAAATCCATCCACTGATTAAGGGCAAGAAATCGTTTAATGTTGTTGTTTTTTTCTATTTTTAACCCTGGTGGCCAGCTTTTCATCCGAGCAGAGCAGTTTGAGCAATTTTGGTAGAGGGTTCATCAAGGATCATTCTTGTGCAGTTATTTCAAAATCCATCCAATAGTTAAGGAAGTGGAGACTTTTAAAGATTTCTTTATTTTTAGCTCTAGCGGCCATTTTGTTCATCCCAGCGGGACATTTTGAGCAATTTTTGTTGAGGGTAACCCAAGGAACATTCCTGTAAAATTATTTTTAAACCCATCCATTGGTTAAGGAGAAGAAATCATTTAAAGGTTCTTCTATTTTTAGCTCTGGTGGCCATCTTGTTCATCCAAGCATAATTAACGGTTTCAGCAATTTTGGTAGAGGGTCACCCAAGGAACATTCCTGTGAAATTATTTTGAATCCCATCCACTGGTTAAGGAGAAGAAAGGTTGTTATATTTTTAGCTCTGGTGGCCATTTTGTTCACCCAAGCGGAACGGTTTGAGCAATTTTGGTAGAGGGTCACCCAAGGAACAATCCTGTGAAATTATTTCAAAATCCATGCACTGGTTAAGGAGGAGAAGTCGCTTAAAGGTTTTTCTATTTTAGCTCTGGCGGCCATCTTGTTCATCCGAGCGCAACGATTTGAGCAATTTTGGGAGAGGGTCACCCAAGAAACATTCCTGTGGAATTATTTTGAAATCCATTCACTGGTTAAGGAGGAGAAGTCGTTTAAAGGTTTTTCAATTTTTAGCTCTGGCGGCCATCTTGTTCATCCGAGCAGAACGGTTTGAGCAATTTTAGTAGAGAGTCACCAAAGAAACCTTCCTGTGAAATTATTTCAAAATCCATGCACTGGTTAAGGAGGAGAAGTCATTTAAAGGTTTTTCTATTTTTAACTCTGGTGGCCATCTTGTTCAACCGAGCGGAACGATTTGAGCAATTTTGGTAGAGGGTCACCCAAGGAACATTCCTGTGAATTTATTTCAAAAGCTGTCCAGCAGTTATGGAGAAGAAGTCTTTAAAGCAAAAGTTGACGACGGACGGACGCACGCACGGACGACGGACGACGTCCGACGGACAAAGACCGATCACAATAGCCCACCTTGAGCACTTCGTGCTTAGGTGAGCTAAAAACCAAGGCATCCAGAGTCGTGGTTCTTGCACATGACAGGCCTGCTTAACCTCATGTACAATTGTACCAAGTACCATCCATATAACAGCCTTTTGAAAGATTGTGCCAGGTACCATCAGTTTGTCGCAAAGGGTATTGGGGTTATGGCGATCATAAGGTAGTCATTCTATTTTATTGGAAGGGAAGATAACTCAAAAACCATGGCACCAAGAGTTGTAGTTCTTGCGCATGACACGCCGTCTCAGCCTTGTGAACAATTATGTCAAGTGCCATCCATAAATCTCAAAGGATGTTGGAGGTATAGCCATCACAAGGTTTCGTCTACGGACGGACAGATGGACGCCAGGCTGATAGCTATACCCCCAGAACCCATTCGGTCGGGGGATAAAAAGGGTATTTTTCTTATTTCAATTCACAAATTGTGTCTACATTAAAAATAAACAGCAGTGAGCTTATAAAGAATTTGATATGCTTTAATATGGTTTAATTTTTTAAAATATTTTGTATCATACATGTAATTGAAGGGGTTAGTGCAAGAAAGGGCCTAAGTCACATTTTTATAATTTCGAGAAAAACGCGAAACAAAATATTTTGCAAAATTTTCATACTTGAATTTAAATAAATGCTTCTGAAGTGTTATTCTGGCATCTGAAATGGTTAAAAAAAAATCGCATAAATAGTTCTGAATATATCGCAGATACTTATTTGTTACAAGAATGGTTAAGTGCAAGATGGGGCTTAAGTCCAGGCCGAAACTAGCTAGTCTGGACAAGAAAACATGCATATTTTTCAGTTCTGGTGTGTATTCCTTGGTTCCAAAGGATAACATATTTAACGCCACTACAGCTGGTGTCTGGGAATATGTGGCGGCCGTAAAAAGTCTCGCTGTCCTACATCATTGTGGAATCTGAAAATAATTAAGAAATAATCTCCACGTACCGTGTGTTATCGTGATTAACACACGGTGTTGGAGGGCAGATTGCGAAATATTAATTCACGACGGCGAAGCCGGAGTGAATTAATATTCGCATCTGCCCGACAACACCGTGTATTAATCACGATAACACACCGGGTGCGTGGAAATTATTTCGATTCTAACATGATGCTAAACTGAAATACAGTAGTAACAAAGCGTTATCTTGGGGACTATTTTGCAGCGGATGTCGACAGAAGGAAATGTTTACATGCAACGTCACGATGACGCCAAATTGCACGCACCACGTTGACGACGTGAATTATCGCATATTTGCAAACGCTGACGTTTCCACTGGGTTCAATGGGAAAAACGTTAACGTCATGTTAGAATTGAGGGTCATTGATGAGGCATCGTATTACGACTCTTTATTAGTTTATGAAACTCAAAGTTTTATGTGGTAAAACGGACTTAAACCCCTTCTTGCACCAAAGATACGACACTGGACTTCGGACCCTACCAAAAATTTTATTAACCGTCATTTTAATGCCAATAAAGAAATAAGGTATAACAAACTATATATCAGATTGTAGGTCTTGATATGATGTACCTGAAAATGATAATGTCCCAGATTTAGGTTCCTTCTTGCACTAACCCCTTCAATTGCCATTAACACAATTTCATGTGAACAAAAACCCATTTTGAATCATTGAATGATACTTAACCCATATATGACAATGGAATCTTCCACCTAGTAAGTTTGGAATGGTCCATTTCAAATGATTGGGGTGTCAGGTTTGTTTCTGTTTGTGGCAAATTTTACAAAAATGAATGTCCTTTAAGCAAACAGTGTAGACCCAGATCAGACACCGCGTTCTGCGGCTTCTGATCTGGGTCTACATTGTTTGCCAACATCCCAGAAAAGGGCCGTTAGGTAAATATGGGTTAGCTGAGAGCTGAAGAGAAACAAAAAATACGGTCTTCATTGTTAATGACAACCCCTACAGGCACAAAACGTTGACTCAACGTTGAACGTTGAAACAACGTTTTCAACGTTGTTTCAACGTTAGTTCAACGTTGAGTACGTTTTTGTTTCTTCATTGTTTCTGCCAGCATTTGCAGTTGTTAACACGTTTATCCCAAAGTAAGAGGCCTCACCACTGAAAATATATTTCATTACATCCAATTTTTTCTGATGCTCCTCTGGTTCAACATCGTATAACTAGAATAAATCAATATGTGTTTGTTTGTGTGTGAGTGTTTGAGTTTTACGTCTCACCAACAGCTAAGGTCATACGGGGACAGAACCTCGGTTTAAGGACTCATCCGAAAGTCTGAAGAAGCCCGGGATCGATCCTGCAACCCCTGGTTTTACAAGGCAAGTAGCATTACCCCTACACCACGGAGGCTTCTAGTGTTTGTTTGTAGTTTCAAATACTCTGGTTTTACTTAAAGTAATATACTTTCGTATCCTAATGTGGCGTTAGGAATGTTTAAATGTCTGGAGGGCAGACAGCAAAAAAAAATATAGATAACAGTAGGTATGTTTCTGTAAGACAGATTTCTCTGGGTACTCCGGTTTTCGCCCACCTGTGATTAAAGGCATCTGTTCTTGTTAAAGTAGCACACACCGTGTGCCCATGATTGTTTTATTGCCCCTTGTGATATACTGTCTATTGCAGCTCAAAGGCGGTCCTTAAAAGGGTGATTAGTAGCTATTGTTGAATCCCCTGACTTGGGCACTTACGGGGAAAATAAATAATGAACACTTCAGTCAACAGTTAGTAAACTGTTGATTTTCCCCCAAGGAGGCCTTTTACCTGTTGAAGACAGATGACTTCTGTTAAGTCAGTTCTGAGGGCTACATAATATTATGCAATGAAATGATAGTCCTCAATAATCAAGAATAAATGAGTGGACAGTCTTTGCTAGAACAGCTTCAGATAAACACTCGTTAGAACTGCAACTGGATTTGGTTCATATTTGGTTTGATAATAGATATAGGTCCGAATAGATCAGGAATCGATACAACTAACCCCCAGCTCCCATCTGTGACACCTAAGGGAAATAAACACAGTCATGAAATAACTAGACCCTAATGGAAACATCAAAAGCGGAAAGCCAAAAGAACAGTTACTTTCTCACAAAACGGCCAATTGGCTATCCGAAACAAAATAATTTAAGCGATACACACACTCAAAAGACAACCCATAACATAATAAAACCGCGATAGAAGAACAGCATTGGAACGGTCAGCGAAACGAATTCCACAAGGTGGGGCTGGGGGGGGGGGGGGGGTCTTAAATCGATTTTACGCAGCTACAATCCTCGCCCCTAACTTCCGTCGCGATTTAGACAAATAATTTGTTCAGTCCGCATAAAGGCCTCATAACTCATCACTGCAACATCTCCGAGAACACAAAAATCAAACAACCACAGAGATGAAACAACAGTACAATTAATTTGAAATCGAACCATCGACTTGAGAGGAGGTGTCGTTAAAAGCTTTTTTATGTTTTTAGTTTTGGCAGTTATCTCGTTTGGTGAAGTGAGTCCAGTTTAGCAAATTAAATACAGAGATATAGGAGAAAGATGTCTATAAGATTATTTTGAAGTAGAGGTAAAACAAAGATCAGGAATTGATACAATTAACTTACTCCACCCATAAAAGACACCAAAGGGAAAGAAATACACACATTAAGCGACCAGACCATAATGGAAACCTAAACAAAGGAAGGCCATAAGGACAGTTACTTTCCCACAAAATGGCCATATGGCCATCCAAAACCAAAAGACACAAGTGATACACACAGTAAGTAACAAACAATAACATAAATAAATCGCCACAGAAGAGCCGCCTTGGAACGGTCAGTGAAACCCACCAGTCTGTTAGGAGAAGTCGTTCAAAGGTTTTTCTGTTATTAGCTCTTAAGGCCGATCCATTTATGAAATTTTGCTACAAGACTTTAAGAGAAACATCTGGGTGCATTATTTGAAATCGGCTGCGTGATTTAGGAGATGTCATTTGAAGAAACTGTTGATGATGGACGGACGTACATACTGACAAACCACAAAGCCTCACATTGAACACCTTAAGCTCAGGTGAGCTGATGTTTTGGTGTAAATCTTTGAAGTAAAGGTGACCTAATTCTTGAACCTTTGTTCCAGCCTAAGGTCTGACCCTCGGGTTATGTGTCATGGAATAAACACTTACCCTATAAAAATAATAATAATAATAATAATATTGAAAATATTAAAGGGAATGGGAACTCCTGGCAGATTTACCCGCCATTTTTCAAAGGGAGACAACTTTCAGGACTTCCTGTTAGCCTTGCTATAAGCCCTGTCCCAGGAAAAAGGGGTCTACTTTTAAAGGAAAGAATTTGCTCCTCGGAAGCAAATTCTTTTCTTTAAGAGTTGACCCCTATTGAAACGGGAGACAAAAATACTTTTGTAGGAGTTGCCTCTTCTGAAGGTGTTCCTATTCCCCTTAAATGGTTCGAGCCTGTGGTTGATAGGATATGAACTACATGTAAAATTTGTGTGTGACACCGACGCAGACACAGACGTCTGGATGATAACAATAGATCTTCGGAACTTTCTACCAGGTGAGTTTTAAGTTATATTTAAAGGAGTTCAGTTGTTCTTTCCTGAACTGTTCCACATCTAGTGAGAGACCACCGTTTAAAATGTACAATAGTGACCTTTAATCCTTATCCTGCTGAACATGACAACCCCAACTTCAAAATCAAAGATAGGCGTTTAAATTTCGCAAGTAATTCGATTTTCCAGAGTGCTCAGTCAACATACGTAATAAATTGTTAACTGCTTAACTTCTTGGTCAGGGTTATCGGTTTCATAAACCACACAAATTAGAAGTGAAGGCAATAATCAGGAATCGATACCATTAACCTACAGCTCCCATCAGAGACACCAAAAGGGAAAGAAACACAAACCAGAAATAACTAGACCCTAATAAAACACCACTAGCGGAAAGCCAAAGGTCAGGTACTTCCCAATACAATCGCCAACTGGCTATCCAAAAACAACAAAAAATATATTTATTTAAGCGGTATCAGTCATCAGTGCAACATCGCCGAGAACTAAAAAATCAAACAACCACTGAAATGAAGTAAAGGTGAGAACTCGACAGCAAGAAACCACTGCAATACTGGAGCAAACGAAACCCAACAGATAGACTCAGATGGGCCCTACCAGAGACAAAGCCTTATCTAAATTTTATAGACGTCATTCTGATATAATTTCAAAATTCAATGCTTAACTTAAATCTCTTCTGCAACAAGGTCTATCGGAGCCCGAATCTTATGGTGACTTAGTGTATATATTCAGAAAAATATATTTATCATATGACGTCGCGTCTCAGAGTGTAATAACGCCATGCAATATTTTCGATAATCCACTAGTGGATTAAATATGCAAATTAGCTAGATACGTCCCGTAACGTAACATGTGCGACGTCCTTAACGACGTCGCGTCTACTAATGGCGGAGTATTGATATTTTTGTAAACAATCGAATATATAATGCGTTTTAAATGCCATATGATAAATAGAATCTTGCATTTGTGCTCATGTATTATTGAATTCATTAAACTCGTTGAGGAAAAAGGATAAAATGCTCGGCAGAGCCTCGCATTTTATCCCTTTTCCATGTATTATTGAATTTATTAAACTCGTTGAGGAAAAAGGATAAAATGCTCGGCAGAGCCTCGCATTTTATCCCTTTTCCTCAACTCGTTTAATAAAATCAATAATACATGAACACTCATGTAAGATCCTCTATAAAAATAATTTATTTAACTCGTTGAGGAAAAGGGATAAAATGCTCGGCAGAGCCTCGCATTTTATCCTTTTTCCTCAACTCTTTAATAAATTCAATAATACATGAACACTCATGTAAAATCCTCTATATTTGCAATGATTTCAGTGCCCTATTTCGTAAAATCTGTTTTCGATATAAAAAAAAAAAGATTCGGTACAACATAAATATTATACGACAGACTGTATGCATGGTATTTAACCCAATCACGGTTGATAACTTTGCTTCCTTCTTAAATTGCACGTCGGTGGGTCAGGCCTCAGAATCTCTGACGGTTCCAGCGTTAAGGTTTACTTATGTAAAGTCGGTTGGTATCTGATGCTCTGTCTCTGGTTGGGCCCATCGGAATATAACTGTTGATTTTCTTTTGCTTCAGCATTTCTGTGGTTTGTTTCTGTCTAGTTCTCGCCGTTGTTTCATCTCTGTGGTTGTCTGATTTAAGTGTTCTCAGAAATGTTGCACTCATGAGTTAGGAAGCATTCGTGAGGACTTAACAAATTAATTGTGTAAATCGCGACGGAATCAAGGTCGTGTATTGCGGCCGCATAAAAGCCCCAAGTGAAACTGGTTCTTCTGTCGCGGTTTATATTTGTTATGTTTATTTATTTATTTATTTATTTTGAATGTGTATCGTGTATCGTTTATTTTTTGTTTTGTTTTGGAAAGCCAATCGGCCATTTAGTGGGACAGTATCTGTCCTTTTGGCTTTCCCCTATTGGTGTTTCCATTATGGTCTAGTTATTTAATGTTTGTGTTTCTTTCCCTTTGGTGTCTCTGATGTGAGACGTGGGTTAATTGTTTCGAATCCTAATCATTGCCTTCACTTCTATTTTGTAAACAGAAGCTATCTTTTCTGAAGAAGCTATTTAATCATGATCTACACTGTTTGACTTGCAGTTTGTGAATTAAACGAATACATTAAATCAAGAAAAAATGATTGGTTCATATTTAGAAATGGGCGTGGTTAAACAAATGTATTCAGAAGGATAAGAGCTAAAACCGTTTCACACATCTTCCATGACCAGCTGTATTTTGTCGAGCACCCGCTTACACCCAGTGGTAGAAAAAACCTGCACATCGTCTGGATAATAATTAAGCTCATCTGCAATCATTTGGATTTTGATTTCAGGAGCTCTATGTTTCTTGTAATATCCTTTCTCAACTAGGCCATCCAGTATACATTTCTTGACATGACTTCTCTCCAGTGGTAAAAACGGAATAAACGCAGTAATAAGATTATCTGATATCAACCTGCTGTGCCACCAACCACCTGAAAAAGAATAAAACTAGGGGATAAATGGCCCTGAATCGCTCACTATGAATTCAATGTAAATTGCCAACAGATAACAGTCATTTAAGACGTGGTGCGAGAAACGGCATCGTACTGCTACATGAACACCTCTATTCACATTTAATGTAAATCGTGAAAAGTTTGTGTATGGTTTAGAAACAAAATAACAATAAATCAACCCTCTGCAAAAGTGAGTTTTCTTCGCTATTAGCGCATGTCCAATTCCATGCACAGATTTGTTTTCAGTGCCAGGTGACTGGCGTCTTATAGTTGAGTAAACGCTGGCATCTATTAATAGCGCACGATATTTGTAAACATGTATTATTTCATAAACTGCACCAACACCATATATACCAGGAATTCCACCTTTCAACACTATGCATGTGTAGCGAAGGGGAGCTAAATTACCGAGGGGAGACCAACATATTCTGTGCATATAAAACAAATGATCCACTGGCTTTTGGACAGCCCATTTCAATTTTCAAGGGTGGAGGGGTATTGCCGTTTACAGAAATGTTTTAGCAATCATAAATACCCTGAACAAATGGTGGATTCAGCGGCTACGTTGTTTGCGGTTTTCAACATAAGAGGCGTTAATTGAACCCGGTCCGAGGAAAGTGTCGTCAAGTTTGCGACATGACCTGCCCAACTACGCATGCTAACAGTAGTCTTGAAATTTTCGAGATTAAGTAGCGAACACAAAGGTGTTCGACTTGTTAACATGCTGCAGAAGCAACAATAACAACAAGAACAATCTACTACTTTACTTGGATGGTCATAGAAAATGTGCAACACAGGGGACCGAGTCCAGTTAAAAGTCTACAACATCTATCATACAACCTAAATAGTGCTGATGGGGACGTAAAACTTTAAACAAACAAACAAACGAAAAACGGCCAAAACTCTAGGTATTTTGTTAATCGATGGTGTAAACGAGAGTATGTTGAGCATAAAGAATGGAAAGGTAGCATTCTGAAACTAGTTAACAAACGAATTTCATTCTTCTCTCAAAATACTAACTTTATATCTCCCAAACCTAAGACGTCTTTACCAAGAAAAACTTCCTATATTATACTAATTACCGAAGCTTCACAAAAATCCTTATAAAGCTCGTTTTATAGCCAATTCTTGTTCTTGTACGACAGCCGAACTTTCTAAATTACTTACGTCATGTTTAACAGCTATTAAAAATCATGTTTCTAGATACTGTGAAAAAGGCTTACGAAATTTCTGACATTAATTTGTTTTGTTCTATAAAAAAAATCAAGTGAGGTTTTGAACAAACTGAAAGCAATAGGTTTTTGTGGATCTTGTTTATCCACGTACGATTTTTCTACTCTTTACACAACTTTAGCTCATAATCTGATTAAAAAAAAACAATTTACTTGAAACTATTTTTCTTCGCGAAAAATGTCAGTTTTTGGCCTGCAATGATAGAAATGCTTATTTTGCTTCTTGCGATGACAACTATCGTTATTTATATTGGACCTGTCAAGTGGTTTGCAAGGCACTTTCCTTTTTATTGGATAATATCTATATAAGGTTATCTTTTGCTCCAGCATTTCAGTGGTTTCTTGCTGTCAAGTCCTCACGGTTGTCTCACCTCTGTGGTTCTTTGTGTTCCGGAGATGCTGCACTGATGAGTTAGGAGGCCTTTATGCGGACTGAACAAAGTATTTGTCTAAATCGTGACGGAAGTAAGGGCGAGGATTGTGGCCACGTAAAATCGATTTAAGCCCCCCATTGGAAATCTTTCCACTGGCCGTTCCAAGGCGGTTCTTCTGTGACGGTTTATTTATGTTGTTGTTTGTTACTTACTGTGTGTATCACTTGTGTCTTTTTATTTTGGATGGCCATATGGTCATTTTGATGGAAAGTAACTGTCCTTATGGCCTTCCTTTGTTTAGGTTTCCATTATGGTCTGGTCGCTTCATGTTTGTGTTTCTTTCCCTTTGGTGTTTTTGATGGGTGGAGAATGTTAATTGTATCGATTCCTGAGCTTTGTTTTACTTCTACTTTGGATCTCAGTTATTGAAACAAGTAGTTGGTATTCCGATGGGTACAAACTCTGCTCCTCTTGTTGCAGATGTGTTTCTGTTTTGTTATATCAAATAATTAATGTTGTTCCTTTCTAAAAATAAATATACCTATGTTACTGAGGCGTTTAACTCTACCCCTCGATATTTGAATAATAATTTAAATATTGATAATGTTTATTTTGATCCATTATCCAAAAGAATTACAGTGCTAATTCTGATTCCTCTGAAGCCCCATTCTTGAATTTACTTTTGACTGTTGCTAATGATAAATTTATGATAAAAGAGATGATTTTAATTTTGAAACTTTAAATTTTCCTTTCTTGGATAGAGACGTCCCAAAGGCTATGTCTTATGGGTTTATATTGTAGATGGGTTTGTGTCTTGCAAATTTTATGATAAACGCGATGATTTAAATTTTGAGATTGAAAATTTTCCTTTCTTGGATGGTGATGTATCTCTTGTGGCATCCTATGGCGTTTATATTTCGCAATTAATTCGATTTGCGAGACTGTCTAGTCATGTAACTGACTTCAACACTCGTAATAAATTGTTAACTGCTATACTTCTTCATCAGGGTTATCGGTATCATGAACTACGCAAAGCCTTTTCAAAATTTTATAGACGTAATTCCGATTTAATTTCAATATTCAATCTTGGACTTAAATCTCTTCTGCAATAAGGTCTATCGAAACCCGAATTTTATGGTGATTTAGTATATACATTCAAAAAATATATAAATGCAATGGGTCCAGCCCCCAATTTCGTTAAATCGTCTTCGATATAAAAACATAGGGTACAACATACATGTTATACGACAGAATGCGGTCGTTCTTTTGCAGTGTCCTATTTGTTATTGCGCTTTGTGCCGTTCGTTCATTTTTCGTCTATTTTTGTGTGTGCATCCGGGTCACTTTCTATGGACGACTTGAGACGGCTGCGTTCTTAGATTGTGGCCTTTTCATACCAGTTTACGTCGCCTTAAACTAGGTATTCAAGAATTTCATAAGAAGTTTTGACTCCAGCAGACAATGCCGCTAACAATGTCGTCGTTGTTTGATGGCTCCACTATGATAACAATTGGTGGTACTAAGGCCTATGAGCTACAGATTTTGGCTGTAGAAAGGGCCGTAGGAGAAGTTAGTTGGAAAGGAAAAGTTTAATATTTGGTAAACTCTGTAAATGTACTTGAAACAATATGCCCTGCTTCACATCATGGTCTAACTATGAATAAAGTTTCAGCTGGATGGAATGCAAACTGTAGGAGGGGGCAGCCTGAAATGAAAAATTTGCATCAATTTTCAAATGGGCAATGCAAATATTTGGTAGGATGTGACCTAGAAATAATATACATTGTTCTACATCATGGTTTCACTATTAGTAAAGTCTCAGTTAAGTCTGAGGAGTTAGCCAGGAAAAAAATAACAACAGAAATTGTCAAAGGGACATAATTCTGCTAATATTTGGTGGAGCTTAGCCTCGAAACAATATGCGCTGCTCCACATCCATCAAGTTGCAACATGACTGAACGTTAATTGAAGAAAGGTTAGTCGGAAACCAAATGTTAACAAAAATATATAAAGACGCATAACTCTGTTAATATTCGGTAGACTGCAACCGCGAAACAATATTCACTGCTCCAAATCATGGGCAAACTGTTATGAGATGAATTCAGAACGCAGATGCCTATCTGGTGCTACGGCACGTCTAACTTATTTTTAGGAGATGTATGCCTTACCATGTTCTGCACGTGCAGTTACCATACGATGTAATCATGCGCGGTAATATTAGCCCAACAGTAGGCGTCTATATGTCTACATTTTGTCCCGCCTGCTATTAGCATGGCGCGGTATAGGCGCCCGGTTTTCCGTCCGTTCGTTCGTCCGTTTGTCAATGCGTCAGCATTTGCGACCACCCTAGCGTTCACCCAAAGGTTCAAATTTATTTCTCAAGAACTATAAGAGCTTCATTAATGATACTTGGTACAAACGTGTACCTGTGGATGGCAACTTAAATGCAAGCATCCATATTTGACCTTGACCTACATTTCATGGCTCACTGCCTTTGTAAAATATTGCGACCACCCTAGCGTGCACCCAAATGGTCAAGTTGATTTCTCAAGAACTGTAAGAGCTGCATTAATGATACTTGGTACTAACGTGTATCTGTGGATGGCAACTTAAATGCAAGCATCCATATTTGACCTTGACCTAAATTTCATGGTCCACTGACTAAGTGAACTATTGCAGCAACACTAGTGTTCAACCTGATGTTTAAGTTCATTTCTCAAGAACTATTAGAGCTTCATTAATGATATTTGGTACAAGCTTGCATCTAGGAATGGCAACTTTTATGGAAGCATAAATATTTGACCTTGCCCTAGATTTCATGGTTCGGTGACTTTGCGCCCTCAAAGGCGCGACATAGTGTTCGGCGGAATTCTTGTTATGTATTTTGCCAAAAAATTCGCCGTCGCAAAATAGTGCAATATATATTTTCTAGCCAAAAGCGTTAGTTGTGGTGATATTGTACTGACATGCTATGCCATGGGTTCCTGTGGAATTTTAGCAGTATCCTTCAAGGGAAATTCGATTTAAGTAGAGATCCCTATTATGCTTAAATTTGCTGCATGACTATAAGTGTAGCCTGTATCTTCTATATTTCGCTCACATTTATCGAACCAGCACGGACATGCATGGTTTTCAAGTGTGGTCATTTGATATAAATACCCTAAAAGTTGTAGCGATGTCAGAAGCGGGCCAAGATAGTTAGAAACATCATGGTCAGGACATTATCATTTACCCCCTATATATATATTGCATTGTAACGCATTGACCTGATAAAGATATGCTATCTCAGGACAAGTGAGCTTTCTCACGTCAACGTGACGTTGCACTTTTTTAATGAACCGGACTACTGGTAAATGACAAAAAAATGTTATTGTAACTGGGAAAAATGGCAATATTACTTGAAAAAAATCATAGGAAAAACATGGTCAGCTGATACTTAATATATCGACCACCAGAATGCTTGGACGCACTGAGGACCATCAATAACTGACCGTAAACTGCTAATTTAAGAGTGTACAAGGGGATAAACTGATAAAAAGAATACCAGATTCGTGTCTTTTGATATCAAGTTTATCAGGCTCGGCTTCGAGAACGCATGTGGAATCGCTCGGCAAGCCTCGCCATTCTACAAGCGTTCTCGAAGCCTTGCCTGATAAACTTGATATCAAAAGACACCAACCTGGTATTCTCTATATATCACCACAAAAACGTGTCGAGTTCATAAGCAGAAGCTATGTCGGTGTGTGTAATCTGTGCTACATTTTATTTTTATGAATATGCTTGTATGAGTTAGCATTTGTTTGTGGGGTTTTCTCTGCGCATACCCAACTTTCTAAAGCCTGTTCGATAGTTATTGAGTTACGTGCTCAGTAACTTCTGGTCGCGTGTTCAATCCATAGCTTTGACTCCCGGTTGTTGGAAAACCGAGCAGCCTTCTCTATGTTACCTTAGGTGTTGATGGGACGTAAATTTTAACAGACAGGTTTAACCAAATCTTCATCATCAGGGCGACCTCTTAGACAAAAGTCTGATGAGTTAATGTTTTTTATGAAATGATATTACAGGCATGTTCATGAGTGTGGACAAGTGGCTGACGAGTTATCTTTCGGCGTAGCCGTTATGTTTTAGGTTTTGTCCTACATTTTTCGTTATTCCATTGGTCAATAAAACCACATGTTCGAGAAGATGACGATTTCATTGATCAATAATTTGTATATCAAATATTTACAATCAACAACTACGACAGTTTACCAAAGTGTCCATTCTCTTTATTTTAACCAAGGAAATGTTTCATATTTAGCTCACCTGGGTCGAAGGTCGTCCGTCAGTCGTCCGACCACACTTTTGACCAGTTATATCTATGCAGCCTGCAGGCTGATCTCAATCATTTCTTATCTGTAACATGCCTCTGGTGGTGCATTGATGACATTAGCTTTTTATCGAATTCGAAAGAAAACTTTGGTCGCTATGGCAACCACAAGGTCCCATATACATACAATGGGGAAATGCTTGTCATCACCTTAGCACCTTCAGTTTTGATCGTATCTTTCAGAAACTTATCTATAAGTAGACTAGGGATAAAAACTGGAATGAGTTCGAAAACCGGCAAGGTTGGCCCATTAATCATAGAGTTAGGTCACCTTGATTGCCGAAAATGCCTATTTTGACATTGTCATCACCGCAGCCCCTTCCGTTTTCATCTTATCTTCCTGAAACTTATGTACAAGTAAGTCTGGATTACAAGCTCGCATGTGTTCAAAAACTAGCGATATGGGTTGATTACTGACGGAGTTATGTCCCCCACTTTGCTGAAAATGCTTATTTTAGACTTTGTCATCACCGTAGCCCCTACAGTTTTGATCGGATCTTTTGAAACTTACAAACAAGAAAGTCAGGGATAAAAGCTCGGATGAGTTCAAATACTGACGAGGTTGGCTTATCTTTCATAGAGTTACGTCCCCTTTACTGCTGAAAATTTCTATTTTTGACCTTGTCATCACCATAGCTCCTTTAGTTTTCATTGGGTATGTTTGAAACTTACGTGTTAGTAAGTAAGGGTTACGTTGCCCTTGATTACAGAATATGCGTACTTTTGACCTTGCCATCACCATAGCCCCTTCGGTTTTGATCGGATCTTTGTGAAACTTATATACAAGTAAGTAAGGGTTAAAAGCTCGGATGAGTTCGAAAACTAGTGATGTCGAATACTCCTTGAGTTATGTCCCCTACTTTGCTGAAAATGCTTATTTTTGACCTAGTCATCACTGTAGCCCCTTCAGATTTGATCGGATCTTCCTGAAACTTACAAACAAGTAAGTCAGGGATAAGAGCTCGGATGAGTTCAAAAATGACTTTCATCGAGTTTCGTCCCCTTTACTGCTAAAAATGCCTGATTGGTGAGGCGGGCCTACATTTCGGAGAGTTACGTTGCCCTTGATAACAGAAAATACGTAATTTTGACCTTGTCATCACTGTAGCCCCTTCCGTTTTGATTGAATCTTTTTGAAACTTACATGCAAGTAAGTCTGGGATAAAAGTTTGGATGAGTTCAAGAACTGATGTGTTCAGCCTATTTATCACAGAGTTAGGTCCCTTCGAGTTCAGAAAATGCCTCTTCAAGTTTTTTACTGTGACTCCTTCAGTTATCACCATATCTTCTTGAAACTTGAATGTAAGTAAGTCAGGGATAAAAGCTCAGACGAGTTCGAAAACTAGCGATATGAGTAAGTTAATCATGAAGTTATGTCCCCTGCTTGGCTGAAAATGCTTATATTTAGCCTTGTCTTCACCGCTGCCCCTTCAGTTTTGATCAGATCTTCTTGAAACATAAAAACAATTAAGTCAGGGATAAAAGCTCGGACGAGTTTGAAAACTGGTGAGGTTTGCTTATTTTTTCACAGAGTTACATCTCTTTTATTGCAGCAATTGCTTATATTTGAGCTCGTCATCACCCTAGCCCCTTCAGTTTTTATCGGATCTTCTTGAAAGTTAAATATAAGCAAGTCGGGGATAAAAGCTTGAATGAGTTCGAAAACTGGTGAGGTCAGTATATTTATCATCGAGTTACGTTGTACTTGATTGCAGACAATGCCTACCGTGTCGTCATGGTAGTCCTTTCAGTTTAAATCGGATCTTCTTGAAACTTACATGTAAGAAAGCTGGGATGAGTTCGAAAACTACTGAGGTCAGCCTATTTATCTTAGAGTTATGTCCTTTTGATTGCAGAAATTGTCCGTTTTTGACATTGTCCTCACGGTAGCCTCTTTAGTTTTGATCGGATCTTCTTGAAACTTACAAACAAAGAAGTCAGTAATAACTTTGATGAGTTTAACAAGTGTTGAGGTCGACCTGCTTATCATAGTGTATGTCCAAAATGCCCATTTTTGGCATTGTCATCATTATTTTGAACGGATCTTCCTAAAACTTACATATAAGTTAGGGATAAAAACTTAAAAGAGTTTGCAAACTAACATTGTTTGCACATAACTCAAAGTGTTAAGTCACATTTTTTTTTCTAGCTGAAAATACCTATTATGTACCTTGTAAGCACCGTAAATTCTTTAGTTTTGATCGAATCATCCTGAAACTAGCATACAAGTATAATGGGAATGAAAGTTCGGATGAGTTTGAAAACTGGTAAAGTTTGCCTATATCTCATAGATACATCTCCTTGAAGGCTGAACATGCCTGTTTTTGACCGTGTTCTCACATAAATCCTTCAGTAAAACTTCGAATCTCTTGGCTCAGGTGAGCGATATAGGACCATCTTGGTCCGCTTTATGTGTGTATTGTTTGTTTGATTTGAGGTTTACCGTCCCCGTCAACACTGTAAAGGTCATTTTGGAGACGTTGCTTCCAATTTGTGGGACTTTTACCCGACATTGAGATGAAATGACATCTCAAGCTCTGTCGCCGAATGAAACCAATAGGGTTTATTAGCATGGACGGTCCGCCTCGCACCGCGTTTCCAGGACAGGCTTAGATTCTCTAAGCGGTTTACCAGTACTAGTGTGCGGGCCGGATTCAGCTCTGCGTGGAAGCATCATGCAGCCCATATATTTCTTTAAGCCCCTTTTGGCGGGGGCCATGTTTATGTGTGTAACAGAGACAAATCAGTACCTTATTAACTGTCTTAGGGGTGTATTATGGTGAAAAGACAAACAAAGTTTCTACTTTCGGTTTCCAAATATCTGAACTATTGCAAACGCCCAGTGGCATTGACTTATTTAAAGCTTTTGTTGTCTCCCTTGATATTGTCAAAGTTGTAATGCGTTAAAAAAGAGCAGTCTGATCGGGGTATTCCCTGTTTGCCATTCCATCTAAATGCTTTGGACATATTGATGTACTTTAACCCTATAGGTGCCACAGGGCCAATTTTGGGCCACAGGTGTAACTACGTTGAGTGCCAGCGGGCCAATTTTGGGCCAATACTTTGAATAAAGATAGAAAGATATCTGCGGGACAAAATTCTCATTTCTTTTCTGTTTTGATCTAAAAAATCCTTTGAAAACATTCTCCAAGTACCAAATCTTGGCTATGTATGCTTGAATGTGCGTGATAAGATCAAACAGGCACATACCCTCAGTGCAATTTTTATGGATGGCTGTGTTGTTTTTTCCCGCGTACGTAATATTACGTCATTAGCAGTGCTGAACGTTACGTCAGTCGATCCCAACGTCGCGCGTAACGTCGCGTGTCGCGCGTAACGTCGCGCGCCGTTAATATGAGCAAGGTAGTATAATTGTCTTAGTATTTTCTTTGTAGGGGATTTTGTAGCGTTTTATCGCGGCGTTTCGAGTTCATATATGCGCATATTCTGTTGTATATACAGTTTGACACCACATTAAAGGTGTATTATTGAGCTTTCCGGAAAAAAAAATGCTTCCAAAAATAAAATACATATAGCCGGTATTTTCCTTTAAAACAATACAAATGAATGCATTTTATGCAAAAATGCGAACAATTATGATGACAGGTAAACGAGTTTGAGAGGGATTCCCTAACTAGGTTTCGAACACTAGTTAGATCTATTTTTAGTTCGTGACAAAAGTAGAATCTCCATATATGACGTTATGCGACGTTCATTTTTGGCCTTGTTTGCTTAGGCCATGCCTGAATCGGAAAAAAATATGATGCTGATTACCATGCCATAAGTAACGACACTCAGAGACGATACTGTTGCCATGAATGTGTAAAGTGACAGATTTATTTTTAGAACAGAAATTCCGAACACATGTTCAGATCGAAGGGTAAACACGAATGAAAACGGCCATTTTTACAAAGTTCTGAAGCTGTTTTTGGCTCCAAAAGTGTACAAATGACAAAGGAGTATGCATTGAAGATAAAAACCAGAAAAAAAATTGAGACCCGGTAGCTCAATAATGAGCGGGCTATTCAAGAAGCACATTTTTTCTCACACTTTACTGGCATAATCTACTGACTCCAGTTTTACAATAATTTCTTTGTAAAATGAAATCAATTTCACAAGACCTATAACATCGTATCATATGCCTCCTACCATACCCAACGATACAACTCCTACTTATTTACGGACACCCGTACAAGTGACTTAATTGTCTGCACACACACACGGACACGCACACATACAGAGAGAGAGAGAGAGAGAGAGAGAGAGAGAGAGAGAGAGAGAGAGAGAATTAGTTGAAATGATTTTTTTTCAATGACGTGACGTATCAGCTTGCACATGCCAAAACCTATGTTAAGGCTTGTGCGACCAGCCATCACGAAAACACGCCTATAAATTTTGACCCCATGAACCCCACTTTTATATCGTAAAACTTGGGTTTCCGGGGTATACCTTTTTTCTCATTTCTGGTCTAAAATAGATTGTGGGTACCCGTTAGAACCGCCTCGATGAGGCGGTTCTAACGAGTACCCACAATCTATATTCTGAGCAGAAATAAGAAAAATATCACAATTTTTCATCATAAAATTTTCATATTTTCGGCGATAAATGTGGCAATGTATAGGTATGTTTGCGTAATGATGGCTCAGATCAGTCTCAAATATACCTTCTATAGCCTGTGGGCTATTAAAAGAGAGATACACGGCATCTCTTGTCTTAGTGAGTGAAAAATGGCAGAGTGATCCAGTATTTCAATGTCACACGACTTTATATAGGTTTTCTCGTGTGCTGGCTCCTATGTTTGTTAGATAAGGAATTTAATTTAGTTATCAATACTTTGAAAATGAAAGAGAAACATCAGAAAAAAATTTGTAGGAATCAGGTAAATGAGAGAGAGAGAGAGAGAGAGAGAGAGAGAGAGAGAGAGAGAGAGAGAGAGAGAGAGAGAGATGTTTAGACCTGGTATTGTATTTTCGAGTTTTCAAAGGAGACAAATTGTAAGTTTATGTCAAGTCTGTTATATTTGAAAATTTGTCACGACTTTGTTTACAGCTGAATTTTGACATTGCTAGTTATTTCGGAAGGTATTTTTAGTTTTATGGCCCTGTCAAGATTATTTCACTTATATCAAGTCGATTGTTAATCAGAGGTTGGCAAAAACCGGATTACCCGGATATAAACACACCTTGCATTCCGTGGCGTTTCATGACTTGGCGTCTCACACGAGCCTGTGACACGAGCCTGGCTCGAACCATTATTGATTAAAAGTCAGTGCTCGGAAGGATCAGTCAAACTACGACTCATTCAACAAACTCGTATTCATTAGGATATTAAGGCAATATTTTTTTTTCTTTTCATATTATATTTTGTGATATTTCCTTATTCTGTTTAAAACATAGTTTTTGGGTGCTCGTTATAACCGCCTCAATAAGTACCCATACTCTATATTTTGGACCAGAAAAAAAAACATATATATAAGTACCCATATAATCTATATTTTGGACCGGATATCCAGGTAAACCTACTTTCTTCTATATAAAGTGGCGTTTACAAGGTATACATCGCATGAGCTTGTTAACGTGATGAGGAAAGTAAGATCAACAATAATGAGAAAGGGCTGTTCAGAAAAGCAACAAAGAACACAAACACCCCAAAATAAGATGAGACGACAATATACACACAATCGAAGTTGCGATTATACCTACCAAACCGACTAACGTACGAGAAGCTGCGAGAGAACAGACGCCTTGGAACGGTCCATTGGGTTAACATGCCCGAACAATATAAGACACATTTGCTGGGATGTTTCCGATGAAAGTTTGTGATACCTGTGTTATTTATGTTCAAAACACAAATTGTGTGTGCCCGTAAGAGCCGATTCAATGAGGCGGTTGTAAAAAGTACCAACAATCGATGTTCTGAAACAGTTAAAACAAGATAATCTCTACCCTTTTACACCCTCCTTTCCACTAAATAAAGTGGGGTGTGCAATGGTGTTTTGGTTGACTTTTTAAGGTGACTACCTGGCCCAGAGGTAATAAAACTTTTTTCATGCTCAACTCAGCTGAAACTTGTGGTGCTCATAAAAATTAAAATAATAATAAGTTGAGAGATTTTTCTTTCTCAGATAGCCGAGAATGTTATTTTAAAATGCCAACAACTGTTGGCATTTTAAAATTTGTGAGCAGGACAAATTTCATGATCAAGTGAGTTGAGCATGAAAAAAGTTTCACATTACAACGGGAGTGCTAAACTATAGCCAACTTTTAGGAAGCTAATAAGGGAAAAACTTGTACGCCGGTATGACCTTTCCACAAAATCTAACAATACCCCCCATTTTCAAACCATCCGCGGAACATATCAACCTTTTCCCACTAGTCAAGTGGTATCAGCCTTGTGTGTTAGGAATTAGAAATTTCCACTAGATACATCTTGTCATGCTTGGTTTCTCTGCTATACTGACGGGTGCATAAAAATGACAAATAACTTCTGAGAAAACAGACTGAAAAATAAAATAATATGTTTATTGCTTTTGTTAGACTGGTTTTTCAAGGAAAAATTACGTCCTTTAGAAAAGCCATGTCCGTGCGGGCGGGCGTCCGCGTCCGGGCGGGCGGGCGGGCGTCCGCGTCCGGGCGGGCGGCCGGCGGGGCGTCCGCGTCCCGGTTTACCTTTTGGTTAACCCTGAAGAACCCGTCCAAAGTGCCATTTGGCGTTTTTCTTGTTATAATTATTCTCATTATTGTTTTATCTTTATAACTTTATTATAAAAATATCACGAGTATATTTCATGTAAAACAAAAGTCAGAAATTACCATGTACTACAAAATCAATAATAAATAAATAAAATAAATAAAAACTGCAATTTATATGGACCTACTGTCAAAGGTGTTTGTTACAAAGCCGATTTTTACCGTAAAGTTGAACAGATTTAGCAGATATGTGCAGCGAACCACCATTGAAAGTGTATTTAGGTCTGTTTGAAAGTTACACTGGTTGATATAAAGCTACACTGACTGTCAAAGAAACACTGACATGTTACATGTATGCAAACGAATTTTCAGTCTTTTTGTGTTATCGCTTGTGCATATCGCTCTCAAAAGTGGTGAGATTACGGATGAAATTCGGCGCGTAATGTTTACTGACGTTAACGTCTCAACAGATATACGTCAACGTTAGAAGTTGTTTATCCAAGTTGTTTATCGAAGACGTCGACGTCGTGCACATTTGGCAATTCCTATAGGAATTAGCTTGGCAGCGAAAGGGTTAAAGATTTGTCTTGATGATGAAATGATATTACTAGTTTATTCGGGAAGAATTGAGAGTTCATTTTCTGTAACGAAGTCAATTATGTATAGAAATCTGCTTATACATGTATTGACGTAAATAATGTTGTTGTTGCTGTTGTTGTTTTGTTTGTTTTTTTCAATGTAGAGCATTATGGGTAGACTGTTATGTAGATTGACTAGTTTGGGTGTTTGGTCGTCATACCATGTAACGGTCTAAGCGACGCAATTGACGTCATCGACGTCGCCAAGTCGGTCTAAAGTTACGGCTACCAAACACGGAAGTGATATGAGATGAGCATTATAGGACAAATAGTATAGACCCGCTCAAAGATGGAATCGCGGTGTGTAATATCATGTTATTAATCAAGTAATTTCGTATTGGCCCAGTTACAGGTCCGAGGTCTGCTGTATTGGCACGAGGCCGAAGGCCGAGGCCAATACAGCTGACCGAGGACCTGTAACTGGGCCAATACGAAATTACTTGATTAACCCTTAGTTTGCCAACGGGCCCTTTTTGGGCCCACCGTTGTACCTCTTTGAGTGCCAACGGGCCCGTTTTAGGCCCATTTTGGAAGGAAGATTTCTCGTAGATTTCAAAGAGAGAGATGGCTATATTTGATAGAGTTCTGAAGATAAAACATTCTAATATACAGTTCGTGTGTTCGTTTTATCGCACGCACACCGAGATGATTACTATTTTCGAGGAATGACACATACCCTATGCTATATTTTTCTTTTGTTTTCCCGCTTGTTGTCAAGTAACGTCATCGTTTGACGTACGGCGGCAAAATGAACGCTAAAGTCGCGTTATTTAGCGGGTGGTTGTTTCAAAAGTGCGTAAAGAAAAAGCGAACCAGTTATATGGCAAAAGTATGCATTTTCTATCGGCTAGATGCGTTGTCATGGGGACAAAATGACACTACATAGATAAAGATTTAATTAGTACCTGCAATATTCGCTTCGTTTCTAATTCGTCCTTAATAAAGCCAAAACGGCTTACGAAACACTGAGGTATTTTTATATTTGTCCGTACTTTTTAGCTTAGCGCTTTTTTAAAACTTTACTTTGATAGTCAATGCTTCTCATATCGTTCATTTCTCCAAACTTTGAATCATGCTTTCTGAACCAAAACAGTGTTTTATTGTTCTGAGCCTTCATATTCATCTTCAGCACAACTAACAAGTTTTTTTTTTTTTAGTTTTATTTTTTTCATATCTCAAAAACGGACATTTTTCAGATGAAAATTTGTGATAGTCTTCTTATTTTTTTTTACAACAAACGTACATGTATGGTGCTCATTAGAACTGTCCATTGAACCTACAGCCAATGGCTTGGAGCAGAAATAGAGATATTAACCGGTGGCGTTTGGATCGGTTTTTATCTGTTCTTCCACGACAGGGCCTGCATGTATCGGATCCTCCGGTTTGACATCCCACTATATATATATAAGATGAATTCAAATGCACACGCACCAATAAAAAGAACTTCGACAAAAGTTACAAGAAATACTGGGCATCATTAACGATATTCGTAAAATACCCGCAAAAGAAGCGTTTAAGATTTGTTTGTTTGTACTGGAGTTAAACGGCCCCGTCAACGTTATTTTAGGTCATTTTAGCCGGCCATTTTATCTATCAACACTTCATTGGCAGGCTTATATATATGAAAGGGGTTAACCAGTACAGTGAAAATTCTTTCGTCGGAAACTGACAACTGCCCTTCTTGAATCAGCAGATGGGAGGAAATGACCGTAGAAAAGATTTCATGATCAAATCTCTATGAAGGAATGTTGCGGACCCCGGCAGGTATCGAACCCGCGCCCGTCAGATCAGCAGAAAGACGCGCATCCGACTGAGCTACCGAGGCCGGCCGAAAACTTTAAGAGATAAATTGCTAGAGCCCATACGCAAACGCGTTGGGTAGGATGGATGCAGGGCCCTTCGCACTGTTTTCTTTCTTGTATTTCGAGCTGTGGAAGACACGTATTGCTTGTTTCGAAGTTTGACAGCCTCAGAATTTCCCGCAACTTCTCGGTCTGTCAATTGAATATTTTGTCAGGTCGTTTGTTCAAGAAGAATGCATGGACAGAGGGCAAGAACACGATACGAGTGTCAGAGCTGCAGAAGGGGCCTACACATCCACTGCCGACAAAACCATGATTGTGTTTTTAATAATGAATTGCATTTTATGGCGTAGTCTATACACTTCTATGTTCCACTTTATAAAAGAAAAGTGGAGATGACAAGGGTTTACATTACTTTTCTTATTTTTGCTTACGAACATAGGTAGTAGGTACTCGATAGAGCCACCTCAAATTGTATTAGACAGTTCGAACGAGCACCGGAATGGATGCAAGCGTTAGTACCAAATCACTGAGGCAGTTCGAGCGAGCAACAAAAATCCGTTGGTACCACATCATTGGTGTAGTGTGACGGAGCTCCAGGAGTCTATGTACTCTATGATATAGCATCAATGAGGCAGTTCGAATGAGCAACAATAGTCTATGCATTCGTTGCATGTAATACCGCAGCAGCGAGGCGTTTCGAAAAGCACCTAAAATTTATGTCCCTTCAGTACCGCGTCATTGAGGTAGTTGGAACTAGTATCACGAACTAGCACCAATGAGTATATGGAATCATTTATTAGTACCGAATCAATGAGACAGTTCGAACGGGCATCAACAATTTACGCACCCGTTAGTTCCGCATTTATGAGTCATTTCGAATGAGCACAAAGAGACTGTGTACACACTCATTAGTACCGAATGAATGAGACACTTCGAACGAGCATCAAACAATTTATGCACTCGTGAGTTCTGCATTAATGATGCATTCCGAACGAGCACCAGCAATTCATGCTCTCGCTAGTACCGAATCACTGAGGCAGTTCGAAGGAGCACAAATAATCCATGCACTCGTTGGCACCACAGTTGATGCAGTTCGAAGGAGCATCAAGCGTATATGCACTCATTAGTGGTACATCAATGAGGCAGTTCGAACGAGCATCATGAATCTATGTTATCTTGTAAACTTCTTGGACGAAATATTCAGTGTCATCCTGAATTAAAATCATATATTTGTTTGAGGTTTAACGTCCCCGTCCACACTATACAGGTCATTTTTGAAGACGATGCTACCAATGTTATGGGACTTATACTCAACATTGGGATAAAATGACATCTCAAGCCCTGTAAACCAATGAAACCAAAAGGGTTTATATGCACGGACGGTCAGATTCGGACAACTTCGCCAGGGCAGGCTTTGACCCCAGTATTCATGTGCGGTCGGTTTCAGCTTTGCGTGGAAGCATCATGTAGCCCAATCTATTTCTTCGAGCCCCGATGGCACTGAAGACAAACAAAATGTGTGGGAGAACCTCCCAAATAGCAGCAGTAAATGTTTCCGTTCATCGATCATATATATGCGATTTGCGTGCAGTGAGAAAAAATATTGAAATATATAGGCTCTTACTTTAGTATCGTTCGACTCATGTTTATCCGTATGAAATGGTCTTTGGTGCACACGATGCGACACCTTATATTGTTTCATTTTCTTATTTTATTTCGCTATTTAGGATAACCCCTCTTTACATTTTATGCCTACGCTGAAAAAAATAACTAGTACATTCGACTAGTTTACCTAGTAAACACAGAGGGTCACCTAGTCGTCTGTAGGTTGACTGAGCATTCTTAGTCAATTTAACTAGTCTCTCTGGTAATCGTAAATCAATAATCGTTGACAGGGCATCTGGTCAGCATGACTACCCTTTCTAGTCAGTATGACTAGGGTGTCTAGACAGTTTTCCCGCCGAATGTTGATTGACAGCTTGCAGAATGTGTAGAGGAAGCGTTCCAGGCGCCATCTTAACGTTTAGGAGAACATGCGCCAACATACAGTGGGTTGATTCTGATATTATTTCACCCAACATACAGTGGGTTGTTGTACTCACCTTGAGCACTTTGTTCTTATTGTTTGTAACTCTGCAGGTAAGAAATATTCTTTTATTTCTTAAGCACCTAGTGGTTATAAGCAGCGTTATAATGCATACAAGATAAACAACAACAACAACAATGTCAACATACAAATATACGTCCAGAAGCTCTAAAGTCGACATTTCCGTGAATCCAAGCATAAATAATGGGGATTTTCTTTTCTGCAATATGAAAATATAACTCTGCAGGTAAGAAATATTCTTTTATTTCTTCTCTTATCTTCCTAAAGGCGCCTTTACACAGCATGTTTTTCCATATGTGTTTTGAGTACTAGTAATCAGTACTAAGAATCTAGTAATCTACGACTAAAGCAACCAGTAATCAGTACTAAGAATCTAGTAATCCTGACCATGCTTGCTAGTACTTTTGACAGTCACACCAGTACATTTGACTATTAAGCTAGTACATATGACTAGCTTAAACTAGTGAACTTTGACTAGATGAAGCTAGTCAAATGTACTAGGCTAAGTAAAGCTAGTCAAGCTGACTAGTTTTTTCTAGTCAAAATGCTTGACTAGGTCTTCCTAGTCACATCGACTATTTTGCATAGTGCTTTTTTGGACAATCATATTGACTAGGTTCCTTAGTCGGCATGACTATTTTTTTTTCTCAGTGTAGAGAGTTTGGCTATAGAGATTTTGCGAGTAAGTAAGTGTGTTTGAGTATTAGGTCCCACCAACAGCTAAGGTCATACGGGGGCGGGACCTCGGTTTAGAGACTCGTCAGAAAGTCTAGAGAAGCCCGGGATCGAACCCACGACCCCTGCTTTATGTGGCGAGTAGCATATCCACTTCTAGTAGATATTTCGTTGAATCTTAATTACACTCAACATTTCTGAAACTCAGAAAAGGACAAATTGAATTTTTCGCTAATTTATATCGATATAAACAAATAAGATCTCAAAATAAAAAGCTAAAAGAATGCCTTTGGAAACAAAGAACACATAGCGCCGCATTGAGTGGTATTTGGTTTTCAATGTAACCAGGATGGGCTCAATGATGCCAAAGGAAAAGAAAATATAATCTGCACTATGAACCTTCGCTGCCTTTCTTTTCACGTTAACCGTGACATTTTTTTCTTGACAACCTTCAAATTGTCCAGCAGAAAGAACAGGCATGCTTCGTTTTTTTTTTTTTTTTTTTTTTTTTCTGCTTGTTTTTTTTTTTTTTTTTTTGGGGGGGGGGGGGGGGTATGGCCCTTTCAAGATTATTTCACTCATATCGAGCCGATCGTTAATCAGAGGTGGGCGAAAACCGGAGTATCCGGAGAAAAACCACATGACCTTTCGTTGCAGAACTTGGCGTCTCACATATGACCCGAGCGAGGCTCAAACCACAGCGGCGAGAGACCTAATGATCAAGAGTCAGCGCTCTTAACCACTAGGCAACGGAGGCCCTTCGTGCTTCGTTTTTACATTATCATTTGAGCCAACGCACGAAAACCTGGACTGTGCACCCAACAATGACGCAGATCTTATAGGCCAAATCTGACCTGAATCATCGCTGTCCGACACATAGAAATTTTCTATACAACGCAAAGGCTGAGCTGAGTCTTCGCTGATCGTACGGACAATTCCGTTTTGTTATATGGTGACAAAGTGGTGAAAAAATCATTACCAGATTCGACAGTCACTTCGAACTCGATACGATTGTTCAAAGGAACGCAAGGTCTGAATAAATTTCAGATTTGAGAAGGACATTCATCGTTTCTCCATTGTGGCTAGGAACTGATTCCGTAGATACCAATGAGAAAGTCCGTTGCTACGCAGATGGTGTATATAATAATCTGTGGTCCTCTGTTTCGAAAAGAAGTCGGTCAGGAGTGCGCTTCATTTGCTTATCCCCGGAATTATCTCAAATACCTAGTAATTTGAACAATTGATGGGCCAAGGCCAAGGGGAAAATACATTCATCTATATGCGCCTGTGAGGTCAACATAAGGAATACAATTAATGCGACACACAATGAATGAGACAAACAACTCAGCAAAAAGCTATTGTCTCAAGTGCAGCAGTTTATTTCTTTATTCCTTTCTTTCTTACTTCATTATTATAAGTCGATTTTCTTATTTTCCATTTTTCACAATAGCAAACATTGTTTTGTCGTGTTCAAACCCTAAGAAAAAGAAGGACAGCATCCAAAGACTCAGTGATGTGAAGTGCGTTTGGTCTCTCAAAACAGGTGTACAAAGCACTGCCATACCATTCGTTACGTGATACGTAATGGGAAAATAATTCTTGAATAATCCATAATAGAAGTGCAAGATATCTATGCAAAACGCCGGATACTTTTTGAAAGACCCCGCGGGAAATAAATGAACGTCATCTGGATAACGTCGCGTTCAGTTTGGTTCCACTGACGTTGCTAAGACTGATATACAAGACGCAGTGCAACGTTGTACGTTTGGCACTTTCCAGTAAATGACGTTGGCACTCAAAAGGTTAATGACAATTTTATTAATTGACGCAATTAAAAGCATGATTGATGATTTTTGAATATTGGTTGACCTTGTGTAATATAGGATAATCAATTAATAATGGGCGGTAAAAATCGTCCTGTTTAGTTTCTAGGTGTTGCTGATTTAACCCTTTCGTTGCCAAGCTAATTCCTATAGGAATTGCCAAATGTGCACGACGTCGACGTCTTCGATAAACAACTTGGATAAACAACTTCTAACGTTGACGTATATCTGTTGAGACGTTAACGTCAGTAAACATTACGCGCCGAATTTCATCCGTAATCTCACCACTTTTGAGAGCGATATGCACAAGCGATAACACAAAAAGACTGAAAATTCGTTTGCATACATGTAACATGTCAGTGTTTCTTTGACAGTCAGTGTAGCTTTATATCAACCAGTGTAACTTTCAAACAGACCTAAATACACTTTCAATGGTGGTTCGCTGCACATATCTGCTAAATCTGTTCAACTTTACGGTAAAAATCGGCTTTGTAACAAACACCTTTGACAGTAGGTCCATATAAATTGCAGTTTTTATTTATTTTATTTATTTATTATTGATTTTGTAGTACATGGTAATTTCTGACTTTTGTTTTACATGAAATATACTCGTGATATTTTTATAATAAAGTTATAAAGATAAAACAATAATGAGAATAATTATAACAAGAAAAACGCCAAATGGCACTTTGGACGGGTTCTTCAGGGTTAACCAAAAGGTAAACCGGGACGCGGACGCCCCGCCGGCCGCCCGCCCGGACGCGGACGCCCGCCCGCCCGCCCGGACGCGGACGCCCGCCCGCACGGACATGGCTTTTCTAAAGGACGTAATTTTTCCTTGAAAAACCAGTCTAACAAAAGCAATAAACATATTATTTTATTTTTCAGTCTGTTTTCTCAGAAGTTATTTGTCATTTTTATGCACCCGTCAGTATAGCAGAGAAACCAAGCATGACAAGATGTATCTAGTGGAAATTTCTAATTCCTAACACACAAGGCTGATACCACTTGACTAGTGGGAAAAGGTTGATATGTTCCGCGGATGGTTTGAAAATGGGGGGTATTGTTAGATTTTGTGGAAAGGTCATACCGGCGTACAAGTTTTTCCCTTATTAGCTTCCTAAAAGTTGGCTATAGTTTAGCACTCCCGTTGTAATGTGAAACTTTTTTCATGCTCAACTCACTTGATCATGAAATTTGTCCTGCTCACAAATTTTAAAATGCCAACAGTTGTTGGCATTTTAAAATAACATTCTCGGCTATCTGAGAAAGAAAAATCTCTCAACTTATTATTATTTTAATTTTTATGAGCACCACAAGTTTCAGCTGAGTTGAGCATGAAAAAAGTTTTATTACCTCTGGGCCAGGTAGTCACCTTAAAAAGTCAACCAAAACACCATTGCACACCCCACTTTATTTAGTGGAAAGGAGGGTGTAAAAGGGTAGAGATTATCTTGTTTTAACTGTTTCAGAACATCGATTGTTGGTACTTTTTACAACCGCCTCATTGAATCGGCTCTTACGGGCACACACAATTTGTGTTTTGAACATAAATAACACAGGTATCACAAACTTTCATCGGAAACATCCCAGCAAATGTGTCTTATATTGTTCGGGCATGTTAACCCAATGGACCGTTCCAAGGCGTCTGTTCTCTCGCAGCTTCTCGTACGTTAGTCGGTTTGGTAGGTATAATCGCAACTTCGATTGTGTGTATATTGTCGTCTCATCTTATTTTGGGGTGTTTGTGTTCTTTGTTGCTTTTCTGAACAGCCCTTTCTCATTATTGTTGATCTTACTTTCCTCATCACGTTAACAAGCTCATGCGATGTATACCTTGTAAACGCCACTTTATATAGAAGAAAGTAGGTTTACCTGGATATCCGGTCCAAAATATAGATTATATGGGTACTTATATATATGTTTTTTTTTCTGGTCCAAAATATAGAGTATGGGTACTTATTGAGGCGGTTATAACGAGCACCCAAAAACTATGTTTTAAACAGAATAAGGAAATATCACAAAATATAATATGAAAAGAAAAAAAAATATTGCCTTAATATCCTAATGAATACGAGTTTGTTGAATGAGTCGTAGTTTGACTGATCCTTCCGAGCACTGACTTTTAATCAATAATGGTTCGAGCCAGGCTCGTGTCACAGGCTCGTGTGAGACGCCAAGTCATGAAACGCCACGGAATGCAAGGTGTGTTTATATCCGGGTAATCCGGTTTTTGCCAACCTCTGATTAACAATCGACTTGATATAAGTGAAATAATCTTGACAGGGCCATAAAACTAAAAATACCTTCCGAAATAACTAGCAATGTCAAAATTCAGCTGTAAACAAAGTCGTGACAAATTTTCAAATATAACAGACTTGACATAAACTTACAATTTGTCTCCTTTGAAAACTCGAAAATACAATACCAGGTCTAAACATCTCTCTCTCTCTCTCTCTCTCTCTCTCTCTCTCTCTCTCTCTCTCTCTCTCTCTCTCTCTCTCTCTCTCTCTCTCTCTCTCTCTCTCTCTCTCTCATTTACCTGATTCCTACAAATTTTTTTCTGATGTTTCTCTTTCATTTTCAAAGTATTGATAACTAAATTAAATTCCTTATCTAACAAACATAGGAGCCAGCACACGAGAAAACCTATATAAAGTCGTGTGACATTGAAATACTGGATCACTCTGCCATTTTTCACTCACTAAGACAAGAGATGCCGTGTATCTCTCTTTTAATAGCCCACAGGCTATAGAAGGTATATTTGAGACTGATCTGAGCCATCATTACGCAAACATACCTATACATTGCCACATTTATCGCCGAAAATATGAAAATTTTATGATGAAAAATTGTGATATTTTTCTTATTTCTGCTCAGAATATAGATTGTGGGTACTCGTTAGAACCGCCTCATCGAGGCGGTTCTAACGGGTACCCACAATCTATTTTAGACCAGAAATGAGAAAAAAGGTATACCCCGGAAACCCAAGTTTTACGATATAAAAGTGGGGTTCATGGGGTCAAAATTTATAGGCGTGTTTTCGTGATGGCTGGTCGCACAAGCCTTAACATAGGTTTTGGCATGTGCAAGCTGATACGTCACGTCATTGAAAAAAAATCATTTCAACTAATTCTCTCTCTCTCTCTCTCTCTCTCTCTCTCTCTCTCTCTCTCTGTATGTGTGCGTGTCCGTGTGTGTGTGCAGACAATTAAGTCACTTGTACGGGTGTCCGTAAATAAGTAGGAGTTGTATCGTTGGGTATGGTAGGAGGCATATGATACGATGTTATAGGTCTTGTGAAATTGATTTCATTTTACAAAGAAATTATTGTAAAACTGGAGTCAGTAGATTATGCCAGTAAAGTGTGAGAAAAAATGTGCTTCTTGAATAGCCCGCTCATTATTGAGCTACCGGGTCTCAATTTTTTTTCTGGTTTTTATCTTCAATGCATACTCCTTTGTCATTTGTACACTTTTGGAGCCAAAAACAGCTTCAGAACTTTGTAAAAATGGCCGTTTTCATTCGTGTTTACCCTTCGATCTGAACATGTGTTCGGAATTTCTGTTCTAAAAATAAATCTGTCACTTTACACATTCATGGCAACAGTATCGTCTCTGAGTGTCGTTACTTATGGCATGGTAATCAGCATCATATTTTTTTCCGATTCAGGCATGGCCTAAGCAAACAAGGCCAAAAATGAACGTCGCATAACGTCATATATGGAGATTCTACTTTTGTCACGAACTAAAAATAGATCTAACTAGTGTTCGAAACCTAGTTAGGGAATCCCTCTCAAACTCGTTTACCTGTCATCATAATTGTTCGCATTTTTGCATAAAATGCATTCATTTGTATTGTTTTAAAGGAAAATACCGGCTATATGTATTTTATTTTTGGAAGCATTTTTTTTTCCGGAAAGCTCAATAATACACCTTTAATGTGGTGTCAAACTGTATATACAACAGAATATGCGCATATATGAACTCGAAACGCCGCGATAAAACGCTACAAAATCCCCTACAAAGAAAATACTAAGACAATTATACTACCTTGCTCATATTAACGGCGCGCGACGTTACGCGCGACACGCGACGTTACGCGCGACGTTGGGATCGACTGACGTAACGTTCAGCACTGCTAATGACGTAATATTACGTACGCGGGAAAAAACAACACAGCCATCCATAAAAATTGCACTGAGGGTATGTGCCTGTTTGATCTTATCACGCACATTCAAGCATACATAGCCAAGATTTGGTACTTGGAGAATGTTTTCAAAGGATTTTTTAGATCAAAACAGAAAAGAAATGAGAATTTTGTCCCGCAGATATCTTTCTATCTTTATTCAAAGTATTGGCCCAAAATTGGCCCGCTGGCACTCAACGTAGTTACACCTGTGGCCCAAAATTGGCCCTGTGGCACCTATAGGGTTAATGAATAAGTGAACAGTTATATTTCTGAGCCTTGTCGTGGAGAAGGGTCTGAAACTGAGCTTTGTTCTGTAATTGGCAAATGATCAGATAACACAAAGGCTCAGTCTGATCAATTGCCTCTTGCCTGTGTTAATACGGTGAGCACGAATTTGATGGGTGTTGTGATCAGTTATAGTGAGCGTAATAGTTGATTTCAGTAGTGCTCATTAAGGGAGCGTAAATTCTGAGTTTTCTTGTTATACGCACTGGGTGCTGATATTTCTTTGGCTTAGTTAAGCGGAGTGCTGTTGCGCGGTTATTGTCGCATGCACGGATCAGCCTCTTTGTCTGGTCAGCGCATGCGCGATAACGGGCATATTCAGAGTTCTGCGGGGCAGGGATTACGATGTAGTGTATAGGTTTTGTGAACCGTATTGTAAATGTTTGTCTCAATATGACCTTGGATGGTGGTGACGACATGTACCGATGTTCATAGTGGTACACTCTGAAGTCCAAATACGCGGTCGGAGTTTCGTTGTTGTCCCATGTATAAAATGTTGCATGTTATTGTTTAAGCTTCCAAATTAGGGACCTGAAAAGTAGGTCCGGTCTATAAACGGTCACTAAAGGATATACCGCAATCAGGCATTCTAGTAACCTAATAAAGGGGGTCGAATAACTGTACGCTATTATTGGTAGTGACCTATAATACATTCTACTGACCTATAATACGTCTAGTGACCGTTTATAGACCGGACCTACTTTTCAGGTCTCTAATCCGCAAGTATAAACAATAACATGCAACCTTTTTTTTTACACGGGGAAACAACGAAACTGCAAGTTATAATCTTTACAATATTTAACCTTGTCGTGCTTTCCTAGTTTGAATGGTCCGTTGGAATAATTGCGCCCTGCTACTGCAGTTGCGTCTCAACCTCAAAAATAAATTCTAAAGCTAAAATAAGCTATTAATTTGCAGCTTTTCATACAGAATGGAAAGCGCTGAGAAACATTTATTCGAGCGTCCATGTTGTTTCCAACGTATCTGCGGCGCGGTGACGTCATAAACTTTGAACTCCTTGACGTCACGTTATACTACGTGTGCGCGCCATGGCACTGAATGTCGTTTAACATGCCACACTGTTTTTTGTCCTTTTTTGCTTAAATTTGTTAAATTATGCCAAAACACTTGGGTGTTTTGAATTGCCGTATCACAAAACACTCATCCCGCTCGTAATGCTCAGCTGTGAGCGAGTAGCAGTAATAGGAGGAAAAAAAAACACTAAATACATGATTAGTGTCTTTAATAATAAAATATAATCTGTTCGCTACGACAATTTTATAGGGGCTCGCTAAAGCTCGCCCCTATAAAATTGTCTAAGGCTCAGCGATTATATTTTATTATTAAAGACACTAACCATGTATTTACTATATTATAGGTCAGTAGAAGGTATTATAGGTCACCACCGATTATAGCGAGCAGTTATTCGACCCCCCTTTATTAGGTTTCTAGAATACCTGATTGAGGTATAAAATGAGATTGACCTCAGACATCTCGGTTCTTACACTTCAGTTGTTTCCTGTTCTGTTTTCCCATATAAAAGCTTAAGGATTACTGTCATGCAAAACATATTCCCTCTCAACCCATCACGATAACAGTCCGTGGAACGAAGACCCCCCAAACCCCACTTTATATAGAGAAAAGTGGGGTTTATGGGGGTATACATTATCTGCCTTATTTTTGCTCAAAAACGTAAACTGTGGGTACTCGTTAGAACCGCCTCATTGAGGCGGTTCTAACGAGCACACACAATCTATGTTGAAAGCATAAATAATAATAATGTTGTCATTTTTACCAATTATTTATCTTTTTCTGACACCACGTTGGACGCAATTATTTCTTACGGACATGTTCTCCTAATGCAATCGTCAACCCAAACCGAATTCCATATGCTACATGCCAAGCTTCAAGGTCAAGGACCTTTTGGTTTTGAATAAAAGACGTTATAAACGTTTTACCAGAAATCCGCATGTCGGGACCTTGGTCATGTGACCTGCAATGTTTGAACAAACTGTCATTTCTTTTGTCCAGAAAGGTGCAACACATAAATTGATCTCGGTGGACCTCTTGGCTTCAAAGGAGATGTTCAGAAGTGTTAATGTTTGTGACGTTGGACAAATGTCAATAAACTGTCTACACATCTGCATTTTTTTCCTTTTAATTTCAGAATATGCTCCGACAAGTGTATCTGTCATTTTCAGCTCTAAAAATCCACAGAAACGGACGCGGTTCGCGCCCTCAGCGATCAGAGATCAAATGATTAAAAATCAGCCCTATTTACCACTTAGACATGGAAGTCCGTCGACAGAATCAGGTCGCATCTCGCAAGTACAACAACCACCTTACCCAACCCAACCCCATAACACGCGTGCGCAAGCACGCACATATACTATCAACTAAGCCGCAACAAACGAGAATGTGCCTTCGGACTAATGCGCACAACAAAAACATTTTATACCGCAATCAGCCATTCCAGTAACCTAGTATACAGGGCCGAAAAGGGCACGCTATTATCGATAGTAACCTATATTGCCTAATACATCTAGTGACCGTTTATTTTCAAGTACCTAATTTGCAAGTGTAAACAATAACATGCAGCCCTTTATACCCGCGAAAACAACAAAACTGCAGGTTAATATCTTGCTATATTTATTTAAGGCAGACGATAGCGACAGACGTCTGTCACAAGCCAATTCACTTGAAATTTTCTGCTAACAGACGACTGTCACTAGCTAATTCACGTGGAATTTGCTGCTGACAGACGTCAGTTACCAGCCAATTTACGTTAAATTTGCTGCTGACAAACGTCTGTCACCAGCCAATTATAGTTAACTTTGCTGGCGACAGATAAAACGATTTGTGAGACCAAATAATTTTTCAGAAATTTCCGCTAGATTCCTCCTGCCTTCTCAGGCTTTCCAGGTTTGAAAGGCCAGTTGGAATAATTGTGCATAGCTACTGCGGTTGCGTCTAAACAGTGAAAATATTCAAACTATTTATTTGCAGATTTTCATACAAAATGTAATGCGCCAAAGGCATCTCTGAGGCGCGGTGAAGTCCGAAACGTTGCATTCTTTGACGTTACGTTATCCTATGTGTGCGCGCGCCATGGCACTGAATGCCGTTAAACATGCCACAATGACTGTAGTCTTTTTTTCTTTTTTTTTCGTGAAGTTTACTAAATTATTGCAAAATCTTATGATATTTTTGATTGCGGAATAAACTAAACACATGATGATTGTCTTTAATTATAAAATACTAGAGGCCCAAGTGGACCAGAAATCGCTCACCTGAATAAGGCGGATCATGATATATGAAATTGTGTCTCGGTGGCCAGCTTGTCCATCACGTGAACAAGTCCGTGAAATGAACACCCCCTTACACCCCACTTTGTATAGAGAAAACTGGGGTTTACGGGGGTAAACATTATTTTTCTTATTTTTGCTCCAAGACATAGGTTGTGGGTACTCGTTAGAACCGCCTCAATGAGGCGGTTCTAACGAGCACCCACAACCTATGTTTGCAGTATAAATAAGAAAGATATCATAGATTTTCATCCGAAAAATAGTCATTTTGGAGATGTGAAGAAATGTACAATGTCTTACGGGTGTGTTATCATAATGTGTCAGATCATATTGCCTGTAGCCATCACGAAAACACGCCTATATAATTCTGACCCCATGAACCTCACTTTTATATAGTAAAACGTATACCTTATTTCTCTTATTTTTGCTCTAAAATATGGATTGTGGGTACTCGTTAGAACCGCCACGATGAGGCGGTTCTAACGAGTACCCACAATCTATATTTTGAGCAGAAATAAGAAAAATATCACAATTTTTCATCTTAAAATTTTCATTTTTTCGGCGATAAAGATAACAATGCATTTGAATAGGCGTGTTTTCGTGATGTAATGCTGATTCTACATGTTGCCTTGATGCCTCTGATTAAGATTCTGAACAGCTCAGTCTTATTTAGGATTCAGAAAGATATGATGTTGATGAAGAGTGGGGTGTATAGTTTGCAGGGCTAAGGTATTGTTTGTACCTGCCTTTGGAATACTTTAATAACAGAAAGATCAACCAAGTCACCGGATCATGTGGTCCCAACTGCAACACAAACAAAGCAAAAAGCATGCAAAGGCACTCTACAGAATCTTCTTATGGAATCGGCTAATATGACAGATATGACAACACCTGAGCTGTCGAGTCTTATCTACGATTAATATGATTGCGCCTTGAAGAATTCCAAGATGGCCGCCATCTTGGATATCTGAAAGCGAAAAAGATTTAGCAATTCTGAATCTCCATGTCACCCAAATGCATCCCACCAAATTTCAACTCAATGCGACATAGCATTCTGGATTGAAGACTTTCGTGATTGCCACCTTGGCTGCCATCCTAGATATCCAGAACATAAGGGTTCTAATAAGTCGGAATATTCCTGCGCCCAAATGCATCACATCAAGTTTTGGCTCAATTCAATTTCATGTTGTTTGATAATTTTCAAGATAGATAACGGAATTAACCCTTATCTTGCTGTTCACGACAACCCCTATCTTTGCAAACAGTGTAGATCCAGATCAGATGGCTTCTGAAGAAGCCATCTGATCAGGATCTACACTGTTTGGCATTCAGTTTATGAATCTGTAGCAATAAATTACATCAAGTAATTTGATTGGTTGATAGACAGAAATGGGTGTGGCTTAAATGAATATTCAGCAAGATAAGGGTTAAGAATAATTTTAGCAATTCTGTATGCATTTTACCCTGATGCCTACCAACAAGTTCTAGCTCAACCCCTTTTGTTCAGGAGCAGATGCCATTTGACGAATTTCAATATGGCCACCATGGGGGCAATCTTGGATATCGGAACAAAACTATTCTAGCAAATCTGAATCTCCATGTCTCCCCGATGCCTCCCAACAAGTTTTAGCTCAACCCGCAGATGCCATTTGAAGAAATTCAAGATTTCTGCCATGGGTGCAATCTTGGATATCGGAACAAAACTATTTTAGCAAATCTTAAACTCCATGTCGCTCCGATTCCTCCAAACAAGTTGTAAAGTAATCCCACCTTTCATTCGGGAGCAGGTGTCATTAGAAGAATTTCAAGATGGCCACCATGGGGCCATCTTGGATATCGGAACATAACGATTTTATCAAATCTAAATCTCCACATCGCCCCGATACCTCCTGTCAAATTTCAGCTCGATCCGACTTTTCATTGTACCGAAGATGACATTTAAAGATGACACCTTTCGTTCAGGATCAGATGTCATTTAAAGAATTTCAAGATGGCCGCTACGCGCTCGGGATTTGATCTACTTTACAAATGACCTCCAAACTGTGATTTATTACTCAACAAATCACAGCTAGAGCTGATCTATTTCTTAAATGAAACAATTTTATCAAATCTAAATCTTCGTGTCACCCTGATGCCTCACGTCAAGCTTCAACTCAATCCGACGTTTGGTTCGTTCGTAGAATTTCAACATGACCACCAAGGCGGCCATCTTGGATATGGGAACTGAACCACTTTAGCAAATCTAAATCTCTGTGTCACTCCAATGGCAACCCTCAAGTTTAAGCTCAATTCGACCTTTGATTTGGGAGGAGCTGTCGATTGAAGAAATTCAAGATGGCCGCCGTTACCGCCATCTCGTACACCCTAACGGAACCATTTTAGCAAATCTGAATCTCCATTTTGTCCCGATGCCACCCATTAAGATTCAGCGGGTTTCGGAGGAGAGGTTGTTTAAAGAAGTTCAAGAGGGCCGTGTCGCCATGGCGGCAATCTTGGATATCGGAACGGATCCATTTTTAGAAAATTTGAATCTGCATGTAGCCCCAATGCCTCTCGTTAAGTTTTAGCTTAGTTTGACATCCGGTTCTGGAGGAGATTGACGTCCGGTTCTGGAGGACATGTCGAAAATGTGAAAAAAATAAAACAGACAAGTCTACGACGGACAACAGGACACGGATAAAGCGGACCTAGAGTTTCGCTCTGAGTATTCGCCGAACGCTATATGGACTGGTCCAAATAAGAAAGTTCCGCGAGCCTTCGATGAGCGCAAATACACATTTTTGTTACACACGACTCAATTTTACTCACTTTTTGTGTTATATGCAGGCCGCTGAATCACATTTTCTAGATCTTTTAGGGTAAGATACTTTCTAAGCTTTCCTGATCTCCAGTGGTCCAATGTTTTCTCCGCTATCTCACTACTTGCTGCGTTGCTTAAAGACAAAACAATCGGCGTTTTATGTTTGCAGAAAATTCTAGTGTTTAGCCTGTTCGATTGCCTTCGTGCTTAGGTGTGTGTATGTGTCTACATACATGCGTTGTTGTTACATACAGGCTCAAGTTTACACATTTTTGTGTCATATGCCGGTTGCTGAATCACATTTTCTAGATTTTTTAAGGTAAGTTGCTTTCCTAACCTGCAATAACACAAATATAATCCGGTCCATTACTGCTTTTAATATCTCACTTAGCACAAATGTTGACCATTATGAGACGCGTAAGGCCCAGGTGTATAGCTTCAAGGTCAAGGTCACACTTTGAGGTCAAATGTAAACCAGAGGACCAATGATTATGAACCGCTCACATGAGTGGAGTGTATTTGGAGCCACTTTGTTTCCGAGAAAAAGATTTTTGAACAGTATTATCATGGCAACCATCTTTGTTTTGTGACCTAAGTCATTTTAACAATTTTTTTTTTGTTCCACAATTCCATAGTTTCATATGAAATTTGGCTTACATGTGCGCAGTGTTTTTTTTTTTTTTTTTTTTTTTAATGTTTTGAAATCTGAGTGACCCTTGACCTAAGTCCACGCAGAGCTGAATCCGGCCCGCACACTAGTACTGGTAAACCGCTTAGAGGATCTAAGCCTGTAAAGGAACCGCGGTGCGAGGCGGACCATCCATGCTTATAAACCCTATTGGTTTCATTGGGCGACAGGGCTTGAGAGGTCATTTCATCTCAATGTCGGGTAAAAGTCCCACAAAATTAAAAGCAACGTCTCCAAAATGACCTTTACAGTGTTGACGGGGACGTTAAACCTCAAATCAACCAACCAACCTTATTGATAGAGGGTAACACATTTAGTACTAGTACTAATCTTCCATATGACCCTCTTTTCCTGAGTAGGAACCAGTACTAATTAAGCAATGTGGTTAAAGTTTCTTGCTCAAGGAAACAACGCGTGGCGCTTGCGGGGATCGAACCGGCTTTCTCTTGATCTGTAATCCAATGCTTTACCACTGCACCACAGCGCTCCACTAACTTCAGTAACTTTTTGCTGATTGTATATACTATGTCAGTTCACTGGCAATTTTAAACCTAGACTCATCATTTGCATTACGAAAACACGCCTATACAAATACATTGTAAATTTTACTTTGCAAAAACGAAAATTTTCAGATGATAAATTGTGATATTTTTCTTATTTTTGCTCAAAATATAGATTGTGGCTACACGTTAGAACCGCCTCACCGAGGCGGTTCTAGCGAGTACCCACAAATTGGCCACAATCTACATTTTACAACAGAAATAAGAAAAATATGGTTTACCCCTGTAAACCCCGGTTTTACTATATAACTCTGGGGTTCAGTGGGGTCAGAATTATATGGGTGTGTTTTCATGATGACCCATCATTTGAACAACTTACACATCACGAAAACACGCCTATATAATTCTGACCCCCTTGAACCCCATTTTTATATTGTAAAACGGGAGTTTACAAGCGTAAACCTTTTTTTTCTTATTTCGGCTCTAAAATATAGATTGTGGGTACTCGTTAGAACCACCTTGATGAGGCGGTTCTAACGAGTACCGACAATCTATATTTTGAGCAGACATAAGAAAAATACCACAATTTTTCATCTTAAATGTTTCTTTTTTTCAGCGATAAAGGCTACAATGTATTTGTATAAGCGTGTTTTCGTAATTATACTCTTCGTTTGTACAAATAACAATGACCTGCCCCCATCCTTCCCAATGCTACGTTAAGCAACGTCTCCAAAATGACCTTTACAGTGTTGACGGGAACGTTAAACCTCAAATCAACCAACCAACCAATGCTACGTTCATTGTTTCAAGGCAATTGAACCACTGATTCCAAAAGAATTTTAAGATATTTACTCATCACGGCCATCTTGGTCATTCGACTTGAACCAGATGAAAAAAAAATCATTTCTTCCATTCCATCAAGGCTTCAAACAATTTGCCATCAATTTGCCCAGCAGTTTTAATGAATATTAAGTTTAAATCTTGATAGCTGAGTGACCTTGGTCCAAGGTCAAAGAGTGATGTGCCGAAATGCTACATTCCAAGTTTCAAGGCAAATGTCCCATTGGTATCGAGTAGCCAGTGAATAACCTCTACCTTTTGTTCTCTTGCAGGTCCATTAACTTGTTCACCTGAATACATAATTGAGCCCCACCAAGCGAATTTGTGTCTTCGAGCATTCCGTCATGACAAATTTTAACTGCGCATGCCCAGCCATTCAGAGGGGCCAGGGATATGGCTTTCTGTCTGAAGGTTCCTCTTGATTCACTGCTTGTATGAGCGAGCAGCGAAGGTTCTGGCGAGACTGCGCGGGTGCGCAGGCTCGCCTGAACCTTCGCTGCTTGCATAGGCGATAAGTACAAAAATCGCTTGACGGGGCCCATATAATATTTAAGTTCACGGACAATAACAGAATTCGAAAAATTAATAAGTTTCCTTTTTTTCAAACAAAGGCACAAAATTTAATCCAGACTCATAATTTGACTCATCATTTGAATAAACTACAACATCACGAAAACACGCCTCTATAATGTTGACCCCCTTGAACCCCACTTTTATACAGTAAAACTGGGGTTTACAGGGGTTAACGTTTTTTCTTACTTTTGCTCTAAACTATAGATTGTTGGTACTCGTTAGAACCGCCTCGCTGAGGCGGTTCTAAGGAGTACCCACAATCTATATTTTGAGGAGAAATAAGAAAAATTTCATCCAAAAAATTTTTTTTTGGCGGTAAATTTTACAGTGTATTTGTATAGGCGTGTTTTCGTAATCCTCTTCATTTGATCAAATTACACCCCACCCACCCTAATGCTACACGCATACTTTCAAGTCAATACTTTTCAAAACATAACAATATCAACTTTTACCCAAATTTGAGCTTGATGTAAATTGGGCCCAGGCCAAGACGGGGTCATCAATTGAAGAAAACAAAATGCGACAAACCAAGCTTCAAAGCAATTGCCCTATTGGCTATGAGTAGAAGGTTTTTAAAGTGTTTTAACATATATGGGCATGGCGGCCAAATTGGTCATGTGACTAAACTCTTATTTATAAACTTTCATAAAGCTTTCATATGAAATTTGGTTGCAAACGGTCCAGTGGTTTCTGAGAAAACAATTTTTAATTTTCATATCCGAATGACCTTGGCCCACGGTCAAGGAATGGTGTTGAAATTGAATACGTATGTTTCATTTACTCATTTAGCTAAATGCATACAACAATTCTTAGAACTTAGGCTGCGATTGTTTAAACAACAACAAAAAACACGGTTTTGATTTTTACCAATACAAAAGCCTATGTGACCAAAGCAGACCTTGGTCTAAAATAGGACAAGGCCACCCAGGGATCATCAATTGAACAAACTAGATAGTCCCAAATGCTACATACTAAGTGTCATGATAATCCTCCCACTGGCTATGAAGCAGAAGATATTTGAATGTTTTTTTTTTACCTTATGTGGGCATGCCGGCCAAATAAGTCATGTGACCAAAGTCATATAATGATGTTATCAATCGTGTAATTTCGTATTGGTCCAGTTACAGGTCCGAGGTCTGCTATATTGGCCCGAGCTGATCGAGGACCTGTAACTGGGCCAATATGAAATTGTTTGATTAATATTGACACAATTAAAATATAATTATTAATTTTAACCCCAGCCTTATATCACTTGACCTCCGGTTAATATTGGTTGGTCTGGTGTTAATACGGGTGACCTCTGATCAATAAGGGATAGTCAAATAAAAATAATTAACTATCATAGAAAATTGGTTACAAATAGCCCTGTGGTTTCTGTGAAAAATAAATTTTAATTTTCATATCTGAATGACCTTATGCCAAGCTCAATTATTGACCTTGACTTTGAATAATCCTATTGTTTCAATTCTCATTAAGCTAACTGCATCGGAAATTTTCAGAGGCTGCTATGGTTTCCGAAAAATACACGGTTTTCACCTTTTCCAATACAAAAGCCTATGTGACGAAAGTTTACCTTGGCCTAAAATGGGTCAAGGTCATTCAGGCGTCATCATTTGAAGAAATTATTATTGGTCTCAATGCTATAGACCAAGTTTCAAGATAAGCGACCCACTGGTTAAGGAAAAGAATTCTGAAGGGTTTTTACCGTACACGTCATATTGGTCATGTGACCAAAGTCATATTGAAATCAAATAATAAAATAAATTGAGAAAAAGAGCGCCCAGATGGCCCTGAATCGCTCACCTGATTTCGAGATGTTACATAGCTGCTGAAAGCCATATGGACAAATGACAGCCATCTTATTCCTTGAAGCATATATGTTGCACTTCGGTAGATGGTCGCCTTGGCAACATTCGTACGATGTTGGAATGAAACTGGCTTAGGTATGTCATTGAAATATTTTACTACTTTGAAGTCTGTCAGCCATTTTTTCATTGGAGCAAAACCGGTTTGGTAGAAGGCCACCTAAACAACCTTCCTGTGAAGTCTGGCTGAAACTGAACCAAAGTATAGGAGGATTTGTCATTTACAGATATTTCTATTTTAAGCTCTGGCAGCCATTTTGTTCATCGGAGCGGAATTGTTTAGCTACTACAGTGGAATATGAGTGAATTGGATCTAAGGTTTAAGAGAAGTTGTCATTTATAGGTTTTTCTATATTTAGCTATGATGGCCATTTTGTTCATCCGAGCAGAAACATTTGCGCTAGTTTAGCAGAGGTTCCCAAACAGCATTCCTTTGATGTTTGGCAGAAACAGGCCCTCGGCATAAAAGGAGTTGTCGTTAAAAGATTTTTTTTTAGTTTTCATCTCCGGCCGTTCATCGGAGCGGATCTATTTTTGCTGTTTTGGTTGAGAGCCACATAGGCAGCATTCCTGTGAAGCAATTTTGATGTTTTTTTTTTTTATCTATTTTTAGTTCTGGCAGCCATTTGCCTCGTTAAAGCGAAATAAATTAACTATTTTGGAAGAGGGTCGCCTAAGCAAAATTCCTATGACGTTTGAATGAAATTGTCCCAGGGACATTGGTGGAGTAGTCTTTAAACACATTTCTACTTTTGCTCTTGCGGCCATCTTGTTCATCGGAGCGTAACAAGTTTAGCTATTTTGTTGAGAGCGACATAGGCAACATTCCTGATTCGTTTAAATGAAATTGGCCCAGAGGCTAAGGAGGAGTAGTCTTTTAATGCAAAATGTTGGCGTCGGACGACGCACGACGGACATTGATCACAATAGTTCACCCCGAGCACTTGGTGCTCATGTGAGCTAAAATACTTTGAAAATTCCGTCTGATAAACGTACAATGTGCTTGAACGGTTATCAAGTCACGTGGTGCTGCTGATGCTGATGATTTCGTGTTTAACAACGCGTCAACGCAAGTGGTGTGGCAAAGCGAAGACAAATTGTATACATGCGAAGGAATATTCTACAATACTCTTGAAAAAAAAATTCTGTATTGTCAAGGTTATGCCACAACTGACAATGACGACAAATATATTTGTCAAAGAGTTGCTTTCCAAGTAGGTTTACCGTTACCGGGATTCCTACAATCAGCGATAGTCACGTGGTTTTAAGCAGTGTAAAGCTAATACGCTTTTTAGCTCACCCTCACATAGTGACGAGGTGAGCTTTTGGGATCACTTTTTGTCCGGCGTCCGTCGCGCGACCATGCGTGCGTCCGTACGTCCGTCCGTGAGTCCGTGCGTGCGTGCGTAAACAATTTCTTCAAACGACATCTCCTCCTAAACCACTGATCGGATTTCGACCAAACTTCACAGGAATAATCCTTAGGTGGTTCCCTTTCAAAGTTGTTCAAATGGTTCTGGTCCGTTGCACATCTAGGTCACATGAGCCAAAAATAGATTGTTTTCACCGAAAACTTAAAACATCTTCTTCTCTGAAACCACAAGGCCCAGGTCTTTGATATTTGGTATGAAGCTTCATCTAGTGGACCCCTACCAAGATTGTTCAAATTATAGTGCTGGGGCCAAAAATGCCCCCGCCCTGGGGCTCTTTGTTTTTACATGGGCTTATATAGGGAAAATCTTTAAAAATCTTCTTCTCTGAAACAACAAGGCCCAGGTATTTGATATTTGGTATGAAGCTTCATCTAGTGGACCCCTACCAAGATTGTTCAAATTATAGTGCTGGGGCAAAAAATGCGCCCGCCCCTGGGCCCTTTGGTTTTACATAGGCTTATATAGGGAAAATCTTTAAAAATCTTCTTCTCTGAAACCCTAAGGCCGAGGTCTTTGCCATTTGGTATGAAGCTTCATCTAGTGGACCCCTACCAAGATTGTTCAAATTATAATGCTCGGGCCAAAAATGCCCCCGCCCCGGGGCTATTTGGTTTTACATGGGCTTATAAAAATGCACATATAGGTCACATGATCCAAAAATAGATTTTTTTCGACGAAAACTTAGGAAATCTTCTTCTCTGAAACCGCAAGGCACAGGTCTTTGATGTTTGGTATGAAGCTTCATCTGGTGGACTCCTACCATGATTGATCAAATTATAGTGCTGGGGCCAAAAATGTCCACGCCCCGGGGCCCTTTGGTTTTACATGGGCTTATATAGGGAAAATCTTTAAAAATCTTCTTCTCTGAAACCCCAAGGGCCAGGTCTTTGCTATTTGATATGATGCTTTATCTAATGGACCCCTTCCAAGATTGTTCAAATTATAGTACTGGGGCCAAAATGCCCTAACCCTGGGGCCCTTTGGTTTTACATAGGCTTATATAGGGAAAATCTTTAAAAATCTTCTTCTGTGAACCCGCACGGCGCAGGTCTTTCATATTTGGTATGAAGCTTCATCTAGTGGACTGTTACGAGATGGAATAGGAAACCTCTCTGGTGCTTATGCACATCTAAATTATTTCAGTAGGTATATGGTAGGGCGGTGCGAGTGAAATATTTTAGGTGAAATATGGTTGGCAAAATGTGCTGCTCCATGCACAAGTCATGCACATATCATACGATGTATGCATGAGTGGTTTGTGGAGATCTGTTTTTACAATACAGGGGGCCGCTATAAGGCTGGGTTCTATAAAATTTGCCTAAAAATCGCTAACCGCCAAATTGTGCCATATATGATTTTCATTCCCGTCATGTGTTGTGTGGGTGTTCGTTTTGACAGGAGTCATGGCATTGATTTATAGGGTCGTTTCATCATTTTTTTCCTATGGGATATATACTATATGAACGCAAATCCGTTATCTACTCGATTTTTGCTATCTGGCTTTAATTGTGGACGGTATCTCCACCTCGCCACGATTTTAGCAAGCTAATATGAGTATGCATGATTTTCCGGTAGTATTCATAGATATAAAAACCCTCAATAAACGATCACTCTTTAGCAGCAGGTCAAGTTGTAACGTATCCCCACAACATTGTGACGGGACAGTGAAAGTATATTGAAAGGTATGTTAAATCTATGTTAAGTATTATTTTTGAATGAACATGCTTGTAGGTTTTGGAGGGGTTTACTTCTAGTATACCCCAACTTTCTGAAGCCTATTCTGAATTCACTATTGAAACCTGTAGTGATTAGGCTACTAGCTTTGCCAGCTAGAGGTCGCAGGATCGATCCCAGGCTTCTCCAGTAGTAGAATGAGTCTTTCTAAGTGAGGTCCTATCTCATTCTGACCCTAGATGTTGGTGAGACGTAAAGTTTGAACACCCGCTCATTCTAGATTCATTTAGGATTTTAGACCCCTTTTGTAGAATGTAATTAATAAACGCCGGGTCACTTGTTTGATCCATGACTTTTGACTAGCTGTGGTTAGAAAACCGTGGTCCCGTCTCTATATGATATTAGGTGTAGAGGGAACGTAAACTTAAGACGGGTTTAACTATATCTTCATCATCAGGGCAAACTCTTACAAGAGCCTGTTGGGTTATCCGTGATGATGAACCATGATGAATCTGATTTTACAAGATGTTCATGTTGAGTAGAAATAATTTTGTTCAAGAAGAATTATAAGTTCATTTTGTAATGATGCCGTTTTTGTCTGATAACTCAGTTTGTTCATGTATGTACATATAAAGAACGTGATGATGATAAGTGGGAGTATTTGGTCGCCACACGTCATAGCGGCCTGAGCGGCGGGGATGACGTCAGCTGCGTCATCAGCGTCGCGAGGACGGTTATGGCGGGGTGCCTACCAAATACAGAGAGAATTTACGGCAAACAGTGTTGGCCCTTATGAGACACTAACAAATGTTGTGGATTATAGATGAAAATCTTTCTGTTTATAGTTTCTATCTGTTGTTAATGTAATGAATTTGTGAATAGCTATATTTGTGAGCCGTGTCGCGGAGAAGGATATGAAATAGAGTTTGTTATGTTTCCTGTAATTGGCGGCTGACCAGGTTGCGCAAAGGCGTGGTCTGTTCAATTGACTCTTACTTGTGATAATGTAGTGAGCACAAATTTGATGAGTATTATCCTCAGTAGTAGTGAGCATTAATTGATTTCTGTAGTGCTCAGTAAGGAAACATGAACTTTGAGTATTATTGTGTCAAGCGCTGGGTGCTGATAATTTGATGCACAGTCAAGTTGAGTTCTGCTGTACGGTTATTTGTCACATGCACTAATCAGCCTGTGTGTCTGGTCGGCGCATGCGCAATAACGGTATATGCATGAACATAGTCTTACTTCTCCGGGAGGGGGATCATGATATAGCATGTATATTTTGTGAAATGTATCTTAGTCCAATTATCGTAATTTGCAGGCACAACAATATGTGGTGACCTGCTGCTCCCTGCGAAATAGCAGCAGGTACTGGTACGACGCTGTCGGTTAGGGTCCAGCAAGGGCGGACGAACCAACATGAACAGGTCGTAGAAATGTGAGACCAATGTGAGACCGTTCACATGGAACAGGTCGAATAAATAACCTGCAGGCGATTCAGGCGATTCAAATTGGTGCGCGATCGCTAAATAATACATATCAACCTGTGGTCGACAACAATGTCGACAAACTAGTTTACACTAGTGCGCGAGAGGGGGATTCACCCTAAGTTATAAACTGGCCAGTCGCGTCTTGTGGTGTTTCTTTTTTTATTATTTTGTTGTTGTTTTTGTTGTTTGCTTCTGTAGGCATTCACGTCACCCGTTCCGAGCACAGAACATTGTTTTGCCTTCGGGGCGGACGTCGTAAGTGATACAGAAGCAACTAATTGTGATTTTTGTGTTAGTAAGTGTTGTATATAGAAACTGTAAATAATTCATGTCATTCATTTGATATCTTTCTTGTGCCTTACCCCACAGCTGCCCGTACACCTGTCAGAGATCACGCTCGGTTGTCTTGTCAGCATGGGGGTTTGCGGGACGCCGTAAACCCACATGTAACATTTGGTGTCAGAACTGGGATTTGATCTCTGGCTGGTGTTCCCGGCTGTGGAACAGCACATTGATGCTCTGAAACATCAATTTCAAAAAAAAAAAAAATGCACTGACAGCCACATTTGGTAATTAACTTGAATCTTCCTTTCTGCGTTGATGAAGTGCGAAACCCAAGTATTCAACTAAATGGATACTGACAAGTTTATAATTTCTGAGCAGCAAGGCAAGGCAAACCCCACTTTTTCTTGGTAACGAAAAATTTAAGTAGACCCAACTTAATTGTGTTACCTGACATTCTACTAAGTTAAACTGCAGTTACTAATTGATCTTACCCACAAATGGCTCTGACGTAGTGACGTTAACAATTTATTGACGTTGACATAACGGTAGCGTTAATATTTACGCTGTGGCTGTGTTTTTACAATATAGGGGGCCGCTATAAGGCTGGGTTCTATAAAATTTGCCTAAAAATCGCTAACCGCCAAATTGTGCCATATATGATTTTCATTCCCGTCACGTGTTGTGTGGGTGTTCGTTTTGACAGGAGTCATGGCAATGATTTATAGGGTCGTTTCATCATTTTTTTTCCTATGGGATATATACTATATGAACGCAAATCCGTTATCTACTCGATTTTTGCTATCTGGCTTTAATTGTGGACGGTATCTCCACCTCGCCACGATTTTAGCAAGCTAATATGAGTATGCATGATTTTCCGGTAGTATTCATAGATATAAAAACCCTCAATAAACGATCACTCTTTAGCAGCAGGTCAAGTTGTAACGTATCCCCACAACATTGTGACGGGACAGTGAAAGTATATTGAAAGGTATGTTACATCTATGTTTAGTATTATTTTTGAATGAACATGCTTGTAGGTTTTGGAGGGGTTTACTTCTAGTATACCCCAACTTTCTGAAGCCTATTCTGAATTCACTATTGAAACCTGTAGTGATTAGGCTACTAGCTTTGCCAGCTAGAGGTCGCAGGATCGATCCCAGGCTTCTCCAGTAGTAGAATGAGTCTTTCTAAGTGAGGTCCTATCTCATTCTGACCCTAGATGTTGGTGAGACGTAAAGTTTGAACACCCGCTCATTCTAGATTCATTTAGGATTTTAGACCCCTTTTGTAGAATGTAATTTATAAACGACGGGTCACTTGTTTGATCCATGACTTTTGACTAGCTGTGGTTAGAAAACCGTGGTCCCGTCTCTATATGATATTAGGTGTAGAGGGGACGTAAACTTAAGACGGGTTTAACCATATCTTCATCATCATGGCAAACTCTTACAAGAGCCTGTCGGGTTATCCGTGATGATGAACCATGATGAATCTGATTTTACAAGCGTGCTCCTGTTGAGTAGAAATAATTTTGTTCAAGAAGAATTATAAGTTCATTTTGTAATGATTCCGTTTTTGTCTGATAACTCAACTTGTGCATGTATGTACATATAAAGAACGTGATGATGATAAGTGGGAGTATTTGGTCGCCACACGTCATAGCGGCCTGAGCGGCGGGGATGACGTCAGCTGCGTCATCAGCGTCGCGAGGACGGTTATGGCGGGGTGCCTACCAAATACAGAGAGAATTTACGGCAAACAGTGTTGACCCTTATGAGACACTAACAAGCCCTGGACCCTGTGGTTTCAGAGAGGAAGTGTTTTTAAGTTTTTCCAATTGTTAGTCCATGAGAGCTAAAGAGCCCTGGGGTGTGGCCGTTTTGGGTCCCAGGGGAGGCATAATTGGCAGGATTTATGTAGGTGGCCATATTACGTTATTACATACTAAATATCTAAGCTCTGGGCCTTATTGTTTCAGAGAAGAAGATTTTTGAAGTTTTTTCCATTATAAGTCTATGGAAGCTGATAAGCTAGGGCGTGGCCAATTTTGACCCCAGGGGCAGGGTTGGCAGGATGTATGTAGGTGAGTATTTTATGTTGCTAGATACTAAATATCTAAGCTCTGTGCTTCATAGTTTCAGAGAAGAAGATATTCGAAGCTTTTTTCAATTGAGTCTATAGGAATTGATGGGCCCCGGGGCGTGGCCCATTTTGACCCCAGGGGCATGATAGGCAGGATTTATACAGGTGACCACTTGCTCTTGCTACATGCTAAATATCTAAGCTCTGGGCCCTGTGCTTTCAGAGTAGAAGCTTTTTGAAGTTTGTGGGAGCTGATGAGCCCCGGGGCATGGCCAATTTTGGCCTCAGTGGTATGGTAAGCAGGATTTATGTAGGTGACTATTTTATGTCGCTTGATATTAAATATCTAAGCTCTGTGCTTCATAGTTTCAGAGAAGAAGATTTTTGAAGCTTTTTTCCATAATGAGTCTATGGGAGCTAAGGGGCCAAATATTTCAACGAAAAAAAATGAGACAAAATAAATCAAAAACATGTATAAATGCAACGGTTTCGCTTTTTTCTATCTATCGTAGAACACATATTCTATGCTACTCATGTGAACGCAATCTTTTATGATAAGCGCTATTGTCCATATTTTACATTACGCATGCGCATAACATGCGACTATACATGATGTAAACCAATACATACAACAAGAGGACCATGATGGTCCTATATCGCTCACCTGAGCTAAGAGATTTATATGTGGATGTCGGGGCAGGGCAATTTTTGGCCTCAGGTCCATAATTTGAACAATTTTGGTAGAGGTCCACTAAATGAAACTTAATGACAAATATCAAAGTCCTGGGCCTTCTGGTTTCAGACAAGAAGATTTCTAAAAGTTTCCCTATATAAGTCTATGTAAGACCAGTGGGCCCCGTGATGGGGTAAACAATCATGGTAGAGAGCCACTAGATGAAGCTTCTTACCAAATATCAAAGACAATGGGCCTTCTGGTTTCAGACAAGAAGTTTTTTAAAGGTTTCCTTATAATGCCTTTGTAAAACCAGGGGGCCCTGGTGCGGGGTTATTTTTTGGTCCCAGGGCTCATAATTTGAACAATCTTGGTAGAGGTCCACAAGATGAAGCTTCATACTAAACATCAAAGGCCTGGGCCTTCTGGTTTCAAGCAAAAAGTTTTTTAAAGTTTTTTTTCTATATATGCCTTTGTAAAACCAGGGGGGCCTGGTGCGGGGGCATTTTTGGCCCAGCGCTATAACTTGAACAATCTTGGTAGAGGTCCACTAGATGAAGCTTCATACCAAATATCAAAGACCTGGGCCTTCTGGTTTCAGACGAGAAGGTTTTTAAAGGTTTTTCCCTATATAAGTCTATGTAAAACCAGTAGGCCCCGGGGCGGGGCCATTTTTGGCCCCAGGACAATAATTTGAACAATCTTGGTAGAGGTCCACTAGATGAAGCTTCATACCAAATATCAAAGACCTGGGCCTTCTGGTTCCAGACAAGAAGATTTTTAAAGATTTTCCCTATATAAGCCTATGTAAAACCAGCGGGCCCCGGGGCGGGGCCATTTTTGGCCCCAGGGCAATAATTTGCACAATCTTGGTAGAGGGCCACTAGATGAAGCTTCATACTAAATATCAAAGACCTGGGCCTTCTGGTTCATGACAAGAAGGTTTTTAAAGGTTTTCCCTATATAAGCCTATGTAAAACCAGCGGGCCCCGGGCCTTCTGGTTCTAGACAAGAAGATTGTTAAAGGTTTTCCCTTAGTAGCCTATGTAAAACCAGTGGGCCCCGGGGCGGGGCCATTTTTGGCCCCAGGGCAATAATTTGAACAATCTTGGTAGAGGTCCACTAGATTTAGCTTCATACCAAATATCAAAGACCTGGGCCTTCTGGTTCATGACAAGAAGATTTTTAAAGGTTTTCCCTATATAAGCCTATGTTAAACCAGTGGGCCCCTGGGCGGGGCCATTTTTGGCCCCAGGGCAATAATTTGAATAATCTTGGTAGAGGTCCACTAGATGAAGCTTCATACCAAATATCAAAGACCTGGGCCTTCTGGTTCCAGACAAGAAGACTTTTAAAGGTTTTCCCTATATATGCCTATGTAAAACCAGTGGGCCCCGGGGCGGGGCCATTTTAGGCCCCCGGGCAATAATTTGAACAATCTTGGTAGAGGTCCACTAGATTTAGCTTCATACCAAATATCAAAGACCTGGGCATTCTGGTTCCAGACATGAAGATTTTTAAAGGTTTTCCCTATATAAGCCTATGTAAAACCAGTGGGCCCCGGGGCGGGGCCATTTTTGGCCCCAGGGCAATAATTTGAATAATCTTGGTAGAGGTCCACTAGATGAAGCTTCATACCAAATATCAAAGACCTGGGCCTTCTGGTTCATGACAAGAAGATTTTTAAAGGTTTTCCCTATATATGCCTATGTAAAACCAGTGGGCCCCGGGGCGGGGCCATTTTAGGCCCCCGGGCAATAATTTGAACAATCTTGGTAGAGGTCCACTAGATTTAGCTTCATACCAAATATCAAAGACCTGGGCATTGTGGTTCCAGACATGAAGATTTTTAAAGGTTTTCCCTATATAAGCCTATGTAAAACCAGTGGGCCCCGGGGCGGGGCCATTTTTGGCCCCAGGGCAATAATTTGAACAATCTTGGTAGTGGTCCACTAGATGAAGCTTCATACCAAATATCAAAGACCTGGGCCTTCTGGTTCATGACAAGTAGATTTTTAAAGGTTTTCCCTATATAAGCCTATGTAAAACCAGTGGGCCCCGGGGCGGGGCCATTTTTGGCCCCAGGGCAATAATTTGAACAATCTTGGTAGAGGTCCACTAGATGAAGCTTCATACCAAATATCAAAGACATGGGCCTTCTAGTTTCAGACACGAAGATTTTTAAAGTTTTTTTTCTTATTTTCCCCTTTTGTTGCCATGGCAACCAGAGTTCTGCATGGAAGTGAATTTTTTCAACAACTTTGAGAGAGGACCACCCAAAGATTATTTCTGCCAAGTTTGGTTCGAATCCATCCAGTGGTTGAGGAGGAGATGTTGTTTAAAGGAAAATGTGAACGGACATACAGACGACGACGACGACGACGACGGACGGTGAGTGATCACAATAGCTCCCCCGGAGCCTTCGGCTCAGGTGAGCTAAAAAGCGTATGTAGGAAAAGAGAAAAAAAAGTTTAAAATCAAAACCATTCGAAAGCAGGTCCCGGTGTTAGAAATGGCGCTTCAAGGACACGAACCCGTTCAAGAGATTTGTTTGTTTGTTTGATTTGAGATTTAACGTCCGCGTCAACACTGTAAAGGTCATTTTGGAGACGTTGCTTCCAATTTTGTGGGACTTTTACCCGACATTGAGATGAAATGACATCTCAAGCCCTGTCGCCCAATGAAACCAATAGGGTTTATTAGCATGGACGGTCTGCCTCGCACCGTGGTTCCTGGACAGGCTTAGATCCTCTTAGCGGTTTACCAGTACTAGTGTGCGGGCTGGATTCAGCTCTGCGTGGAAGCATCATGCAGCCCATATATTTCTTCAAGCCCCTATGGGCGGGGGCCGACCGTTCAAGAGATATCGTGTTCACCAATTCATATGCCGATGTTGTCCGGATCAACGCCAGAACGCCATGTTTGCTGTCCTATAACCTCAGGTGACGACTCTTGAATGAGCAAATATTAAGACCACCTTTGGGACTGTTCAAAAGTGGTCTTTAAGACCACTTTTGAACAGTCCCAGAGGTGGTCACTGACCAGAGGACACTGTATGCAGTTTGTTTGATTTGAGGTTTAACGTCACCGTCCACACTGTAAAGGTCATTTTGGAGACGTTGCTTCCAATTTTGTGGGACTTTTACCCGACATTGAGATGAAATTACTTTTCAAGCCCTGCCGCCTAATGAAACCAAAAGGGTTTATAAGCATGGACGGGCCGACTAGCACCGCTTTGCCTGGGCAGGCTTAGATCTGGAAAGAGGTCTACCAGTACTCGTGTGCGGGTCGGTTTCAGCTCTGCGTGGAAGCATCATGCAGCCCATCTATTTCATCAAGTCCCGGTGGGCGGGGCCGAGAGTATATCCAACAAGGAATACAAATATACAGTAAAATTCCTATTTTAAGACCACCTTTGGGACTGTTCAAAAGTGGTCTTTAAGACCACTTTTGAACAGTCACAAAGGTGGTCACTGGCCAGAGGACACTGTATGCAGAAAACACAAAGAAAGAATAACTGCAGCCTACGAAATAAGCTTTTTTAAAGTTGAATTAGTCTTAATTTATGGAGAAGCATCCGTGGTGTAGTGGATACGCTATTCGTTTTGTAAACCAGGGATCGCAGGATCGATCCCGGGCTTCTCCAGACTTTCGGATGAGTCTTTAAACCGAGGTCCCGTCTCCGTATGACCTTAGCTGTTGGTGGGACGTAAAACTCAAACACTCACTCACTCTTAATTTATGGTGGTCTTAATAGCGGAATTCCACTGTATTTAATACAGAGTTGCCTCCCCTGTAGTTGTAACAATACCCTTCATATAAAGTAGTAATGTACCTTAGGAAGAAGAATGTAGCTCTCCGGTAGTCGACACCATCAAGATGCTCATAGTAGTCGAGATATGGGTTGATTACGTCTATGAGTCCTGGAGGCATTTCGTGCATTTCTTCAAAAATAAAGAACGACCTAGGGCATTCTCGCACCGCATTCTCAATGGTATTCTTCAGCTTTATCTGAAAAACAAAAACTTGAATGCGTATATACAATGTGTCCCTGACAATAACATTTAAGGCTTAATGACAAAGTGGTGCCCAGCGCTGACACACGGTCTATGAAGATCAACTTAATATATATGTTGTAGGCCAGATTGGAATCTAGGCAGATCCGGAATCTGCCTAGGCCAGATTAGAATTCTGATTTGGTCTAGACCAAATTAGAATTCTAATTTGGTCCAGGCAGATCCAGGATCTGTCTAGGCCAGATAAGAATTCCAATCTGGCTAGGCAGATTCTGGATCTGCCTAGACCAAATTGGAATCCTTAAAAATGCCCCCCCCCCCCCACACACACACACACAAAACAAAAATAAAAAAGCACATGTTTATTAATTTATTTTTTCACTTTTTCTTTTTTTCTTTTTCTTTTTCATTTTTACTACAAATAACACCAAATGTAAGAAATATTTAAAAATTTTATCTCGTGAATTTGTTCTTATAATCTTATAATATTTGATTTATTGTCTTTCACACCTTCTTATGTGTGCCAGATGGGCAATTGGTCCCAATTACAAATAATAAAAGAAGATGAATGCTGTGTATTGATTTCAATTATTGAAAAAAACCATTTTATTTATTTTTTAAATCATAATCTGAAAAAAAATATTGTTTTGGGTGGGTGGGTGGGTGTGTGTGTGTGTGGGGGGGGGGGGGGGGTCCCATTTACACATAAATAAGACTTGCATCCTGAAACACTTATGACATGAAATTAGGACTATCCAGACCAAACATTTAACTTAAACAAATAGATTCTAGTTTGGTCTAGACAGATCCAGAATCTGCCTAGCCAAACTTGGCCTAGACAGATTCTGGATCTGTCTGGACCAAATTAGGATTCTAATCTGGCCTAGACCAAATTAGAATTCTAATTTGGACTAGACAGATTCCGGATCTGCCTAGGCAGATTCCGGATCTGCCTAGATTCCAATCTGGTCTACGACATATACATTAGAGTATTTTTTTTAGTTTTACGTCCCACCAACAGCTAAGGTCATACGGAAACGGGACCTCGGTTTAAAGACTCATCCGAAAGTCTGGAGAAGCCCGGGATCGATCCTGCGATCCCTGGTTTACAAGGCGAGTGGCGTAACCACTGCACCACGGAGGCTTCTAATATATACATTTGACGTGTCAAGACTCTACATTTCAGGTATACAGTCCAACCTGTGTTAAGCAAGCACCTTAGGGATGATCAAAATGCGCTTGCTTAAGACAGGTACTTGCTTAATACAGGGGAATAGTAATGTATTTGCCTTTTTTGGGAACCTTTTTTGGGAACCTCAGGGATGATCAAAATGTGATTGCTTAAGACAGGTTGCTTGCTTAATAGATGTGGCCACTATGACAGGTTTGATTGTACATTGATAAGCCACGACACGGAACTTAAGATACATGTTAGGTATGACGCTCAACTTCATCTAAACATTAAATAGTCCATACCTCTCAACTTTAGATATGCATTTGATATTCCATGACCCTCAGATTCAGATATACGATAAATATGCGTTGACTCTCAACTTCATATATACACATGATTAGAGACTCTCATCTTCAGATATACATCAGACGCGCCATGGTCATCGACCATGGTTATGAGTCAATTTCGGGAATACATCAGATATGCTATGACTCTCAACTTCAGATATTCAGGTCACTGAATGAATTAAGAAATAATCTCCACGTACCGTGTGTTATCGTGATTAACACACGGTGTTGGAGGGCAGATTGCGAAATATTAATTCACGACGGCGAAGCCGGAGTGAATTAATATTCGCATCTGCCCGACAACACCGTGTGTTAATCACGATAACACACCGGGTGCGTGGAAATTATTTCGATTCTAACATGATGCTAAACTGAAATACAGTAGTAACAAAGCGTTATCTTGGGGACTATTTTGCAGCGGATGTCGACAGAAGGAAATGTTTACATGCAACGTCACGATGACGCCAAATTGCACGTACCACGTTGACGACGTGAATTATCGCATATTTGCAAACGCTGACGTTTCCACTGGGTTCAATGGGAAAAACGTTAACGTCATGTTAGAATGTACAGTAATTTGATTCTTCAGTTGAAGGAAATTTTGGGAGAATTTATTGAAGGTTGGTCACGTGATGGGAGAATATACTAAACAATTGGCAAAATTGTCTTTGTTTCTCCAAAACATGGAAAACTATAATATGCTCCGAAAATTTAATATATAGAGGATCTTACACGAGTGGTCATTTCATATGAAATTTATGAAACGAGCCTTCGGCGAGTTTCATAAATTTCATATGAAATGACCACGAGTGTAAGATTCTCTTTATCATATGATTACTTTAAATTGGATTTTATCGCCTTTTAATTTGACAAGTTTTCTACGAAAAGTGCATTGTTGACATGGACGCCGTCATGACGTTATCTAATCCCGCCAAAGTGTTATTACACGTGTGGTCATACGATTTTTATTACACGACGTTATCCACTGCTTATCAACGACGTCATATGATAAAACATTATCACTGATAACGATATCGTTTTTAATTAAAACCAACAAACCAAAGGCTAATTCGTTCTTTTTGTAGCATAGAGTAACCCTTTTTGTACCAAATGGAATCTTCCACCTTATATATAGCAGGAGTTCATTTTCTAAATTTGGGGGTGTCAGGCTGTGTTTTCTTCAAAATCTATTTGGAAAATGGTTGAACATTTTGCAAACAGTGTAGGCCCTGATCAGACGCCGCGTTCTGCGGCGTCTGATCTGGGCCTACACTGTTTGCCAAGGTACCCCTTTAGGTGTTTCTGGTACTGAATGGGTTAAATATGCTATGATCCTCATCTACGGATATACATTAGACATGACATGGCACGCAAACTTGAGATATAAACTAGTATGAAAATGTCACGCAGGAAAGGCAACAACATCTCAGGTCAGCCAAAGAAAGTACAGTCGAACTTCGATTGCTCGAACCCCTTCGGGACCATAGAAATTTGTTCGAAACAGCGGTTGTTCGAAGCACTGTTGCATACTTCCAGAAAACATAACGGGGGTATTTTTGGACTTCTTTTCGGTGTTCTGTAACATAAATGTATGGTGTGTGTACTCATTACAATCGCCTCATTGAGACGATTCTAATGAGTACACACAGCATAAATTTGCAAGAAAAAAGTCGAAAATTTCGCTAATTATCCCACACTTTTTCTTATGCAGAGGAATTCCCTAGGGACTCAAAAACGGGTTCGACTCAGCCATGGTAAACGAGCCATCGGTGTTCGAGCCATCGAAGTTCGACTGTATGTGGCATGAGGGCACACACACAAACAGACGAAACACGAACCAACGGCACAAAGCAAAAACGAAATAAGACAAGTCATGACCCTTGACTTCAGATATACACCAGGCACGCCATGACACTAACTTTCAAATATTTACATTTTCAGTGTAAATCATAAAACAATGTATATCATATTTCCATGAACGCATTGAGTCACATCATTTTCTGGGACATCAAATGACGTCATTCTAAACCATGGTTCTCTACGGGCGTTGGTGACGTCAACGCTCTTCCGCTCTTTGTAGAAAAACAGCGTGTAAATGTTTTTCAGCTTTAAAAGTTTGTCCTATAAGCATTTTTTCACCCAGTGATGAGGGGGCGAAGAATGTAAATTTAAAAAATAAACTTAATTTTTCTGCTGTTTATGAAAGTATGAACGACAGCGGGTCGCTAGTCAAGTTTATATTAACCCCTTCTGGGTTCATTTACTTTGCGCGAGACCCACTGCGTTCATACTTTCATTTACCGCAGAAACAATATTCATTTCTCAAATACACATCAAGGGCCAGTTGTTCAACACTAAATATGTTTGATTTAACGTATCGTTAAAACTGATCATTTAATTTGGTAAATATGTTAATATTTTTGCTGAAAACATGAGAGCAGCTGCTCTCATTTTTTCAGCAAAAATAACACACTATATTAGATAATGTACTTTCTAGAAAAGTTATCATTTTGACAACTAACGAGCTCGTTAAGCTATCGATGCTTTTAACAACTTGACCCAGATATGCCGTGACCCTCAACTCCAGATAGTTATATTAGATGCCATGACCTTCAACTTCGGATGCGAAATGACCATAATAGTTCGGATTAACTAGGGTATGAAATAATAACTGGTTTCCTTTGTTAGAACATCCGAAGTTGCGGCCCCCGCACATCGGGGCTTGAAGAAATATATGGGCTGCATGATGCTTACACGCAGAGCTGAATCCGACCGCGAACTGGTAAACCGCTTAGTGAATCTAAGCCTGCCCAGGCAAAATGGTGCGAGTCGGGGACGTTAAACCTCAAATCAAACAAACAAAATCAACTTCCGATGATTTGTTTGTTTGTGGAGGTTTAACGTCCCCATCAACACTGTAAAGGTCATTTTGGAGACGTTGCTTCCAATTTTTTGGGACTTTTACCCGACATTGAGATGTAATTACATCTCAAGCCCTGCCACCCAATGAAACCAATAGGACTTATAAGCACGGACGGGCCGACTCGCACCGCTTTGCCTGGGCAGGTTTTAGATCCTCTAAGCGGTTTGCCAGTACCGTGTGCGTGTCGGTTTCAGCTCTGCGTGGAAGCATCATGCAGCCCATAAATTTCTTCAAGCCCCGATGGGCGGGGGCCGCAACTTCGGATGCGAAATGACCATAATAGTTCGGAATGACATCTCTAAAAGAAATGTTACAACACTTTACACTTGGACCATTTACGAACTTGTTTTAACTTATAATGCGTTAAACAGCTGGGCCCAGATATACATATGGATATGCCATAAACCTGAACTAACATCATTACGAAAACACGCCTATACAAATACATTGTAAATTTTACCGCCTAAAACACGAAAATTTTAGATGAAAATCGTGACATTTTTCTTATTTTTGCTCAAACTATAGAGTGTGGGTACACGTTCGAACCGCCACACTGAGGCGGCTCTAACGAGTACCCACAATCTATATTTTAGAGCAGAAATAAGAAAACAAGGTTTCCCCCTGTAAAACCCAAATTTACTATATAAAAGTGGGATTCACGGGGATCTGAATAATATAGGCGTGTTTTCATGATGGTTGTCAGCAACTAATTACCATCACCAAAACACGCCTATATAATTTTGGCCCCCTTGAACCCTACTTTTACATAGCAAAACTGGGGTTTACAGGGGTAAACCTGATTTTTGTTATTTCTGCTCTAACATATAGGTTGTTGGTACTCGTTAGAACCACCTCGACGAGGCGGTTCTAACGAGTACCCACAATCTATATTTTGAGCAGAAATAAGAAAAATATCACAATATTTCATCTGATTTTTTTTTTTTTTTTTTTTTTTTTTTTTCATTTTTCGCGGGTAACATTTGCAATGTATTTGAATAGGCGTGTTTTCGTAAGGGTTGCTGATACACGGATCATTATCTTTAATGTAAATATGTTGACACAATCTCAGTCGAATACCCAGATCAGCCCACACATTCACATCCAATGATCAGACCATTCACTGTCCATACGATGCGTCTTTAATAAACCTCCGAGATACCCTTTAGGGCCCGATGTTTCAAAACTAACAACGCTGTTAGTCAACGCATCCTTTAAAGTTGGCTTGTCATCAAGATAACATGCCGATATAATTGTAAACCCTTGAACCCCACTTTTATATTGTAAAACTGGGGGGTTACAGTGGTAAACCTTATTTTTTCTTATTTCTGCTCTAAAATATAGTTTGAGTACTCGTTAGAACCGCCTCATTGAGGCGGTTCTAAAGAGTACCAACAATCTATATTTTGAGCAGAAATAAGAAAAATATCTCAATTTTTCATCTAAAAATTTTCATTTGTTCGGCGATAAATGTTACAATGTATTTGTATAGGCGTGTTTTCGTAATGGATATTTTGAACAGCTGGGCTCTAATGTTGCACTGTAGAATCCGCGTTCTCGTGCGTTGGGGAGTGCTTGGCTGGTAGGCCTATGTGTCCGCACACAGAAAATTCACAGGCGCAGGTCTATGAAAAATCTGGTGGAAAAAATCCATTGAAAAATATGCTAGTGTGATAGTCGCAGATAAGAAGTGCAGGGCAATGCAATTCAGGTGTTGTCAATATACATGCATGTCAATTCGCTGTCTTAGAAAACTCTTCAAGACAGGATTCCAGACACGTAAGTCCTGAACAGGACAGGGATGCAAAGAGTAGATACTCTTCTGAAATAAGCACAGTTTAGATGGACAGGCCGTGTTACCAGAATGGCCGAGGAACCTTTGCCAAAGAAACTTCTCTAAGAAGAACTAGATATGGGCAAACGCTCCCAAGGCTGTAAGAAGAACCGCTACAAGAACACCCTCAAAGCCTCCCTCAGGGACTTCAACATTCCAACAGAGTCGTGGGAACTAATTGCACAGGACAGAGCAAAGGGGCGAGATCTCATCAGAAAGGGTTCCATTGAATATGAGGCAAAAAGAATCAGTGAAGCTGAGCAGAAACGCGCACAGCGCAAAGCCTACCAAACAGAGAGGTCTTTCTCTAGCCTCTGTTGTTCTATTTGCAACAGACAGTTCAGAGCAAGAATAGGTGTCATCAGCTATCTTAGAACACACAAATAGTAACATATATGATTAAGATCGGTCATTGTCAGTAATGGCAGACGAACTATTATTATTATTATTATTATTATTATTATTATTATTATGTCCAATTCGCTGAGACCACAAGAAGATTCGGTAGAGTGTCTTTCACATGCTTACTGCAGGCGGAACAAATGGCCATCATACAGCTTAGCTTGCTTTGCGTTACAGCTGAATTCACATGTCCGCCCAGCAGGCACATGGCGTAATTGTGACGTCACATCAATGTCGGTACAACGTCATGACGTTTATGCAACGTCACATCTACATCGGTGCAACGTCATGACGTTGCATCGACGTTGATTTGACTTTGCCCTAGCGACGTGTGCCTGCTGGGGGTGACTTGGTTTACCTTTTTGTTAATAGAATATTCTAAAGACAGGTGCAAACGATAGCTCCGCCCTGCCAATCTTATCTGCTACTACCACACGCAGTACCCCTTCCTCACAGCCATACCTTATATGATTGCAGCAATTCTTTATGCGGAAATTCCTTGGTTGCTGATATACGGTGGACATACCGACTCTGCATCCCTCGCCAGTACATATGACTGCCAACAATTGTGCTGACGTAAGTTTTACCTGTTCCAGTGTAACCATGAAAAGATAATGCCAACGCTTTCTTTGGGTTCGGCTCGGAGTGTGCTTTCAAGTGTTTTAATAGCGGTTCGATGACAAGGTGTTGTCCATATAGTCTCTCATAAAGATCGTCGCCTAATGCTGATAAAAAAGAGAAAGCATTAACAGAACTGGTGGATGGCTGGAAATGGTTCCGGTTGTGTTGGGGTTTAACAACACGTTAATACTTGTGGGTCATTTCGTGTCGTCTCTCTGAGATAGGAGAAAATGGATGTTTCCTTGAAAACATGGAGTATTTTCGAATGTCCCACATACAGTAAAACTTAGATGGCTCGAACACCGATGGCTCGTTTACCATGGCTGACTCGAACTCATTCTTGTGCCCCTAAGGAAATCCTCTACATAAGAAAAAGTGGGGGATAATTTTGGAGATTTTAGTCTTTTATCTTGCAAATGTATGCTCTGTGTACTCATTAGAATCGCCTCGATGAGGCGATTCTAATGAGTACACACAGCATACATTTTCATTATAGAACACCGAAAAGATGCCCAAAAGCATTTCGTTATGCCTCCGGACAGTAAGCCTCGGTGGCTCGAACTACCCCTGTCTCCAACAGATTTGCGAGGGCCCAAAGGTGTTCGAGCCATTGAAGTTCCACTGTAATTATACTTCAGTCAAGCACAGACCAAAGCCACACCTACTAAGTGGGCTTAAGGAAACCGAAACTCACCCAAACTAGACAATACGGATATCTCCATCTGATAACATCTCTGCTTCAAGGACTTAAGGGTATGAAGCCTTTTAGAAAAGTTGGCGGAGCTTTTCCTCTGCAACATTCTCGCTGGACATGACAGATCGGACGCTACAAAACACGGCGTCTGATATACATGAATTAAAGGGTATAACAAAACTCGGCGTCTGATATACAGGAATTAAAGGGTAAAACAAAACTCGGCGTCTGATATACAAGAATTAAAGTGTAAAACAAAACACAGCGTCCGATATACAGAAATTAAAGGGTATAATTAAACATGGCGTCTGACATACAGGAATTAAATAGTATAACAAAACACGGTGTCTGATATACAGGAATTAAATAGTATAACAAAACATGGCGTCTGATATACAGGAATTAAAGGGTATAACAAAACACGGCGTCTGATATACAGGGATTAAAGAGTATAACAAAACACGGCGTCTGATATACAGGAATTAAAGGGTATAACAAAACACGGCGTCTGAAACACAGGGATTAAAGAGTATAACAAAACACGGCGTCTGATATACAGGGAATAAAGAGTATAACAAAACACGGCGTCTGATATACAGGAATTAAAGGGTATAACAAAACGCGGCGTCTGATACACAGGGATTAAAGAGTATAACAAAACACGGCGTCTTATATACAGGAATTAAAGGGTATAACAAAACACGGCGTCTTATTTACAGGAATTAAAGGGTATAACAAAACACGGCGTCTGATAGACAGGAATTAAAGGGTATAACAAAACACGGCGTCTGATACACAGGAATAAAAGAGTATAACAAAACACGGCGTCTTATATACAGGATTAAAAGGGCGTAACAAAACACGGCGTCTGATATACAGGAATAAAAGAGTATAACAAAACACGACGTCTGATATATATAGGAATTAAAGGGTATAACAAAACACGGCGTCTGATACACAGGAATAAAAGAGTATAACAAAACACGGCGTCTTATATACAGGATTAAAAGGGCGTAACAAAACACGGCGTCTGATATACAGGAATAAAAGAGTATAACAAAACACGACGTCTGATATATATAGGAATTAAAGGGTAAAACAAAACACGGCGTCTGATATATAGGAATAAAAAAGTACAACAAAATACGGCGTCTGATACACAGGAATAAAAAAGTACAACAAAACACGGCGTCTGATATACAGGAATAAAAGAGTATAACAAAACACGGCCTCTGATATATTGGAATTAAAGGGTATAACAAAACACGACGTCTGAAATACCGGAATATCATCATGCTTTGCACTGGCGTACAGTTTGGACGTGATGATAACGCATTCTTGCATAAATACCTATGCGCATGGCTGTTTGAAGCCATTGTCAAATGGACCGAAAGCCGTGCTAAAACAGCAAAAACCATGTTCAAATCATGAAATTCGCGTGCTGTTTGAACATAGATTTTGAGCTTTTGATATCACATGACGGGCCTTGCTTTGCTTACGTTACGTTGAGCGACGTAACGTTATCGCCCTGAACGTAGCGTTTTAGAGTTCTATGATGACGTCACTGCATGACAACGTTATTGTAAACAACATTCTGTACTGGCCGCCATTTTGGTTTGCTATCGCATTTAAAGAGTTTATATGGAATTTATATGGAGCTTTGGGGTGTTTTCGTCAAAATTTGCTGTCGGATTCGTAAGTTATGCAAGAACAACGATCATCCATGGTTATTTCATTGCATTAACATTTGCCGGATCCCTCGGAAGATATTTGAACATTCGGCCTAGCGGCCTCATGTTCAAACAGCTTCCTCGGGATCCGGCAAATGTTAATGTATGAAAAACCATGGTTGATCCCTATATTCATGCTGGTGCATTATCTGTGCGCTTAAACGATGAGCCGCGACGCGAGAAAACCTATCTTCGGTGCTTTTGATCAGGTAAGACACAAACCAGTCTTGAATTGTTTTTATCGAAACTAGAGCTATTGTACTGTCCAAGCAGCGAACACAATGGAGCTCATTTCGAAAACATGCCCATTCAAATATATTGAGAATTTTGTCACCAAAAAAAAAAAAAAAAATGAAAATTTTCCGATGAAAAATTCCGATAGTTTTTATATATTGTTTTTGTCTAAACATATATAGTTTGTACCCGTTAGAACCACCTCGGTGAGGCGGGTTCCAAGGAGAATTCACAATGTTTTTGATCAGAAACAAGAAAAAATAATGTATACCCCTGAAAACCCCAGTTTACTATGGAAAAGTGGAGTTTGCGGGGGTCAAAATTACATAGGCGTACTTTCGTGATGTAATGGCACTGCGTGGATGCACCTTTATTGTTCGAAAATGCCATCAACATGAGAATGCAGATATGCATTTTATATACATATATATAGTCGCTCACAAAAGAAACGATACAAAGATATTAAAGAGAATTTATTCTTAATATTTTTTTGTTTGTTTGATTTGAAGTTTAACGACCCCGTCAACACTGAGACTTTTACCCGACACTGATAGGAAATGACATCTCAAACTCTGTCGCCCAATGAAACCAATAGGGTTTATAAGCATGGACGGGCCGACTCGCACTGCTTTACCTGGGCAGGCTTAGATCCTCTAAGCGGTTTACCAGTACTCGTGTGCGACCGGATCTAGCTCTGCGTGGAAGCATCATGCAGCCCATCTATTTCTTCAAGCCCGGATGGGCGGGAGTCATGTTGTAAATATAACAGTGGTCATTATTTGACACGTACAGTGAAGCTATAAAGGTTTATGGTAAATTTCATTAACAATACCTAAAATTTAAACTGCATCTGCTTACGTAAGAAAGTAAGAAATCACGTTGGGTCACATCAGCAATTCATACAGAAGTCAATATCGTGTGTGGCCTCCATTTGCATCGTACAGCAGTCTGCTGTAAGATGCAAATGGAGACCACACATGCCAGTAGGCCTACAACGACGCCTCACTGACCGGATAAGTGTCTGGATTTCGTTCTGGGGAATCGCGTTCCATTACTGTTCCAGAAAAAAGTTCCAGTTTGGGCTAACGTTGCAGGTTGACGACGACTGACGCGGCGATCGAGCACTTCCCATAGATGTTCTATTGGTGAGAGATCTGGCGATTTGGCGGGACAAGGAAGAACATTCACTTGCTGCTGCTAGATAAACCCTTTTGGTTTCATTGGGCGGCAGGGCTTGAGATGTCATTTCATCTCAATGTCGGGTAAAAGTCTCACAAAATTGGAAGAGACGTATCCAAAATGACCTTTACAGTGTTGACGGGGACGTTAAACCACAAATCAAACAAACAAACCTGCAGCTGCTAGAGGTAGTCAGCACAAACACGAGCCGTGTGGCACATGACGTTGTCTTGCTGGAATATTGTCAGCTTTCAGTTGGAGTTCAACAGCGGAACAACTGGTGCCAGGATCTCGTCCCGATAGCGAACTCTTGTCAGGTTTCTTCGCATAACCACAGGCCCGGAACGATGGTGAAAAGAAATGGCACCCCATACCAGTACGCTACCGCCCCAGTAACGGTCTGTTTGACGCACACAGGCGTCAGCAAAACATTCGCCGCGTCGTCGGTAAACCATCTAAACAACATTGTGTTCCACCCTTGTTGATTCCAACGAATGTGCTGACGTCCCCACTGTGCCCTATTTTGTCGATGACGTCATTAAGATTTGGTCCCTTGTATGGACGCCTGGGGCCGAGGTTATAAAACTTGTATCATGCTAAACTCACATGAGCACGAAATTTGTCCTGCTCACAAATTTTAAAATGCCAACAAAAGATAACTGGGCCAGCTCATGAGAAAATGGTACTCATCGCAAGTAAGGCTGGCACGATTAATCGGATAGTTAATTAATCGATCGATAAATTCCGGAAAAAAAATGATTATCGTTTCTGATTTGCTAGTAATCGAATATTTGAATGCTGAATTCTACGGCGTCTCATCTGGGTCTATACTTCTGGCACAGGCCTGTCAGTCTGAATACATACGGTAAAGTATAGTTCGAACAATTTGACCTGAGACTGACCTTTATGCATGGAATAAATTTGTCAATGTTATCGCCTAATACGTCGGATTTCGTAAACTTCTCGTAAATTTTCGGCATCACGTGAATTGCGACCCATTTACCGACCTCTATGTATTGAATAACAATATCGCCATTTTCGGGAGACGGCGAAAATAAATACCTGCATTCAGTCGGTTGTGAAATTATGTTAACTGAGTTCACCAGTATCGGGTCAATTTGTTCGAACTATATAACATATGGTGAGAGTCATGCTTTGACAGAAAGTCAGAAAGGTAAAATTATGTCCACATTTTCATTGATTACTAATCGATTATCAATCGCAATGACAGGACTGATAATCGATTGTACTTCCAGTTCTGATTATCCAGCAGGATCGATCCTGCACATAGGCGACTTTGCTGCTCCTTAACATTTAGATGCGACTTGGAGAAAGTGATACGTCTAGCCTATCACAAGAAGTGGTAAATTCAGCCGCGCGAAACAAGGAGGGGTCTTCGAGCACTACCACAAGAAGTGGTAAATTAAGCCGCGCCAAACAAAGACGGGTCTTCGTGCCATACCACAAGAGGTGGTAAATTCAGCCGCGCGAAAAAGAGAGGATCTTCGCGCCCTTCCACAAGATGTGGAAAATTAAGCCGCGCAAAACAAAGAGGGGACTTCGAGCCCTTCCGCAAGATGTGGTAAATTTAACCGCGCCAAACAATGAGGGGTCTTCGAGCCCTTCCGCAAGATGTGGTAAATTCAGCCGCGCCAAACAAAGTGAGGATCTTCGCGCCCTTCCACAAGAAGTGGTAAATTCAGCCGCGCCAAACAAAGAAAGGATCTTCGCGCCCTTCCACAAGATGTGGTAAATTCAGCCGCGCCGAACAGAAAGAGGATCTTCGCGCCCTTCCACAAGAAGTGGTAAATTCAGCCGCGCCAAACAACGAGAGGATCTTCGCGCCCTTCCACAGGAAGTGGTTAATTCAGCCGCGCCAAACAAAGAGAGGATCTTCGCGCCCTTCCACAAGGAGTGGTAAATTCAGCCGCGCCAAACAAAGAGAGGATCTTCGCGCCCTTCCACAAGATGTGGTAAATTCAGCCGCGCCAAACAAAGAGAGGATCTTCGCGCCCTTCCACAAGATGTGGTAAATTCAGCCGCGCCAAAGAAAGGGAGGATCTTCGCGCCCTTCCACAAGTTGTGGTAAATTCAGCCGCGCAAAACAAAGAGAGGATCTTCGCGCCCTTCCACAAGATGTGGTAAATTCAGCCGCGCCAAACAAAGAGAGTATTCGAGCCCTTCCACAAGATGTGGTAAATTCAGCCGCGCCAAACAAAGAGAGGATCTTCGCGCCCTTCCAGAAGATGTGGTAAATTCAGCCACGCAAAACAAAGAGGGGACTTCGAGCCCTCCCGCAACATTTGGTAAATTCAGCCGCGCCAAACAAAGAGAGAATCTTCGCGCCCTTTCACAAGATGTGGTAAATTCAGCCGCGCCAAACAAAGAGGGGTCTTCGAGCCCTTCCGCAAGAAAAGCGAAAATTCAGCCGCGCCAAACAAATAGGGGACTTCGAGCCCTTCCGCAAGATGTGGTAAATTCAGCCGCGCCAAACAAATAGGGGACTTCGAGCCCTTCCGCAAGATGTGGTAAATTCAGCCGCCCCCAACAAAGAGGGGGCTTTGAGCCCTTCCACAAGATGTGGTAAATTCAGCCGCGCCAAACAAAGAGGGGACTTCGAGCCCTTCCGCATGAAGTGGTAAATTCAGCCCCACCAAACAAAGACGGATCTTCGTGCCATACCACAAGATGTGGTAAATTCAGTTGCGCGAAAAAGAGAGGATCTTCGCGCCCTTCCACAAGATGTGGTAAATTCAGCCGCGCCAAACAAAGAGTGGACTTCGAGCCCTTCCGCAAAATGTGGTAAATTCAGCCGCGCCAAACAAAGAGGGTATTCGAGCCTTACCACAAGAGGTGGTAAATTCAACCGCGCAAAACAAAGAGGGGTCTTCAAGCCCTTCCACAAGATGTGGTAAATTCAGCTGCGCCAAACAAAGACCCTACCACCAGAAGTGTTTAATTCAGCCGCGAAAAACAAAGATGGGTCTTCGAGCATATGAGCCCAACGGAAACTTAGATCAGCTTGTGCATAGTCACTGACTGATCAGTCTACCGTAATTACCCTTTGTATTCGGACAGGTAGGTTTGGGGAAACAGTGTAGGCTCAGATAACGCGGCGTCTCATCAGGGTCTACACTGTTTTCCTTCCATCCAGCTATTTTCAGACACAGCATCGGGTAGTATATTAGAACAAGTATGGGAAAGTGTTGAGTTAAATACGGTATTCTGCACACAAGTTTGTACACAAAGAAGACTATAATTGAGCCCCGCCAAGCGAATTTGTGTCTTCGAGCAATCCGTGATGACAAATTGTAACTGTGCATGCCCAGCCATTCAGAGGGGCCAGGGATATGGCTTTCTGTGTGAAGGTTCCTCTTGATTCACTGCTTGTATGAGCGAGCAGTGAAGGTTCTGGCGAGACTGCGCGGATGCGCAGGCTCGCCTGAACCTTCGCTGCTCGCAAAGGCGATAAGTACCAATTCACTTGACGGGGCCCATGTGATAACTGAATGGATAACGCGCATATCTTTAATGGCCCCTTGTTGCTCGCTGGAAGACAGTTAACTTTACAAAACCCTTCAGCAGCCCCGGTTTCGATTCCATATGAACATTATTTGCTTACGTATCAATTGAAGGCACCGCGCTAACAAACCGTGTAAAGTAAATGGAGAATGTTTGAATTTTCAGTGTGAGATCGATTTTTATTCACCGAATGAACACTAAAAGAAGTATTGTCACGAGTGGCGAAGTCATGAGTAAAACTACTTCTTTTGGTGTTCATGATGGAAATAAATATTGGTCTTACACTGTAAACAAGAGGGCAATGATGGCCCTGGATCGCTCACCTGATCCACATTGTAGCAATTAAATTGTAGGTAATACAGTAAGGTGCCTTGTCAGAAGGAAAATACATGCCAAATATGAAGGCTCTATCTCACAGGTCAAACTTTTTGTATGGATGTGAAGCCATTGTCATAAGGAATATACTTGCCACATATGAAGGCTCTATCTCAAATGGTTCCAAAGTTATGATTAAGTAGGTCACAAATCAAGGTCAAGGTCACAGGTAAAATTGTTTTGCATGAATGGGAAGACCTTGTCACAAGAAACATACATGCCAAATATGAGGGCTCTACCTTAAATGGTTCAAAAGTTATGACAAAAACGATCAAAGGTCAAGGTCACAGGTCAAAAATTGTGCATGGTCGGGAAGCCCTTGTCACAAGGACCCTACATGCCAAATATGAAGGCTGTATCTTAAATGGTTAAAGTTATGAAAAAGAAGGTCAAAGGTCAAGGTCACAGGTCAATTTCAAAATGGGTGAAAGTCGTTTCCACAAGGGACATACATGCCAAATATGAAGGCTATACCTCAAATGGTTCAAACGTTATAAGAAAGAAGGTCAAAGGTCAATGTCACAGGTCAAAATTTTGTATGGGTGAAAGTCGTTGCCACAAGGAACAACCATGCCAAATATGAAGGCTCTACCTCAAATGGTTCAAAAGTTATGATAAAGTAGGTCGCATGTCAAGGTCACAAGTCATTTTTGTATGACACAAGGAAACTTCATGCCAAATATGAAGACTCTGTCTCAAATGCTTCAAAACTTATGACAAAGTAGGTCAAGGGTCAAGATCATAAGACAAAAATAGTTGTATCGGTTGGAAGACCTTTTCACAAGGAACATACATGCCAAATATGAAGGCACTGTCTCAAATGGTTCAAAAGTTATGATCAGTAGGTCAAATGTCAAGGTAAAGGTCACAGATCATTTTATGTATGAATAAGAAACCCTTGTCGCAAGGAAACAACTGAAGGCTGTATCTCAAATGGTTCCAAAGTTATGACAAAGTAGGTCAAAGGTCAAGGTGATGGGTCAAAATGTTTGAATGGTTGGGAAAACCTTGTCACAAGGAACATACATGCCAAATATGAAGGCTCTATCTCATATGGTTCAAAAGTTATGATAAAGAAGGTCATAGGTCAAAGTCACAGGTCAAATTTTTTATATGAGTGGGAAGCCCTTGTCACAAGGAACCTACATGCCAAATATGAAGGCTCTATCTGAAACGAATTAAAACTTATGACAAAATAACCTACTGATCTAGTTTTTGATTTGACATGACCCATATTCGGACTTAACTGAGATATTGTTCAGATGATCATTCTGAGCTAGTTTTATGATGATTGGACAAAACCTGTGGCCTCTTAGAGTGTTCACAACATTTTTCTATGATTTGACCTGCTGATCTACTTTTTGACCCGACATGACCCATATACAAACTTGACCAAGATATTGTCAAGATGATCATTCTGAGCAAGTCTGATGATGATCGGACCAAAACTGGGGCCTCTAGTGTGTTAACAAGGTTTTTCTATGACCTGACCTACGGATCTACTTATTGACCAGACATGACCCATATTCGAAATTAACCGAGATGTTGTCAAATGATCCTTCTGAGCAAGTTTGATCACATCGGACCAAAACTGTGGCCTAGTGTTCACAAGGTTTTTCTATGATTTGACCCACTGACCTACTTTTTGACCCAACATGACCCATATTCGAACTTGACTGAGATATTGTCAAGATGATCATTCCGAGCAAATTTGATGATGATCGGACCAAACTGTGGCCTCTAGTGTTTTCACAAGGTTTTCCTATAATTTGACCTACTGACCTACTTTTGACACGACATGACCCATATTCGAACTTGACCGTGATATTGTCAAGATTATCATTCTGAGCAAGTTTGTTGATGATCGGACCAAACCTGTGGCCTCTAGTGTGGTCACAAGGTTTTTCTGTGATTTAACCTACTGACCTACTTTTTGACCCCACATGACCCATAATCGAACTTGGCCTACATTCTGAGCAAGATCGATGATGATTAGACAAAATTGTGGTGTCTTGAGAGTTAAAGCTTTTTCTATGATTTGACTTGCTGACCTACTTTTTGACCTGACATGACACATATTCGAACTTGACCGAGATATTGTCAGGATGATCATTCTGAGCAGGTTTGAGGATGATTGGACTAAAAATGTGGCCTCTAGAGTGTTAACAAGGTTTTTCTATGATTTGCCATACTGACCTACTTTTTGACCCGACATGACCCATATTCGAACTTGACCGAGATATTGTCAGGATGATCATTCTGAGCAAGTTTGAAGATGATTGGACCAAAACTGTGGCCTCTAGAGTGTTAACAATGTTTTTCTATGGTTTGACCTACTGATCTACTTTTTGACCCCGCATGACCCATATTCAAACATGACCGAGATACAGTCAGGGTGATCATCCTGAGCAAGTTTGAGGATGATTGGACCAAAACTGTGGCCTCTAGAGTGTTAACAAGGTTTTCCTTTGATTTGACCTGGTGACCTACTTTTTGACCCGACGTGACCCATATATAAACTTGACCGAGATAATGTCAGGATGATCATTCTGAACAAGTTTGATGATAATTGGATCAGAACTGTGCCCTCTAGAGTGTTAACAAGAAAAGTTTACGCACGCACGACGCACGACGAACGACGACGCTGGACATCTCACAGTCACACAAGCTCACCATGACCTTCGGTCAGGTGAGCAAAAAAAATCAAATTTCTGTTTCTTTCAAGCTTTTGACTGTAATTTGTTACGCAATTCCAAAGCGTCAGCCATCACTTTTTCCAGGGCGATTTCGCGTCGATTTAGAGATGTTTCAGCGTGTTAACTTGGTATAATATTGGGTGTAAACTGAGAGTTTGCACCTGGAAAACAGCTCAGAATGTTACTTTATCAAACAGTTGACTTTAAATTTACAATCAAATAATGTCAGCAGTTGCTAAGCTCGTCTGGTGTCGCGTGCATTATTTACATTGCGTAGGTGCAAAATGTGACTTCCCAAGAAATGAAAACGTGCGTGACACAATATCAACGTTTAGCTAATTGACTTTTTAACAGAGAATATATATAATTTTTTTAGGAAAAATCGAATTCACAAACAGTGAAAAATAAAATTCGTATATTCACTGTTTGAAACAGTGAATAAGATATCCATTTAGATGTCACTGAGAAATCTCTATCATTCATTGAAAAGCATGTTAAAGAATTGTAAATTCCATTATATACAAGGCAACTATGTGGTTTACCACGGTAGGCACTAGTTTCCTTATTTCTATTGAAAAAATAGAAGCCCCCGTGGTGTAGTGGCTACGCTACTCGCCTTGAAAACCAGGGATCGCAGGATCGATTCCGGGCTTCTCCAGACTTTCGGATGAGTCTTTAAACCGAGGTCCCGTCTCCGTATGACCTTAGCTGTTGGTGGGACGTAAAACTCAAACACTCACTCACTCTACTGAAAAATACAGATTGTTGGTACTCCGTAGAGCCGCAGTTCCATCAATCTGCACCCAAAACCTATTTCTTACATGCTTTTCAATGAATGATAGAGATTTCTCAGTGAAATCTAAATCGATATCTTCACTGTTTCAAACAGTGAAAATACGATTTTTTATTTTTCACTGTTTGTGAATTCGATGTATCCTCAAAATAACACACACACACACACACACACACACACACACACACACACACACACACACACACACACACACACACAAATATTATACCCAGTTAACACACCGAACACCTCTAAATCGACGCGAAAACGCCCTGGAAAAAGTTTGTTCTCTGTATGATGGCTGGCGCTTTGAAATAGCTTTACAAATTACAATTTAAAGCATGAAAGAAACAGAAAAAAAAATTTTTTCAGTGTAAGATCAATTTTTATTTCACTCATGAACACGAAAAGAAGTTTATTCACTCGTGGGTTCGCCACTCGTTAAAATACTTCTTTCGGGGTTCATTCGGTGCAATAAAAATCGATACTACACTGAAAAAAATCAAATATCCTCTATGTTTGCAGCACTAAAAAAAAAATATTAATCATTTCATCTTAACTACTTGTTTGAGAAATGAGCCAGCGCACGATAAAACCTACAATAAGACGTGCGCCCACCGAAGACTCAGATCAGCCTGTGCATCCATATAGCCTAGCCAGAGACTTCTCGTGCTGCAAGAAGTAGCATTGGGCCTTAAGCTACCCGTAAAGCGCACAACGAAGACTGATCAGACTGCGCGGATGCACAGGCTGATCTGAGTCTTCGTTGGGCGCACAGTGTCTTATTGTAGGTTTTGTCATGCGCTGGCTCAAATTTAATCAGAACGACGCCATACCGCCCCCGCCCATAGGGGCATGAAGAAATATATGGGCTGCATGATGCTTCCCCGCAGAACTGAATCTGGCCCGCACACTAGTACTGGTAAACCGCTTAGAGGATCTAAGCCTGTCCAGGAACCGCGGTGCGAGGCGGACCCGGACCGTCCATGCTAATAAACCCTATTGGTTTCATTTGGCGACAAGGCTTGAAATGTCATTTCATCTCAATGTCGGGTAAAAGTCCCACAAAATTGGAAGCACCGTCTCCAAAATGACCTTTACAGTGTTGACGGGGACGCTAAACCTCAAATCAAACAAACAAACAAGAACGACGCCACTATATATGATACATAAATGCGCTAATGCCCTCCAATAAAATTCACTATAATAAGAAAATGTTTGAATAGGGTAAAATTCTTTCCTTGAGTAAACACCTATTTATAGGGCAGACAGAAATATTTTTACAGTGATAGTTACCTTGATGCTTCATGTCTGGTGATAGCAAGGGTTTTGGAGAGACTGTGCTTTGCCATCACGAAAACACGCCTACATGTATATAATTTTGACCCCGACCCCGCTTGAAACCGACTAGTTAAACTGGGGTACATATAATATTTCTTATTTGTGCTAAAAAAACATAGATTGTGAGTACTCGTTAGAACCGCATCTTCAAGGCGATTCTAAAGAGCACCCACAATCTATTTTTGTGTAGAAATATAAAAACTTATCATAATTTTTATCTGAAAGTTTTCATTTTTCGGTGATATAATTCCAATATGTTTGAATCGGCGTATTTTCGTAATGCTGGTTTCCTGATTCTCTTAGAAGCGGGATGGACATATTTTTGAGTGGGTGATCGTTAGGACTGGCTAATCGGAGCTGAAAAGATGATCGATTATCATTCATATCATTGCGATCTATAATCGTTTAGTTATCACTGAAGATTTGGTCATAATTTTACCCGTCTGGCTTTTTGTCTGAGCATGACTCCTACCATATGCTGTACTTTTCCATATGTATTTGAACAGACAGATCTGACCAAACAGTGTAGACCCAGATGAGACGCCGCAGCATTCTGCGGCGTCTCACCTGGGTCTGCACTGTCTGCCACTCATACAGCTATTTTAGGCACAACTTTGGCTAGAAAAATGTACTTATTAAATAATCCATTGCAAGCAAATCAGTAATAATAATCATTTTTGTGGCATTTATCGACTGAATAATCGATTATCTAATTAACCAGTGCTTCAGCTGAAGTGCACGACCCGCCAGATGCTTTTAGCTTTATGAGTGTTACCATATATGGGAATGGCGGCCATTTTGGTCATGTGACCTGGACCTAAAACGGTTCCCCCAATAAATGCGCCTTATCGAAAGGAGCAAAAATGTATCTTATACTTTAGTACTGTATTCTGAATCGTTTGCAGGATAAAATGCATTCTCATTTTTCCAATACTAAAGCATATGTGTCAAAGTTTGACCTAGGCACAAAGAAGGTCAAGGTCAACCCAGGGTCACCATTTTAGCAATTTATGATGGGCCTACGTCCCAGATGCTATTTATCAAGTTTTGTGGACATCTGCCCTGTGGTTCTGGAGAAGACTATTTTTGAAGGGTTTTTATCAAATATGGCTTGGCGGCCATTTTGGTCATGTGACCTGGACCCCATGAGCAAATTTTGGTTTCCCCCATCCCATAGGGGCTCCATATGAAATTTGACTTCAATCGGCCCAACAGTTTCCGAGGAGAAGCAGCTCGAAAATTTTCACATTTTTCGCCTCGGCGAGGCTATACTAAATGGAATGTAATATTTCGCAAGTTCATTGGTTAGATCTCATTGATATCTCTTAGTATGCCAAAAATTGTTTAAATATTCCAAGCGGTTAAGTCCCTATCACCAATTTTCACAAACGGGTTACGGACGGACAGACAGACTGACAGACTGACAGAATGACCGAATGACAGAATGCAGGGGGAACAACCTACGTCAGAGCAGTGACGTCATAACCATTCGTAGGTTTGCCGGCGTTGGCTACACAAAAGGCATTTGCCACAACAAGTAGGCGTAGTCGGTGCATTAGGTCATAAAAGAATCAAACGTACTAAAATCTGTCTCAGAAATGTGACCTTTTCTTTAAATAATTCGACACAAGCTGATTTGGCAATGATGTCGGAACTACCATTGTTTACATCGCCGATTCAAATTTTGTGGCGAAGCTATCGAAGCCTTTTTAATGTTTCAAGGTGGAATTATCTCACTGATGGGATGCAAATATTGTTCGTTACCAGCTGAAGTATGTTTTCTGAAGACTCGCTATGTACATATCTAGTCTGAAGCATTTTTTTTCCCTATTTACACCAATATGGCCGCTTCTGAAATGGGTACGACATCTCTGCTATGACGTAGGTTGTTCCCCCTGGAATGACACGGTGATTTTAGGGCACTCTTAGTAAATCAACCGACTTCAGTCGGTCGCTTTTTTTGCGGGTCGTGCAATCGTGCCAGTTTAGTGATCGTAATAGCGAGATTTCGCACACTTTACTACCCAATTCAAACACGTCCAACGCCTTTACCCCGTTTATCTCAGCAGTATAGGAACTCACAAAATTCTAGGCGTATGCATTCGCGTTCATCACGAAAACAAGCCTATATACACTGCTCAAAACAATTAAAGAAGCAAACACATATTTCCCCATAGTATAAAAATGTTGGATAATGATGATGAAACAACGATTCAGAAAGATGAATAACTTTATCTGCAACATGTCAATTGTAAACATTGACCAGGTCACAAATCATGACCTGTAACCTGTTATGGAAGAATTTGCAAAAATGTTTGAGAAATCGCCATCTTAATACGTCAGATTATTTCAAATGTCATAGACACGCGCAAATCAGTCACGTTTGCCTGTCAGTAATGTGTATGACCAACTCGAGCAGCACAACACTCCTGGCATCGCCGAGGCATGCTACGAACCAAATTGGAACAGTTTTTAAAGCTAGTGTTTCCCACTCATGTCTAAGAAAGTGTGTGAATTCTCGAATAGTCATTGATTGGTGATCGCCATGTGAGATACGTCTGTAAAGAATGTCCCACACAAGTTCTGTTGGGTTTAAGTCAGGAGAATGAGCCGGCCAGTCCCTCACGATTAAGGTAAGTCATGCGCACTCTAGCAGTAGAGGGGCGCGCATTATCCTGCATCAGAATGAAATTGTCACCGATTGCCCCAGCGAAATGCCTCACAATAGGATCTAGAATTTCATCTCGATGCCGCAATGCAGTCAATGTACCTCCGTTAATCACGTACAAGTTCGGCCGTCATAAGAAATTCCACCCAACACCATCACTGACCCCCCCCCCCACACACACACACACGTCCATATCTGTATGTTTCCACAATGTTGCAGTCCTCGTATCGTTCTCCGGGTCGTCTCCAGACTCGAACACGTCGACCATATGCACTCAGGTGAAATCTGCTTGGGCAAGCTCATATCGCCGTGCACGATGTTGCCTGGTGAGAATAGGCCCTCTTGTCGGACGTCTGGCCCTCAGATCACTTTCATGTAACCTGTTACGTATTGTCTGATCGGATATCCTTTGACCAATTGCATGCTGGAAATCCTTCTGGTCGTGTACTGCCGATTTCGAAGCGCTATATTTCGAAGATATTGATCTTCTCTTTGTGACGCCATGCGGTGTCGGCCTTGCCCTTCTCGTCTAGTAAACTTGCCCGTCTCCTGGTAGTGTCTCCATAGCCTGGCAACACACTTCTCGATACATCAAAGCGTTCAGCAACGATCCTTTGGGTGTACCAACTTTCAAGCAAAGCGACAGCTTGAGCGACCTCAACTTCTTCCAAGAACCGCCGAATACCACATGCCCAAACTTTAAAATACACCGGCCCCGATAGCTCAGTTGGTGAGTGTCCGCTCCGGGGAACGGGAGGTCACGGGTTCGATCCCGGGCCGCGACATACCAAAGTCGCTAAGAATGGTACAAGCTGCTCCTCGCTTGGCACTCAGATTTACGGGGTAGACATAGGACTGGTCGACCCAGTGTCAGGATAATGTGACTGGGTGTGGTATCATGTAATGTGTCTGGGACATGATACTTCAGTGAGGCAGCACAATAAAAGTGAGCATTGAGATCCATGTCGCAATCAGACACCGTCGTAATATGACTGAAAAATTGTTGAAAGCGACGTTAAACCCGAATTCAAACACACACACACACACACACACACACACACACACTTTAAAAAAGTGCCTGGGTTTGAAAATAGCCAAGCGGTGATGTTATACAGGCTTAAAATTTAGCTCCTTTAATTGTTTTATCAGTGTAGTTTCGAGCCCCTAGGAAAACAGAAATGGAGGCAATGATCAGGAATCGATACAATTAACCCACAGCTCCCATCAGAGACACCAAAGGGAAAGAAACACAAACATGAAACAACAGATCCTAATGGAAACATCAATAGCGGAAAGCCAAAAGGACAGTTACTTTCCCACAAAATGGCCAATAGGCTACCTAAAATAAAATAATATAAGCGACACAAACACCCAAAGACAAACCATAACAAAAATTAACCGCGACAGAAGAACCGCTTTGGAACGGTCAGCGGAAACGAATTCCACCGATTTTACGTGGCCACAATCCTCGCCCTTACTTCCGTCGCGATTAAGACAAATAGTTTGTTCAGTCCGCATGAAGGCCTCCTAACTCATCAGTGCAACATCTCCGTGAACACAAAAATCAAACAACCACGGAGATGAAACAACGACGAGGACTCGACAGCAGGAAAATACTGAAATGCAGGAGCAAAAGAAAACCAACAGTTAGACTACGATGGGCCCGACTAGAGACACAGCATCAGGTAACAACCAACATAAGCCTTAAACCCCACTTTTATATAGTACTGCAGGTTGATCTGTGTCTTCGCTGGTTGTACTAATCTTATTGTAGGTTTTGACATGCACAGGCCCATATGTTTTGTGAAAGAACTCCTTTAACCCTTAAGATGCCAAGAAAAACTGCATCTGAAAATATTGTCATTTTATGTCGTCTGCTTCATACTTGCTAACATTTGCAAACATTTTGCACGCATACAAACAGTGTAGATCCCGATCAGACTGCTCCTCAGGTAGCGGTCTGCTCGTTTTGCAACAAACCGGCTGACAACAAAGACAACGAGAACTGTTTTAATTGGCATCTTAAGGTTTAAGTAAATTTATGATTTTTATAATTCAACCAAACTGTTTATTGCGCTATCCAGGACAAGCAATAATTGCCCCTAAGGGATAGGTAAATGACCCTTTCACCCCCGACTTTCTGAAGTGCATTCTTTCGCCTTCTTATTAGGAATTGATATTTTTTAAAATAATGTTTCTGATCAAGAGCACATTGGACATTATGATGAGCTACTTGTTCAGATATATTTCTCTGAGTATAATTCGCTTACTGGCAAACCGTGTTGATCCTGATGAGACGCTGCATTTAGAGCCTCATCTGGATCTACACTGTTTGCATAGGTATATGAACCGGTCTACAAGGTTGGAAGGTTTAAGCCATAAACTTCTGGGATCAGCAGCGTAATAGCTCGGTCAACACTATTTTGGTCATATTGAACCTGTTGCTTTATCTATCTACAAGTATACTATGTGTAATGGTACACATAACACGTTTAGTAAAAAGCGCTTCTAGTGAATAGCCACAACAGCTTTATAAAAATGACACTTTTAAAGAGTACTCACAATATTTGTATAATTTAAGCACTTCTAATGTGTGTCCACATCATGTAAACAAGTCCGTGTATCACCCAACTGAACCCCTCTTTATATAGAGAAAATTGGTGATGGATAAACGTTATTTTTTTTATTCCTGCTCCAGTACATAGGTTGTGGGTATTCGTTAGAAACGCCAATTTTTATTGTTAAAAACAATTCCAACATAAATGTTGGCATTTTAAAAGTTGTGAGCAGGACAACATTCAAACTCAAATGAGTTGATCACAAAAAGTTTATCACCTCGGCGCAAGGGTTGAGACCCACCATTCTACCTAACAAAAAGAGACAAAACGGTCTGTTTTGCAACACGTTGGTCTTAGATGAGTGGCAAAGAATGTAGGCCCAGGCCAGACGTCGAAACGTCTGAAATGGGTCTTCACTGTGTGTTCGCTGTTTGTAAAGGTATATCCTTCCCAATTTTATGGCAATATTCAAATACACAAGAACATATAAATGTTTTGAGTAATAGTGTCTGGTCAAACGAATATAGGAAAGAAAGTATCAGGAAAAAAAGTTTCAGGAAAAAGTATCGGATAAAGTATCAGGAAAAAAGTATCGGAAAAAAAGTATCAGGAAAAAAATATCAGGAAGAAAGTATCACTTTCATGTAAAAAGGATAGTATATATATAGAATTAGATTTTAGTGCAATTGCCATTTTAAGGTAAATTTTAGTGTATCTGATGAATGTAGCATCTCAGATCATGTTGTGGAACTTTTACCCGACATTGAAATGAAATCTCAAGCCCTGTCGTCCAATGAAACCAAATAGGGTTCATTAGCATGGAGGTCCGACCTGCATATTTTAGTTTGTAAAACATGTCCGTCTACACTATATAGGTCATTTTGGAGACATTGCTTTTTTATTGATAAAGCAGCGTCCAGGTGATGCGCAAATAAACAGGTAACCTTCGTATTTATCCTCTCTTTCGTGAAAGATAATCGGTAAACTCCGCTGGTCAATAAAGCTAGGTAATTCGTGAGGATTAGCAATCAGGAGAGAAAATTGGATTATGCCCCTTGATCTCAGTGGACCTTCAAAGTTCCATATGAAAACTTGGGTTTAGAGAGGTATACCTTATTTTTCTAATTTCTGCTCTAAAATAATTAGTGTGGGTACTCGTTAGAACCGCCTCGATGAGGCAGTTCTAACGAGTACCCACAATCTATATTTTGAGCAGAAATAAGAAAAATATCACAATTCTTCATCTTAAAATTTTCGTTTTTTCGGCAATTTAGTTTACTATGTATTTGCGTAGGCGTGTTTTCGTAATGTATGAACCAGCACATGTCAAAACCTACAAAATGGCGCGTTGGACTGGTAATCTAATGGTCTTATCAGTTTTCGCTTTTTATGAGACACATATTAACCTTAGGGTTATCCGACGAGAACAAGTTAAGACTGCCCAGCATCACGTGAACAAGTCCGTGAAATAAAGACCCCCCTAAACCCCACTTTATACAGAGAAAACTGGGGTTTATGTAGGTAAACATCATTTTCCGTATTTCTGCTCCAAGACATAGGTTGTGGGTACTCGTTAGAACCGCCTCATTGAGGCGGTTCTAACGAGCACCCAAAACCTATGTTTTGAGTATAATAAGAAAAATATCACAAATTTTCACCATAAATATACCTTTTTTGAGGTATGAAAAAATGCACTATCACACGGATGTTTTATCATAATGGACTAATTTTATCCCTCAGATCGCGCGGATGTTCTTATTAGATCTGTCACGTGCTTCGGCTCAGATGACTCGAATGCATGAACCTGCATACGTTGTATCGATTTCAGCCCCACATTCTGTGTTGCCTGATAGCTGGATTCGTCTTGAACCGACTTTGTGCTTATCCCAGCGGGACTATGGCGTTTGTACAACGTCTTATCAACGTCGATGCAACATCATGACGTTGACTGGACGTTGATACGATGTTACTTATACGTTGTGTGCCCGCTGGGTATGGATCAGCAGACAGGTGTTTTTTACGAGGCCCTAGAGCTTAAAGTTCAACGGAAACGGTAATTTTACCACCATATCTTTATTAATTATCCATGTAGCACAGATAAAAATAAGCAATTACAAAAAGTCGCGAGAATTCAAAAGGTTATATAGGGGAAGTTATAAGCCAATAAAGTTACGTGATTTACCGTTCTTTCGCACCTGTCCAAATTTAGATTTTCACGCATGCGCACTTGCGCGTGACGTCATTTGTAGACACATTTCGAAGTGACAGCTATGGCGGACAGTGCAAATCTTAGAGAGTTAGAGGAGAATGACGGTGATTCTGTTTTAGCTGGGTCAATCAGGCCGGTACAGCCGTATCAGTTTGAACCAAGAAGAGAATCTGCGCCCGATTACTCGGAAGATTCCGAATCGGACACATCTAGCGAGTCAGATTTGGAGGGCCAGCTGAGCGATAGGCTCGGCAACACAGACTGGTAAGTTAGCGAGAATAATAAACAAAAAAAAATGCATGACGAGGAAAAAATAAGTTCGTCCACTTTACTACTGATTAGCCCAATATTAGTAAGGTTCCGTTTCGTATTTTGATAGCCGAAAATAACGTAAGGAAAGGAGGAAGTAAATAAAAAAATCGGGGGGGGGGGGGGGGTGCGGGGGGCACTGGTTGAGACAGTGGGGGCTGACAACTGTTTTGTCATCTTTACAACCCGCAATAGGGCCAAATACTTTCAATAGAATGAGCCAGAAAGCCAAGATAATTCCTGCTCATTCATTGTTTATGAAAAGTGGAAAAATTTGCACCCCCACCCCTTGTTGAAGTGTGAAATTATTGGCTTGCTTTTGTTATTATAGTCTCTATATAGATATTTACACACCAAAAATGCCACAGATAACCTACAATGTAACAGGAAAACATTGGACTTATCTTCTTCTGTCATCCCTGGCGACAAGTGTGTGTTGAACCCAAAGTGGGGTGATACCCGGGTGTATTTTAATCATTACTGCAACAAGTAACCGGCCGGCCTCTGCAGTTCAGTCAGGCGCGCATTCGACTTGTGTACAGAGGACCAAGATTCGAGACCTGTGAGTGTCAGCATAACTTTTCGTGGAGATTGATCATGAAATTACTTTAAAAACATTCTTTCCCTTCTGCTGATTCAACCAGGGTAGTTGTCAATTTTTGGCCAAAAAGTGCAATAAATTAGCCTGTCCAGGAAAAGCATGGATAGTTCATTGACATGCTCCACATAACCTAAATAGTGTTGGTTGAGTCATTAAACTAAAAATAAAAAAACAAAAGGTAAATATTTATGTGCTAGATTCAGCAAAAAACTCCGGGATTAACCCATGTCCTGCTGAATATTCAGTGTAGCCACACCCATTTTACACTCATTTTTTACTTTGAGCCAATCAGGCTACTTGGATAAATTTATACCTACAAATTCATAAACTGAATGTCAGTGTAGATCCTGATCAGATGTCTTCTTCAGAAGCCATCTGATCTGGATCTACACTGTTTGCAAAGATGACTTGTGTAATAAATTAAATTGTAATTTCTGGCAACACATGCTAATGGTCCTTGCCCACAGGGCTTGAAGACATAGATTGGGTTGCATGTTGCTTCTACACAGAACTGATCCACACAAGGACAGGGTAAACCCTTTCGGGTTCGAAGCAAGACTTGCACCACTTTTCCGTGGCAGGCTAAGAACCTCCCAGTAGTACTCATGTGCGATTGGTTCAGATCTGCGTGGAAGTAATATGCACCTAATCTATTTCTCCAAGCCCCAATACATGAGGGTAGTAGGCCAAAAGCAGAGTGCACAGAGAAAAAAAAAACCTCAAGTTAGCATGTAACATTGGCGTCTGACCCTAAATTTGTATGCCATTTTATTTTTCAGGTGTGAATGTGGATTTTGTATTCCCATGCCATCTGTAGATGAGAGCACATGCTGCAGGGAGATTGGTCTCATTGACAACTTAGTAGAAGATCAAGACCTTCAGTGCATCACACAGCATCCTGGCTATGAAGGAAATTGTCTGAACCAGTATGTTATAGAGACATCCTTCTATGAATTCTTGGACAACTATGGTCATGTTGGTGATGATGAGCCAATTCATGAGTAAGTATGAGCCATTGAATGTGTTTACCAGCTAGGTGACGGTGTTTTACTCATCAACTCTCCTAGAAACTGTAAGCCGGTCTCAGTAGCTCAGTCGGATTTGTTTATGACTGAAGATCAGGAGGACATCGGTTTGATACCTGTGTGGTCAGCAACATTCTTTTGTGGAGGTTGATCATGAAATGATTTCAATAATCATTCTCTCTCCCTTATGCTGATTCAAGGACAGTTGTTAGTTTCCGTCAAAAAAGGTGCATAGTTCTGGTTAACCGCTGATGTGTAAGCCTGTCCATGAAAGGGTGGCTAGGTAAACTGACGGGTTAAAAATGACCTAAATAGTGTTGACTGGGTATTAAAACCCGGAAACAAGCAAAATCCAACCAATTGGTTTTGGTAAGCAGCTGGTGAAACTGAGCACAAACAGAATGTATTCTATAGACCTGCATTGATGTCATACTGTAGCTGAGTCTGAGAAAGATGGCATTCTGGTACTCCAACTATATAAGATCAAGGACAGGGGCAAGAAAAATAACAGCATTATATGTACAAATATTTTTTTTATTTTTATTCTTGGTATTTACAGACATGCCCTTTCCCCATTGGGTAGGCCTGGGTAGTTCATTGGTATCCTTCGTTATACTAAGAGCCAGCGCATGACAAAATTTACAAGAAGGCTTGAGTGACCAGCAAAGACTCCAGCCTGTACATTTTTGCAGGCTGATCAGTCTTCACTGATCGCATGTACCTACTATATTCTATGATCTATGCCCGGATATGAGCAAAAGGTCTTGTCACTGTGGGTGGATGATAAGGTTGATTTACCAAATGTATACAGTCCAACCTGTATTAGCAAGCGCCTCAAAACATATTCGAAATTTGCTTTCTAATGACAGGTTCTAGCTTTATACAGGTAAAATTTATGCATTCTACTTTTCAGGTAACCAATGCTTGCTTGCTTATGACAGGCTGCTTGCTTAATAGAGGTGGCTGCTAAGACCTGTTTTACTGTACATGTTTGCTATCAAAAATAGCATATCTACATATAATATATACATACATCTATAGGAACAATCCAGCCTGTCTACAAAGATGGCACAAGGGAATGGCCAAGAGTGGTCTTTGTTCACAGGTTATGTCTGTTTGGAGGTTTACATTTTAGACAGAACAAGGCCATCTTGCTGTTCTCGACAACCTCATTCGTTGGAAAAGTGTAGATCCAGATCAGAAGTCATCTGATCAGGATCCACACTGTTTGACATTCAGCTTATAAATTATTAATTTCATCGAGTAATCTGATTTATTCAAAGTCAGAAATGGGTGTGGTTAAAATATTCAGCAAGATCAGGGTTACTAGCAGACTGTGGTTGTTAACCACTTTTAATTTATAAAATTATTTACTTCCAGAATGTACCGCCATGTTGCATACAGACGTTTTACGAGATGGGTGTGGCACAGACTTGGAAGAGGAATGCGGAAGGTGATACCAGCTTGTGCTGTGAACAAGATACGTCAGAGCTGGCCATCAGAGCAATACTGTGGTTTCAAATATCAAAGAGACTATTAGTGCAAAGAGGATAACAGTTTTTCTACATATAGTCATTCTTCCCCTTCCCCCAATTCAAGACAAAGCCTACAATGTGACCATGCAGCCAGCAGACTAAAATCAACCCACTCACCCATCCACTAAGACAAGACCTTTTGCTCATTTTGGTTTACATAGACTGTAGTATATAGTAGAACTTTACATGTGACCAGCAAAGACTCTGATCAGACTGCTAAGGCGCAGGCTGATCTCAGTCTTTGCTGGCCACCCAAGCTTCTTGTAGGTTTTTTCATGAACTGTTCACAGTCTAAGTGACTGTTCTGCTTCAGGATCAAGGTTACATCTAGTTATCATACACTCAAAGGCAAACAACCCAACAGTGTTGTCAGTGCTCTGATTTCAGTCAGTTGTATTAAACAGATCTTTAACAAATGACAGTGTTCCTTCTGTTTTGTTTTATTATGTTTCGTTTTTACAGCCCTTTCAAGATTTTTTCACTAATATTAGGCAGATTGCAGAACTTGGCATCTCAGGTGACAGGAGCCAAGTTCGTTAACCTCTACCCTGCTGTTGGCGACAAGCCCTATCTTTGCAAACAGTGTAGATCCAGATCAGATGGCTTCTGAATAAGCCATCTGATCAGTATCTACACTGTTTGACATTCAGTTTACGAATATGCACAAATAAACTGTAGGGTTACTAGCAGACTGTGGTTGTTAACCACTTTCAATTTATAAAAGTATCTACTTCCAGAATGTATCGCCATGTTGCATACGTAGAAATAAACTGCATCAAGTAATCTAATTGGTTCAAAGTCATAAGTGGGTGTGGCTTAATTGACTATTCAGCAGGTTAAAGGTTAAAAACACAGGTGACCTAATAAAAGAAGTCTTGAGCTCTTACCTATTACGGCATCAAGGCCAGAGATTTATTCAGCTGTATCTAGTCTACAATTTGTTTGATTTGAGGCTCAATGCCCCTGTTAACACTGTAAAGGTCATTGTGGAGACATAGTTCCCAATTTGTGGGACTTATAACCATCAGTGAGATGAAATGACATCTCCAGCCCTGCTGCCTAATGAAAAGAAACCAACAGTTTGTACACATGGGCAGTCACATACTTGAACCACTTCTCTTGGGCAGGCTTAGATCTGCTTTTATAGTGGTTTTCCAGAACTCCTGAGGTTGTCTACAGCTCTGCACAGAGGCATTATGCAGCCCAACCTATTTATTCAAGCCCTGATGGGTTCGGGTCGGCAACATTCTTTGTAGAGTTTGATCCTGAAATCCTTTCCATCACGTGATCAAGTCCGTGAAATGAACACCCCCGTACACCCCACTTTATATAGAGAAAACTGGGGTTTACGGGGGTATACATTATTTTTCTTATTTCAGCTCCAAAACATAGGTTGTGGGTACTCGTTAGAACCGCCTCATTGAGGCGGTTCTAACGAGCACCCATAACCTATGTTTGCAATATTTATAAAAAAATATCACGGATTTTCATCAGAAAAGTAGCCATTTTGGAGATATGAAAAATGCACAATGTCGCACGGGTGTGTTTTCGTAATGTATGGTCATTCTCTCCCGCTGATTCAAGAAGGGCAGTTCTCAGTTTTGGAGAAAGAATGTGCACTGTACTGGTTAACTGCATATGGATATGCTCGCCCAAACAAAAGTGTGGATCTATAGGTGAATGGAACTGCAAAAATGACCTAAATAGTGTTGACTGGACCGTTAAACCTGAATGCAAACAAAAATGCCTGATGGGCGACCAGTCCATAATAACTGAGACACTTAGGTCTATTTCACGGTGCCTTCCTCCATGACTCATGTCATTCAGCATTTTAAGTTTATTGTTGAATACTCTTGAAATGGCTGTGATCACACAAATCATGAAAACAAGTTTTAAATCATACAGAGAGGATAAGATGCAATGAAAAAGCCTCTTACTGCTAGTAAAGTCTGTTATCTTCTACTGGACAGAATATGTACCTACAGGACTGAAGGCATATTTTATTGTAAGATATCATTTTTGTTTCTAGGATTTACTGGACATAAGTCACACTGTGTGTTTGTGGTGCTGTACAAAAAATTTTGGTCCGGTAGTATAAATTAAAGATACTCTCATCATGCTCAACTGATTTGAGCATGAAATCTGTAATGCTCATAAACAAAGAAATCCAGAAAAACATTAGCCAAACAGGCCTCATACTGACCAAGCTTTTTAACCATTATTCTGCTGGACATGACAATCCCTAACTTTGCAAACAGTGTAGATCCAGATCAGATGGCTTCTGAAGAAGCCATCTGATCAGGATCTACACTTTTTTCATGCAGTTGTGAACTGAATGTATATATAATATGAACTAAACCGATTCGTTCACAGATACAAATGTTTTTAGGCAGCAGGATATGGGGGTAAAAATAGAAATCTGAAATCTGCAGATGCCCGAAAAATATGACACCTGGGGCCCAAAACACACAGAGTTCTGCAGGATCCAGTGATTATTGTGTGGCATTTTCAACATTTATGAGCAAGACAAAGTTTCATGCTCAAATTAGCTGAGCATTTAAGACCAACAGTGGCTTCCAAGCAATGCAGTTTCTCTTGTAGCCTGCTTGCCTACAAGTACACCTAGAACTGGGTTTCTGCATGGGCTTGGATATAGTGTCTGAAGAAAAGATTCTCACTGGTTAGGTTTGCAGATGATTTTTGCAAAAATATGTTCTGCTTCTTTGTCTTTCAACTACTCACTGACGTTCTCGAATTTAAATGTATAATCCATTCAGGTTAACACGCATATTCACAGTATCCAAATACCAATCACAATTTGAATGTAACTGACACATATCTCTAGTTTCCACTAAAGGCACTTCCGAATCGTGATCTGTGGGCAGTCACAACAGCCATTTTGTTCACATTCTCATATTTGGATGACACTGGCTTTGGAGTGGCAGCAATAACAGGCTGTAAGTCCTCGAGACAGGCTTTATAGCTCTTGAGTGTTTGCCTCCTTGCAACGACTTCATTAATCAGCTGATTGACATAGTCTGAAATATAATGGATAAGATGGTATCAGTTTTTGTGAAGTCAGGTGTAAAATGTCCTCCTCCTATGGTCTAAACATACACAAGGCCTAGTGGGTCAGTGTTCTGACTCTTAGTCATTAGGTCTCTCGGTTTGAGCCTGGCTCGGGCCACGTGGAGGACGCCAAGTTCTGCAACAGAAGGTCAGGTGGTTTTTCTCCAGGTATTCTGGTTTTCGCCCACCTCTGATTAACCATTGGCTCGATATGAGTGATATAACCTATAAAGGAAAACCCGAAACAAAAAATTAAACTTTCACTTAGATGCTAAAAATTAAGAAAAACTCATTCACCCTGCCTAAATTAAATCACAAATGTGAGGGGGCAAGTGAAATTTTACACCCCTGCAGTGGAGTAAACACGCTTGAAGACCCCTGACCAAAGATTGTACCACTAATAATAAAATTTTAAATTTTTTTTGGTTTGGGTTTTACGGCCCTTTCAAGATTATTTCACTCATATCGAGCCGATCGTTAACCAGAGGTGGGCAAAAACCGGACTACCCGGAGAAAAACACACGTGGCCCAAGCGAGGCTCGAACCTACGGCGCTGAGAGACCTAATGACTAAGAGTCAGCGCTCTTATCCATTAGGCCACGAAAGCCTGTTAAAAAATTTTCAATTTATGATGTTCATAAATTCATAATGTTTTCGAGAGAAACAAAATGCAATGTATAAATTGATGATCTATAGCCCCTAAAAATATATTTACACCAATAATGGGATCATCTTGAAAAGCAAGACTACCAATTTCAGGTAGCTATCATCCTGCAATCAAAATACTCCATAAAAATTACAGGAAGCTGACAACCTGCCAGGAAGATAACCAGGTTTGCTCTAAACAATTTCAGGCAGCTGTCACCCTGCATCTTGAAGTAGTTTTGGAGTAACAGTCTCTTCAATCCGAAAAAAAAAATGGGTGTACTTACTGTACGTAATTGGCACTTTTGTTTGTTTCGCCACAGCTCCACCTTTCTTGTACTTAGGCCTAGAAACCTGCCACTTGAGCTGACCATCTTTTGTTACATCTTGGGCTCGATTTGAGTTTTCATTGAAGTGAAGGCAAGCCAGTTTCAGCCTGTGTGAAGTAAGAAATAAGACTGTTATTAAAATTCAAGAGGTTCTATAACAATGATAACCATATAGTGGCTTATACTGTCAACTATCTTTAGGCTCATTATAACACGGTTCATTGTAACACGGTTTTGAATATAACACGGTTCTCAGATGGATCCCAAAAATGTGTAGATTATATAGAAAAATGACCATGAATGGTAATTTTTCTATATAATCTATACATTTTTGTTTGGATATAACATGGTTGTTTAACTAACACAGTTTCTGCTTTGGACCCCAACAAAAGTGTTATAAAGGGGTTGGGGTGTAATAGGAATCATTAAAATATATTGTAAATACGAAAATGTAAGTATGTGTACATGTATCCTTTTCTTTATATACTGGATATTCTCTAAATGAACATCTACACAAACAGGTCAGACCTAGTCACCTAGAGCACACTCAAGAAGTGTCTGATCAGTGTCTCTATAGATTGCATACAGTAACAGATTGTTTTACCGAAATTAAATAAAACAAATGGGAAATATTGACACGACGAATGGGGTTCTCTGCAAAAAACCTGTTCTCTATCAGTATTTTACTATAGAAGAAAAGCCCCACCCATCGGGACTTGCAGAAATAGTACAATACTGATAGAGAACAGGATTTCTAGCACTTCCTTGCAGAGCTGAAACAGATCTGATAAACCCCTTATGGAATCCAAGCGTTCCCAGGCAAAGTGATGTGAGACGAACCACCCATGCCATGCTCTTAACACATGTTGGTATAATTGGACAACAGGGCTTGAGATGTCATTTTCATCTCAAAACTGGGTAAAAGTACAACAAAATTGGAAACAATGTCTCCGAAATGGCCTATACAGTGTTAGTGGGATGTGAAACCTGAAACAAACTTGTGTCTGTTTTTTGCATTTTCTAATGTAAAGAATCATTGACCCTTTATCCTGCTGAATATCTGAATTTATTAAACCCACTAATTTCTGGCTATAAGCAAGTTAAATTACATATTAAAATGGTTCGCTCAAATTCACAAACTGAATGTCAGTGTAGATCCTGATTAAAATTGGCTTCTGAAATGATGCCATCTGATCAGGATCTACACTCTTTGCAAAAGTTGGGATTGTCATGAACAGCGAGAATGAAGGTGAATGAAGCTATGTTGGACCCGTGCAGAGGTGTAAAATTTCCTCACAACTTACTGTTTCATCTGGATGGTAAAAATAAAGAAAAGGGGAAGTCAGTTCTGAAAATCTCACTCGCCCTGCCTTAAAAATTTTTCGCAAATGCCAGTGGACGTGTTGAATTTTAAATCCCTGGTCTGTGTCTGACTGATCATGGGGTCAGGGGACCAATCATGATCATGAAATCTTTTCTCATTCTACCCCTAACTCGAACCAAACACACAAGTACTTGACAGAGGTCCGTAACTGAATGTCAGACTGTAGATCCTGATCAGATGACCATCTGATGTGGATTTACAGTTTGCAAAGTTAGGGATAGGCGTGAAAAGTAAGAATAGGGTTAAATAAGTGTTGCCGGGGATGTTACGACTGGAATCAAACTAAACACATCTTATAAATTGAAAATCTTACCCTTTTCCGAGATGGCACATTTTCGACAGAACTCAGAACTTGGGAGCTGGAAGAGGATGTATCAGACTGTAGTCCTTCTGTTAGACTCTCGCAGACACTCCTCCGTGAAATGAGAATCACACAATCTCGAAGTTTTTGAGTTTTCCCATAGTTTGAAAGGCTCATTTGCACTTTTCGCGCGACCCATATTCACTCTCCACTCTTTATTTAATACCGGGTCCTCCGGGAACGTAAACAAACCGCGACCAGGTGCAGGGGTATTGCCACAACCCGGTGCAACACATCGCGTCGGCATTTTTGGAATTTATTTCAGATAACAAGATGTTTTTTATCACAATTTTCTCGAATACACGCTATTTCCACTTCCGTTCTACAATTGACGTCACAGGGTTCAGAGTCACGTGACTCGGATTATCACTTCCGGTTCGCAATTGCCCACAGGTGAACCGAATGTAAATTGTTAATAAATACATAATTCCGTAACAAGAAGTACGGCGAATAGCTTATTCGAGATGTATTTTATATGTATTCAATGATAAGTCATAGAAAAAATAGCGTTGCAGTTGAACTTTAAACTGAATGAAAAAGACTCACCGTCAATGTCAGTTTTTATCCATCTGTCGTCACACATTTCAACGGTAGTTTGATGGTGAATGACGAGAAAACTTGCTACGATGCCGCATAGTACATATGCAGTAGCATCATTACCGCTAGAAGTATTCAACCATGCAGTTGCCAGAAGAAAAATACCAGTAATCGTTCTAGAAATCCTCATGTTTATTGTGGGTCATTTAATCAAAACGAAAGTCGAGGCTTAAAATGTTATATCTTTGACAAGTATTTCTTTTCCAAAAAAGCTTTAAACATTGATGTGTGGCCTACATGTACTTAAAAGAAAAAATAACATCAGTCATAAGTTTTGAACCGTTTGAGTTAGAGCCTTAATATTTAACATGTAGGTTCCTTGTGACACGAGCTTCCCATTTATACAAAAAACTGACCTATGACCTTGACCTACTTTAAAGAAAAAATAACATTGACCATAACTTTTGAACTATTTGATATAGAGTCTTCATATCTGGCATGTAGGTTCCTTGTAACAAGGGCTTACCACTCATACAAAAATCTATGTGATCTTAACCTGTGACCTTCTTTAAAAAGTAATATTGGTCATAACTTTTGAACCGATTGAGATAGAGCCCTCATATTTGGGATGTAGGTTCTTTGTAATAAGCGATTCCCAGCCAATAAAAAAATTGACCTGTGCCCTTGACCTGGACATGTGACCTCCTTTATCATAACTTTTTTACTGCTGAAGACTGAGCCTTCATATTTGGCATGTAGGTTGCTTGTGACAAGGGCTTCCCACCGACACAAAATTTTGTCTGTAACCTTGACCTGTGACCTTATTGACAGAAACCAGAGGATCAATGGTCCTGTATGGCTTGCCTGAGTGCTGAGCATTTATGGAGCCATTTGGTTTCTGAGAAGATTTTTGAAGGGTATATCATGTCAGCCATCTTCGTCATGTGTCCTATACCATTTGACCTGCATCCCATAAAGGCTTGATAGTATTTGTAAACAGGGGGTGGAAAGCTGGCATCCCTGCTCATTTTTGCTGAGTAAGCAAATTTTTGCTGAGTAATCAATTTTTAGTTTTTGCCGAGTAAGCAATTTTTCGCGATGCCGAGTAAGCAGAAAAAAAACTCACTAGTGCTGATTGCCGAGTAAGCGATGCTGAGTAAGCAAAATAAAACACAAACGATTCACTAGTGCTGAATAAGCAAGAAAAAAAAACTTGGTGGCTCTGCATTTTAATCGTGATGTTGAGTAAGCAAAATACTCAGCAGGTCGTGAGTGCTGTAAGATGTCTGATTCCTGTTGTTGTTTTTCTAGGATGGTGACTGGAGATCAGAATAAGGGACAGAATGTTTTCTCTTTCATATAACACCCTGATGGTCGTTCATCTACTCAGCAGCTCGATAGCGCTGAGTAAGCAAACGATCTCAAAATAGTGTTTCTTTAATGAGCAAGAAAAAAATCAACGAATGTTTCTCGCTAGTATTCGTCAAAGGTTTATGAGTTTTGATGGCCGTGACGTACAAAAAAACTCAACTGGAAATTAGCGAAGCTGAGATCCTGATTTTTTCTAGGTTCAAGACTGGAGATCAGTGTGTGTGTGAATGCGGGTTTAACGTCGCTTTCAACATTTTTTTTTTCAGTCATATCACGACGGTCTGGAGATCAGAATAACGGACAAAATGTTTTCTCTTTCAAATAACACCCTGAAGTTTGTTCATCTGGCATTAAATCGACGTCACTTTCTTTTCGTTCTACGATTGTAATTGTACATGGATTGTAATTTATAAGCATAGTACATTGGAAAGCAGTTTATATCTTTATTTTGTAGTGGTTTAAAGTGAGGGTGCCATCACGAAAACACGCCTATATAGTTTTGACCCCCTTGAACCCCACTTTTATATAGTAAAACTGGGGTTTACAGGGGTAAAACTTATTTTTTTATTTCTGCTCTAACATATAGATTGTGGGTACTCGTTAGAACCGCTTCGATGAGACGGTTCTAACGAGTACACACAATCTATATTTTGAGCAGAATTACGAAAAAAATCGCATTAACTCATCTTAGAATTTTAGTTTATTTCAGCGGTAAAGTTTGTAATGTATTTGTATAGGCGTGTTTTCGTATTATGCTAACGTCAGCAGAACTCCCGGTAGAAACATCCTGAGATTGTATTATGAATCATTGTGGGTTAAGATTCTAATGGTGCATTATGCTAACGTAAACAAAAACCTTGGAGGATAATCTTCTGATGATGTTAGTATGTTAACGTCAGCAGAACATCCCGCATTATGCTGACGCCAGTATGCTACACATTAAGAAAACACGTCTGTACAAATACAATGTAAACTTTACCGCCGAAAATCAGGAAATTTTTAAGTTGAAAAATTGTGATATTTTTCTTATTTCTGCTCAAAATATAGATTGTGGGTACTTGTTAGAACCGCCTCAGTGAGGCGGTGCTAACGAGCACCCACCGTCTATAGTTTAGCAGAAATAAGAAAAATAAGGTTTACCCCTGTAAACCCCATTTTTACTATATAAAAGTGGGCTTCAAGGGGGTCAAAATTATACAGGCGTGTTTTCGTGATGTTCCCCATGTATTTCGGCTACAATCTAGATCAGTATGAATATTTTGGTTGGAGATAACAACAACAACAGATTTTTTCTTTTATTTTTCAATGTCCATATGCTAACCACTGACTCTTTCGCCCCCGCCCATAGGGGCTTGAAGAAATATATGGGCTGCACGATGCTTCCACGCAGAGCTGAATCCGGCCCGCACACTAGTACTGGTAAACCGCTTAGAGGATCTAAGCCTGTCCAGGAACCGCGGTGCGAGGCAGACCGTCCATGCTAATAAACCCTATTGGTTTCATTGGGCGACAGGGCTTGAGATGTCATTTCATCTCAATGTCGGGTAAAAGTCCCACAAAATTGGAAGCAACGTCTCCAAAATGACCTTTACAGTGTTGACGGGGACGTTAAACCTCAAATCAAACAAACAAACTAACCACTGACTCCTTTGTCTTTTGTGCAGGGTCTATCATAAAAACTTGACAGATTTACAAACAGCTTAATTTTGCCTTTTTTAATCCCTTCTTCATTATTGTGCACGTTTCGAACCAACACCTCAAAATCTTTCAGAATCTGATCGGGTGTCGTTATGCTAACGTCAGCGAAAATAACATCTCGGGGCGTCAACATGCTGTAATCATATCCTTATATTGGTATGAATATACTGACGTAGGTATATTTTGGCATAAGAATACTCAAGTCATTGCAGCAACAGGCTGTAGTTATTATCATTTTCCAACTTTGCAAATGACAATGATTTATTTGCACTTAACACATTCACAATGAATGGTAATGGCAAGCCTGTAAAACAATGTACATTAATTTAAACATGAAAAGTCAATCAAAATGAAGCAATGGTGATAGTGATCGAGACTGTATTTGAAATCATGGAAGTTACTTGTAACAAGCTTTCGCGTGTTTCAAAAAAAGATCGCATGTATTTATTTAACATTTCTATGACCATCACAAAAACACGCCTATATAATTTTGACTCCTTGAACCCCACTTTTATATAGTAAAACTGGGGTTCATAGGGGTAAACCTTATTTTTCTTATTTCTGCTCTAAAATATAGATTGTGGGTACTCGTTAGAACCGCCTCAGTGAGGCGGTTCTAACGCGTACTCACAATATATATTTTGAGCAGAAATAAAAAAATATGTCACAATTTTTCATCTTAAAATGTTCGTTTTTTCGGTGGTAAAGAGTACAAGGTATTTATATAGGCGTGTTTTCGGAAGGAGTAACATTTTTACTATTTAGGAGGCAATGCCATTTACTAGAAGCTCTTGCAGAGTAAGTATCAATGATATTAATACCAATTCGATTTAGCTTCAGCAAGAAGTCTTCATGAAGCTGCCTGTATGCCGTACATTCCAGCAAGAAGAAAAAATGTTTCTCTTTTTTCTTTCTCTTCGACGTGGCACTTGAGCCTGAGGAGCCTGAGGATCTTGATCTAGTTCCAACATTCAGTTTAAGATTCCGAGCTTGAAAACTCTTCTAATTAATGTTTTTCGGCTTCAACCGATTGAATAAAAGTACTGCGTTCGACCATTTTACAGATATTGTAAAGCCAGGTCACATGACAATGACATGATAAAAGAACTATGTTTAACCCTTTTTGTACCAAATGGAATCTTCCTCCTCAGAATCAGAATTGTTACTGGTGACACGTCAAATGACATTCATACACCAGGACCTGTGATGTGGGAAGTTAGTCCCTAGCTCTAACCAAAGAGGTAAATTTAGCTCTCGAAATAATCGAATCGGGAAGGGCATTCCAATCTCTAATGGTTCTGGGGAAGGACGATTCTTTATAAATGTCAGTTCTTGCAGTAAGGGTCTGAAACGCCAACGAATGGTGATTTCTACAGTGTCTAGCTGGGGGAACAAGGTCATCTGTTGGAATGCTGGAAGCACCCTTTAGACCTTTGTGTAAAAGGATTAGCCTACTGTTTTTTCTCCTTTTCTTGAGAGTTCCCCATTTTAATCTTCCAAGTATTCCAGTCATGCTCCCAGTTTCAAAGCAGTAATTGCCTGTTACAAATCTAGCAGCTCTATTCTGAATTTTCTCAATTTCATCGTTAAGGACCACTCCACTGGGGTCCCAGATACAACTACCATATTCCAAGATTGGGCGAACAAGACGTCAGACCTTTATATGCTGCCTCTTTTACATCCTCAGGGCACTGATGAAGATTTCGCCTCAGGAAACCAAGCATTCTATTTGCCTAAGTACACATGTTGCTAATATGAGTATTCCATCTCAAGTTGTGTGAGATTGTCACTCCAAGGTATTTAATGGAGTCCACATTCTCGAGGACCGTTCCCTCTAAGGTGTAAGAAGCCTCATTTTTATTAGATCTCTTCCTAGTTATCTACATAATATTGCATTTAACTGGCTGAAATCGCATGCCCCTTTTCGGGCCCAACATCCTAATCTATCTATGTCAGCCTGTAGTTTCAATGAGTCATGTGTATCTCTAATTACCCGGTAACAAACACAGTCATCTGCGAACAATCTTATTTCTGGGTCAATGTCAGTGGAAATATCATTGATGTACAGGGAGAACAAAAGTGGACCAAGAACGGTCCCTTGCGGGACTCCAGACAAAACCGGAGCCCACTCTGAAGATTCACCATTAACAACAACCCGCTGTTTTCTGCAGCAAAGAAAGGAATCTATCCATTTGAGGGTCTTTCCCCCAATTCCATAACCAAATGACTTAGATTTAAGTAATTCATGAGGAGGGGTGTCAAAAGCCTTCTCGAAGCCCAGAATAAATGTGTCCACCTGTCCCCCTTTGTCCAAGATTTTTGCCCAGTCATTAATAACTGTGCTTAGCTGAGTTTCACAACTGTGCCTTTTCCTAAACCTACATTGTTTGCCAAGGTACCCTTTTAGGGGTTTCCGGTACTGAATGGGTTAAACCCAGTTCTATGGTATAGTATGGTCGTAATTCTATGCTTGTCACCACACACAGACCACCAATTTGTTTTTCAAAGAATCTGCTGAATCACAATCGGTCTGAATAATGATTCCAACTTCATCGCGGAGACAAACGCTTTTAAAGATAAAGAAGCTTTATTTAACGTCGCTTATCCGAAACAAATAACATAAGCTCTGTAGAGCTTTTTTGCGACAAACAAAGTATCCTGTAACACATACTTACCTGCCTCCATTTATCTTCCTAGGACTACCCCTGAAAATGCGAGCGTCAGCCAAGGGAGCGCCTAGTACCATTTTTCACGCCTTTGGTATGGCGCGGCCGGGAATCGAACCCTCAAACCTCCCATTCACGAAGCGGACGCTCTACCACTGAGCTATCGGGGCCGGTTCGAACGTGACTCAATCAGTTGCAACTCTGAAGCGTTCCGCCCTAGAAGTGGTACACCCTGTGATTCAGGCAGGTCATTATGAAATTACGATTTCTTTTTTTTGACAGTTGATTTTTTTTTTCATTTCTGCTGAAATGACTCGAGGTATACATCACGATTACATGCCTATATACTTTTGACCCCCTTGATCCATAGAGTAACAAGTGGGCCCCGGGGAGGGTCATTATTGACTCCAGGGCTATAATGTGCATAATGTTGAGGGAAGTCTAAAAAGAAAACGTGTTTTCGTGATGAGCTGCCAGAAAAAAAAGAAAATTTCAGATGAAAAATTGTGATATTTTTCTTATTATTGCTCAAAATATAAATTGTGGGTCCTCATCGAGGCGGTTCTAACGAGTACCCACAATCTATATTTTCGAGCAGAAATAAAAAAAAATAAGGTTTACCACTGTAAACCCCAGTTTTACTACATATAACAGGGGTTCAAGGGGGTCAAAATTATATAGGCATGTTGTCGTGATGTATTCTTCGAGTCATTTCAGCAGAAATGAAAAAAAATCAACAACCACAAAATCCTAGTGAAACAGCTTGCAAAATGAACATATTTCATAGCACCACGGTACAGTATAGGATAAAGTGTTATTTGGGTTATAAGAAGCTATGTAGATGCTGTTCAGTGCAGCGGATAGATCCTGAAAATTTACCCATTACGAAAACACGCCCATGCAAATACATTGTTAACTTTACCGACGAAAAACCGAAAATTTTAGGCTGAAAAATTGTGATATTTTTCTTATTTCCGCTCAAAATATAGATTGTAGGTACTCGTTAGAACCGCCTCATTGAGGCGGTTCTAACGAGTACCCACACTCTATATTTTAGAGCAGAAATAAGGCAAATAAGGTTTACCCCTGTAAACCCCACTTTTACAATATAAAAGTGGGGTTCAGGGGGTCAAAATTATATAGGCGTGTTCTCGTGATGACCTTTGTGTTATTCTGTCCTTTGCATCGAAGATGTAATGATGCTTCAACATTTATTTTTGGAAATATCAATTTTAGCTTAATCAGCCAGCGCGCTTCATCTCGTATTGCCCGACAAGCACTCTCGCGTGACAAAGTTAATATTCCGCGACTGACTGTGTGTTTTATTTTGCTCTATATATACAGAGGTCAGTACTGTAAGCAACTTCGGAAAAAATGCTGATTCCAATAAACGTGGGAATATGCTAACATTACGTAACAAGAGGGTCATGATGGCCCTGGATCGCTCACCTGATCCATAGAGTAACAACTGGGCCCCGGGGAGGGTCATTATTGACCCCAGGGCTTTAATGTGCATAATGTTGAGGGAGGTCTAAAAAGGTGAAGCTTCACACCAAATGTCAACAAAGGCTATAATTGGAACAATCTTGGCAAAGGTCCACTAGATGAAGCTACACACCAAATATCAAAGACCTGGGCCTTGCGGTTTCAGAGAAGAAGATTTTTTTTAAAGATATTCCCTACATAAGCCTATGTAAAACCAAATGGCCCATTGGCGGGGACATTTTTGGCCTCAGGGCTATCATTTAAACAATCTTGATAGAGATCCACTAGATGAAGCTTCACACCAAATATCAAAGACCTGGGCCTTGAGGTTTCAGAGAAGAAGATTTTCAGAGATTATCTCTTTTGTTTGTTTGATTTGTGGTTTAACCACCCCGTCAACACTGCAAAGGTCATTTTGGAGACGTTGCTTCCAATTTTGTGGGACTTTTACCCGACATTGAGATAAAATGACATTTCAAGCCCTGCCGCCCAATAAAACCAATAGGGTTTATAAGCATGGACGGGCCGACTCGCACCGCTTTGCCTGGCCAGGCTTAGATCCTCTAAGCGGTTTACCAGTACTCATGTGCGGGTCGGTTTCAGCTCTGCGTGGAAGCATCATGTAGCCCATATATTTCTTCACGCCCCGATGGGCGGGCAAAGATTATCTCTATTAAGTCTATGTAAAACCAAACGGCCCCGGGGCGGGGCATTTGTGGCCTGAGGGCCATAATTTGAACAATCTTGGTAGAGGTCCACTAGATGAACCTCCATACCAAATATCAAAGACATGGGCCTTGCAGTTTCAGAGAAGAAGATTTTTCAAGATTTCCCTATATAAGTCTATGTAAAACAAAGGGTCTCGGGGCGGGGGCATTTTTGGCCCCAGGGCTATAATTTGAACAATCTTGATAAAAGTCCACTAGATGAAATTTCACACCAAATATCAAAGACCTAGGCCTTGTGGTTTCACAGAAGATTTTTAAAGATTTTCCCTTAATAAGTATAAGTAAAACCAAAGGGCCCCCGTGGCGGGGGCAGTTTTGGTCTCAGGGCTAATTTGTAATTTGAACAATCTTGGTAGAGGTCCTATAGATGAAGCTTCATACCAAACATCAAAGACCTAGGCCTTGTGGTTTCAGAAAAGAAGATTTTTCAAGATTTTCCCCGTATAAGTCTATGTAAAACCAAAGGGCCCCGGAGCGGAGGCAGTTTTGGACCGTGGCTATAATTTGAACAATCTTGGTAGAGGTCTACTAGATGAAGCTTCATACCAAATATCAAAGACCTGGGCCTTGCGGTTTCAGAGAAGAAGATTTTTAAAGATTTTCCCAATATAAGCCTATGTAAAATCAAAGGGCATTTTTGAACAATCTTGGTAGGGTCTACTAGATGAAGCTGCATCCCAAATATCAAAGACCTGGGCCTTGCGGTTTCAGAGAAGAAGATTTTTAAAGATTTTCCCTATACAAACCCATGTAAAACCAAACGGCCCCGGGGCGGGGGCACTTTTGGCCCCAGCCCTATAATTTGAACAATCTTGGTAGGGGTCCACTAGATGAAGCTTCATACCAAATATCAAAGACCTGGGCCTTGCGGTTTCAGAGAAGAAGATTTTTCAAGGTTTTCCCTATATAAGCCTATGCAAAACCAAAGGGCCCCGGAGCGGGGGCATTTTAGGCCCAGCACTATAATTTGAATAATCTTGGTAGGGGTCCACTGGATGAAGCTTCATACCAAATATCAAAGACCTGGGCCTTGTGGTTTCAGAGAAGAAGGATTTCTTTTCAGATTTCGGTGGAAAAAATCTATTTTTAGCTCCTGTGACCTAGATGTGCAATGGACCGGAACAATTAGAACAATTTTGAAAGGGGACCACCTAAGGATCATTCCTGTGAAGTTAGGCCGAAATCCGATCAGTGGTTTAGGAGGAGGGGTGATTTGAAGAAATTGTTTACGTACGCACGGTTGGACGCACGACGGACAAAAAGTGATCCCAAAAGCTCACCTCGTCACTACGTGACGGTGAGCTAAAATGCGTCGAGAAGTGATGATTCTGGTGTAGTAAGTGACATTTTTGGCGGTGTCTTGTAGTTATACAATAGTAGTACTATATAAAGAGGAGGTGCAAATGCTTAATAACAGAAAAGAAACAGAACAGATTTTAGCACGAAAGGATAACTAGCTTACACTTGGACACAGTATATCTGTACAGCATAGTTGTAATTTTAAGAATGATATGTAAATAGTGACATATAGAAGTTTTAGTAATATTTATTTTTTATTTACAGGTTTTCGGATTATATTCTTTTGATCAATTTATCTCGACTTCTTAATGTATACAGCCCTATATATAGAGTATATCGTTTCATGCAAGCGTGATGATTTTTTTTATTTTGAGATTGTAAATTTTGCCTATTTTAGACGGTGATGTTCCTCGTGCAGCACCGCAATTAACTAATTAGGTTAAAATGACACCAACACTGGTAATACAGCATTAGCTGCTTAACCTTTTACACCCAATTGCAATTTAGAAGCCCGTCAGTACGATTTCCGTTACAACGGTTAGATGATCAACGGTCAAGAGTAAACTTCAAAGAAACAAAACACATCACCGCTGTCAAGATGTCTCAAAAAAAGCGTCATCGCTACCTCTTATCTGCATGAAAGAACTGCCGCCTAGCCAACCATTTCGCCACAGTTTAACTGACACGACAAAGAACCGCCTACAAAAAACTAAGCACGAGACCGGATAAGAAAATGTGAAATCGCATTTACTTTTGCGTTAGCAATTTTCTACAGTAAAAGAAAGACAAACTAAAAGGTAGATTCAACTTGGGACATATGTAACATGAACCACACCAATTGTTTCTTATTAGTATTGAACTGGATGGCGGGATAAGTCAAGTCAATAAGTTTGCATGACAGTCGTTATTGCTCAAATGTCAAGCAGCCATAAATCATGACAACAGCAAGTAACCTTCATTGTCCCGTTGCCTTGTCGAGTTAACGGAACATATGGTGTACATGTACCAAAAAGGTAGCAGGTTATTTGTCGACGACAGTAAACAAACACTAATTTACATGTATAAATTAATTATATGGGTGCACCGAACGATCTAAGTCTCGTCTATTCGTTGTAAAATTCATCTGTAAAATCTTAAAACATGAAACGCATTTAGGCTAGATATTTACCTAATTAGACAGAATTACATCGCTGTGGTCTGGCGCAGAAAGATTAATTTAAATTCTGTCTCCCGATTACTACAATTTACGACGCTAAATATTCTGATTCAAGAAAAGGCGGTGATCGCTTGATTGATTTTCGTTTCATTCAATTTTTATTTATTTATTTTGAACGTCAAGTAAGTTTAGCCTGTCAGTTAAAGTGATGACTGTCACGTACACGTGATGGGCGGTGCTAAGACTTGCTGTAATCAGATTGGCCTAGTCGAACCTTTTGCGTACAGCGAAGCGTGTTATTGGGTGCAGCATGAAAGGATGCCGTTTTATTTGAGGTTTTGTTTTCGAAGGGCACCGCTTTGAGTTTGAAAATGCGATTTGGGGCCAGAAATTTGCAATTAGGTGTAATCAGGGTTATCGGTAATATAAACGTCGCAAAAACAGTTCTACGTTTTATAAACGTCATTTCGATTTAGTTACAAATTTTGATGTTGGGCTTAAACTTCTTCTACATTAAGGCCTACTGGAACCTTGATTCTATGGTGAATAAGTATGTTAATTCAAAAATTCAAAAAGAATATATGCGTGTAATGATTGCACACACCAATGTCATAAAATCATTTTTCGAAATAAATTAGTTTGGGTACAGCATAAATGTTAAACAACAAACTGCATGCATGCCCCCGCCCATAGGGGCTTGAAGAAATATATGGGCTGCACGATGCTTCCACGCAGAGCTGAATCCGGCCCGCACACAAGTACTGGTAAACCGCTTAGAGGATCTAATAAAAATCAAAAATGAGTTCCTTTAAGAGCAATGAAAACATTCATAAGAAAGAAGATGGGTCATCCTACGTAGTTTCGGCTAATAAAGCCTCATCAGTGACCCTGTAATGATCCGGCAAAGAAAGCCAGAGGAAACATACTGCAATTTTGCGAATTTCGAATAGCAAGTCGATTCAAAGACTGATATAAATCAAAATGGGGTCCAAATAATTAAAAACCTGTCTAGAATATGAGTCTAAACCAATAATTTATTTCTGATTTCTCAGAATATTCACGCTGATCTCAAAGGACCAAAAGTAAAATATAAACTGCACTAGGGTTGGTGTACGGGGAGACGTTTTACGGCCGCCACACGGCACAACACCAGCTGCAGTGAAGGCAAATAAAAATAAAAAATGAGTTCCTTTAAGAGCAATGAAAACATTCATAAGAAAGAAGATGTGTCATACTACGTAGTTTCGGCTAATAAAGCCTCATCAGTGACCCTGTAATGATCCGGCAAAGAAAGCTAGAGGAAATATACTGCAATTTTGCGAATTTCGAATAGCAAGTCGATTCAAAGACTGATATAAATCAAAATGGGGTCCAAATAATTAAAAACCTGTCTAGAATATGAGTCTAAACCAATAATTTATTTCTGATTTCTCAGAATATTCACGCTGATCTCAAAGGACGAAAAGTAAAATATAAACTGCACTATGGTTGATGTACGGGGAGACGTTTTACGGCCGCCACACGGCACAACACCAGCTGCAGTGAAGGCAAATAAAAATCAAAAATGAGCTCCTTTAAGAGCAATGAAAACATTCATAAGAAAGAAGATGGTTCATACTACGTAGTTTCGGCTAGTAAAGCCTCATCAGTGACCCTGTAATGATCCAGCAAGAAAGCCAGAGGATACTACTGCAAATTTGCGAATTTCGAATAGGCAGTCGATTCAAAGACTGATATAAATCAAAATGGGGTCCAAATAATTAAAAACCTGTCTAGAATATGAGTCTAAACCAATAATTTATTTCTGATTTCTCAGAATATTCACGCTGATCTCAAAGGACCAAAAGTAAAATATGAACTGCACTAGGGTTGGTGTACGGAGAGACGTTTTACGGCCGCCACACGGCACAACACCAGCTGCAGTGAAGGCAAATAAAAAAAAATTAGTTCCTTTAAGAGCAATCAAAACATTCATAAGAAAGAAGATGGGTCATACTACGTAGTTTCGGCTAATAAAGCCTCATCAGTGACCCTGTAATGATCCGGCAAAGAAAGCTAGAGGAAATATACTGCAATTTTGCGAATTTCGAATAGCAAGTCGATTCAAAGACTGATATAAATCAAAATGGGGTCCAAATAATTAAAAACCTGTCTAGAATATGAGTCTAAACCAATAATTTATTTCTGATTTCTCAGAATATTCACGCTGATCTCAAAGGACCAAAAGTAAAATATAAACTGCACTATGGTTGATGTACGGGGAGACGTTTTACGGCCGCCAAATGGCACAACACCAGCTGCAGTGAAGGCAAATAAAAATCAAAAATGAGTTCCTTTAAGAGCAATGAAAACATTCATAAGAAAGAAGATGTGTCATACTACGTAGTTTCGGCTAATAAAGCCTCATCAGTGACCCTGTAATGATCCGGCAAAGAAAGCCAGAGGAAACATACTGCAATTTTGCGAATTTCGAATAGGCAGTCGATTCAAAGACTGACCGTCCATGCTAATAAACCCTATTGGTTTCATTTGGCGACAGGGCTTGAGATGTCATTTCATCTCAATGTCGGGTAAAAGTCCCACAAAATTGGAAGCAACGTCTCCAAAATGACCTTTACAGTGTTGACGGGGACGTTAAACCTCAAATCAAACAAACAAAAAACAAACTGCATGCATGGTAACTAACTCGATAACTGTTGATAATTTTCTTCTCACGGCGGGTCGGGTCTCAGGCTCTATGACGGTTCCGGCCTAAATACTTGCTTAAAGATATTCTAAGTAGTATAGGGTGGTGCCCGATGGTCTGTCTCTGGTCGGGCCAACTGGAGTCCAACTGTTGGTTTTCCTTTGCTCCAGCATTTCAGTTAGTTCATGCTGTCGAGTCCTCATCGTTGCCCCATCTTTGTATTCGACTGTTCTCTTATGTTTTCGGAGATGTTGTAGTGATGAGTAGAAATACTTCATGCGGACTGAACAAAACGCGACAGAAACAAGGGTAAAAATGAGTGTTGCCTCGTAAAATCGATTTGAGCTCCCGGTCCCCTTAAAAATTAGGCGGTTCTCCTCTGTGGCGGTTTGATATTGTTATAGTTTTTTCTTTGCATCTATGGGTCGCTAATCTCTTTTAATTTATGTTAGCCTCTCCGCTTGCAACGTTTTAATTGTAGTGAAGTTGTTTCATATTGTTGTTTCTTTCCAATGCGGTGTCTGGGTGGATTGGGATAATTGTATCGATATCTGATCATTGCCTTCACTTCTATTTAAAATTGAGCTGAACTGAGTTGAACTTCGATATAAACTGAGGAAATGTAACTAAAGATACCTACGTATTATAAAAGCTGTGATATAATTACACACCGTTTTGTACAAAGTATTTTGAATACTTAATTGTTTGTAGAGAGTAGTTTAACCCATTTTGTACCGGAAACCATAAAAGGGGTACCTTGGCAAACAGTGCAGGCCCAGATGAGACGCAGCAAAACGCGGCGTCTCATCAGGGCCTACACTATTTGCAAAAAGTTCAGTCATTTTTCTAACAGATTTTGAAAAGAAAAAAAAACACAACCGGACACTCCAAAATCTTGCAATGGACTCGTGCTATATATAAGGAGGAAGATTCCATTTGGTACAAAAAGGGTTAAAAACTTGACTCAGAATACCTTATTTAAACGTTATGTCGTAGGTACCGTATCGATGTTTGTCAGTAAACATTGATTCAAAGATATTTAAGTGAGATATCCTAATCATTTTCGTTTATCTATTGAAACACAAACTAAAAATGACTGACCAATTTTTTATTGGATTTTTAATTTCAATAATTTCTATGGCAGGTTTACAATGGCATATCTTTTAAAAACGTTTATGTCTATTTGTTAAAAATGCAAAAATATAGAGGCGTCTAATCTGTAATTATTTCACATATGAGACATTTACATAGTAACATTTCTGCAAATAGTAAAACAAACATAGTAAGTTTCACATTTGTTTTCTGAATATTTGCCGTTGATGTCTTTGTTATGTTTTTTGCCCGGGTAGTCAGTCAAATGTATTGCCGAGTTCTCAGGCGTATAAAAGTCCTTCAGGCGTATAAAAACAGACAAAGTATATAAGATCTGTCGTGATGATGTTTTAAGTCCCGTAGCAACACGAACTATAATCGGTTTTTGTAGGTTAATAATGTTGATGTTGAAATATTAACCATTCTTTAGTGGTGTAGGGTGGCTCGGTTCGGTGCGGTAGCTTGAGCCATCCTTCGTTCTGATTGGTCCATGTGTGTGTGTGTGTGTGTGTGTGTGTGTGTGTGTGTGTGTGTGTGTGTGTGTGTGTGAATTCGGGTTTAACGTCGCTTTCAACAATATTTCAGTCATATCACGACGGTGTTTGGTTGCGACAGGGAGCTCAATGCTCACTTTTATAGTGCTGCCTCACTGAAGTATCATGCCCGAGACACATTACATGATACAACACCCAGTCACATTATCCTGACACTGGATCGACCAGTCCTAGCTCTTCCCCGTAAATCTGAGTGCCAAGCGAGGAGCAGCTAGTACCATTTTAACGACTTTGGTATGTCGCGGCCCGGGATCGAACCCGTGACCTCCCGTTCCCCGGAGCGGACACTCTACCAACTGAGCTATTGGGGCCGGTCTCTGATTGGTCAACGTTTACCATCTAGTAAAAAGCGAGCATCCTCGCAGAAGAAAATACGCAGTTGTTGGTGAGACGTTGCAGAGCAAGTTGATTCTACTCGAAGGCCTTGCAGCTCGACCTTTCAAGACCGACACTTGAATGGTAAGGATCCCTGATACTTTATTGGTGGCAGCGGTGGGATGGAAAAAGTGCCGCTGGTTTGTTACATAGACTCCGCCCTCGGGTTTAGCCTTGCTGTGGGGGCCGGCTCTTTTAGCGACGCGGGTAGAGTGGTTGGCTTATTCACGAAGTTAAGCAACGGAGATTGCGGTTAGTACCTGGATGGGTGACCGCGTAGCTTGGCTTCGTGGACGACCCTGTACACGCTACAATGGTGGCAGCGGTGGGATGGAAACACTGCCGCTGGTTTGTTACATAGACTCCGCCCTCGGGTTTAGCCCTGTGAGGCATGTGTGACTTCGGGACGAAGTCAAAAGATGATGGGGAGAAATGTAACGGTTACGGATAAATACCACTTCTACAGCCTTGCTGTGGGAGCCGGCTCTTTTAGCGACGCGGATAGAGTGGTTGACTTATGCTCGAAGTTAAGCAACGGAGATTGCGGTTAGTATCTGGATGGGTGACCGCGTAGCTTGGCTTCGTTGACGACCCTGTACACGCTACAATGGTGGCAGCGGTGGGATGGAAACACTGCTGCTGGTTTGTTACATAGTCTCCGCCCTCGGGTTTAGCCTTGTTCGGCATGTGTGACTTCGGGACGAAGTCAAGAGATGAGGGGGAGAAATGTAACGGTTACGGATAAATACCACTTCTACAGCCTTGCTGTGGGAGCCGGCTCTTTTAGCGATGCAGGTAGAGTTGTTGGCTAATTCACGAAGTTAAGCATCGGAGATTGCGGTTAGTACCTGGATGGGTGACCGCGTTGCTTGACTTCGTGGACGACCCGGTACACGCTACAGAATCAGGGATCCTTACCATTCAAGTGTCGGTCTTGAAAGGTCCAGCTGCAAGGCCTTCGAGTAGGATCAACTTGCTCCGCAACGTCTCGCCAACAACTGCGTATTTTCTTCTGCGGGGATGCTCGCTTTTTACCAGGTGGTAAACGTTGACCAATCAGAACGAAGGATTGCTCAAGCTACCGCACCGAACCGAGCCACACTACACTCCTCCCAATTTCATAAGAGTGTGTGTGTGAATTCGGGTTTAACGTCGCTTTCAACAATTTTTCAGTCATATCACGACGGTGTCTGGTTGCGACAGGGAGCTCAATGCTCACGTTTATAGTGCTGCCTCACTGAAGTATCATGTCCCAGACACATTACATGATACCACACCCAGTCACATTATCCCGACACTGGATCGACCAGTCCTAGCTCTACCCCGTAAATCTGAGTGCCAAACGAGGAGCAGCTAGTACCATTTTTAACGACTTTGGTATGTCGCGGCCCGGGATCGAACCCGAGACCTCCCGTTCCCCGGAGCGGACACTCTAGCAACTGAGCTATCGGGGCCGGTAAAATTTCATAAGAGGTGCAACCATTGATCTTCTACCAAACCACACCAGTTTCGTTGGTAATCACCTGAACTTCGCCAAATGATCTTCTGTCAAACCATCCCCGTGTCGTTGGCGCATGTGTTGAAAAACGTGGAGATCGCCCTGATGCCAGGACTTCTCAATAAACATTCCCCTCCGCAATGCAGAGAAGGTGGGCAGCTATAATTGGCTATAGAGGAGTCTCGCATTGCGCAAGGCTGCCTCTAGGAAGTCAGTCCAGGTCTCTTCCCTGATGTCAGCTACCATTCTAGCTACCATTCCAATCAAGGCTGGCGATGAATGTCTTCTACCTCCAATGTGGAAGTATTGCGAGTCCGTCTCCAACAGCAGCTTGTCTTGGCTCAACTTTTTCAAGGCTTCCTTGCTGGCTGCGTTGAAACTTCCCACCAGACCAGTAAATCCGAAGGTGTTCGGGAACTCTTCCGTCCATGACTCCATGACTTCAGTGGTGCCAGCTAAGCAATGAAGGTGAATCCTCTGGTCAGTTGGCACCACCCCTTTCAGCTGATAAAGAAGCTGGATGTAGGCTGTTCCTGACTTGTCTCCTTGGATGGCTCTCGCATGTAGAACTAGAACATGGGAGGGCTGAACATACTTCAACACCTTGTCTAAAAGCTTATGCTGACTCGCCCATTTAGAAGGATCAACACTGTAGTCTAATCCAACCTCGCCCAGGATGTGGACATCAGGGAAAGATAGACGCTCCTGCAACGCCAAAAGATCAGCCTCGGTGTAAGATGACGCTTGCTTTGGGTGCAATCCGATGGCGACGTAGAATCCAGCCTGATGGAGATTCTGCACTGTTGCTTTTGATAGGTACGTCCCAGGGTCACAGAAAACGGCAACACCACCTGTCAAGTTGATTGCAAAATCCCTTTCCGGCAGCACCATCCCACATAGACCTTCCACCGACGAAGTCTTTCGTCTGAGGACATTCCTGCTTCTGTCTAAATGAAAATGACTGTCAAAGGCCTCTGGTCTTCCTTCTTGTGTCCAGGCACCAGAAACAGGATACCGCTCCACCAGATTGAGTCTGTCGCGCTCATTTAAGCAGGCGAAGTTTACTTGCAACACCCTCCAATGCTGTAACGCCGCTGGTGAGTTAACAGGTGCAATGGAGAACTCAGAACCGGTATCTTGTAGCCTTGCCCTTGACACATTGCAGTCATTGCCTTGAGCCGCTGGATAGACATATGGTAATGTCCTCTCTGAATCTGTATCGAATATGGACGGTAAATGAGTGGCTGTATGGGCTCTCGTGATACTACCTCCACACTTCGATACTGGACAGGAGTCTGATACTGGTGTCCTGATGACCAACCTCTCCCCTTCCACAACTGAAGGTTCTTCCAACGTCTTGCTGCCAGGTCTCTGTGTCTGCTGCCTTTGATGCGGCGGAGACTTCCTGCGTCGCTTTGGCATATCTCTGCTGGAACGAACACCTCCCCTTCGTGGAGAAACCGATGGATGTCTGGTCGATGATGGCCTTTTTCGCGGGATTTACGGGGGGACTCTCGTTTGTCTGGTCTCGAATGTCTATGAGGCGAGCTCCTGTAACTGTGGGTCTGTCGTCTTGATGGAGCCGGCTCTTTTAGCGACGCGGGTAGAGTGGTTGGCTTATTCACGAAGTTAAGCAACGGAGATTGCGGTTAGTACCTGGATGGGTGACCGCGTTGCTTGACTTCGTGGACGACCCGGTACACGCTACAGTCGCTTTCAGTTCGTAATTCGCATGGACCTACGATTTAAATAATTGTTTACAAACAACTAACCAATGTCCATTTTTTGTTTTGAAACAGTTTTTTCATAAATGTGGCTTTTTACTACACCCGAAAACGTTCACTATGTATAGTATCAATTTAAAGTTTGAATGGTTTCATCTCCATCATCGTCTGAATTCATCTGTTCTGTGCCACTGACTTCTGGGGGAACATACTGTTTTAGTATGTCATCAAATATATATTTTCGCTTCGATGTCGAGTATTTCCACGCTTCTTCTATTGCAAAGTCTTCTTCTTGTCATAAACGTTCAGCTGTCTTAATAGCTTTGAAAATACGATCCTGCTTAATGTCATTGTACCATGTCATCTGCTCTACAAAACTATGCATGATAGCCTTTCTATAGAGGGATCGCAACTCCTTAAAGGCTTTGAATTTAGCGGTTGTTTGGTCTAGATCTTCTAAATCCATGAGCTCTTTCACTTTCTCTTCATAATTCAATTGATACTCTTCAAAAACATGGTTGACTATTTCATCCCAGGGATCCTCACCGTCTTCGGTTATATGCGTTGAGGTTGTACCATATTCAATGCTTATGGTAGATTCTGTGTCTTCGTTCGATTCCGACATAACCTCCTCCTCCTCCTCAGAATCGAAACTGTCATCATGCACATTTCGCTTATGTCTAAGCATATTATCCCGGCTCTTGAAAGCTTTATCACAAATATCGCAACTCATCACGATGAAGCTAACGATGTAAACTGACGTGTCAGTGCAGAGACTTCACCTTATATAGGTTACCTTCATCCTAAACAGAAACTATTAAAAAGGGCTTTTATAAACAAAAACCAACATGTTAGGCATATTAGCAACTTCCTTTCATAATTATAGAGAAGTTGTTAATTTGTGTGCTATAAGATATCAGTTAAACGGCGTCCGCTGGATAAAAGTCTTTTATGAAGAACTTATAGCAAATTTGTATGGTTTACACCTCCGTGCTCTCGCAAATGCTAAATTCAGCTCTCACCCATGCCTCATCAGATTTACCATATAACTCCTCCGTGCCTCCTTATACATCTACTTTTACTCCGCGTTGCCTCCTTAGATGCCTCATCTAACTCTTGCAGGCATTTTATTTTACACTTCTGAGAAGTCGATTCGGAAAATGTGTGACAAATCTAAATTGGTGCATTTTTAAATAATATGCCTCATATCACGCCTACATTCCTTATTCAACTCATTCAGACACCTAATGTAAGAATTTTGACAAAAGCGCCAAATATTTTCCTTTTGGATCAGTTAAGTTTCATCTGTCTGTCAAATCTAGAAAGGAAGCACCTTTTACTAATTCATCTCATTTTCCCCTCGTATCGACTCATACGCCCCACTGAACTCTCCATGGCCTCCTCACATGCCTTATTCAACTCCTTCATGCCTCCTCAAATGCCTTATTTAACTTTTGCCTCCTCATTCATTCCATTTAAACTCTGAAGACATTTTAACGGCATAAAACCTCCTCTTAAGCTCCCAAGTCTCCTTCAGAGTTTCTTACATAGTTATAAACCGTATCATAATGAATCTCGTACTCGAGCGCATGAAGACAATTGCGATGTTTTGTTTTAGTAAAATTTCTAAACTTTCAGCAAAATGAAATTGTTGGTGTTGAATAGAACATTGATCCTTGGGTACAAAGGACATCATTTAAGACATAAAGGACAGTTCGCATGTTCCGTGAAGCTATGCTAAATACTTCAGGTAAATGCGAATAGCTATTTTACAAGTTTCACTAGTTTTTTTTTTTTTTTTTTTTTTTTAAACGACTCGAGGTATAGCTGCCTGAATGACAGGGTGTACCACTTCTAGGGCTAAACACTTGAGTGTTACTAAATAAATATCACATTTCTGAGAGGGTGATAGTAAGAATGTTCACCCTGAGGAAATGATTATCGACCGAGGCGAAGCCTCGGTCGATAATCATTTCCTCAGGGTGAACATTCTTACTATCACCCTCTCAGAAATGTGATATTTATTTTATTATACCGAACTTATTATCACCCTGATGTATGAAATCATGAATATCTTGAGGTATTAAAAAATTGAACCGTACGCGCATCATTTTTGCGCATGTGATAGTTTAATATCGCATGGGATAGTAATTGAACCGTACGCGCATCATTTTTGCGCATGTGATAGTTTAATATCGCATGGGATAGTAAAAATTATCACCCTCTGGTCTATGAGCGTTTTGTATGGTAAAATCGCGTGAGGTATAATAAAACTGAATAAGGCTCGTTCGAAAAGGGTTTGTCCCCGCGATGAAGTGGGAATCATTATTCAGACTGATTGTGATTCAGGAGATTTTCCTTTGACAAAAGTCTATCGGTGCTCTGTGTTGCCACACGCATAGAATTTACAATATACTAGTATGTAAAATGGTTGCACGCATTACATTAAGAGGAGTTTTCAAGTGACAGCTTATCTGCTCTAAATCGTAAACTGAATGTTGAACTAGATCGAGATCCCCAGGTTCAAGTGCCACGTCGATGAGAAGAGAAAATGAGATAATCTAATACAAAGAGGGAAAATGAAAATTACTACAGTCTGTTGGTGCAATGACTTGAATATTCTTTTGTCAGAATATGTCTACGTCAGTAAATTAATATGGCTCCAGTATGTTGACACGCCTAGGTGTTATTTTTGCTGAGGTTAGCATAATCACACCCTCATTTTGACCAGATTTAAAAGATTTTTCGTTCGAAACTGTATGTTGTAGAGTTGGCGAATAATACAGAAGAGGTTAAAAAAACAAAACGTTATATGAAAGAGAAAATATTCTGTCCCTTTTTCTGATCTCCAAACAATCAGGATATCAGCCTCGTTAATTTCTTGATGACTTTTTTGTACGTTGCGATGTGATGCAAAATGTGGGCGCAGAGCATTACCAAAAGTATGCACTACATGGGATATGTTATGCAGCTGAGGCCTGTGGCAAGCCAGGATTTGAAATGCAGAGCCACCAACCATTATTTAGTTTGCTTATTCAGCACTAGTGACTCGTTTGTGTTTTATTTTACTTACTCGGCATCGCTTACTCAGCAATCAGCACTAGTGAGTTTTTTCTGCTTATTCGGCATCGCGAAAAATTGCTTACTCGGCAAAAACTAAAAATTGATTATTCAGCAAAAAATTGCTGAGCTGGGGGTGCCAGCTTTCCACCCCCTGTTTACAACTACTCTTGATATGTAAATTTTGGCCGAGATATGCCCAGCCGTTTTTTTTTTTGTTTTGTTTTTTTTTTCAAAAAATATGTTTGGCATGGCCGCCATATTTGTCATGTGACAACACATGTTTATTTCCATTTCCTTGTTCCTTAATGCTTTCATATGATATCTGATTACAAATGGTCAAGTGCTTTCTGACAAAAACATTTTTCTAACTTACAGATGTAGATGATCTTGACCTTGAATACTCATGTAGTTTCATTTTCTGATTTAGCTACCTTCATCTACAAATTATGCGACAAATACACAGTTTTTACTTTTTCCCATACAAAATAGAAGTAAAACAAAGATCAGGAATCGATACAATTAACTTACTCCACCCATCAAAGACACCAAAGGGAAAGAAAAACAAACATTAAGCGACCCGACCATAATGGAAACCTAAACAAAGGAAGGCCATAAGGACAGTAACTTTCCCACAAAATGGCCATATGGCCATCCAAAATAAAAAGACACAAGTGATACACACAGTAAGTAACAAACAACAACATAAATAAACCGCCACAGAAGAACCGCCTTGGAACGGTCAGTGGAAAGATTTCTACTGGGGGTTGGGGGGGGGGCTTAAATCGATCTTACGTGGCCACAATCCTCGCCCTTACTTCCGTCGCGATTTAGACAAATTATTTGTTCAGTCCGCGTGAAGGCCTCCTAACTTATCAGTGCAACATCTCCGTGAACACAAAAATCAAAGAACCACAGACGGTGAGGTCTCGACAGCAAGAAACCACCGAAATGCTGGAGCAAAAGAAAACCAACAGTCAGACCCCGATGGGCCCGACCAGAGACAGAGCATCAGGCACCAACCAACATTACCTTGAAATAGATCTATCTAAAGTAGAAGTAAAACAAAGATCAGGAATCGATACAATTAACTTACTCCACCCATCAAAGACACCAAATCTCAATAAGCCTTTACGTTGGAGCCGTCATAGAATCTGAAGCCTGACCCACCGGCGTGCAATTAAAGAGGCAAAGCAAAGTTGCCAACCGTGATTTGGTTAACTAACATGCATGCAGTCTGTCATATAACATCCATGTTGTACCCAATCTTTTTATATCGAAGAATGATTTTAAGAAATTGGGTGCTGAAGTCATTGCGGTTATATATTTTTCTGAATTTATATACTAAGTCACCATAAAATTCGGGTTCCGATAGACCTTGTTGCAGAAGAGATTTAAGTCCAACATTGAATTTTGAAATAAAATCAGAATGGCCTATGTGACCAAATTTGACTTTGGCCTGAAATAGGTCAAGGACATCCAGGGATCATCATTTGAAAAAATATGATTGGCTCCAGTCCAAAATGCTACATAACAAGTAACAGGAAATCAACAACCTGGTTCTGGAGAAAAAGATTTCTAAGATTTTCTTTACCTAAAATGAGAATGATGGCCATATTGGTCATGTGACCAAACTCATATTAATTAATTTTCATTTCCTTGTTACTAAAAGACTTTCATATGAAATATGTTTATTAATGGCAACAAACTACGCTTCCGTGCGCTTCTGCAAACAAATCTGCCTCCCTAGCCATTCCATCTAAAATACCAAACTGTTTTGGCTTCAGATGTGCATAAAGTTCTCTAGTACATGACTCCAGGAACTGATCCCTTGCCATGAAATCACAGACAGCCGGAAAAGATTTTTTCTATCTTTGCCATATTAAGCCGTTTCTCTAAATAACTTCCCAATCTACTACTGAACTGTATGAACGTTTCTGATTTCTCGGGACTATTATAACGAAACTCTTCCTAAATCCGCGTTCTGTCATATCAAAATTCTTTAATACGGCATCCTTTAACTTATACTTCGCCGCATCATCATTTGATAACCTGTCGTATACATTAAGTGCGCGCCCTTCAAGTAATGCACTTAAATACGTGGCACAAACACTCTTATCCCATTTGTTAGCCGTAGCATATTTCTCAAACCTAGGTAAGTAACTATCCATCTTATCTTTACCCTCAACAATATAAGTTATCTTAGGATTCCGGGCATGCGTCACCTTTTCAGCCTATTGCCTTTCAAATTCTAGCTCGAGCTTTGCTCTCTGCATTTCTAACTGATTCCTTAATTCTCGGTGCTGCATCTCAAACCCATGCCTTATCTGTTCTAAATGGGCTTCACTAATCCCTTTTGCCTCCCTTTCGCTTTCAAAGCGTGCCAATTCAAGCTCCTTATTAACCTTCAACATAGTTAGTTCATGTGTCCTTTCCTTTTCTATTTCTGCCCTTTCCGTTTCTTTTTCTTCCCTTTCCTTTTTCTTTTTCTTCTGACCTTAACCTTTCTAAATCCCTTTGTTCTTGCCTTTCTAACCTCTCACTATCTTGCTGCTGCTTAACAAAGTCTTGCAAATCTTTCCCCCGTTTGCCTTAAACGCTCCATTATTGTTAACGTAAATCTCACGTTACTATAAAAACAAGAGGCTAATGGGCCGCAATGCTCATCAGAGCTCAGGGGGTCACTGCCCACTGGCAGCAATGTATTTTAATTAACCATGGAAGCCCTGTGCCCAAGGATGCTGCAGATAAAATTTGGACCCAATCAGCCTAGTGGCTTCAGATTCTGATGTCGCTTGAATGTGTTGATGCAGGACAATAGATGACAATTGACCATTTCCGGGGTGGAGCATGGCCCGGGCACGCCCTGCGTGACCCCTAGGGTGGTGTCACTGAATGTGTCGTATCATAAGGAACAAGAATATATATGGTTTAGGGTGGGGATATAATAGGTTTCTGGAATATTTGGCCTTTTATGAAGTGGAGGGAGTTGGGCATGGCCCGGCACATCCCGGGAAACCACCAAGTTGGTGTCACTGACTGCAACTTATCATAAGGAATGAGAATATATATGGTATAGGGGTGGGGATCGCAATGGTTTCTGAAATAAATGGCATTTTATGAAGTGGAGGGGTGGGGCATGTCCCCGGCACTTCCCGTGGGACCCACAGGTTGGTGTCACTTAATGCGTCTTATCAAAAGGAACAAGAATATAAATGCAGGCCTTCAAGTGACTCCTGGTGGAAAAGTTGGAGAACAGTAGGAGCCTGAGATATCAAAAAGTAGGAGAATAGTAGGAAAAAAGTAGGAACCTGATATAAAAAGTAGGAGCTAATGGACACGAACATACCTCCATATGTCTCACATTTTACCAGTTTTTGGGCAGTTTTATATGGCATTTGAGTCAAATGTTTTTACCTCACAGTTAGCAGGCACCTGTAAAATGTTAGTTGCTAACCCATCTAGTACAGTTATTCATGACTGCTGCCAATGCTTTTGTCAAGAGTTTGCCACTGGCTGCTGTGGCAGATATTTGTACCTAGATATTGACATTATGTCAAAATATTGATTCAAAAGAATTAATGAATGTTGAAAATTTACATGTGTGAGAAGCATCAATTACAAGATGTCCAGGTGAAGGCATCACAGCACTGCTAAAATGAATTCTTGTCATGCAAACTAAGACAGCATTTTAGTTGCTCACTCAAGTCAAGGCTTTAAAGTATTGCTGCAATGAATATCTGTCATGCTACACAAGACAGGGCTCTAGTTGGACACTTCAGTCATCACAGCATTGTGGCAATGAATTTCTGTCAAGCTAAACAAGACAGAGCTCTAGTTGGGCACTTCAGTCATCACAGCATTGCTGTAATGAATTTCTTCTGTCATGCTAAACAAGACAGAGCTCTAGTTAGTCACTCCAGTCATCACAGTATAGCTGCAATGAATTTGTCATCCTAAACAAGACAGGGCTCTAGTTGGTCACTTCAGTCATCACATCATTGCTGCAATGAATTTCTGTCATGCTAAACAAGACAGAGCTCTAGTTGGTCACTTCAGTCATAGCAGGATCGCTGCAATGAATTTCTGCCATGCTAAACAAGACATAGCTCTAGTTGGTCACTTCAGTCATCACAGCATTGCTGCAATGAATTTCTGTCATGCTAAATAAGACAGAGCTCTAGTTGGTCACTCCAGACATCACAGCACTACTGCAATGAATTTCTGTCAAGCTAAACAAGACAGAGCTCTAGTTGGTCACTTAGGTCATCACAGCATCGCTGCAATGAATTTCTGTCATGCTAAATAAGACAGAGCTCTAGTTGGTCACTCCAGTCATCACAGCACTGCTGCAAGGAATTTCTGTCATGCAGATCTCCTGTCGGTCGACCACTGCAGTTAAGACATTGCATTACTGCTGTTTTGAATTCCTGTAATCCTCCATAAGACAGATCTCAGATTTTTCACTGCAGTTAAGGCATCATAGCACTGCTTCAATGGTTTTCTGTCATGCTAAACAAGACACAACTCTATTTGGTCACTTCAATTAAGGCAACACAGCACTGCTGCAATGAATTCCTTTCATGCTCAACAAGACAGAACTCTAGTTGGTCACTTCAATAAAGGCAACACAGCACGGCTGCAATGAATTCCTGCCATGCTCAACAAGACAGAACTCTAGTTAGTAACTTCAGTGAAGGCACTACAGCACTGCTGCAATGAATTCCTGTCATGCTCAATAAGACAAAACTCTATATCGTCTGCTGAGTGTAATAACGTTGTAAGTGCAAAATGGCAACTTTTCAAGAGACAAAAAACTGTTTTATTAAAGAATGGCATAGAAAACCATCCTATAAGCTGGTTTCTTAACTTAATGGCGATTTCTTTCATTTGTGTGTGATGTTAATTGTTGAATAAATGACATTTGAAAAGAAATATTTAGCATTTAAGGGTTGATACACCATTACTGCGCCAAGTGTTTTTGGTAGGTTTTTGGTGCAAAAACAGTGTAAGAGTATCCAGCGCTAAAACAGTGTAACTGTACAAACCTTATTTCTTTGCCTTTTACATGGTAAAGCAGTAAGTTAAAGACACTTGGTAGGTAATAGGTAACATTTTATACATTCTGCATGGTACTTACATGCTTATTCTAAAATATCAAGCAGCAGGATTCAATATTTTTGAGGTATTAAAAAAACTTCCCGCAAAAATGGGGTAAGTGCACTTACGCTGTTTTTGCGCCAACTTTTTTTCTAAAAGTCAGAGCAAAAATGGTGTAACTGACAAAAAAAATCCAAAATGCTGAAATAAATCATGATTGAGACAGAATCCAGCTGTAGAACTTATTTACCAAGAGTGTCAAGTCCTAAGGCACCCATGTATGCAAAAAAACTATTTTGGCAAAAATGTCAGTTACATCGTTATTGCACTCAGCAGACGATATGGTCATTGCAGTTAAAGACATCAAAGCATGACAACAATGAATTACTTTAATACTTATCATAATAATGCTAGTTGGTCACTGCATTCAAGGCAAATTTAAGCAGCACTGCTGCAATGAATTTCTGTCATGCTTAGAAAGTCAGAGCTCTAGTTGGTAACGCAGTTAAGGCACCACAGAAGTGCTGCAATAAATTGTGCCATGTTTAACAAGACTCTAGTGGGTAAATGCAGTTAAGGCATTACTGACTGCTGCAGTGTATCCCTTTCATGCTCAAGACAGAACTCTAGTTGATCACTGCAGTCAAGGCATCACAGCATTGCTGCAATGAATTTTCGTCTTGCTAAACAAGACTGAGCTCCAGTAGGTATCTGCATTTTAGTCATCAGAGCACTACTGCAATGTATTTCTGTCATGCTCAACAAGACATAGCTCTAGATGGTAACCACAGTTAAGGCATCACAGCATGGCTGCTATAATAAATTTCTATCAAGCTAAAAGTTAAGGCATCACAGCACTGCTGAAGTTAATTCCTATTGTGCTAAAGACAGAGATCTAGTTGATCACTGCAGTTAAGGTGTCAAAGCATTGCTGCAATGAACTCCTGTCATGCCAAACAAGACAGAGCACTAGTAAGGGCATCCAAGACATGGTATCAAAGCATTGCTGCTATGGACAGCTGGTCAGTTAAGGCCTCAAAGCACTGCTGCAATGAATTCCTCGCATGCTTAACAAAACATAGCTCAAGCTGATCACTCCAGTTAAGAAATCAAACCCCTGCTGCTATGAAATCCTGCCTTGCTTAACAAGACAGAGCTCTAGCTGGGCAATGCAGCTGAGGCATCAAACATTGTTGCAATGAATTTTTGTCATGCTAAACAAGACAAAGCTCAAGCTAGTTACTGCAGTTAAGGCATCACTGCACTGCTGAAGTGAATGTTTGTAATGCTAACAAGACAGAGTTAAAGCTGGTCACTGCAGTTAAGGCATCACTAGACTGCTGCAATGAATTTCTGTAATGCTAAACAAGACAGAACAGATTGTCACAGCAGTTAGGGCATCAAAGCATTGCTGATTCCTACCATTCTCAACAAGACAGCGCTACAGTTGGTCATTTAGTTAAAACATCACTACACTACTGACTGCAAAATTTCTTGTCATGTTCAACAAGACAAAACTGTAGATGGTCATTGCAGTTTTGCTTTACATGAACATATTCCAATTAGTGCTACAGCTGAAAACAGCAGATGAATGTCAAGGATCATCAGTACATATGTCATGTAAAAAGATGCATTCTACAGACAGTTTGAGATACATGTTATATTTTAAGTGCATAATGTGTTTATTCATTTATTTTGGGATCTTAGATTTTGAACAAATCAAAAAAGTAGGAGAAGTAGGAGTTTTTCTGGAAAAAGTAGGAACAAAGTAGGAAGAGACCCAAAAAGTAGGAAAAGTAGGAAAAAGTAGGAAAAAGTAGGACTACTTGAAAGCCTGTTTAAAATGGTTTAGGGGTGGGGATATGAATGGTTTCTGAGATAAATGGTCTTTTATGAAGAGGAGTGGTCGGGGCAAGTCCCCGGCACATCCCGGGGGACCCCCAGGTTGGTGTCACTTAATGCATATTATCATAAGGAACAAGAATATATATGGTTTATGGGTGGGGATCGCTAAGGTTTCTGAGATATAAGGCATTTTATGAAGTGGAGGTGGTGGGGCATGGCCCGGCACAACCTAGGGGACCCCCAGGTTGACATAAAAAACATACGGCTAAGAGAAGTTTACTCAAGGAACATTTCTATGTAAATTTTGTCAAAATATCTGCAATGACTTGGCAGTAAATGCCATTTTTCAGTTTTCCACAATTTAAGTCAATGGAAACTCAAAGTTGCCATAGCAACAAAACTGAAAGGCCAAATTTCATAAAAAAAAAAACACAAAACCTGTAAAGGCAAAAATGGTGAAGATCTTCATAAAGTCTCAGCCTCCTAGAGCATATGGTTTCTGAGGAGATGATTTTTTAACTATTTTTTTTTTCTATTTTTTGAATTTTGGTTTCCATGGCAACCAATAAAAATAAGCAGTAGGCCTAAAATCATATGGCAGATAGTAGATTGCCTATGGAACATTTCTATGAAAGTTTTGTCAAAATGTCTGCAATGACTTGGCAGTAAATGCCATTTTTTATTTTTCCCCATTTTAAATCTATGGAAACTCTAAGTTGCCAAAAAAGCTGATTTTCATAAAAAAAAACACAGATTTTCAATCCCCCAGCCCAAGGATCCTACAGATAAAATTTGGGCCCAATCGGCCCAGTGGCTTAAGAGGAGAAGATGTTTAAAAGTGTTGACGCCAGACGACATACGTCGACGACATACGACGACGACGGACAAGTACCTATCCTATAAGCTCTCCCGGAGCCTTCGGCTCTGGTGAGCTAAAAATCTGTTCACTGATAATGATTGAAAGGGCTTAACTAAAACGTTAAGATATGTGTTATACCCGTTAATCTAGCTAAAACGTTAGTTATTAATGCACACGCGATTTGAAATGCCAATAACTCCCAGTAAAGTATGACGTTACGTATTGGTAGTCTTTTATGATGTCACAAATGGACGACGTTAACAGTAAAAGGCTACATCTGCAGTTCCATGACATTACAAAACTCAGATCCTAACAAGTTACCGTTAATGATTCTATTACGCCATACCTAACTTCAAGCCACGGCGTATATGTTAACGATATCGTAAGGAAAATGTTAACGTCAGTAAATGGTTAACGTCACTACGTCAGAAACATGTGCTGGCAAAATCAATTAGTAACTCAAGTTTAACTTAGTGGAATGCCGGGTAACACAATTAAGTGAGGTCTACTAGCAACAATGTGCTGTTCCACAGCTGGGAACATCTTCCAGAGATCAACCTATCCCACTTCCGACACCAGATGTTACATGTGGGTTAACGGCGTCCCGGAAACCCGTATGCTGACAAGACGACCGAGGGTGATACCTGACAGATGAAAGGGCAATGTGGGGTAAGGCACAAGAAAGATGTTATATACAAGACATAAAGTATAAACAATAACTATATACAACAATAACAGCACTGAGCACTACATTTATTTGCTTCTATAACATTTCAAAGGCGCACGCCCCGAAAGCAAAACTGCGCTTTGTGCTCGGGACGGTGACGTGAAAATTATATAGAAGCAAATAACACAAAGTACACAAAATAAACCAACGAAAAAAGAAAAAATGTGCCGGCTTACAAAAAATATAAGTCCACTCCGGTTGGACTACGTCGACGCGCTGGTGCACCCGGGTTTCACACGAACGATTTATCACAGTCAACTATGTTGACACTTTCTTCTTTGTATCACAAATTTTAAGATTTAATCTCTGTATACTTAATCTCTGGATACTCAAGATTATATCCCTGCTAGCATTCTACATAAATCTACAGCGGGCCCTTAGCGGCCCGTCAGCTACCCTGACGGGCCGCTAACGGCCCGCTGTAGATTTATGTAGAATGCTTACTGGGATCCTAGTCTAGTAAAATATGAGATCTCAACTGGTCTGGACGGTCCGCAATCTGGGGTTGCCCGCCTCTGCGGGGCACTACTTCCCTACAACTCGTCGTACCAATACCTGCTCCTATAGACCAGGGAGCAGCAGGTCACATCACGTCATTTCGACATAATATGCCTGGAAATACCGTTAATCAACTAAAATACGGTTCAAAAAACGTATACACTACATCATGATCCCTGCCCTGGAGAAGTCTGAATATGTACATGCATATACCTTTATTGCGCATGCGCCGACCAGCAAACAGGCTGATCAGTGCATGCGACAAATAACCGTGCAGCAGAACTAAGCTTTGCTGTGTAACAAAATATCAGCACCCAGTGCTTGAAACAAGGAGCTATAAACATTTATGCTTCCTTACTGAGCACTACAGAAATCAATTACTGCTCACTATAACTGAGTACAATTATCAAATTCGAGCTCACTACATCAGCACAGGTAAGAGGCAATTGAACAGACCGTGCCTTTGAGCTTCCCGGTCATTCGCCAATTAAGTAAACAAATAACAAAAACCCAATTTCATATACTTCTCCGCGACACTGCTCACAAATATAGCTATTAACAAATTCATTACATTAACAACAGCTAGAAACTAAAAACAGTAAGATTTTTTATCTCTTCTACACAACGTGTATCAGTATTTGATAGGGGACAACACTGTTTCTGTTTAATACTAAGCTAAAATCATTTCCGTATTTGGTAAACACAACATCAGAACCGTCTTCTCGACGTCGTTCGTAATGCAGTACTCACTAATCAAAATCACGTTCTTTACATGCGCATACGTGTACAAACGGATTTAAAAAAAACAGAAACGGCATCATTACAAAAAATGAACTCGTAATTCTTCTTGAACAAAATTCTTCCTACACAACATGAATATGCTTGCAATACCAATTCATCACGTTTCATCATCACGGATGACCCGACAGGATCTTGTCTAAGAGTTCACCCTGATGATGAAGATGTGGTAAACTTGTCTGAAGCTAGAATTTGTTTTTCTACAAAAACACAGATGTTTCCCCCTTTTTGACCTGTAAGTATGACCTTGACATTGGAGGTATTGACCTGTGTCTTGTTTGAAACACATATCTGCAAAATAACTTTAAAAAGTTCAGAGAGAAATAAGAAAGTTATTGACAAACAAGAGGCCCATGAGCCACTACGCTCACCAGAGGTGTGTATGTGTGTGTGTGTGTGTGTGTGTGAATTCGGGTTTAACGTCGCTTTCAACAATTTTTCAGTCATATCACGACGGTCACCAGAGGTCATGTGGTTTATACCATATACAGGCAAGGTGCCCATCTTGGTCATTTGACAATACCATGAATAATGTTTAATTGCCTCACCCCCATAGAGGCTTTTCATGTAATCTGGTTTCAATCAGCACAGCTCTTTTACTGGAGAAGAAGATAAAATACTGAATCAGAGCCATCCAAGACAATGGTCAGTAATGACCTTGACCTTTGGAATTGATAAACTTCCATTCAGCTAACTGCAAATATCATTTTTGATGTCACAGCCTACCAGACAATCAGAAATATCCACTACTTGGCCATTTTTCCATACAAATGTCAAAGTGACCAAATTTGACCTTGACATAAACAGGTCAAGGTCAACCAAAGGTCATCATTTGAACAAACTTGGTAGGGCCAGAGTGCCTGATGCTGCATACCAAGTTTCAAGACCATAGGGCATTGGGTTCTTGAGAAGAAGATTTTTAAAGGTTTTTACCATATATGGGCAAGGCGGCCAATATTGGTCATGTGAGCCAGTCCTCACGAACAAATTTTCGTTCCCTCATTCCATAGAGGCTTCACATGTAATTTGGTTTCAATTGGCCTAGTAGTTTAAGTGAAGAGGAAGATAAAAATACTGAATCTGAGGCGTCCTGGACAAAGGTCGGTAAATGACCTTGACCTTTGAAACTGATAAACTTCCATTCAGCTGATTGCAAATACCATTTCTGATGCCACTAGCTAAGATACAGTCAGAAAAATCCACTGTTTTGCCATTTTTCCACACAAATGTCTAAGTGACCAAATTTGACCTTGACGTAAAACAGGTCAAGGTCAACCAAAGGTCAGCATTTGAACAAACTTGGTAGGGCCCGAGTCCCCGATGCTGCATACCAAGTTTCAAGATCATCGGCTTTTCGGTTCTTGAGAAGAAGATTTTTAAAGGTTTTTACCATATATGGGCATGGCGGCCATATTGGTCATGTGATCCAGTCCTCCCGAACAAACTTTCGTTCCCCCTTCCCATAGAGGCTCCACATGTAATTTGGTTTCAATTGGCTAAGTAGTTTCAGAGGAGATGTTGTTTGAAAATGTTGACGACGCAGACGCAGACGACGACGACGACGGACAATGCCTATACTATAAGCTCCCCCGGAGCCTTCGGCTCTGGTGAGCTAAAAACCATTTTTTCCCTTTGACTTCTTAGTATGGCCTTGATCTTTGAGGTACAACAGATCGTCTCATGATGGTTAACATTTCTGCCAAGTAATTTCATAATCCATCAAAGAATAAGAATGTTATTGACTGTACACAAAAAGGCCATTGAAGGTATGGACCTTGGTCTTGCACACGACCCATCGTCTAATGAAGGTGAACATTTCTGTAATGTTACTTTAAAAAGTCCATCCAGATATAAAAAAAGTTATTGACTGGACACAAAAAAAGACTTTTTTGACCTTTGACCTCTTAGTATGACCTTGACCTTGGAGGTACTGACCTGGGTCTAGCGCGCAACACATCGTATCATGATGGTTTACATTTCTGCCACGTAATTTTGAATCCACCCAGGAACTAGACAAAGTGCCCAGTGGGGCACGTATACCCCCGGCCAGGGCCACCGCCTCAGCTGAAACAAGAACTACAAAGGGAAATAACTCTAAAAGGCCTGACCCCTTGGCCCTTATTTTCTTTCCCACAATACAAGTAGTCATACTGATCATGTGTGCAAAATTTCAAGTTTCTATGTGAAGCAGTTCCTGAGATATCTTTGACACAATATAATTGTTTACGGACACACAGACAGATGGAAAAGACAAAAACTATATACCCCCATTGCATACTTCGTATGCCGGGGGTATAATAAGAAAGTTATTGACTGAACACTTTAAAAAACCCTATTTAAACTTTGGCCTCTTAGTATGACCTTGAACTTTGAGGTACCAACATGGGTCATGCAAAAGACACATCGCCTTATTGTCGTTAACATTTCTGCCATGTAATTTCAAAATCCATCTACAAATAAGAAAGCTATTGACCAAACACGAAAAAAGGCCCCTTTTTACCTTTGACCTCTAAGTATGACCTTAACCTTTGAGGTACCAAACTGGGTTATGCACGCAACACATCCTCGCATGGTGGTTAACATTTCTGCCAAGTAATTTAAAAATCCATCCAAAAATAAGAAAGTTATTGACCGAACACAAAAAAAGCCCCTTTTTACCTTTGACCTCTATGTATGACCTTGACCTTTGAGATACCAACCTGAATCATACGTGAGACACATCGTCTCATGGTAGTTAACATTTCTGCCAAGTAATTTTAAATTCTTTCTTAAGATAAGAAAGTTATTGACAAAACACGATGAAAAGGCCCCTTTTTTACCTTTGACCTCTAAGTATGACCTTGACATATGAGGTACCAACATGGGTCATGCACGCAACACATCGTCTTATGGTGGTTAACATTTCTGCCAAGTAATTTTAAAATCCATCAAAAAAAGAGAAAATTATTGACCAAACACGAAAAAAAGCCCCTTTTTACCTTTGACCTCTAAGTATGACCTTGACCTTTGAGGTACCGACCTGCATCATGGTCTCATGGTGGTTAATATTTCTGCCATGTAATTTCAAAATCCATCTAAAAATAAGAAGGTTTTTGACCGGACACGATTTGCCCATACATACATACATACATACATACATACATACATACATACATACACACCGACAAACTTCCAAGGGAGTTAACTCAAAAAATGTAAAAGCGAGAGTTATAGTTCTTGCGCTCTGCACGTCGTCTAATATTGATTAATACTTATACGAAGTTTCGTGAAGATAGTTTTAACGGTTTTCAAGTTATAGAACGGACACGATTTTGTGACAGACGGACAGACAGACGGACAGACAGACGCCCGGGGAAAAAAAAACAATATGTCTCTCCGAACATTTTTTTTCGGGGGAGACATAATTTTACGTCCCATCAACACCTAATGCAATATAGAGACGGCACCACGGGTTTCTAACAACCGGTAGTCAAAAGGTATGGATCGAACAAGTGACCCGAGGTTAATAATTATATTTTATACAAGGGTCTTATACAACAGCCTCAATGAATCAAGAATGAGCCAGTGTCCAGGTGTTACGTGTCACCAACATCTAGGGTCATACGGAGACAGGACCTCTATTGAAAGACTCATTCCAATTCTGGAGAAGCCCGGGATCGATCCTGCGATCCCTGTTTATAAGGCGAGTAGCATTAGCACTACACCACAGAGGCTTCTAAAGTGAATCCAGAATATACTTCAGAAAGTTGAGGTATACTAAGAAGAACACCTCCCACCCCTAAAAAACAAAAACAAACAAGAGGCCAATGGGCCACTATGCTCACCAGAGCTCAGGTGGGCACTGCCCGATTGCAGCCATGTATTTTTAAGTGATATCATTTTAATCTGCCAAATGAACCCCCATATCCAAATGAGCAGCCATGTATTTTTAAGTGATATCATTTTAATCTGCCAAATGAACCCCCATATCCAAATGAGCACCCACGTGGACGTATTTGAAACATTATGCCTTTAATGAAGTAGACGGAGTGGGGCATGGACCCAATGGAGTCCTGGTTGGTATCACTAATTGTGTCTTATCACAAGGAACAAGAATATATATGGTTTAGCAGTGGGGATCTGTATGGCTGGAGATATAAGGCCTCTTAAACAGTGGAGGGGTTGGAGCATGCCCTGTCGATCAAAGGAAAGCCCAAGATTGTTGTCCCTAAATGTGTCTTATCATAAGGACCAAGTATATATATGGTTGAGGGGTGGGAATCTGAACGGTTTCCGAGATATGAGGCCCTTTTATGAAGTGGAAAGGAGAGGACTTGCCCCTGCAGACACCCCTATAGTAGGTGTGCTAATAATAAGGAACAAGAACATATATGATTATGGGGTGGGGATTTGAATGGTTTCTGAAATATATGGCCTTTCATGAAGTGGAAGGGCAGAGCACATTGCCTCAGCACAAAGAGACCCCCAAGTTAGTGTGACTGAACGAGTCTTATCATAAGGAACAAGAATATATATGGTTTAGGGGTGGGGATCTAAACGATCAGATATATGGCTTTTAATGAAGTCAAGCGGTGGGGCATGCCCCAGGGACTCACAAGCTGGTGTCACAGAATGCGTCTTATCATAAGGAAGATGAATATATATGGTTAAGGGGTGGGGCTCTGAACAGTTTCTGAGATATAAGGCCTTTTGTGAAGTGCAGGTGCGGGGCAAGCCCCGGGAGACCCCCAGGCTGGTGTCAATGAATGTGTCTTGTCATAAGGAACAAGAATATATATGGTTTAGGTGCGGGGATCTGTAAGGTCTCCGAGATATTGTGATATTATGAAATGGAGGGGGTGGGGCATGGCCCCAGCACATCCCTGGGGACCCCCATATTGGTGTCACTGAATGCGTCTTATCGAAATGAACAAGAACATATATGGTTTAGGGGTAGGGATCTGAACAGTTTCTGAGATATATGGCCTTTTGTGAAGTGGAGGGGTGGGGCATGGCTCCAACGCACCCCGGAAGACCCCAATGTGGTGACAATGAATATGTCTTATCATAAGGAGCAAGAATATATATGGTTTAGGGGTGGGGATCTGTAAGGTTTCCGAGATATTGGTCCTTTTATGAAATGGAAGGGTTGGACATGGCCCCGGCGCATCCCGCGGGACTCCAAGGTTGATGTCACTGAATGGGTCTTATCATAAGGAACAAGAGTATATATGGTTCAGGGGTTGGGATCTGAATGGTTTCCGAGATTTTGGGCCTTTTATGAAGTGGAGGGGGTGGGGCATGGCCTCTGTGCATCCCGGAGGACCCCCAGGTTGGTGTCACTGAATGCGTCTTATCAATAGGAACAAGAATATATATGGTTTAGGTGTCGGGATCTGAATGGTTTTTGAGATATATGGCCTTTTAATAAGTGGTGGGGGTGGGGCATGGGCCAGGCACAACCTGGGGGACCCTCAGGTTGGCATAAAAGCATATAGCTGGGAGATGTTAACCCAAGAAACATTTCTATAAAAGTTTTGTCAAAGTATCTGCAATGACTTGGCAGTAAATGCCATTTTTCAATTTTCCCCATTATAAGTCTATGGAAAATCTAAGTTGTCATAGCAACCAAACTAAACAGGTGATTTTCATAAAAAACACAAACTTTCAATCCTCCTGCCCAAGGATGCTACAGATAAAATTTGGGCTTAATCGGCCCAGTGGCTTCAGAGGAGAAGTTGTTTAAAAGTGTTGACACCAGACATATGGCATACGACAGCGACGGACAACTGCCTATCCTATAAGCTTCCCCGGAGCCTTCTGCTCTGGTGAGCTAAAAAAGTAAAACTTGTAAAGGCAAATATTTTGAATATTTCCATAAACTCTCAGTCTCAAAGAGCATATGGTTTCTGAGGAGATGATTTTTTAAGTTTTTTTTTTTTTTCACTTTTTTCATGTTGGTTTCCATAGCAACCAGTAAAAATGAGCAATAGGCCTAAAATCATATGGCAGATGGTACATTGCTTAAGGAACATTTCTATGAAAGTTGTATCAAAATATCTGCAAAGGTTTTGCAGTCAATGTTGTTTTTAATTTTCCCTATTATAAGTCTATGGAAAATCTAAGTTGCCATAGCAACCACACTAAAGAGCCGAATTTCATTCAAAAAACATAAAATCTGTAAATGCAAATATGGTGACTATTTTCATAAAGTCTCCACCTCCTAGAGCTTACGGTTTCTGAGGAGATAATTTTTTAAGTTTTTTTTTCTATTTTTTGCATTTTGGTTTCCATGGCAACCAACGAAAATGAGCAGTAGGCTTAAAATCATATGGCAGAAAGTAAATTGCCTAAAGAACATTTCTATCAAAGTTTTGGCAAAATATCTGCAGATGCTTGGCAGTAAATGTCATTTTTCAATTTTTCCAAATATAAGTCTATGGAAACTCTAAGTTGCCATAGCAACGAAACTAATGAGCCGATTTTCATAAAAAACACAAACTTTCAATCCCCAGCCCAAGGATGCTACAGATAAAATTTGGGCCCTATCGACCCAGTGGCTCCAGAGGAGATGTTGTTTGAAAGTGTTGACGGATGCAGATGCAGACACAGACGATGACGCAGACGACGGACAACTGTCTTTCCTATAAGCTCCCCCGGAGCCTTTGGCTCTGGTGAGCTAAAGAAAACCTGCAAGCATGTTCATACACAAAATAATACTTAACATAGATTTAACATACCGTCAAAGCTTCGACGTTTGGCTCGGCACCATGTTGTGGATATTCGTTTACCTCTGATCTGCTGCTGAGATTACGATGATTTTTCAGGGTATTTATATCTATCAATACTACAGGAAAACCATGCATACCCCTGCTAGCTCGCTAAAGTTGTGAGAAGTATAGATACTGGCCACAATGTTAGCCGTGCAGCAAATTTCAGCAGAAGATTGATCTCCGTTAGATTTGCATTTCCTTTGGAGAAAAAATGATGAAACTTCCTTACAGATCAATGGTATAACTCCCGTCAGTACGAACATCCAAAACAATGCGATTGGTATGAAAAATATATATTGCACTATTTGGCGCTTGGCGACTTTTTAGGGAAATTACATGAAAATCATACTTATAGCAGCTTATGGCGAATAATTTCCCCCACAAACCGCTCATGCATACATCGCATGATATATGCACGATTGGTGCGCCGAGTTGCATATTTTGCCTACCATAATTCATCAAAAATACTTTAGTCACGCTGCTTTGCCATATACCTATTAAAAATAATTTAGACGTGCATAAGCAGCAGGGAGGGTTTCTATTCCATCTTGTAACAAAGATGTGGTTTGAAAATGTTGACGCCAAACGAGGCAAGACGCCAGACTAAAGACAAGTGCCTATCCTATAAGCTCCCCCAGAGCCTTCCGCTCAGGTGAGCTAAAAATTTGACCTTGACCCTTACCTGCTGTATCATAAAGTACTTTTGGGCCATTTGAGATAGAGCCTTCATATGTGGGATCGTTGACATGGGCTTCCCACTCATACAAACAAGAGGACCATTATGGCCCTCGATCGTTCACCAGATCTTTATTGTACAGACTAGAAATGCGCCCATAGGGCACGGATGCCCCCGCCTGAAAAATCCATCCGCGAACAACAAAGATATTGAGCGGACAAAAACACTTTTCTTGACCTTTGACCTGTAAGTATGACCTTGACCTTGGATGTACCAACCTTGTCTTGCGTATGACACACTGAATCATGATGGTTAACATTTCTACCAAGTAATTTCTAAATCCATTCAGAATAACTGGACACAAGAACAAGACATTTTCTATACCTTTTACGTCTAAGTATGACATTGACCTTCTAAAGAGCATAAGAATTATACACTTTGGTCATGTCAGAAAGTGTGTGATGCCCTCACCTTTCTACTTGACAATATTTATATTAGATTCGGTACTAAGTTATTTAGACAAATTGTGGGTATTCCAATGGGTACTAATTGCGCACCTCTTGTGGCTGATCTGTTCTTGTATTGTTATGAAAGAGACTTCATTTTGTCGCTTTCCATTGATAACCAATCTGAAATTATTGAAGCTTTTAGCTCTACTTCTAGATATTTAGATGATTTATTAAATATTGATAATACCTATTTTGATGGTTTGATCAGTCAGATTTACCCCCTAGAACTTCAGTTAAATAAAGCAAATTCTTCTGATACCGAGGCCCCGTTTTTGGATTTACATCTATCTATAGTAGATGGATTTGTTTCGTGCAAAATTTATGATAAACGCGATGACTTTGATTTTGAGATTGTAAATTTTCCTTTTTTGGATGGTGATGTTCCTCGTGCGCCATCCTATGGCGTTTATATTTCGCAATTAATTCGATTTGCTAGAGTATGTAGTCATGTAACTGACTTCAACACTCGTAATAAATTATTAACGGCTAAACTCCTTAATCAGGGTTATCGGTACCATAAACTAGGCAAAGCCTTTTCAAAATTTTATAGACGCCATTCTGATTTAACTTCAAAATTCAATATTGGACTTAAATCTCTTCTGCAACAAGGTCTATCGGAACCCGAATTTTTTGGTGACTTAGTATATAAATTCAGAAAAATATATAACCGCAATGACTTCAGCACCCAATTTCGTAAAATCATTCTTCGATATAAAAAGATTGGGTACAACATGGATATTATACGACAGACTGCATGCATGGTAGTTAACCCAATCACGGTTGGCAACTTTGCTTCCCTCTTTAATTGCACGCCGGTGGGTCAGGCCTCAGATTCTATGACGGCTCCAACGTAAAGGCTTATTGAAAATTAAAGAGATAATGTTGGTTGGTGCCTGATGCTCTGTCTCTGGTCGGGCTCATCGGAGTCTAACTGTCGGTTTTCTTTTGCTCCAGCATTTCAGTGGTTTCTTGCTGTCGAGTCCTCACCGTTGTCTCACCTCTGTGGTTCTTTGATTTCTGTGTTCACGGAGATGTTGCACTGATGAGTTAGGAGGCCTTCATGCGGACTGAACAAATTATTTGTCTAAATCGCGACGGAATTAAGGGCGAGGATTGTGGCCACGTAAAATCGATTTAAGCCCCCCCAGTGGAAATCTTCCACTGACCGTTCCAAGGCGGCTCTTCTGTGGCGATTTATGTATGTTGTTTTTTGTTACTTACTGTGTGTATCACTTGTGTCTTTTAATTTTGGATGGCCATATGGCCATTTTGTGGGAAAGTAACTGTCCATATGGCCTTCCTTTGTTTAGGTTTCCATTATGGTCTGGTCGCTTAATGTTTGTATTTCTTTCCCTTTGGTGTCTTTTATGGATGGAGTAAGTTAATTGTATCAATTCCTGATCTTTGTTTTACTTCTACTTTGGAGGTACCAACCTCGGTCTTGGGAACGACAGATCGTCTCATGAAGGTTAACATTTCTGCCAAGTAATTTCAAAATCTATCCAGAAAAAATAAGCTATTGACTGTGTTTAAGATTTGGACCCTTTTTTTAATCTTTGACCTCAATGCATGACCTTGACCTTGGAGGTAAGGACCTTGGTTTTGTGTGAGACAGATTGTCTCCTGATGGCTAAGATTTCTGCCAAGTAATTTCAAAATCCATCCAGAAATAAGAAAGTTTTTGACTGCGTTTAAGTTTTGGACGGACGAACGAACGGGCGGACAGGGGCAACGCTATATGCCCTTCCACCATTCTTCGAATGGCGGGGGCATAATAAAATGGTAGGTAATATAAGATGGAATGGATGGTTTTAGCAATTGTGGTTGACAGTGACCCAAGGAACATTTCTGTGAAATTATTTCAAAATCAAGAAGTCATTTAAAAGATTGTTATTTTTTAGTTTTTGTATCTCTCATGTTCAGTGGGGCGAAACAATTTTGAGCAATATTGTCAGCGGACCATCCATGGAACATTCCTTCCAAATTGTTTCTGAGGATGAAGTATTTCAAAAGTTCCCTCAAGAGTCGGCATAAGATGCTAGAGTTCCCTCTGACAATACAGAGCTGACTTGTATGTCACTATCTGGACACCTTGTGCACATGGTCCTAGTACACCAGATGAACCGGCTCAGTCTTACTTACAATGTCACGTGGTGACAAGGAAGGGTGGAAGCAATGGCATCAAAAGTTAGGCTTATGAGTTGGTGGCTCCCTGACTAACAGAGCCGACTTGTATGCCACTATCCGGGCACCTTGTGCACATTGATGGTCAGGTTCTAGTGCACAAGATTGAAATGAACCAGCTCACACTTACCTCCATATAAAACCAGTGGGCCCCGGGGCAGGTCCATTTCTGGCTCCAGGGCTATAATTTGAACACTCGTGGTGATGGACCATTAGATGAAGCTTCATACTTAATATTAACGATTTGGGCCTTGTGGTTTCAGACCAGAAGATTTTTAAGGTTTTCCAAAAATAGGTTTATCTAAAACCGGTGGTTCCCAGGGCGGAGCCATTTTTGGCCACAGGGCTATAATTTAAACAAGCATGGTAGAGGCCTCTACATGAAACTTCAAGCCGAATATCGAAGACCTGGGCACTGTGGCTTCAGAAGAAGAGGATTTATAAAGGTTTTCCATATATAAACCTATGAAAAACCAGTGGGCCCCTGGGCGGGGAAACTTTGGCCCCGAGGCTATAATTTGAACTAGCATGGTAGAGGTCCACCAGATGGATTGCTTCCAATCTTGTGAGACATTCGCTGGACATTGAGGTGAAATTACATCTCTCTAAGCTGTTTACCAGTACTTAATAGCAGTCGGTTTCTGCTCTGCCTGGAAGCATCATGCAGCCCAATCTATTTCTTCAAGTCCCGATAGTCGGGGGCCGGAACTTCTGTCGCCGTTTATTTTCGTAATGGTTTGTCTTTTGAGTGTGTGTATGACTTATATTATTTTGTTTTGGATAGCCAATTGGCCAGTAACTGTCATTTTGGCTTTCCGCTATTGATGTTTCCATTAGAGTCTAGTTATTTCATGATTGTGTTTCTTTCCCTTTTGTGTCAGTGATGGGAGCTGTGGGTTAACCCATTGTATACTGGTGGACTCATCCATTAATATATGTTGGACAAGTCAATTTGTTCATTTTAGGGGCGTCATGCCTAACTTTCCGTTTTAATTCTATTTTTGATGGAAAATTTGGTCAGCAAATAGCACAGGCGTCTGATCTGGGCCTGCGGTGTTTGCCAAGGTACCCCTTTAGGGATTTCCCGCATGCAATGGGTTAATTATATCGATTCCTGATCATTGCTTTCACTTCTATTTTTCATGTAAATATCAATCAAAATTAGATGTTGTGCAGAGCGAAAGAGCCATAATTACTGTTTGAATTATTTCCCTTCCAACTTTGTCCATCATAAAACCATGCCTGCTCTATAACTTGAAAACCATTCAAAAATCTTCACGAAATTTTATATGGATATCAATAAAATTTAGATGACCTGCAAAGTCCAAGAACCATAATTCTTGCATTTATACTGTTTGAGTTATTTCTCTTGGAAGTCTGTCCGTCTATAACTTGAAAACCTTTCAAGTCTTCATGAAACTTCATATGATGAATATCAATCTCTTTTCTTTTTTTTTTTTTTTGGTTTTGGTTTTACGACCCTTTCAAGATTATTTCACTCATATCGAGCCAATCGTTAAGCAGAGGTGGGCGAAAACCTGAGTACCCGGAGAAAAACCACCTGACCTTCCATTGCAGGACTTGGCGTCTCACATATGACCCGAGCCAGGCTCGAACCACAGTGGTGAGAGACCTAATGATTAAGAGTCAGTGCTCTTAACCACTAGGCCACGGGGGCCCGTAAAATATCAATCTACATTAAATGACATGCCAAGTGAAAGAACATTAAATCTTGCATTTATAAATTTCGAGTTTTTTTCCCCTGGAAGTTTGTCTTTAAACCCGCCTAGGTTATCTCCACGAACTCTTTAAGAATCTTACTTCATTGCAGCTGGTGTTGTGTCATGTGGCGGCCGTAAATAGTCTCCCCGTATATTAGCCATAGTTAATAGAATATTTATTTGGAAGAAGACGACATATAACTATATCTAAGCATCTTTGGTTAAGCTATAAAAAGTTTTTTATAATTCGAAATGCAATAAATGCAAATCTCTATATAACTAATTTTATAGCTTAATAAAAGATGCTTATAAATACTAGTATGCCATTTTCTTTCAAATATATATTTTGAAATGGCATTATGTTTCTGAAGATCTTTTGAAATTTTATCTTTTGTTTTTCTTTTTATTAGTGGTCTTTTTAGCAAGAACAACCCATTATCATGAAACCTTAAATATATGTAAAGCGCCATCAGACAATGTGTAGAAGACATGAACCATAACTCTGACTTTACTACTTTCGGAATTATGGTACTTTGAACAACGAAAACAGTTGTTTCAACAGAAATGCAAAGCGATGTGCAAAGACAACATCACGTGAACAAGTCCGTGAAATGAACACCCCCTTACACCCCACTTTGTATAGAGAAAACTGGGGTTTACGGGGGTAAACATTATTTTTCTTATTTTTACTCCAAGACATAGGTTGTGGGTACTCGTTAGAACCGCCTCAACGAGGCGGTTCTAACGAGCACCCACAACCTATGTTTGCGGTATAAATAAGAAAGATATCGTGGATTTTCATCAGAAAAATTGCCATTTTGGAGATGTGAAAAAATGCACTATGTCTTACAGGTGTGTTATAGTAATGAAGAACCATGACTATGGCTTTACTACTGTTAAAATTACGGCTATTTGGACATTGAAAACCGGTTTTAGTTATTCTTGCCTCTGTTATGTTACTTTAGAACCGTTTGATGTATTTCCATGAAACTTTACAGAACTTAAAAAACACTATATGAAGATATGTGGAAAACAAAACCCATAACACTTGGTTGCTTGGTTTTGGACGTATGGCCTACTGAATATCGAACGCAGGGTTTTTTTTTTTTTTTTTTTTGTTTGTTTTTTTTTTTTGTTTTTTTTTTCATTTACTAGAGTCCGCCCTGAAACGTGAAAACAAATTGAGATGTTTTCATGAAACTTTGCCGAAATGTAAACAAGAGCTCCACAAGCAGGGCATTATACGCCCGTGACAATTAGTAAGATGGAGCATATGTATACTAACTGTTGTCAAGTTTGGGTTTGTGGAATGGAACCAAGGAACAATATGTGCTCCTTAGATTCTTAACTGGCACTATTAATAACACTCAAAGGCTCAAACTACCTGTCTCCAACAAATTTTCATGGTCGGAAATATTTGGTGAACCATAACCTCAAAATAATATAGGCATAACTGGTGGACAATAGGCAATAAGTGGTGGACTGAAACCTTCAAATAATGTGCGCTGCTCCACATCATAGTCTCACTATATGTAAAGTTTCGTCTTCATCAGATGTAAAATGTGGGAGGCATTATCCTGAATCAAAATATGTTTAGAAAAATATGTGAAAGGGGAATAACTGGTAATATTTGGCGGACTGTAACCTCAAAATAATATGCACTGTTCCATATCATTGTCTAACTATATGTAAAGTTTCAGCTTCATCAGATGTAAAATGTAAGAGGAGTTATCCGGACACAGAGTGTTTAGAAAAATCTGTGAAAGGGTTTAACTTAATATTTGGCAGACCGTAACCTCAAAATAATATGCACTGTTCCATAGCATGGTCTTACTGTATGTAAAGTTTCAACATCATCGGATCTAAACTGTAGTAGGGGTTATCCGGAAACAAAATCTTTACAAAATTTTTCAAAGGGGCATAACTCTTTTATTATGTGATTGACCATAACCTCAAAACAATATGTGCTGCCCATCATTACGGTCTAATTATATATGAAGTATCAGCTAAATCGGATGTAAAATGTAGGAGTCATCCGGAAACGAAAAGTTTACTGAAAAATTCAAAGGGGCATAACTCATAACTTTTTGGTGGATCATAACCTGGAAACAATATGCGCTGCCCCACATCATGGTCTAACTGTGGATGAAGTTTCAGCTTGATCGATTGAAAACTGTAGGAGGAGTTATCCGGAAACGAAGTTTACAAAAACATTCAAAGGGGCATAACTCTATTATTATTTGGTGGACCGTTAACTTGGAAACAATATGCTCTGCCCCACATCATAGTCTATATTGTATGAAGTTTCAGCTTGATCGGATGTAAACTGTAGGAGGAGTTATCAGGAAACAGGAGTTTACAAAAACTTTCAATTGGGCTTAACCCTATTAATATTTGGTGGACCGTAACCTCTAAACAATATGCGCTGCCCCACATCATGGTCTAACTACGTCTGAAGTTTCAGCTTGATTGGCGGTAAGCTGTAGAAGGAATTATCCGGAAAGAAACGTTAACATAAAATTTCAAAGGGGCATCACTCTATTCTTATTTGGTGGACGGTAACCTCGAATCAATATGCGCATGCCCCACATCATGGTCTAACTATGTATGAAGTTACAGCTTGATTGGATGTAAACTGTAGGAGGCGTTATCCAGAAACGAAAAGTTTACAGACGGATGGACAGACGGACGGACGGACGCCAAGACCATAACATTATACGACTGTTTTTCAAACGGGCGTATAAAAACACCATGGGCTGATGTGCAGAAGACAAGACCCATAAATCTGGCTTTACTAGTTTTGAAATGAAAATTTCAAGTTACAGAACAACATATGGAAATCACAAAAGTAACCATTTAAATGTTCAAAGGGCCACAACACGTAAAAGCCGGAAAATTAGTTAGTGGTTCTTGAATTCTGCATCTCGTCTTAAGGTGGTTTAATTTCTGTAGTGTGTCATAAAATGTCTCAAAACTGCTTTCAAATTACATGCGAGACATAAGTAATAAACAAAACCACTACTTTCTATGTTAAATGGGCCGTGATTAAAAAGTAGTTAAGTCAGAGTGTTCATGTCTTTCGTACATCTACTTCATAATCAAGGGATTGCTGGTTCGAGTCTGATTCTGGTCGCATTTTGTCAGCTTCATTTCTTAAAGATGTATGTATTTATTAGCAACAGACGGTGTTGTGTGCAGCTGTGGAGCCTGATAAGAGGTTCGCATACTTCATCAATAGTGTTGTTTATTAAGTTTAAAAAAGTAGCTCAGTCGGTAGAGCACTTGCTTTGTGAACAAGGGACCGGGTTCTGGTTGCATTTTTTCAGTTTCATTTCTTAAAGATTTATGTATTCATCCTATGATGCTTTTCAGTACTGTAAAGTTTGATGAAAATATATCAAACACATTTGCAGTTACAGGAGAGACACTGGGTTTTCATTGTCCAAAGGCCGAAACACCAAAAGAAGTCAAGCCAGAGTTATGGCTCTTATCTTATTCAAATCGCTTAATTGTGTTTTTCATTTCTGTGAATATTTAAGATAACAGATACATGAAAAAGTAACTTGATACAACTGTTTTCAATGCTCAAAACGCCAGAATTCCGAAAGCATTAAAGCCGTAGTTATGGTTCTTGTCCTCTGCATTTCGCTTGATGGTGCTTTGTTTCAGGACTCCTTTTTAAAATGACCACTAATATATAGGTATGATAAGATAATATTCCAAAATATTTTTCAGGAATAAAAAGTCATGTCAAAATACATATTTGGAAGCAGACAACATATAAGTGTATCTTAGCATCTTTTATTAACCCTTGCCCTGCTAATCCCGGATATGCCTTATCTATGAAACAATGTAGATCCAGATCAGATGGCTTCTAACTCATGATCTACATTGTTTGCCATTCAGATTGTGAATTTGTTGCAATAATTTGCATCAAGTAATCTGATTGGTTGATAATCGGTAGTGGGTGTGGCATATATAAATATTCAGCAGGACAAGGGTTAACTATAAAAAGTTTTCGTTAATTCGATACGCAATAAATAGCATGTTAACTTGTCGTATCGATCGTATTGTTGTATTCATACCGGATCATTGACTGCACTTCTATTTTACTTATAATACATAGAGGATCTTACATGAGTGCTCATGTATTATTGAATTTATTAAACGAGTTGAGGAAAAGGGATAAAATGCTAGGCTTTGCCGAGCATTTTATCCCTTTTCCGCAACGAGTTTAATAAATTCAATAATACATGAGCACGAATGCAAGATTCTATTTATCATATGACATTTAAAACGCATTTTATTCACGATTGTTTACAATAATGTCAATATTCCGCCGTTAGTAAACGCGACGTTGTTAAGGACGTCGTACATGTAACGTTACGGGACGTATCTAGCTAATTTGCATATTTAATCCACTAGTGGATTATCGAAAATATTGCATGACGTTATTACACACTCAGATGCGATGTCATATGATAAAAGATATTTTTCTTCACTTTTCTCAAAGTAGTATTTCCTGGGATGACAACATATAAGTTATGAACTAATGAATGGTTTTATGCTTCTACAGAAGTGTATTTGTCTTATTTGATCACGACCTATATGTCTTCATCCCAGTTAATTTTATATTGAGATAAAGATTTATTTGTATGGAAGTGAAGAAAAATATCTTCACTTTTTAACTTAATTCTGTATTTTTTATGTTAGAAATTCTCAAGATGTGCATTCATTGCATTTCGAATTCATAAACACATTTAATAGCTTAACCCATTTAGTACCAGAAACCCCAAAATGGGTACCCTGGCAAACAGTGGAGGCCCTGATCAGATGCCGCATTCTGTGGCATCTGATCAGGGCCTCCACTGTTTGCTAAAAGTTCAGGCATTTTCCAAATAGATTTTGATGAAAAACACAACCTGGCACCCTTAAATTTTGAAATGGACTCCTATTATATATAAGGAGGAAGATTCCATTTGATACAAAAAGGTTATTAAAAGATGCTTAGATATCCTTCTTTGTCTTCTTCTTCCAAATATATATTTTGAAATGGCTTTATGTTTCTGAGGATTTTAGATTACATTTCCTATATATTAGTGGTCATTTTAGCAAGAAGAACCCATTATCCTGAAACCTTAAGTAAACGTAAAGTGCCATCAGGCGATGTGCAGAAGACATGAACCATAACCCTGACTTTACTACTTTCTGAATTATGGCCTTTTGAACAAAGAAAAAGTGATTTTAACACAAATGCTAAGCGATATACAGAAGACAAGAACCATAATTTGGCTTTACTACTTTATAAAGTACGGTTATTTGGTGAACAGTGAACTATAGGTCACACTCTGAACTGTGCAATATAGGTTACACTGACTGAAATCTATTTTATGTCAGTCATAGGGACACAAGGAGCTTATAATTCAGGTTTGAAATTTCGCCATCAAACAGTATTCAAAATGTAAGGAAAAATCAATGAACCATGAAATATAGTTCATTCTGACCTAGGAATATTCTGAGATCAATCATTGGGTTACATGGAACTAATATCCAATGTTTGACATTTCTCCATGAAATTGTCTTCAAGATATAAGGCAAAATTTTTACATCACACTGCATTACATCATAAACCAGGGTCGTGGGTTCAATCCCAGGCTTCTCCAGACTTTCAGATGATTCTTTAAACCCAAGTCCCATCTCCATATGACCTTAGATGTTGGTGGGACGTAAAACTCAAAAACACACACACTACCCTACATATATTTATTCTGTCAGTCATCAGATACATGGAAATTATAATCCATGTATGATGATTCTCCATCAAAAGGTTAAAAGGCAAAATCACTGAACCATGAAATATAGGTCATATCTTATAAAGTGGTTCCTGGATAACAAGATGAAGGCCAATCCAGAAAAATTTCAAGCTATTGCACTAGGTCAGCACACCAGAAATGAAAATATTACCTTCAACCTTGAAAATAACAATATTAAATGTGAAGAAAATGTAAAACTTTTGGGGGTTACTATAGATTTTAAATTAAATTTTGATTTGCACATTTCAGAAATTTGTAAAAAAGCATCAAGGCAACTGAATGTTTTGAAGAGGATTGGCAGGCATCTGTGTAGACTAGGCAAACTGAATGTGTATTATTCATTTATATTGTCAAATTTTAATTACTGTCCTCTGGTATGGCACTTCTGTGGGGAAACAAATACAAAGAAAATTGAGAAAATACAGGAAAGGGCGTTGAGATTTATCTACAGCGACTATAGCTCTAGCTATGATTCGCTGTTGATGAGATCTCAACTACCCTCACTGAGGATCAGGCGCCAGAGGACAGTAGCATTTGAAGCTTTTAAAATTTTAAATAATTTATCTCCAGTTTATTTAAATGATCTTTTAATATTTAAACATCATCATTATTCTTTTAGGTATACGAAGACAGTCGAGGTGCCTCAGGTAAGAACAGTTAAGTATGGTACCAGGTCCTTCCGCTTCTCTGCCGCCAAAATCTGGAATTCCCTCCCGCAACATTTGAGGGACATTTCAGATTTAAACATGTTTAAGAACCAGGTAAATGCATGGAGCGGGGGGACCTGTTCCTGCTCCTTCTGTTCATACAGTTAGTTTTGTTTTCTGTTCAGTGTTTTATTACCTTTTGCATTTTTCATTCTGTTATAATGTTATCATTTTTAGGTCAATGCTTAATCTCTTAAAGTAAAGCCAAGTTTTAATAAGTTTTAATATTTCAGGTATAAATATAACTGTAATTTCAGTGCTCTTAATTGCTATTTTGCTAAATGAAATAATGTAAATGTGATACTGTGATATTCATTTAATATGTGCATGTCTTTATTTTGTAAGTCGGTAAATAGCTATACATAGCTAATGTTGTACTGTTATATACTTTCTCCGACTTTAAATAAAATTTGTCTTATGTCTTATTGTCTTATAGGCCAATCATCGGGTTGCATTTAACTAATTTCCAGGTACGACATTTCTCCAACAAACTGTCTTCAAGATATAAGGTAAAATCACTGGACTGTGAAATTTAGGTCACCATGACCTGCATTCTATTACACTTGAACCAATGTCACATAGTTGGCTGATGTATTATGTCTTTAACTTGTTGGCATAATCAAAATTGCATAGAATACTTATCAAAGGTGTCGTAGTTTTTAATCTCCTAGCCCAACCCGCAGGTATGATTCCAGGGCTGTATTCTTTTGGAATGTCAGAGGACATTCCCAGATACCCAAGTTCTAAATATAAATGCTCTGTGATGATAAACTTTTGAGATATAAGCATTTGAAAAACAGTATCCCAGTATTGAAAAGGTGTGTTTGATTTTTATACCTAGGAGCATGTTCTCTTGGAATCTTAGGAGACCATCCCAGACACCAAGGTTCCAAATATGAATGCTCTGTGATGAGCGACTGTTGAGATATAAGCATTTGAAAACCTTTAACACAATGGGATGGAAACAGGAACTCAAACGTCCACGCCTATTACCCGGGTGACTACAACTGCTTTCCTTGTACTTAGTACAGGCAAGCTAATGATCTAAAAATATCCTAAACATATGGATATCTGAAAATATGGGAAGACTCAAAAGCGACCCCTTGAACCCCCCTTTTATATGGAAAAACGGGGGTTTACAGAGTTAAAACTTATTTTTCTTATTTCTGCTCTAAAATATAGATTGTTGGAACTCGTATCGAGGTGGTTCTAACGACTACCAACAATCTATATTTTAGAGCAGAAATAAGAAAATTATCACAAATTTTTATCTTAAAATTTTCTTTTTTTTTACGGTGGTAAAATTTACAATGCATTTATATAGGAGCGTTTTCATAATGAGCTACAATGGCATAATCACTCCATACAGATTTCTCAATGATGAGGGTTTTTTTCTACAGTATGCCGCATTGTGGTATAGGTCACACAGCCCTGTGTCAAGTTGATCAAAACAAAAATTCCGCCGAAGGCTATGTCGTGCCTGTGAGGGTGCAAAGTCAGCGAACCATGACATCTAGGCCAAGTTCAAACATAGATGCTTGCATAAAAGTTGCCATTCTTAAATGCAAGCTAGTACTAAGTATCATTAATTAAGCTGTAATAATCCTTGAGAAATGAATTTAACCATCGGGGTGAACGCTAGGGTGGTTGCAATATTTTACAAAGTCAGTTAACCATAAAATGTAGGTCAAGGTCAAATATGGATGCTTGCATTTAAGTTTCCATCTCCAGGTACAAGTTTGTACCAAGTATCATTAATGAAGCTCTTATCGTTCTTGAGAAATAAACTTGACCATTAGGGTGATTGCTAGGGTGGTCGCAATATTTTACAAAGTCAGTTTACCATGGAATTTAGGTCAAGGTCAAATACGGATGCTTGCATTTTAGTTGCCATCCCCAGATTCAAGTTTGTACCAAATAGCATTAATGAAGCTCTTATAGTCCTTGAGAAATAAACTTGACCATTAGGGTGAATACTAGGGTGGTCGCAATATTTTACAAAGTTAGTGAACCATAAAATCTAGGTCAAGGTCAAATAGAGATGCTTGCATTTAAGTTGCCATCCCCAGATACAAGTTTGTAACAAGTATCATTAATGAAGCTCTTATAGTTCTTGAGAAATAACATTGAACATTAGGGTTAAAGCTAAGGTGGTCGCAAATGTGGACGCCTTGAAGAACGGATGTACAGATGCATGGAAGGAAAACTGGGCACCTATATCGCGCCATGCTAATAGCAGGCGGTACAACTAACAATGTTGTAAGCTTTGATCATTTAATATTGTTAATATGGTGGTATTTTTCCTTGTTAATATGGTGGTATTTTTCCTCAAAAGTATTAGATATGTACATGCTAGAACATTCAACATTATGACAAATAACACGTCTGTCTGCAAGGGCCCAAAACTTAACCCTTATCTTGCTGAATATTCAGTTTAGCCACACCCATTTCTGACTTTAAACCAATTAGATTACTTCAAGTAATTTATTCTTCCAAATCCATAAACTTCATGTCAAACAGTGTAGATCCTGATCAGATGGCTTCTTCAGAAGCCACCTGATCTGGATCTACACTGTTTGAAAGATGGGGGTTGTCGTGAACAGCAAGATAAGGATTAACCTTGAAATCAACCTAAGTATCCTTTTGGGTCATGTGTCTTTCAATCTACCCAAGCACAGCAGATTTTGTTGTTGATGTCCATGTGACTCATCGATTTGTTTGAATATTTATAGCCATGCAATTCTTGTCATTGTGATGTTATAATTCTGTGTAAAGGAAAGCTTGTTGTAAGACATTAATTCAGCTAATCTGCTGGGACACTGATTCTGATACCACGGAATGCAGCATCTGATCAGGGTCTACTCTGTGTGCCTAAAGTACAGGAATTTAAAGGTTAAACAAAACCACGTAAGTTCCTGTTTAGGACCATTTTACCAGCCTACACTCAGCCAATCAACCCACAAGTGCTGTCAGTGGTATGATTAGGTTGCATGTTTATTACGTCGATGTGAGGTAAGGTTTTTCTTCATTCTAAATTTCTGTCCGCAAGTCTCACAAATAAATGGCTTTTCCCCAGTATGAGTTCTCATGTGTGCAATGAGAACATTGCGGGCCAAAAATGCCTTCCCACAGATTTCACAACGATGAGGTTTCTCACCAGTATGTCGCATTTTATGATTTTTCAGAGATGTTGCATCATCAAACCCTCTTCCGCACACCTCACATGTATACCTATAGCCATCTAAATGTACAGCTTTATGTCGCCACAAGTAGTCAGCTCTTTTGAACATCTGTCCACAGACCTTACAGACATGTGGTGTTCTGTCAGAATGAATGTCTAAATGATTATTTAGTTGTCCACGACAAACAAATGCTTTCCCGCATTTACGACACGTGTATGGTTTTTCTCCAGTATGTTTACTACGTATATGATGAGTCAAATTTTCTTGTCGAGCAAATGTTTTACCACATTTGTCACACTTGAAGATTTTCTTAGGTGTTTCCTGTTCAGCCTTTTCACATCTGGGTTGTTTTTTAGTATTGTGTAGTAGATTTATACTAGACGTCTGTTGTTCGGTTGCGGAAGCTTCTACCCCCTGCAATGGCACAGAATTGGCATAGTAAACACATGAATTGCAAAGTAACCAATAATTCCATACTTTTAACCAATAAGACGCCAACCACGACAATTGTCGTCTGCTTTGTCGTCTGCCGGCTACTTAAAAGTCATTTAAGCAAACATTGTGGGCCCAGATCAGACTGCTCTTGTAGGAGCAGTCTGATCTGTGTCCACACTATTTGCCTGTATGAGAAATATTAAGAAGATTCAACATTTAAGAAATGAATGGAAAGTTTTATGCTGACCTTTATCACTTACATTTACATTATTTCCATCCAGTATGTGACAAAAATTCTGGTTTGTGGCTTAATGAAACAAGAAAATAATAACACACAGTAAAGCTATATTGACTTCATAGCATCATCACTGTCCAATCATATTGGAAAGAACCCTGCTTTATATTGACATCACTAAACGAACCTGTGATGCTGCGTGCAACAATTTTTTCATTCAGGTATGAAAAACATTGAATTCTATTAGTTAACTATGGGGGTATCTGCAAATCCACTGTGAATATTGTTGTTTTTTGTTTACATTGCGGTTTTATGTCCCTTTCAACACTACTGAGCTCAATACATCGCTTCAGTTTGTGAGACTTTAACCGTTATTGAGATGAAGTGACATCTCAAGCTCCACAGACCAAAGAAACCAGTATTGTTTATATGCAGGGACCACTTTGCCTGTTCCAAGCAGTTTACCAGTATTCCCCAGCAGGCACACGTCGCTAGGGCAACGTCAAATCAACGTCGGTGCAACGTCACGACGTTGCACCGACGTTGATGTGACGTTGCATAAACGTCATGACGTTGCCCCGACGTTGATGTGACGTCACAATTACGTCATGTGCCTGCAGGGTCATGTTTGGTTGGATTCTGCTCTGTGTGGAAGCACTGTGAAGCCCAATCTATTTCTCCAAGCATAAAATATGCGACCCGTTAGGTTTCAAACCAACCTCCACAGCTATAAAGACCAGGATCTGTTTTTTTTCCATACTAACATATCGTTAAATCATTAATCTTTGATAAGTTTAAAAAAACAAATATATATATTTTTCCATTTAAAATAGCAGAGTATTCAATACAGTACTCCAAAGAACAGCCAACAATTCGTCATCTGTAGAGATCGTTAAGCTAACAAGTTGGCTGCTTTCAAAAAGCATCCAATAGGTTTGGTCTTGTCAGTCTACATTCTGATTTGAGCCAGTTGATATCATTATCCCACTTAATGCATTTTTTGAATAAAAATAATAAACTTTAAACGTTCCAAGGCGGTTCTTCTGTCGCGGTATATTTTTGTTATGGTTTGTCTGAAGTTTGGAGGCCTTCATGCGGACTGAGCAAATTATTTGTCTAAATCGCGACGGGGAGGATTGTGGCCACGTAAAATCGTTTTAAGCCCCCAAGTGGAATTCGTTTCCGCTGACCGTTCCAAGGCGGTTCTTCTGTCGCGGTTTGTTTTTGTTATGGCTGGTCTTTGGATTTTTGTGTCGCTTATGTAATTTTATTTTGGATAGCCTATTGGCCATTTTATGGGAAAGTAACTGTCCTTTTGGCTTTCCGCTGTTGGTGTTTCCATTAGGGTCTGTTGTTTCATGTTTTTGTGTCTTTCCCTTTGGTGTCTCTGATGGGAGCTGTGGGTTGATTGTAACGATTCCTGATCATTGTCTCCACTTCTATGTTTTAATACAAAACGTGTATATAAAATTTCGAAGTCTGTGACCTTGGTATCAGGAGGGGTAGGTAGTGATGAGTATTCTGTGGTAAATTGTTTAACGCCATGGCAAGTATAAACTAAATGTAACTTACATATGGTTTACACGTGTATAGCACAAAACTTAACCAAACGAAAATGTAAACCGAATTTTTCAAAGGTCATAACTCTGTTAATATTTGGTGGACAGTAATTCTCGAAACTTAAGGCACATCTTCACATCTTAGCCTTACTACATACACATTTTAGGCTTGATCGGATGAAAACTTTACAGTAGTAGTTATACGGAAACGAAAAAAAAGTTTACGAACGGACGGACAGACACCGACCCCATAACTTAATACGATCTTTTTTTGTTGTTGTTGTTGTTTTTCAAACGGGTATATAAAAAGATTTTTCCTAAGTCATCAGGCCTTCTATAAGGGCCTTGGTTATCTATTTCATTTGTTGTTAACGTCCCTGTTAACACTGTATGAGTCTTTTTTGAGACGTTGCCAATCTGTCGCCCAATGAAACTAAATGGTTGAAATGCATAAACGGTCCGACTCGAGCCACTTTTACTGGGCAGGCTTAGAACTTTTTTAACGATTTAACACTGCTCATGTGCGGCCGGTATCAGCTCTGCGTGGAAGCATCATGTAACCCAATCTATTTCTTCAATCTCCGATGTACGGGGGCCGATCAGACCTTGGGGCAATATATTGGACTGCATGAGCTGAAACCGACCGAACTTTGAAGTATTGCTGAACCGCCTAGGAAGATCTAAGCCTGCCCAGAAAAAAGTGCTGCGAATCAGACTGTATCTTAAACCTCGGCAGTTTCTTTGAGCGGTACCTCCGGCAGTTTCTTTGAGCGGTACCTCCGCAAAAACCTGAAATTTGCAATCCTTTTGTATATCTTTCTGGATCCCAATATAATTGTAAAAGAAACTGATTAGTAAAACGCCAAGTATTGAGTGGAAATAAAGAACACCACTCTCGCCTTATCAGATACAATAGCTCCCATCGAATGCGCCAAAAATCTTTTAACAACTCAGTCTGTAACTGGTGGCAGGTCACTTTGTAGTCATGAAGTTTTTGAACAGAAACTATTGCTATCTGTGCTGGGCTCAAGAACAATAAACAACGACCCATCAACATTTTGACTTTGTTTCGCTCCTAAATATTTTATATATTTGGAAGAGTTGGAAGGTTCGACCTTGGCACTGACGTTAATTCTTGTAGCAACGACATGAAAATGTTTTTTCACACCCAGCGATCTTTGTTTTGTTTGATTTACGATCCTTTCAAGATTATTTCACTCACATCAAGCCAATCGTTAATCAGAGGTGAGAGAAAATTGGAGTACTCGATGAAAAACCTCCTGACCTTCCGTTGCAGAACTTCTCATTATGTGACCTGAGCCATGCTCAAACCTACAGCGTTGAGAGACCTAATGATTAAGAGTCAGCACTCTCATCCACTAGGCCACGGAGGGCTGTTACACCCAGCAATCTTTATAAATGAAGAAAATAACGTTCTCTGTCTTTCCAACATTTACATATACGTACTATTAGAGCTATCAGTGTACCGAAAGCTGTTCAGAATATATAAATCTGTTCCTACCTGTGTGAAGTAAACTTTGCAAGTTTTGTTTATTTGTATTTAACGGCCCAGTAGTCAACACTGATTTAGGTCATGTTTGGGCCTGTCAGTGTACCTCTCCACGCTTTTCCTGAGCAGGCTTATCCGTAAGCGGTTTACCAGTTCAGTGCACGTTCTATCGCCCAAAACTGACCCCTGCCCTTCCTGAATCAGCGGAAGGGAGAGAATGACCATAGAAAAGATTTCATAATCTCCACGAAAGAATGTTGCCGGCCCCGGTAGGTATCGAACCCGAGTCTTCCTTATCACCAGTCAGACTGCATCCGACTGAGTTACCACAGCCAGCCACACTTTGTGAGTAGTAGTAGTTATGTTCTGTTGTTTTTCGTTTCCATGGCCCCATGGACTTACTCCATAATGGCATTGCAAGACGTAAAATTTGCGAAAATGACTACGGCTGTAATAAGTTCCCCATAAGGGAAATAGATACGCCTTAAGGGAGTGTGGAGCATCTTCTTCCCTTTTAGAGTAGACCCCTTGAGGAGCAAATTCTTCCCCTTTTAGAGTGGACCCCTTTTTCAGTTGGGCAGAGCTAACAGAGTAGCAACCATAAGGTCCTTAAAGTTGTATTTCCACCACGAAATCATGCCTATAGAATTGTGATCCCCTTTAATATGCAAGGAGTACACCACAGAACTAAAAATATGGTGTGAACATGTTTTCTGGGCCAGACTTGCTAGTTTCGTCCAATTAGGCCTCATCAGTGACCCTAAGATATTATCAAACTTCCACAATGGAATCAATGATCCCAAAGGACAAGAAAATATAATCTACACTATGATGTAGGACAGGGAGACGTTTTACCGCCGCCACACATTCCCATACACAAGTTGAAGAGCAGTTAAATATGTTCTATAAAAGGCTATCCTTTGGAAGCAAGGAATACATCACAGAACTGAAAAATATGGAGTGTACATGTTTTCTGGACCAGACTAGCTAATTTCGGCCAATTAGGCCTCATCAGTGACCCTCAGATATTTTCAAAATTCCACAATGGAATCAATGATCCCAAAGGTCAAGAAAATATAATCTTCACTTTCATATAGTAAAGCAAGGGTTTGCAGGGGTAAACATTCATTTCCGTATTCATGCTCTGAGACACTAGATTGTGGGTACTCGATAGAATCGCCTCGTCCAGGCGTTTCTGTCGACTCCCCGCAATCTATGTTTTGGGCAAAAAAGGCAAATATTCTAATTTTTCTTTTTAAAATTTCTTTTTCTTTGGCCAAAAAAAATGACAATGTATTTGTATAGGTGTGTTTCGAAATACGGTAATAAAGTTTCCTTTTAAAAGGAAGGCTTCCCCAGTTTGTAAAGTTGAAAATCCGCCATTTTGCACACGACTTTCGAAAGTAAGGGGGAGCGCTATTGCCATACCCCCGGCGTCCGTCGTCGGCGTAAGCATCGGCGTCCGCATTTGGTCGACGTTTACCTGCAAGCAATCATTCGTGCTGTTTTTACAAATTTATTTTCAAGCAAAGTTATCAACTGGTAAAAAAAAAATAAAACGATGTATTTCACATTCTTTTTCACTCGATTTTCCAGGTTTTGGGCCCAAAAAGTTAATCATTTCCTCTGTATGACCTCCCTTATAATCATACATTTTGTCAAATGCATATGCGTAGCCAACTAAAACGCATCTTCTCTTCTACATATCCGAGAGCTGGTCGCCTTTTAGAAAAAGACCCATTTCATGCCCATGAAGCCGATGCCACGTCTTGACGTTGTCTCTCTAAATAAGCACGATTTTCCTGGTTAGACTTTTACGGAAACTGTTTCAGTGTTAGCTTCCGTCTTAAACCATTGAAAGGAGAACAATGTACGTTGAAACATATTCACGGACCCGGCGAGGAGCGAAACCGCAACGTCGGTGCGCAGCTAACTGTAATGGTTAAAAAAACGGCATTTATGAACAGCGAAGACTGAATGTGGCGAGCTGCTCACTCGCACAAGTTTTATGCTAGTGGAAACTTTTTCAGAAAAGACTGAACCATGTTAAGTTTTTCAAATACTTCTTTGACACGCAATTTGATTTCGGAGATGAACAATGGCATGTTTTGTAAAATTGACCATGTTGGTGGGATATGAGATCTCTTTTTACCTGATTTCGACGCATGATCGGGACAAGTTCTGCAATGGTTTAAAACTCTCTTTCTCTTCACCCGCCGCTTATAAAGGAACGGTTAATAATTTTCCTAAATAAATGAAGAAAAAATGACTCACACTTTCATACAGACCACCCTACAACAAGCACCCTTGATTTATTTACTTCGTGAAATACAACTCGGAAAAAAAATTATACAATAAGTTATCAGAGCTAGATAGAGGATAACCCTTTCTAGAACATGTTTACTGATTTCAACTGTCAAACTCTCTTCGTAAACTCGTCCTGGAAATTCTGAGTGACCTTGAAAAGTTTGAGACTCCGAGAGAAGTGTGACTCAAGTGACAGAATTGACTTTTGTAATATTTTGCCATTTTCTTTTCTTTCTTTCTTTCTTTTTTCTTTCTTTTTTTTTTTTTTTTTTTTTTTGACAAATCCTTAAGAAAAGAAACGCATTACAACAACACATCCGTGTAAATAAAAATCAAAAATGAGTTCCTTTATGAGCAATGAAAACATTTATAAGAAAGAAGATGGGTCATACTACGTAGTTTCGGCTAATAAAGCCTCATCAGTGACCCTGTAATGATCCGGCAAAGAAAGCCAGAGAAAACATACTGCAATTTTGCGAATTTCGAATAGGCAGTCGATTCAAAGAGTGATATAAATCAAAATGGGGTCCAAATAATTGAAAACCTGTCTAGAATATGAATCTAAACCAATAATTAAATTCTGATTTCTCAAAATATTCACGCTGATCTCAAAGGACCAAAAGCAAAATATAAACTGCACTATGGTTGATGTACGGGGAGACGTTTTACGGCCGCCACACGGCACAACACCAGCTGCAGTGAAGGCAAATAAAAATCAAAAATGAGTTCCTTTAAGAGCAATGAAAACATTTATAAGAAAGAAGATGGGTCATACTACGTAGTTTCGGCTAATAAAGCCTCATCAGTGACCCTGTAATGATCCGGCAAAGAAAGCCAGAGAAAACATACTGCAATTTTGCGAATTTCGAATAGGCAGTCGATTCAAAGACTGATATAAATCAAAATGGGGTCCAAATAATTAAAAACCTGTCTAGAATATGAATCTAAACCAATAATTAAATTCTGATTTCTCAAAATATTCACCAAAAGTAAAATATAAACTGCACTAAGCCTACGGAACAACGATGATCATGTTTTTAAGGTAACCGGACACTAGAAGAACATTGAGGCTACCCCATATGTACTGAACAACCCTATAAAACAAACTTAATATAGAGAAAAGTTGGGTGTACAAGGTTACATTATTTTCCTTTTTAGGGGGTTCAGAACACCGAGCAGCGACAATCTATATTTGGACTAGAAAAAACTTTTTCACATCACGAAAGCCCCCGCCCATAGGGGCTTGAAGAAATATATGGGCTGCATGATGCTTCCACGCAGAGCTGAATCCGGCCCGCACACTAGTATTGGTAAACAGCTTAGAGGATCTAAGCCTGTCCAGGAACCGCGGTGCGAGGCGGACCGTCCATGCTAATAAACCCTATTGGTTTCATTGGGCGACAGGGCTTGAGATGTCATTTCATCTCAATGTCTGGTAAATGTCCCACAAAATTGGAAGCAACGTCTCCAAAATGACCTTTACAGTGTTGACGGGGACGTTAAACCTCAAATCAAACAAACAAATTTCACATCACGAAAACACGCCTGCCTAATTTCGACCCCTAGACAGTGGGTAGTTGTTAGAACCGGGTTATCGAGGCGGTTCTAACAATTACCTACAATCTATGTTTAGAGCAGAAATATGAAAAAAATAATCTGATTTTTTTATCGGACAATTTTCCTTTGGGTGGCAATATTCTGTATATATTCGAAAAGGCGTGTTTTCGTAATGAACTGAAAATGCTAGTTCACGAGATTTTAGCACATAGATGTTTTATAATGATCCCAAGGGTTAGTTTCGAGTCACAACAAACGTTTATTTTCACCTACATGATAAGCTTTTAAATTTAATACTCGTTTGCCACGCAATTTGATTTCAGAGATGAACAATGGCATGTTTTGTAAAATTGACAATGTTGGTAAGATAGCCTGAGCTCGATCGAGACAAGTTCTGCAATGGTTTAAGACTGTCTTTCTCTTCACACACCGCTTATATTATTGGAATTAACCCATATATGCCTAGTGGCCCTTTTTGAGACATTGGCAAATAGTGAAGACCCAGATCAGACGCCGCATTTGATCACGATCTTAACTGTTTGCTCAACATACACACATTTTTGTAAAACTTACCACAAAAAATGGCATCCCTATGCTTAGAAATTGACCAGTCCAGACTTATAAAGGTGGAATATTTTTGGCACCTACGGCATGTATGGGTTAATTACGTGAAAAGGACGAAAGTGAAAGTAGGATCTGTTTCTACTGTAACGTTTTGGCTTTTCTTGGAAACGCTTTATAAATAGATATCTGGAAACGCTTTTTAAATAGACATCGACGGGCGCTGCATATTCCTGTTTATTCCGAGCGTAAATATATGGAGAGCAGTCTTATCTGTAGGGCTTTCCTAGTTACGTCATAAGACGGTTTGAAATAAACTGGGGTATCACCAATCCAATCTAAATGGCTTCCAATCGAAATTGGAAGCCAAAAATGGTAGACTAACTGCCACACCTGCCAGGTGTATCCATTTCCCTTAAGATATTTATTGTTGGAGTTGAAACGCTTGCTTTTAGGTCTGTTTCGCTATTCAGACAGGCTGTTTCCTGTAATTGCAGTATAGTATTGCATCATCGTTAGAGCTGATTGGTTGATCGCGTCACGTGCCCCTCCATGGAACAGTTACAATCTGGTCATTATACCCGGTTTGCCCGCCTCATGGCGACCAAACCAATAAGGCTATGCACAACTGGCACCAGATACAGGGATTAGGGGCATCGTACTATCTAAGCAGTGCGCACAAAATGATGACCAGTCTGTGAGGCTGATCTGTACACATACTGTTCACAAATGGCAAAACATAAGTTTTCTGATGACATGGCTCATGTGCGTTCAAAAGGGTTTTTTGCATCAAGATCTTTAGGTGATATTTTGATGTCATGAAGAGCTTCTGACCCTAGTTCTCCAATATTTTGAAGTTTTTCTCAGTGATACAATACTTCTGCACATTTATACACTCATATTTTTAAGTCCATGGGAGATACTGAGCCCCGGGCATGGCTAATTTGGACCCAGATGCATGGCTGGCAGGATTTACGTAGGTAACCACTTAACACTGCTACAAACATAACGCAATTATGGTTCCATAGAAAATGACTTTTTGAAGATTATTCCATAAAAGCATGGACGGTCCACCTCGCACCCTGGTTTCTGGACAGGCTTAGATCCTCTAAGCGGTTTACAAGTACTAGTGTGCGGGCCGGATTGAGCTCTGCGTGGAAGCATCATGCAGTCCATATATTTCTTCAAGCCCCTATGGGCGGGGGCGCAGAGGCATGGTTAGCAGAACTTGTTAAGTGACCACTTAACGTTCCTACATGAGTGTGTGTTTGAGTTTTACGTCTCACCGACAGCTAAGGTCATACGGAGACGGGTTCTTGGTTTAAAGATAACATTTCTACATACTTAATATCCAAGCTCTTGGCCTTATGGTTTCAAAGAAGAAGAGTTTTGAACTGTTTACTGTTATAAGTCAACGGGAGTTATGTGCCATGGGGTGTGTCAAATTTGCACCCCAGGGGCATAGTTGGAAGGATTTATGTAGGTGACTACTTAACATCAATATATTCTGAATATCTAAGCTCTGGGCCAATAATGGCATTTCAGTGGTTTCTTGCTGTCGAGTCATCACCGTTGTTTAATCTCTGTGGTTGTTTAATTTTTGTTTTGTTTGTTTGTTTGATTTGAGGTTTAACGTCCCCGTCAACACTATATAGGTCATCTTGGAGGGACTTTTACCCGACCTTGAGATGAAATGATATCTCAAGCCCTGTCGCCCAATGAAACCAATAGGGTTAATAAGCATGGACAGTCCGACTCGCACCGCGGTTCCTGGACAGGCTTAGATCCTCTAAGCGGTTTAACAGTACTAGTGTGCAGACGGTTTCAGCTCTGCATGGAAGCATCATGCAGCCCATCTATCTCTTCAAGCACCGATGGGCGGGGGCGGTTTAATTTTTGTGTTCACGGAGATGTTGCACTGATGAGTTAGGAGGCCTTCAAGCGGACTGAACAAATTATTTAATTAAAATCGCTACGGATGTTAGGGTGTGGATTGTGGCCATGTAAAATCGATTTAAGAAGGTTTTTGAACTTTTGAGCCAATTTGGACCCTTAACATGGTTGGCAAGATTTATGGAAATGAGAACTTGAGGTTGCTATTTACTACATATCTTAGCTCTAGGCCATAGAGCCGGTCTCGTTAGCTTGGTCGGATGCACGTCTATCTGGTGATCAGGAAGACGCAGGTTCGATACCTGCCAGCGTCAGCAACATCCTTTCATAGAGATTGATCATGAAATCTTTTCTATGGTCATTCTCTGGCTTCCACTGATTCAAGGGGGGGGGGGGGGGGGGCAGTTGTCTGTTCTGGCGAAAGTATGTGCATTGTACTGGTTAATTGCTTACGTATAAGACTGCCCAGAGAAAGTGTGGATAGGTAAACTTTCTGGCTCAAAATTACCTAAAAAGTGTTGACTGTGTCGTTAAACTCCAATACAAACAAACAAAACTAGGCCATACGGTTTCAGAGACAACAGTTTTTTAAAGTTTTTCCAAGTATAAGTCTATGGGAGCAAATGGGTTCCGGGGTGTGGCCAATTTGGGCTCAAGGGGCATGGTTGGTAGGTTTTGTAGGTTGGTAGGTAATCATAGTGCAGATTATATTTTCCGGTCCTTTAGGATCATTGAGTTCCTTTTGAATCATTTTGAAAATAGAGTACCGCTTAAGCCGGCGCTAGAGGGCATGGCCGGAGTTGCACATTTCAGTACTGGTCATGAACATACTCAATAAAACCGAGCCTGCTATTTTCGTTTATTTGCTGTATTCTTTGCTTCCAAAGGATCTAACTATACTGAACTTATTTATCTTCACTGCAGCTGGTGTTGTGCCGTGTGACGGCAGTAAAACGTCTCCCCGTAGGTGACCACTTAACAGTTGTACATATTAAATACCTAAGTCAGCGGCCTTATATTTTAAGAGAAGATTTTGAAGGTTTTTTCCAGTTGTAAGTCTATGAGACTAATTGGCCCCGGGGTGTGGCCAATTTGGACCCCAGGGGCATGACTGGCAGGATTTATGTTGGTGACCATTTGACGTTGCTACATTCTAAATACCTAAGCTCTGTGCCTTATGGTTTTAAAGAAGAAGTTTTTTTTTTTTTTTAGTTTTTCCCATGTAAGTCTATGTAAGCTAATGAGCCCCAGGGACTGCCCAGTTTAGACCCCAGGGGCATGATTGGCAGGACTAATGTAGGTGACAACTTAACGTTGCTACATACTAAATATCTAAGCACTTGGTCCTGTGGCTACAGGCTACAGAGGAGATTTTTAAAGTTTTTTTTTTTTCATTTTAAGTCTATGGGAGTTATATGTTGCCATGACAATAAGAATTTCAATCCGACCAGCCCCAAATATTTATGCAGCCTTTCCTATTACCTGATAATGCTTCAAATCAAATTTGATTAAGATTGGCTTTGGGGTATCAGAGATATAGCGGAAGACAGATGATGGATGCCGGATGGTTGACGGATGACGGAGCATTGGCATACTGATACCTCACATGAGCTTTTGGCTCAGGTGAGCTAAAAAAGTGAGCAGCTTTTGCACTAGCTCATAATTATTTTTTAACAAGAAGAAGATCTTTAAAAATTACACTTTATGTTATATAGTGAAAGTAAGCTCCGTCCATGGCGGCCATTTTCTGTGTTTGAGCAAAATTTCTTGGCATAAGTTTAATTTGTAGGACTTAAGTGGTCTTCATACCTTTATACTGGTCGGAAGTAGATAAAATTGGTATCAAATAACATGGACATCTTATCTCAACAATGAGACCTATTAGTCTTTCCTAAACCGTGTACTTTTTGTACCAGGCAACTCAAATACCACCAGGGTCAGTCGCATTTTGAACTGTCTGGGTCACGCTATATTTTAACAGTTTTTTACTTCGTTCACGGTCCAGCAGATACGGAGAGTGAAAACGCGGCTTTAATTACGTGGAGTAATCATTTGAATGTCATACAATTGCTTTCTAATCAACATACATAGCAAACTCATATCATAAAACTGTGATTTCCAGACTTCTGTATAACGCCAGCCATTTTCACGCACTTGGCGGTCTTGTTTACATAAAGCGCCTCGATGACGTGCCAAAATTAATGCGACCTCTGAGAATGGCGCGAAATTTAAGGGCCGTAACTACGTAAAACGATGTTTTTTGTTCTTCGTTCAATTCTACAGAAGACTTTAAAATCTTCTGAATGCGCGAGATATGAGCATGCACATTCTTTTCGTCAATTATTATAGTCAATTGTGATTAGCTTCCTATGAATGCAGATTTTTTTACCTCAGCAGGATTGTTAGGAACGACTGGTTTTGGACGATTATAAGAAGGACGGCGGTGTATCATTTTTAGAATGCTTACAGTAACTTACTCATTTGCATACCGCATGCTGCAACTATATACAGCCAAGAAAATCCAAAAACGTTCATTTTCTGTTTAATATTTTGTATTTGATTATTTTTCGAATATTAACTTAAGAGTTGGGACTGTGTAAAAATATCACTACATGTGATTTATTCCGTTAATGCACTCTTATATGGACCCATGTCTATAAAGGGACAAAAAGGCGGCATCGAATGCAAAAACATTCAAGTTTAGCTCAGGCTGAAAGAATGACAAAATACCATCTTGTTGGAAAACTGGTCTCATCTCTATATAGGGATGAAACCAGATTATTTAGGAAAATGATAAATTCATGGCAAATCTAACAAATGTGGTCTCACTCCTATATAGAGAAGAAAATGTGGCCTCACCTTAAATAACATACTAAAAGCCTGGGTTGAAGGAATGTGGTCTCATCTCTATATAGGGATGAGACCATGTTATTAAGGAAAATGATAAATTCATGGCAAATCTAAAAAAAGTGGTCTCACTCCTATATAGAGAAGTTTAGCCCATGCTGAAAGAATGACAAAATAACATCTTGTTGGAAGACTGGTCTCATCTCTATATAGGGATGAAACCAGATTATTTAGGAAAATGATATCTAAAAAACGTAGTCTCACTCCCTATATAGAGAAGAAAATATGGTCTTGCCAAAAATAACATATTAAAAGCCTGGGCTAACATCTTTATATAGGGATGAGACCACATCATTTAGGAAAATGATAAAGTCATGGAGAAAAAAAAGCCTGGGCTGAAGGATTGTGGTCTAAATAATTTGGTCACCCCTTAAAAAAAGTTTAAAAGTTGATCCCTATTATTAATTGACACGCTACATATACGGAAAATATAATTTTGATAACGATTAGGACCCAATTGTTCTGTATGTTAATTAGGATATAACTGTGCATGCCTCTAAAATGAATGAAGAAATCCCATTGGTCTTCTTATGCTTTAGAACGCTTTCAGCGCCTTCAAAAATTTATGAATGAATGGTCACGTTGTCTCTTTGATCCCAGTTAGTGGACTCTTTCATGTTCGTAACGGCCAGAGAGCTAAATTTTGCATTAAAGCATTAAATTGTAGTGCAGACATTTTGAAGAATTTACCGTCATCATCAGATGAACAGTATCTCTACTTTAGAATTTTGGTAAAGATCAATTGGCAATCACAATGAAATCTAGTTGCCAAGTCATGCAAATAACATAAAAACAGTTGCTACCCCCTGGCATTAGAAAGCAAAATGGCGGAGCAGAAGCGGAAAAATGTTCATACCCTATCTCAGTTCATTCGATCCTAGCCAACCATCCTTCTGCCAAGGCCATAATTTTTCTGTATGCTATAAGAGATGAGATATTGAAGTTTGTTTTAAGACCCTATTTGGTGTGATTCATCGTCTTATAAGGCAGAAGACAACATCAAACCTACAAATTAAACTTTTACTAATTTCTTGTAGGAATCTGTCAGAGGTCCACCAAAGGAGCATTCACGCAAAATAAGAATGAAATCCAATAAGCGGTTTTGGGGAGATTTTTAAAGGTTTTATTTTTTGTGGTTTTGTTGCCATAGCAATCGAGTACTGTATGTAACAAAATTGAAGGAAGGTTAATGCACAGAGGACACACGAAGAACTCAGTCATAACATAAGCGCCGCTGATCTTCCGCAAGTGCAGCTATAAATGACCATTTATTGTCATTTTTTTTCTACATAATCTATACAGCTTGAGATCCATATTTACACTGTGTTACATTCAAAATGACAACGAAATGAAAATGTCACAGAGGGATATGTATACCTTTATTCTATCAACATTCTTTTGCGCCACCAATAAAGCTGACATTGGCTTCACTATTATTAAGTTATCCTTTTCCATCTTTACACCTTTAGCAGCTTCATTTATCCTCAAACCCTCGTTCAAATGGTCACTGCCAAAACCATCTGCTTCGAAAGCTTCTCCATCTTCAAATATACTGGAATCTTCAGATATGCAGTTGAAAGAAACCAGTTTGGAATCCTCCTTCATATATGTTCCTCCCACTTCCTTCACCAGCCGTTCTGTTTTTAATTTCTCTGGTTCTAGTTTCCCCTGATTGCGTGAAATAAGCTCTTTTTGTTGTAAATCTACAAAATATTATACAAACTCTGTAAATAGATGTTAAGCAAAGCAATTATAAACAAGAAAGCAGTCTGAAGGACAGCCAAATCCCCCGCCGCACTTTGTATCAAAGCTCAACCTTGTGACCTTCACCTGTGACCTTGACCTTAATGTTGGCATGGTTTATTTATGGTGCGGCACATCAGCTCACTGTGGGTCATATTTCACAAAAGTTTAATGAAAATCATTTCAGGGGTAAAGGAGAAATGGAACGGACACAAAATTCAAAGTTTCAAACTCGTGATCATCAACCGTGACCTTGACCTTAAGTCGCCATTGTTCATTTATGGGTTCTGCACACCACCTGACTGAGACGAATAATTGACCAAAGTTTAATGAAAATCTATCAAAGGGTTCAGGAGATATGGAGTGGACAAGGAAGTATTACGGACAGACAGACGGATGGACGGACTGACAGATGGACGTACGGACATGGGTTCTGCACACCAGCTCACTGAGAAGAATATTTGACCAAAGTTTAATGAAAATCCTTCCAAGGGTAAAGGATATATGGAACGGACACAAAATACGAAGTTTCAAACTCGTGACCTTTAACCGTGACCTTGACCTTGAGTTGGCATGATTCATTTATGGGTTCTGCACACCAGCTCATTGAGACGAATAATTGACCAAAGTTTAATGAAAATCTATCAAAGGGTTCAGGAGATATGGAGCGGACAAGAAAGTGTTATGGACAGACAGACAGACGGACTGACAGATGGACGGACAGACATGGGTTCTGCACATCAACTCACTGAGAAGAATATTTGACCAAAGTTTAAATGAAAATCCTTCCAAGGGTAAAGGAGATATGGAACGGACACAAAATTCCAATATTCAAACGTGACCTTCAACTGTGACCTTGACCTTGAGTCGGGATGGTTCATTTATAAGTTCTGCACACCAGCTCACTGAGACGAATAACTGAAAAAAGTTTAATAAAAATCTACCAAAGGGTTCAGGAGATATGGAGCGGACAAGTGTTACAGACAGACAGACGGACAGGACGGACGGACAGACGAAGGCCATTCCTATAATCCCCGCTCCGCTTCGCAACGGGGGATTAATAACATCCCCAAGAAAACACAGATTTCCATTTCAAAAAGAAGTCTATACCTCAGATAAGCTGGCTATGAGTTCTGAGGATGTTTTTCCCTGTATTTCCAGAAAAACCTATATTGAACCACACAGTCTTCAACATAAGCCTATGTCATGGGTATTCATTTGAACCATCTCAAGGAATACCCACAACATAGGCCTCTACAAAGAATTGACAAAAATATCCATCCATTAATTATTACCGAATATTCACTTTTCTGTACTATGCAAGTCTTTAATAAAGTCCTTTAACAATTCCATTTTTAATATAGGTTTACAATGGAAAACATGTATTTTTTCCACCATCTTCTAAAAGAAACTAACATTCATATAATTAAGGGTACTCGCTAAGTAGTTCTAACAAGCGCACACAATGTGAGACTTAAGCATAAATAAGATATATATCACAAACTTTCATCCGCAAACTGGTATGGAAGAAACCTCTATAGGTGCGCTTGCCATGAAAGAAAACTTTATCTCTGCTGAAAGAAAACTTCATCTCTGTTGGTTTGTTTACCATAGAAAACTTTATCTCTGTAGGTGTCTTTGCCATAACAGGAAATTTTATCTCAACAGATTTGATAGCCTTAAAAGAAGCTTTTATCTGTACAGGTGTGTTTGCCCTTAAAGGAATAATTGTCTCTGAAGGTGTTTGCCATAAAGGAAAACTTTTATCTTGGCCTACGTTTTTGCCATTAAAGAAACCTCTATCTCTGTAGGTATGTTTGTTATGAAAAACAACTTTATGTCTACATCTATGTCTACCATGAAAAAAACTTTGTCCCCATCGGTATGTGTGTCATGAAAGAAAATGTTATCTTTATAGCTATGTTTGCCATAAATGAAAACTTTACCATGACAGAAAAGTTATCTCTGTAAGTGTGTTAACCATGAACGAAAACTTTATCTCCCTAGAAGTGTTTGCCATGAAAGAAAACTTGATCTCCACATGCTTTGTTTGTTTGTTTGATTGATTTGAGGTTAAACGTCCCCATCAACACTGTAAAGGTCATTTTGGAGACGTTGCTTCCAATTTTGTGGGACTTTACCCGAAGTTGAGATGAAACGACATCGCAAGCCCTGCCGCCCAATGAAACCAATAGGGTTTATAAGCCGGGGCAGTCCGACTCACAGCTTTGCCTGGGCAGGCTTAGATCCTCTAAGCGGATTACCAGTACGCGTCGGTTTCAGCGCTGCATCATGCAGCCCATCTATTTTTTCAAGCCCTGATGGGCGGAGCAATTATCTCCGCATGCCATAAAAGAAATGTTTATCTCGGCATAAACATATATGCATGTTTCTAACAATAAATAATAAAAAATACCCCTTATTCTTAACTTGTCTATGAACATCGGAGCTATATGTCCTATTTTTAAGGGGAATGGGAACACTTTCAGGAGAGGCAACTCTTGCAAAATATTTTTGTCTCCCATGTCAATAGGGATCAACTCTTAAAGGAAAGAATTTGAGGAGCGAATTTTTTCCTGTAAGGGCAGATGCCTTCTTTAGTAGGACTGAGCCTGTAGAAAGTGAAAGGAAGTCCCATAAGTTGTCTCCCTTTGAAAACTGGCGGAAAAATCTACCAGGTATTTCCATTCCCCTTAAAATGTAGCCTTGTAAAAGCAGAGGAATCATTTTAATGATTGCAGCCTCTCAGAGTTGTATTTCAATTATATCAAGTCTAATTAGGTAGGGAAACAAGGCCATGGATTGCTCACCTGAGTCAAAGATGCGTCGTAGCTTACGGAAGAGTCGGAGTCACTGGTTTTGGCGTTTTTTTTACTAAATGGAAGTCTCCTCCTTATAAAAAGCAGAAGACTATTTCAACATTTAGGTGTATCAGGATACGTTATCTTTAATTTCTTCAAATTTAATTGGTAAATGGCTGATCTTGATCCCCCTAGACATGCTGTGCCATCTGATTTGGGTCTATACTACTTGCCACTATCCTATGACATAAAACTTTATCTCCACTTGATAATGGGTAAAGAGCAGATGTTAACTGAAAATTGTGTTTCTATTGATAGACGGCCAATAAAGCAACATATCTTTGAATTGCCTGAGAAGACAAGATATGATTTCTTATATTCTTAGCTCTAATGGCGATCTTGTCCAATGGAGTGGAATCATTTTATCTCCTCTTGGTAGAGGAATATGAAAGGTACATTTCTGTTAATTTTCTATGACATGAAGCCATTTGCTTGTGAGATGTTGGTGATAGATATTTATTCTGAGTTTGGTGGCAATCTTGTTCGAATAAGCAGATCCATTTTACAATTGCTTTACATGGCCTAAATGTTCATATTCTACAGAAATCTGGTCCATGGCTTAGGAGAAGGTACCATTTAGTTGTTTCTGTTTTAAGCTCTGGTGGCCATCTTGTTGTGTGTAATGAAACCATTTAGGCATTTTGTTTGACAGCTACCTACACAAAAAGGGTAAACGAGAAGTTCCCATTTAAAGATTTTACTTTTCATTCTTCTACCTTAATCAGTGGAACAGACCCATGTTAACTAATTTGTTAGCCAGCCATCTAGGCAACACTTCTATTAAGTTTAAACGGAACTAGTTCAAGGCTGAAGAAGGAGTTGTCATTAAAACAAGATGTGTTTGCGAAACACTGGTGCCCCTGGACAGTGTCAATGTCATAAGATAAAAAATAAGGTCTTTTCACAAGACATGCGCATGTGAAACATTAACAAATGGAAAAGTTTGGCTAACATTCAAGCTTTTAAAGAGTAGGTTTTGCCTTCACTGCAGCTGGTGTTGTGTCATGTGACGGCCGTAAAACGTCTCCCCGTACACCAACCATAGTGCAGTATTTTACTTTTGGTCCTTTGAGATCAGCGTGTATATTCTGAGAAATCAGAAATAAAATTTTGGTTGAGACTCATACTGTAGACAGGTTTTTAGCTCACCAGAGCCGAAGGCTCCGGGGGAGCTTGTAGGATAGGCAGTTGTCCGTCGTCGTCGTCGTCGGCGGCGGCGGCGTAGTCGTCGTATGTCGTATGTCGTATGTCTGGCATCAACACTTTTAAACATCTTCTCCTCTGAAGCCACTGGGCCGATTGGGCCCAAATTTTATCTGTAGCATCCTTGGGATGGGGGATTGAAAGTTTGTGCTTTTTATGAAAATCGGCCCTTTAGTTTGGTTGCTATGGCAACTTAGAGTTTCCATAGACTTATAATGGGGAAAATTGAAAAATGGCATTTACTGCCAAGTCTTGCAGATATTTTGACAAAACTTTTATAGAAATGTTTCTCGAGTAAAATTCTTTCAGCCATATGCTTTTATACCAACCTGAGGGTCCCCCAGGTTGTGCCGGGGCCATGCCCCACCCCCTCCACTTCATAAAAGGCCATATATCTCAGAGAAACCATTCAGGTCCCGACCCCTAAACCATATATATTCTTGTTCCTATTGATAAGACGCATTCAGTAACACCAACCTGGGGGTCCTCAGGGATGCGCTGAGGTCATGCCCCACCCCCTCCAATTAATAAAAGGCCCAATATCTCGGAAACCATTCAGATCCCCAGCCCTAAACCATATATATTTTTGTTCCTTATGATGAGACCCATTCAGTGACATCAACCTGGGAGTCCCCTGGATGCGCCGAGGCCATGCCCCACCCCCTCCATTTCATAAAAGGCCTAATATCTCGTAAACCTTACAGATCCCCGCCCCTTAACCATATATATGCGTGCTTCTTATGATAATTAAGACACATTCATTGACACCAACCTGGGGGTCCTCAGAGATGCGCTGGGGCCTTGCCCCACCCCTCCACATCACAAAAAGCCATATATCCCAGAAACTGTTCAGATCCCCACCCCTAAACCATATATATTCTTGTTCCTATTGATAAGACGCATTCAGTAACACCAACCTGGGGGTCGTCAGGGATGCGCCCAGGTGATGCCCCACCCCCTCCACTTTATAAAAGGCCCAATATCTCGGAAACCATTCAGATTCCCACCCCTAAACCATATATATTCTTGTTCCTTTTGATAACACCCATTCAGTGACATCAACCTGGGAGTTCCCTGGATGCGCCGGGGCCATTCCCCACCCCCTCCATTTCATAAAAGGCCAAACATCTCGGAAACCTTACAGATCCCCGCCCATAAACCATATATATGCTTGCTTCTTATGATAAGACACATTCATTGACACCAACCTGGGGGTCCTCAGAGACGCGCTGGGGCCTTGCCTCACCCCTCCACTTCACAAAAGGCCATATATCTCAGAAACTGTTCAGATACCCACCCCTAAACCATATATATTCTTGTTCATTATGATAAGACACATTCAGTGACACCAACCGGGGGGTCCCCAGGGATGTGCTGGGGCCATGCCCCACCCCCTCCATTTCATAATATCACAATATCTCGGAAACCCTACAGATGGCCACCCCTAAACCATATATATCCTTGTTCCTTATGATAAGACACATTCATTGACACCAACCTTGGAGTCTCCCGGGGCCTTGCCCCACCCCTCCACATCACATAAGGCCTTATATCTCAGAGAATGTTCTTAGCCCCACCCTAAACCATATATATTCATCTTTCTTATGATAAGACGCATTCAGTGACACCAGCTTGGGAGTTCCCGGGGCAAGCCTAGGCCATGCCCAGGCCATGCCCCATCGCTTTACTTCATTAAAAGCCATATATCTCAGAAATAGTTCAGATTCCCACCCCTAAACCATATACTTGTTCCTTATGATAAGACTTGTTCAATCACACCAACCTGGGTGTCTCTTTGTGCTGAGGCAATGTGCCCGGCACTTACATTTCATAAAAGGCTTTATATTTCAGAAACCATTCAAATCCCCACCCCATAATCATATATGTTCTTGTTCCTTATTATTAGCACACCTACTGTAGCGGGGTCCGCAGGGGCCATTCCTATCCTTTCCACTTCATAAAAGGGCCTCAAATCTCTGAAACCGGTCAGATTCCCAGCACTAAACCATATATATACTTGGTCCTTATGATAAGACACATTTAGGGACAACAGCTTGGGCTATCCTGGGATCAACAGGGCATGCCCCAACCCCTCCACTGTTTAAGAGGCCTTACAGATCCCCACTGCAAAACCATATATATTTTTGTTTCTACCAACCGGGGCTCAATTGGGTCCAAGCCCCACCCTCTCTACTTCACAAAAGGCATATGTTTTCAGATGCTGAGTCCAAATGGGTGCTCATTTGGACATGGGGGTTCATTTGGTAGATTAAAATGATATCATGTTAAAAAACATGGCTGCCATTGGGCAGGATGGGCAGTGCCCACCTGAGCTCTGGCGAGCATAGTGGCCCATGGGCCTCTTGTTAATTATTTGGACCCCATTTTGATTTCTATCAGTCTTGGTTTAAACTTTATTTCTTTGTATAATACATACATTTTTTACACATATAATGTTGACAAAGAATACAAGTATCATACAAAGGGATTCAGAAAAAAGTCAAATGACTTATTCAAATCTGTATCCCTCGATTACAATATCAATGTACTAAGTATAGTTGTGATTGTCAAGTTTGTTCGAATTTGCAAGTTATTGTGAAGATATCCTAGGATAATTTCATTTTGGTTACAAAATGAATAGTATAGTAGTGAAATAAAGCATAGATATATGGCTCCACGGGGAATGGATTTTAAGGTAATTATTTTGTTTCATTAGCACTGATGAATCAAGTCTTGGGCGTGTGATTTGGGGCTGTCTCAAGAGAAACAATACAATGTAGAAACTCAGTTGCGCTCTTCGAATAGTGATGTGAGACAAAGGCTGAAGATCGGTTCGGTTGGACGCTGTAGCTGTTTAACTCGAGTTAGTAGATGTGTTTTTCAAACTTTTTCGGGTAAGAACGCGCATGTATATATTTACGTGTGTAGATATATGTATGTGTGCCCATGTAGAAAAACTACACATATTTATATATCTGTGATAAGTACTAGTAAGGCATTTGAAATCTGTGATTATAAATTTGAGGGACAAAATCTTTTAGACTTAAGAATAAAATCTTGCACTGCTAAGAATATTTGTATGTTATCATTCACAGAGAGATCAGTACTGCCGTATAGAAGGATGTTTAAAGCAGGTTGGCAAATAGCTGAGACAATGTTTAACATGTCCTGTCTAACGTCAGTGTACTGTTCACAGGCCATGAGGTAGTGATGCGTGTCCTCAACAGCTCCACAAGCACATAAAGAGTTATTTAGAATATTCTTTTGAAAGAGATGATCCTGTAGCGAGCTGCAATTAAGTCTTAGTCTGGCATGATGTACTTGCCCAAATCTTTTACCTGCACAAAAGTATGACGGTGGTTTTCTTTCGTTAGACTGTAGTTTGTGCTTAAAAGCTGCTAATGAGGGTGCATTTTTCTTGTCATCTGGCAAATCGTTCCAGTTGCGAGTCGCCGACGGGAGAAATGATGTATAATAAAGCTGCGAGTTGGCTCGGACAGTCTGTAAATTGGCATTATTTCGCAAATCGTAAGCTGTGCTACTGCCTACCGTGAGGGGTACTAATGAAGATAGGTATTCAGGTGTGAGAAAATTCTGCATTTTGTAATAGAGTACAAGTTTGTGTTTTTGTCTCCGAGCTTCCAGAGATTCCCATCCAAGATCATAGAGAAGAGAGTTGATTGATACTAGTTTTGTTGCCCCAGTAACGATTCGTGCGGCTTCATTTTGGATTTTTTCTAATTCGTTCGCCTCGTATCGGGTGCAATTATCCCAGACAACATCGGCATATTCAAGAAGTGGCCTTATAAAAGAAGTATATATTGTTTGTAGGGATTTTCTATCGAGTGTGAATTTAAGTTTGCGCATTATATTGATCCGAAACCATGCTTTCGCTTTGATGTTGTCTATGTGGTCATGCCAGGTGCAATCGGTCGAGAAAATAAGACCTAAATGCTTATGAGAATGTACTTCGTTTATATGTTGCTGGTTCATTGATATAGGAGGATGATAGGGTTTATTTATTTTTCGCGAAAAAATCATTGACTCGGATTTTGCAGGATTAAAAGAAACAAGCCATTTCGTTGCCCATGAGTGAATCTTAGCTAGATCAGAGTTGATCTGGGCTGCCGCATGCATGGGGTTCTCCACCACTATGTACAGACTAGTATCATCTGCAAAGAGCCTGATAGAAGAATGTATGTCTACAACTATGTCATTAATATAAATCAGGAACAGAAGTGGGCCAAGGATGGAGCCTTGTGGGACTCCTGCCTTGATAACAGACCAAGACGATGCAGCTCCAGGTAGCACTACTCTCTGTTGTCTATTATGCAAATAATCTGTAAACCATTGCAGTAGCGAACTAGAAATACCAATGCTATGAAGTTTGTAGAGAAGGCCTTTATGCCATACTCTGTCAAAGGCTTTACTAATGTCGCAAAAGACCGCACGTACTTCTTTACCTTCGTCGAGAGCTTTGCAAAATGTATTGTAAATATGAACTAGTTGATTAACAGTAGAGTCTCCAGGAATAAATCCTGACTGAAGAGATGTTAGTATATTATGGTCACGAATAAAGTTAAAAAGGTGCTTATGAACGATTTTTTCTAGGACTTTGCCTATAGTACTTAGGAGAGAAATTGGTCTATAATTCGATATGATTGAAGGGTCGCCCTTTTTGAAGATGGGGGTCACGTTTGCCTCTTTCCATGTATTTGGAACTTTACCCTTACTAAGAGAGAAGTTAAAAAGATCACTGAGTGGTACAGATAGAGGACCAGCTAGTTCCTTAAGAATGCGATTGTTGATTGAGTCAGGACCAGCTGCTTTACCTAATTGCAACGACTTTAATATTAATTCAACTTCTGCCGGAGTGGTTGAGATTAAGCTGAGAAAATTCTGAGCTTGAGGAACATCAGTTGGCAGAGAGGCATTGTCATCATTTAGCATTGTTTGTTCTATAAAGAAGTCATTCATAAGATTAGCCTTGTCTTCGTCTTTTGAATAAACATTATCTTCTTTGTAAAGAGGCGGGAGTGTTGAAGATTGATCGGTTTTAATAAACTGTTTTAGAGTTTTCCACCAGTCTTTCTGTTTGATTTCTTCGTTATTTAATTTGTCTGCCAATTTTTCTGTTTGTAATTGCTTAGATTTTCGAATTTCTCCTATAATTTTGTTTCGTATTTGTTTGTAATTGTCAAAATCTACCGTGCTTTTTGATTTTTTGAATTTGTTGTATATACGTTTTCTCTTACGGATCATTTTCTTGATTTCATTAGTTAGCCATGGAGGATCAGATTGACGAAATTTTGCTGTTTTGTTAGGAATGTGTTTGGAAGTCAGGTTGGAAATTTTTTCAGTAATGTTTCTAGCATATGTATCAACGTCGTTGTCTTTTAGCTCATTCCAGTTAGTGTTTTCGACCTCGTGCGAAAGGGATTGATAGTCCCCACGATCAAAGAGCCAAATATGCCGGTGAAAGACTCGTGTAGTGTATTTTCTAAAATTTAGAACAAAAAAAATTGGGCTGTGATATCTAATGTTTTGATCTAGAAAGGGATCACCAACTCCGCTTAGAAGTATAGCATTTTTGTCAGAAGTAAATATCAAATCAATAGCGGAAGACGAATTCTCCGTTTTGTGTGTCGGTTCCGTTATGAGTTGCTCCAAATTGAAATGTTGACATATGTCGCGTATTTTATTACCCGTTGCTTGCTTGAAAATATCGAGGTTAAAATCTCCTGTTATAAAAATATTATTAATGTTTGTGTCAAAAGCCATACCAATGGAATCTTCTATCAGTCTTGAATCGACTGCCTATTCGAAATTCGCAAAATTGCAGTATGTTTCCTCTGGCTTTCTTTGCCGGATCATTACAGGGTCACTGATGAGGCTTTATTAGCCGAAACTACGTAGTAATACCCATCTTCTTTCTTATGAATGTTTTCACTGTTCTTAAAGGACCTCATTTTTTATTTTTATTTAGTAAAAATAATATGGTATCACTGGAATGGTCTTGTGACAAGGAATGCACGTGTGAAACATATAAGCCCTATCACTAACCAATTGGAAGTTATAACCAATATGAAAAACAAGAGGGCCATGATGGCCCTGGATCGCTCACCTGGTCCACAGAGTAACAGGTGGGCCCCGGGGAGGGCCATTATTGACCCCAGGGCTATAAAGCTGCATAATGTTGAGAAAGGTCTAAAAAGGTGAAGCTTCATACCAAATGTCAACAAAGGCTATAATTTGAACAACCTTGGCAAAGGTCCACTAGATGAAGCTACACACCAAATATCAAAGACCTGGGCCTTGCGGTTTCAGAGAAGATTTTTTTAAAGATATTGCTTACATAAGCCTATGTAAATCCAAATTTATCCCGGGGCGGGGGGCATTTTGGCCTCAGTGCTATAATTTAAACAATCTTAATAGAGGTCCACTAGATGAAGCTTCACACCAAATATCAAAGACCTGGGCCTTGCTGTTTCAGAGAAGAAGATTTTCAAAGATTATCCTTATATAAGTCTATGTAAAAACAAACGGCCCCGGGGCGGGGGCATGTGTGGCCCGAGGGCTAAAATATGAACAATCTTGGTAGAGGTCCACTAGATGTAGATCCATACCAAATATCAAAGACATGGGCCTTGCAGTTTCAGAGAAGAAGATTTTTAAAGATTTCTCTATATAAGTCTTTGTAAAACCAAAGGGTCTCGAGGCGCGGGCATTTTTGGCCCCATGGCTATAATTTGAACAATCTTGATAGAGGTCCACTAGATGAAATTTCACACCAAATATCAAAGACCTAGGCTTTTTGGTTTCACAGAAGAAGAGTTTTAAAGATTTGCCCTAAATTAGTCAATGAAAAACAAAAGGGCCCCGAGGCGTGGGCATTTTGGGTCTCAGGGCTATAATTTGAACAATCTTGGTAGAGGTCCACTAGATGAAGCTTCATACCAAATATCACAGACCTAGGCCTTGTGTTTTCAGGAGAAGATTTTTCAAGATTTTCCCTATATAATTTTATGTTAAACCAAAAGGCCCCGGAGCGGGGGCATTTTTGGCCCCAGGGCTATAATTTGAACAATCTTGGTAGAGGTCTGCAAGATGAAGCGTCATACCAAATATCAAAGACCTGGGCCTGGCGGTTTCAGAGAAGAAGATTTTTAAAGATTTTCCCTATATACGCCTATGTAAAACCAAAGGGCCCCGGGGCGGGGGCATTTTCGGCCCCAGAACTATAATTTTTCACAATCTTGGTAGGGGTCCACTAGGTGAAGCTTCATACCAAATAGCAAAGATCTGGGCCTTACGAGAAGCCTCCGTGGTCGAGTGGTTACGCTACTCGCCTTGTAAACCAGGGATCGCAGGTTCGATCCCGGGCTTCTCCAGACTTTCGGATGAGTCTTTAAACCGAGGTCCCGTCTCCTTATGACCTTAGCTGTTGGTGGGACGTAAAACTGAAACACTCACTCACTCTGGGCCTTACGGTTTCAGAGAAAAAGATTTTTTTTAAGATTTTCCTAATAAGCCCATGTAAAACCAAAGGGCCCCGGGGCGGGGGCATTTTTGGCCCCAGCACTGTAATTTGTACAATCTTGGTAGGGGTCCATTAGATGAAGCTTCATACCAAATAGCAAAGACCTGGGCCTTGCGGTTTCAGAGAAGAAGATTTTTAAAGATTGTCCCTATTTAAGCCCATGTAAAACGAAAGGGCCCCGGGGCGGGGGCATTTTTGGCCCCAGCACTATAATTTGAACTCTCGGTAGAGGTCCACTAGATGAAGCTTCATACCAAATATCACAGACCTAGGCCTTGTGTTTTCAGGAGAAGATTTTTCAAGATTTTCCCTATATAATTTTATGTTAAACCAAAAGGCCCCGGAGCGGGGGCATTTTTGGCCCCAGGGCTATAATTTGAACAATCTTGGTAGAGGTCTGCAAGATGAAGCGTCATACCAAATATCAAAGACCTGGGCCTGGCGGTTTCAGAGAAGAAAATTTTTAAAGATTTTCCCTATATACGCCTATGTAAAACCAAAGGGCCCCGGGGCGGGGGCATTTTCGGCCCCAGAACTATAATTTTTCACAATCTTGGTAGGGGTCCACTAGGTGAAGCTTCATACCAAATAGCAAAGACCTGGGCCTTACGGTTTCAGAGAAAAAGATTTTTTTAAGATTTTCCTAATAAGCCCATGTAAAACCAAAGGGCCCCGGGGCGGGGGCATTTTTGGCCCCAGCACTGTAATTTGTACAATCTTGGTAGGGGTCCATTAGATGAAGCTTCATACCAAATAGCAAAGACCTGGGCCTTGCGGTTTCAGAGAAGAAGATTTTTAAAGATTGTCCCTATTTAAGCCCATGTAAAACGAAAGGGCCCCGGGGCGGGGGCATTTTTGGCCCCAGCACTGTAATTTGAACAATCTTGGTAGGAGTCCACTAGATGAAGCTTTATACCAAATAGCAAACACCTGGGCCATGCGGTTTCAGAGAAGAAGATTTTTCAAGATTTTCCCTATATAAGCCCATGTAAAACCAAAGGGCCCCGGGGCGGGGGCATTTTTGGCCCCAGCACTATAATTTGAACTCTCGGTAGGGGTCCACTAGATGATGCTTCATACCAAATATCAAAGACCTAAAGGCCTTGCGGTTTCAGAGAAGAAGATTTTTAAAGATTTTCCCTATATAATCCTATGTAAAACCAAAGGGACCCGGGGTGTTGTGGATTCTCCACAATAAAAGTGTTAGGTTATATTTTTCATGTATTTAATATAGTTATAATAAGCTACATTAGGCACATTAACTTTACAATAGGTTGCATTACAATTACGGACGTAACGTCGCGACGTTAACGTCGTTGCTAGGCAGTCAGGATAGTAACAACATGGACTAACAGGAACAAACAATTGAGGAACATATTGCAGACAGGACAGAACAATTACAGGAACAATACAGAGGGAACAGTTGACAGAAAGGAACATAACAAATATAGGAACTGTACATATAGGAACATAGTAGTTAGGTTAACTGCACACAAAGACTTCAGATAAATATATATATACAGGAATCACAGAAATACAACCGCACATGGACATAGCAATATTCTAATACAGGACAGGAAATTATGTGACATTAACATTTTACCACTTAAGATATCTTAGCATTCAAAGCCATTCATCGTAAATTTTATGTGGCATTGATAATATACATGTAACATTCTGTTGTTCTATTAAATTGTGTTTTGCCACACGTGGCGTGGGCATTTTTGGCCCCAGCACTATAATTTGAACAATCTTGGTAGGGGTCCACTAGATGAAGCTTCATAGCAAATATAAAAGACCTGGGCCTTTTTTAAGTTTTCGGTGAAAAAATCTATTTTTGGCTCCTGTGACCAAGATATGCAACGGACCGGAACCATTTGAACAACTTTGAAAGGGGACCAACTAAGGATCATTCCTGTGAAGTTTGGTCAAACTCCGATCAGTGGTTTAGGAGATATCGTTTGAAGAAATTGTTTACGCACACACGCACGCACACACACGCATGCACGCACTGACGACGGACGTAAAGTGATCACAAAAGCTCACCTTGTCACTACGTGACAGGTGAGCTAACAAGAAGCCCATGGGCCACTATGCTCACCAGAGCTAAGGTGGGCACTGCCCAATGGCAGCCATGTATTTTAACATGATATCATTTTAATCTACCAAATTAACCTCCATGTCCAAATGAGCACCCATGTGGACTCAGTATCTGAAACATTAGGCATTTTACGAAGTAGAGGGGGTGGGGCATTGACCCAATGGAGCCCTGGTTGGTATCACAAAATGCGTCTTATAATTAGGAACAAGAATATATATGGTTTAGCAGTGGGGATCTGTAAGGCCTCTTAAGTGGTGGAAGGGTTGGGGCATGCCCTGTTGATCCCAGGGAAGCCCAAGATTGTTGTCCCTAAATGTGTCTTATCATAAGGACCAAGTATTTATAGATATGGTTTAGGGGTGGGAATCCGAATGGTTTCTGAGATTTGAGGCCCTTTTATGAAGTGGAACGGATAGGAATGGCCCCTGTGGACCCCTACAGTAGGTGTGCTAATAATAAGGAACAAGAACATATATGATTATGGGGTGGGGATTTGAATGGTTTCTGAAATCTAAAGCCTTTTATGAAGTGGAAGGGCGGAGCACATTGCCTCAGCACAAAGAGACCCCCAGGTTGGTGTGATTCTACGAGTCTTATCATAAGGAACAAGTATATGGTTTGGGGGTGGGGATCTGAACTATTTCTGAGATATACATGTATGGCTTTTAATGAAGTAAAGCGATGGGGCATGGTCTGGGCATGCCCCGGGGACTCCCACCAAGCTGGTGTCACTGAATGCGTCTTATCATAAGGAAGATGAATATATATGGTTTAGGGTGGGGCTAAGAACAGTTTCTGAGATATAAGGCCTTTTGTGAAGTGGAGGGGTTGGGCAAGGCCCCGGGAGACTCCCAGGTTGGTGTCAATGAATGTCTTATCATAAGGAACAAGAATATATATGGTTTAGGGGTAGCCATCTGTAGGGTTTCCGATATATTGTGAGATTATGAAATAAAGGGGGTGGGGCATGGCTCCAGCACATCCCTGGGGACCCCCAGGTTGGTGTCACTGAATGAGTCTTATCACAATGAAAAATAATATACATGGTTTAGGGGTGTGGATCTGAACAGTTTCTGAGATATATGGCCTTTTGTGAAGCGAAGGGGTGGGGCAAGGCCCCGGCGCATCCCTGAGGACCCCCAGGTTGGTGTCAAAGAATGTGTCTTATCATAAGGATCAAGAATATATATGGTTTAGTGACTGGGATCTGTAAGGTTTCCGAGAAATTGGGTCTTTATGAAATGGAGGGGGTGGGGCATGGCCCCGGCGAATCCCGGGGACTCCCAGGTTGATGTCACTGAATGGGTCTTATCATAAGGAACAAGAATATATATGGTTTAGGGATGTGGATCTGAATGGTTTCCAAGATATTGGGCCTTTTATGAAGTGGAAGGGGTGGGACATGGCCTCGATGCATCCCTGAGGACCCCCAGGTTGGTGTCACTGAATGCGTCTTATCAATAGGAACAAGAATATATATGGTTCAGGGGTCGGGATCTGAATGGTTTCTGTGATATATGGCCTTTTATGAAGTGGAGGGTGAGGCATGGCCCCGGCACAACCTGGGAGACCCTCAGGTTGGCATAAAAGCATATGGCTGAGAGAAGTTTACTCAAGAAACATTTCTATTAAAGTTTTGTCAAAATATCTGCAATGACTTGGCAGTAAATGCCATTTTTCAATTTTCCCCACTGTAAGTCTATGGAAATTCTAAGTTGCCATAGCAACCAAACTAATGAGCCGATTTTCATAAAAAACACAAACTTTCAATCCCCCAGCCCAATGATGCTACGGATAAAATTTGGGCTCAATCGGTTCAGTGGCTTCAGAGGAGAAGACGTTTAAAAGTGTTGACATCACACGACGACGCAGTCGACGACGGACAACTGCCTAACCTATAAGCTCCCCTGAGCCTTCAGCTCTGGTGAGCTAACAATTGGGTCAAGCGTGAAAGTCAAGGTCTGAAGGTAAAACTTATGGTATCACCGGAAAGGTCTTGTGACAAGGAATGCACATATGAAATATGAAAGCCAGGTCAAATGTCAATGTCAAGGTCAAAGGGTCCAAACTTAGGGTAACACTGGAAAGGTCATGTGACAAGGAATGCACATGTGAAACATAAAAGCATTATCACGTACCTATCGAAAGTGATGGTCAATATTAACGTTTAAAAAAGTAGGGCAAGCGTCAAAATCAAGGTAATAAGGTAAACAAGAGCTGTCACAAGGCAACATAGCTCACCTGTTTTGCGCCTCCAAGATATAAGGTAAAATCACCGAACAATAAAATATTTTAAGGTCAATCATAAAATCACAATGAACATATATTCATGATATTACATTACTTTACATAATCAAATAGTGTCTGAATAATAAGGAAAAATCACTGAACCATGAAAATACATTACGCAAACACGCCTATACAAATAACTTGCCACCTTTTATCGCCGGAAAAATGAAACATTTATGATGAAACATTGCGATATTTTTCTTATTTATGCTAAAAATATAGATTGTGGGTACTCGTTAGAACCGCCTCAACGAGGCGGTTCTAACGAGTACCCACAATCTATATTGCGTACTCGTTAGAACCGCCTAAATTAGGCGGTTCTAACGAGTACCCAAAATCTATATTTTAGAGCAGAAATAAGAAAAATAAGGTATACCCCTGGAAACCCCAGTTTTACTATATAAAAGTGGGATTCAAGGGGGTCAAAATTATATAGGCATGTTTTCGTGATGGGTCACACTGATCTAGGTATATTTCTATGTCGATCATCTGGTCACATGGAACTTTTAAATCAGGTGTGAAATTTCTCCATGAAACAGTATTCAAAATATATGGCAGAGTCACGGAATCATGTAATATAAGTCATACTGACCTAGATATATTTTATGTCATTCATCAGGTCACATGGAATTGATGTTTCTCCATCAAATAGGATTGAAGATATAAGGCAAAGTCACTTAACAATGAATAATAGATCAAAGTGACCTACATATATTGAATTAAAGTAACATCGCAGGTATAACATTTTCCATCAAATAGTATTCAATATAACATGCAAAATCACTGAACCACGAAATGTAGGTCACATTGACCTAGATATACTTTGAGGTGAATTATCGGGTAACCCAGAACTAATGATACAGGTATGACATTTCTCAATCAAATATATTCAAGATAATAGGCAAAATCACTGAACAATGAAATATAGGTCAGACTGTCTTAAATATATTTTGGGGTCAATCATTGGGTCCCATGGTATAAGTAACCCAGGTATGACGTTTCTACGTTTCTCCATCAAATAGTATTCAAGATAATAGGCAAAATCACTGAACCATGAAATATAGGTAACACTGACCTAGATATATTTTGAGGTCAATCATCGGGTCACATAGAAGTAATAATCAAGGTATGACATTTCTCCATCAAATAGTATTCAGGGTAATAGACAAAATCACTGAAAATGAAATATAGGTCACACTGACCTAGATATATTTTGCGGTCAATTATCCGGTCCCATGGAAGTTATAATCCACGTATGACATTTCTCCATCAAAACATATTCAAGATAATAGGCAAAATCACTGAACTATGAAATATAGGTCACACTGACCTAGATATATCTTGAGGTCAATCATTGGGTCACATGGAAGTAATAATCCAGTTGGACATTTCTCCATCAAATAGTATTCAAGATAATAGGAAAAATCATTGAACCATGAAATATAGGTCGCACTGACCTATATATATTTTGACATCAATTGAGGGTCACATGGTATAAATAACCCAACTATGACGGTTCTTCATCATATAGTTTTCAAGATAATAGCCAATATCACTGAACCATGAAATATAGGTCACATTGACCTAGATATATTTTGAGGTCAATCATGGGGTCAGATGGCACTAATATCTCCTGTATGACATTTCTCCTACAAATAGTCTTGAAGGTACAAGGAAAAATTACTGGACAGTGAAATGTAGGTCACCATGACTTTCACCCTTTTACACCTGAACCAATGTCATATAGTTGGCTGATGTATAACCAATTGTGTCTATAACTTGTTAGCATACTGGAAAGGTATAGTGAGTGAGTGAGTTTTAGTTTTACGTCCCACCAACAGCTAAGGTCATACGGAGATGGGACCCCGGTTTAAAGACTCATCCGAAAGTCTGGAGAAGCCCGGGATCGATCCTGCGATCCCTGGTTTACAAGGCGAGTAGCGTAACCACTGCACCACGAAGGCTTCTCTGGAAAGGTATATAACAAATTACTAAGGTGTCCTAGATGTTGACCCCTAGCCCTACCCCATTCGCCCCAGGGTGTGTAGTTTTTGAATATCAGCAGTCACTCCCAGGTACTTAAATTCCAAATATGAGTGCTCTGTGATGAGTGACTGTTGAGATATAAGCATTTGCAAAACTTTAACGCAGTGTGACGAGAACGCAAACGCACACAAACGGGTTGACAACAATAGCTCTCCTTGTACTTCGTAAAAGGGAGCTTAAAAGTTATTGTATCACTGGAAAGGTCTTGTCTGGAAAAATGCACAGGTGAAATATGAAAGCCCTAATACTTACCAATCGAAAGTTATGGACAATGTTTAAGTTTTTTTATAAAGTAAGTAAAACGTCAAGATCAAGGTCATAAGGTCAAAAAATAAGGTACCACTGGAAAGGCCTTGTGACAAAATTTAAGCATGTGAAATGTGAAAACCATATCAGTTACCATTCAAAAGCTATGCCCAATGTAAAAGTTTTTGAGGGAGGACAGACAGCCCAAAAACTATATGCCTCCGAATCTTTGGATCCGTGGGCATAAAAACTCATAAAATGATTTTCAGCTCCGGCAACCATGTTGTTCAATGGAGCAGAAATGTTGTAGCTATTTTGGTAGCGAGTCACCTAGGCAACAGTCAATTGAAAGATTATTTTTCTGTTTTTAGATCTTGTGGCCATCTTGCTGAATAGGGCACAATCATATTGGCTATATTGGAAGGTTCTTGGCGTCACGTCAACGGCGTCTCAGAAGATGTGAACAACATTCCGAATGTATGCTGCTGCGGTGAAATGAAGGTTACATGGACATAACCATTAAATGAGGTGTAAGTTTGGTTACTCTACTCTCGCATTTTTAATTGTTTTATCACTGTGATAGTTCCGGTTCTTCTATTTTCATTAAGTACAATAGAAAGCGCTTTCAAGATGTCGTCTTTACTATTTTCATCACGAAATCACGCCAATATAATTTTGACCCCTTGAACCCCACTTTTTTATTGTAAAACTGGGGTTTGCAGGGGTAAACCTTATTTTTCTTATGTCTGCGCTAAAATATAGATTGTGAGTACTCGTCAGAACCGCCTCGATGAGGTGGTTCTCAGGAATACCCACAATCTATATTTTGAGCAGAAATAAGAAAAATATGGCGATAAAGATTACAATGTATTTATATAGGCATGTTTTCGTAATGTTGAGTCTGCTTTTGTGTCACTGCGTCTACTACGGTTTACATGGACTGTAGGTGAGAAATGTACCAAGAATTAGATGCAAAATGATCCATAAGCTCATCAAAATACATGTGTATACAGTTTATTTACTCAGCCCATTTTAACCCTTTTTGTACCAAATGGAATCTTCCTCCTTATATATAGCAGGCGTCCATTTCAAAATTTAGGGGTGCCAGGTTGTGTTTTCTTCAAAATTTCTTCGGAAAATGACTGAACTTTTAGCAAACAGTGGAGGTCCTGATCAGACGATGCGTTCTGCGGCGTCTGATCTGGGGCTGCACTGTTTGCCAGGGTACCCCTTTAGGGGTTTCCGGCCTGAAACGGGTTAAACATGAGATTTATAAACCTCGGGAGGTTAAACATCCGATGAAGAAACTCTTGTGCAAGCGTATAAGAATCCAATATGGGGTTCTGTTGTAGATGAGCGTTTCCAACCCGAGGGATGCCGTGCTGAGCGGAACCGAGGCTACGCCGAGGTTCCGCTCAGCATGGTCATCCCGAGGGTTGGAAACGCCCATCTACAACAGAACCCCATATTGGATTCTTTTTCTTGCATAACACCTCCGGTTAGTTTTGACAGCTCGCACATGTATATTGTTTACAAAATTAAGTAGTGTGGAAGTAGTTCTGGCAGTTGAATAGAATTGAAGCGCATTTATGTTAGTGGCCTGGGTCGGAACACCAGGGTTAGAACATAAATTTCTGTCCCAGGGTCAAAGCAGGGATTTCCTTGTCTGGTGTGCAAGAATACTCGTTTCTTGATGGGATTTTCAACCTTCCTTGGTTTATAAATCCCATATTTAAAATTGGCTGAGTAATCAACCCTATTTATTTTGTTCTATGGCCCTAATTGTTATCACCTACAGCCAATTGTTAATGTCAGAGGAGAGGTGGCTAAAAACTGGAGTACCCAGAGCATAACAACCTGACGTTCCATTGCAGAACCTGGTATCTTGTAAGTCACACAACCATAACTGAAACCCACAGTGATGAGACCTAATGTCAAAGAGACAGTACTCTTTCCCACCAGGCCATGGGACCCATCAAAAGGAATAATACCCTACTATTGTAGACTGGCACAGGTGCCTAGGCAAACTGTGAGCCATCTCATCAGGATCTGTTCTTAATGACATCATGTTAATGATTATTAACTGATACCCGCCATTTTCATGAATGAAGAATGAACATGCTAAATGCTTGTGAGTCCATTTCTGAAACTAAGTAGTAAAGGGGTAAAAAATATGACTGCCCCTTTTTTCTTACTAATGCAGGATCATAAAAATTCTCCCTTACAAATTAAATAGCATATCCATTCCCCTTCACTTTAAACACACTATACCAATCAATTAATTTTTTAGCTCACCTGGGTCGAAGGCTACAGGGCAGCTTATAGTATAGTGGGTCATCCGTCGTCCCTCCGTCCACACCTTTGACCAGTTATATCTCTGCAACCTGCAGGCTGATCTCAACCATTTCTCATCTTTAGCAAGCCTCTGGTGGGGCACTGGTGACATTAGCTTTTTTTGTCGAAATCGAACAAAAACTTTGGTTGCTATTGCAACCACAAGGTCCCATAGACTTACTATGGGAAAATGCTTGTCATCACCGTTGCGCCTTCAGGTTTGATCGGATCTTTTTTTAAACTTATATGTTAGGTGGCTGGGGATAAGTATGATGGATGAGTATGAAAACCGGCCAAGTCGGCCCATTAATCATAGAGTTACGTCCTCTTGATCGCTGAAAATGCCTATTTTTGACCTGGTCATCACCGTAGCCCTTTCAGTTTTGATCGGATCTTCCTGAAACTTACATACAAGTAAGTAAGGGTTAAAAGCTCGGATGAGTTTGAAAATTAGCGGTGTCAAGCAATTACTTACGAAGTTATGTCCCCTACTTTGCTTAAAATGCTTATTTTTGATCTTGTCATCACCGTAGCCCCTTCAGTTTTGATCGGATCTTCTTGAAACTTACAAATAATTAAGTCAGGGATAAAAACTAGCTCGGATGAGTTCGAAAACTGGTAAGGTCGGTCTATCTATCATAAAGTTACGTCCCCTTGATGACTGGAAATGCCTATTTTGACCTTGTCATCACTGTAGCCCCTTCCGTTTTAATCGAATCCTCTTGAAACACACATGTAAGTAAGTAAGGGATAAAACTTCGGCAACGTTTAAAAATTGGTGAGGTTGGCCTATATTTCAGAGTGTTATGTTCCCCTTGACTTCAGAAAATGCTTATTTTTGTCCCGTACGTACGGACGTCCATACATACTTTTGTCATCGCTCTATCGCCTACATTTCATGACAAATTTAAATATAACTCCACACAAATGTTCCTTATGACAATATCTCGAGCAAGTTCGACTTTCAAGGTCGTGGCCTCAAGGTCAAGGTCACTGTGGCTATTTTTAGAAAAAACTTTGTCATCCTTCTAGGGGCTACATTTCTTCATTGATTGATTGATTTGAGGTTTAACGTCCCCGTCAACACTGTATAAGTCATTTTGGAGACGTTGCTTCCAATTTTGTGGGACTTTTACCCGACATTGAGATGGAATGACATCTCAAGCCCTGCCACCCAATGAAACCAATAGGGTTTATAAGCATGCACGGGTCAACTGGCAGCAATTTTCCTGGGCAGGCTTAGACGTTCTTAGCGGATTACCAGTACTCATGTGCGGTCGGATTCAGCTCTGCATGGAAGCATCATGCAGCCCACCTATTTCTTCAAGCCCCGATGGGCGGCGGCTTAGCTACATTTCTTCACCGATTTCAATATAAATTCACATCAATGTTCGTTATGACAATATCTAGAGCGAGTTTGAATTTCAAGGTCGTGACCTCTAGGTCAAGGTCACTGTGTCCATTTTTAGAAAACTGTGTCATCGCTCTAGCGCCTACATTTCTTCACTGATTTAAATAAATCTTCACACGAATTATCCTTATGACAATATCTCGAGCGAGTTCGACTTTCAAGGTCGTGGCCTCTAGGTCAATGTTACTGTGGCTACTTTTAGAAAAAAAACATTGCCATCGCTCTAGCACCTTCATTTCTTGACCGATTTCAATATAACTTCACACAAATATTCCTCATGACAATATCTCAAACGAGTTCAACTTTCAAGGTCGTGACCTTAAGGTCAAGGTCTTTGTGGCTATTTTTAGGAAAAAAAAACAAGGTTGTGCCCTTAAGGTCAAGATCTTGTGGGTATTTTTAGAAAAACTTGTCATCGCCCTTGCACCTATATGTCTTCACCGATTTCAATATAACTTCACACAAATGATCCTTATGTCAATATCTGGAGCAAGTTTGACTTTCAAGGTCGTGGCTTCAAGATCAAGGTCACTGTGGCTATTTTCAGAAAAAAACTTTGTCATCGTTCTAGCGACTACGTCTCTTGGCCGATTTCAATATAACTTCACACAAATGTTACTTGTGACAATATCTCAAGCTAGTTCCACTTTCAGGTTTTCAGGTTCAATTTCAAAATTTAGGGATGTCAGGTTGTGTTTTCATCAAAATGTATTTGGAAAATGACTGCACCTTTAGCAAACATTGGAGGCCCTGGTCAGACGCCGCGTTCTGCAGCATCTGATCTGGGCCTCAACTGTTTGCCAGGGTACCCGTTTTGGGGCTTCAGGTACTGGAAAGATTCAAGGAAGGCTGAAAAATGGTTTTATGATATAACAAGATGTGTTAGTGAAACACGAACATGTCCCCGGGCATGGTCATTTTTTATTCAAAGTTGCTCACAGTTCAAGATTTTTGTTTGTGTGGTAAGCCCTTGACACAAGAAACTTACATGCCAAATATGAAAGCTCTATCTTAAACAGTACAAAAGTTATTAACAATAATATTTTTTTCTTTAAAGTAGGTCAAGGTCACAGGTAAAAAAAAATTGCATGAATGTAAAGCTCTTGTCACAAGGAACCTACATGCCAAATATTAAGGCTCTATCTTAAACCGTTCAAAAGTTATGAACAATTTTATTTTTTCTTTTAAGTAGGTCAAAGGTCAAGGTCATGGTCCAAACATGTTGCATGAATGAAAAGCTCTAATCACAGGGAACCCACATGCCAAATTTGAAAGCTCTATCCCAAACGGTTCGAAAGTTATGACCGAAAATGTTATTTTTTTTAAGTAGGTCAAAGGTCAAGGTTACAGGTCAAAATTTTTGCATGAATGTGAACCGTTTGTCACAAGGAACCTACATGCTAAATATGAAGGCTGTATCTCAAACGGCTCAAAAGTTATGACCAATGTTAACTTTTTCTTTTATGTAGGTCAAAGGTCAAGGTCACAGGTCAAAAATTTTTGTGTGGATGTAAAGCTTGTTACAAGGAGCCTACATGCAAAATATGAAGGCTCTATCTCAAACCGTTCAAAATTTATGACCAAAATGTTATTTTTTTATTTTAAGTAGGTCAAAGGTCAAGGTCAAGGTCACAGGTCAAATTTTTTTGCATGAATGTAAAGCTTTTGTCACAAGGAACATACATGCTAAATATGAAGGCTGTATCTCAAGTGGTTCAAAAGTTATGACCATTGTTTTTTTTTTCTTTTAAGTAGGCCAACGGTCAAGGTCAAGGTCACAGGTCAATTTTTTTGCATGAATGTGAAGGTCTTGTCACAAGGAACCTTCAGGCCAAATATGAAAGCTGTATCTCAAACGGTTCAAAAGTTATGGCCAACGTTAAAGTTGTCCACGTACAAACCAACAAACAAACAGACAGGACAAAAACAATATGTCCCCGCTATCGCTACCGGGGATATAAAAACTGCTGTTTCTCCTAAATGACAAGAGTGGTCTCACAAGCCTCTACCCAGAGCCAATAGGCAATGTGGAGACTGTGGAGTATTTCTTAATTTAAAATTTTGATGAATTTTAGTCAAACTGAATTCGACCACATCACGTGTGAAAACAGCCTGGAAGAAGTTCAAGGAGCTGCTACCAATTATCTCTTCACACCATCTCTCATTTAAGGCACGTGGACGTGTGCACAGCTCTTGTGTTCAGAGCGCAACGCTCCATGCCAGCAAGACTTGGCCATTGACAAAACCAAACCAGCGTCTGCAGCGGAATAATGACAGGGCAATGATCAGATAGATCTGCAGTATGAAGCCTCAAGACACTGTTACCGTCAGGTCGAGTGAGCTACTTGCGCGGCTTGGAATTGACCTCATCCTGAAGTAGAGAAGGCTGCGCTGGTATGGACATGTATAACACTCCAAGGGTGCAGTCAAGACAGCCTTTGACATAGAGGTGGGTGGAAAACATTGGTCTGGGAGGCCCAGGATGACAGAAAGAGATCGCAGAGTGGAAACTCTCGGACATCGAGCCCCATGATAGACATATCTTTAGATCTAGTATGAGATCTGCCATGCATGCAGCAAGCCAGCTACCTCGAAGGGGGCCCGCATATGTGGAACAAAAATTCGGATGATGATGATGATAATAATGATGATGATGATGATGGAGATGAATTTGAAAAAAAAAATAAGTCAAATATTCAACTGAACCAATAAAATTGCTTTAGACCTAGTTTCCCATTATAGTGACCACACTTCATAAGCAGAACATTGCTCCAGGAGAGAAAAAAAGACCTATAATAACTGGGCAAGCCAATACTAATCTCTACAACTACATACAGATGGTAATCAGAATGATTTATGGCCTCAAAAATGGTGAACTGGAAAAAACTTTACTGACTTTGAAAATTTTATGGACATTGAACATCATGCATAAATTGATAGCAAAACATACCACACCATTGTCAGTTAATATTTATAGTTCTTCAAATATTTCACTTATTAATAATATTGGACCGCCTAAATCCTGTGTAACACTAGGATGATCAATGTCAATGAAAATACACCTTTGAAATATTCATAAAAATTGACACATGGTGTAATTTATCATTAAAAAGGAATTGTCATTTGAAGAAAGTGTTGATAACGGCCAGATGGACAGTTGAAAGGACATAATTGGGCCCCGTCAAGCGATTTTGGTACTTATCGCCTATGCGAGCAGCGAAAGTTCAGGCGAGCCTGCGCATCCGCGCAGTCTCGCCAGAACCTTCGCTGCTCGCTCATACAAGCAGTGAATCAAGAGGAACCTTCAGACAGAAAGCCATATCCCTGGCCCTACTGAATGGCTGGGCATGCGCAGTTAAAATTTGTCATGACGGAATGCTCGAAGTCACAAATTCGCTTGGCGGGGCTCATATGTCTGAGTGGACACGTAATAATCTCAGTAACACACCTTGTGCTTTGGTGAGCTTTAAAAAGCAAACTGTTTGTTATGATTAGTGCTTCAAAGGGTAAGACTTGTAATGGACTATAGAGTACCTTCACAATAGCGAGCAAATTCCTCAACGAGGTCAAAACTGTCTATAAATCTTCTCCCACTTTCAGACCCCATCTCCATGAGAGTATCTCGAGAAACAACAATCACAAGACTATCGTAGCCGGACTTCTCCAAAGATCTGCACTGAAAGAAAAAAACAAAAGTTTATCCTAAAAGTGCTACAGAAGTTTCAAGAGCAGACAGACATGTTTTTATCTTATGATTTTCATAGAATAGACTGCGCCAGAAATCGCTTATCTAGATGATTTGTATGAGTTGTGGTTTTACGTTCCCGTCAACACTGTATATATATTTGGCCCCTTGGGTGCTTGCAGAAAAAGATGGACTGCATGATGCTTCCACGCAGAGCTGAAACTGACCGCACACGAGTACTGGTAAACCGCTTAGATAATCAGGCAAAATGGTGCGATTCGGTGCGTCCATGCTTATAACCTTATTGCTTTCATTGTTCGACAGTGCTTGAGATGTCATATCATCTCAACATCGTGTAAAAGTGCCACAAAATTGGAAGCAACGTCTGAAATGACCAATACAGTGTTGACGGGGACGTTAAACATCAAACCAAACAAACATATCAAGACTGTATAGGTCATTTTAAAGAAGTTGCTCCAAATTTTGTGGGACTTATACCCGACATTGAGATGAAATGACATCTCAAGCCCTGACACCCCATGAAACAAATAGGGTTTAAAAGCATGGACGGTCCAGCTCATACCGCCTAACCTGGGCAGGCTTAGATCCTCTTAGCGGTTACCAATACTCGTGTGCGGTCGGTTTCAGCTCTGCGTGGAAACATCATGCAGCCCATTTATTTCCCCAAGACCCGATGGGCGGGGGTCGCTTATCTAGATGAGGCTTACATAATGCATGTAAGTATGTTACATTGTGCCATGGTGGCCATCTTATCTGTCAGATAAATTGCCTTTAACAATTCTGAATCTGCATGTTGTTAACCCTTGTCCTGCTGAATATTTTAATATGCCACTAACTACCGATTATCAACCAATCAGATTACTTGATGCACATTATTGCAACAAATTCACAATCTGAATGGCAAACAATGTAGATCCTGATCAGATGGCTTCGTCCATCTGATCTGGATCTTCATTGTTTGGAAAAAAGGCATCTCCGGGCTCAGCAAGACAAGGGTTAAATGCTGCTGATAGAAGTTTCCGAACAGCTCAGTCTGACCTAGGATTCAGAAGGAGCTGATGTTGGTGCAAAGTGAAGGGTGTAGTATGTTCTCTAAAAATTTCAAGAAAGTAAAACCATTTCAGCAATTCTGAATCACCATGTTGCCTCGTTGCCTCCAAACAAGTTTCATCCTGAATTGTCTTTCTATCAGGGAGAAGACAGAAGGTTGGAAGAATTTCAAAATGGCCACCATGGAAGCCATCTTGTATATCAGAACCAAGCAATTTTAGCAAATCTGAGCCTCCATGTTGCACTGATACCTCCCATGAAGTTTCGAGATGGTCACAATGGCATCCATCGTGGAAACTAAATGGGACAAGAACCATATAAGTACTTATGTTTTTGTTCCAATCCCAAATTGTATCATCTCTTATCTCATATTGTAATGATGCAACACGTTTAGCGATTCTGAAACCCCATGTCATTCAAGCCGGCCTCAGTAGCTCAGTCGAATGCGTGTCTGACTGGTGATCAGGAGGACGCGGGTTTGATATCTGCCGGGGTCGGCAACGTTCTTTCGTGGAGATTGATCATGAAGTCTTTTCTACGGTCATCCACTCCTGACCACTCTGTAGTAGATGGGGTTTGAAGATTTTCTAGACTGCCACCGTGGCAGCAATCTGGGATATCAAAACAGAATGGCTAAACAAAATGTGGCCTCAATGCCTCCGACCCAGTTTTGGCTCAAATAGACTTGATATGGATTGAAGATTTTCAAGGTGACCACCATTGCACCCACCTTGGAACGCCAAAGGGACTAATTTTAGCAACTAGAAATGTTTTCAGCGGAAAACAATGCCCGCCTCCCACCCATCAACACCACCACCATAAATATATCTTAAACACCCATTTGACTTTAATAACTAGGTTAAGGATACCAAAATGTAAGCGGCAAACAAGCCATTTCTGGCCAAAAGCGGACAGTTTTCGGGAGCCTATGGCCTTTAAAGAAAAAAAGTCATTAAGAGGTAAGATTACCAAAACCTGATCAAGTTTGACAGACTATAAATAATTATTGTGTACAATCTGACCAACATTCACCAATTCTTAAATGATATAAGCTACAGACAACCCAAAAGATCAGGTTTTGGAGACCTTGACCTTGAGATTAATGTCAAGGTCACCAAAATCTGAAAAAAAATATTTTGTAGCTGCAATGATATATTGTACCAAGTTTGGCCCAATTTCATACATTCTTTAATACGACAGGGTGCAAACAAGCCAAAATTGACAGTTTCTGGGGACCTGTGAGCTTGAAAGTAAGATCAAAGTCACCAAAATCTAATCAAATATTTTGTAGGTTGTACCATATTTTGCAAAATTCCATCCATTCCTTCATGATACAGGGTGCAGTCAGGCCAAAATTATAGTTTTTTGGGGCATGTGCCCTCGAAAATTAGGCCAAGGTCACAAATTATCTAATCAAATCTTTGGTAGATTGCAATGATGTGTACCAAGTCTGACCACATTTTATGCATTTCTTCATGACATAGGATGCAGACGAGCCAAAATGCACAGCCAAAAGGGTCTGTGTCATTGAAAATAAGGCCAAGTGCGCCAAAATCTAAACAAATCTTTGGCAGGTTGCAATAAAATATACATGGAGACTAGCCTTACCAAATTTCACCCATTCGTTCTTGAGAAAGATAAGCTTCCTACGTTATATTGGTTACCTAAACTTCATAAAAGACGATAATAAGCACGGTTTTTTCGCAAATTCCTGCTCTTGTACCACCACTGAACTCTCCAAATTGGCAGATAAGCCAACTGATTTTTTTTTGGGGGGGGGGGGGGTTGCATTTGTCCTTGAAAATTAGGTCAAGGCCACCAAAATATAATCAAGTATTTGATAGGTTCTAATGATAAAGTTCACCCAGTTTAACAAAAATGCACCAATTCGTTCATGAGATTGGGTGCTGACAAGTCAAAATTCATCGTCTTCGGTATTAAGCTATTTAGTAAATTGTGGGAATTCCGAGGGCTTCGAATTGCACACCCCTTGTGGCTGATCTGTTCTTGTTTTGTTATGAAAGATAATTCATGATGTCCCTTTCGGTTGAAAACCACACTGAAATCATTTAAGCCTTTAGCTCGACTTCTAGATATGTGGATGATTTATTAGATATTGACAGTACCTATTTCGATGTTCGATCAGTCAAATTTACCCCCCCCCCCCCCTCACCCACCAGAACTTAAGTTAAATAAAGCACATTCTTCTGATACCGAGGCCCCGTTTTTAATATACCCCTATCTATTGTAGATGGATTTGTTTCTTGCAAAATTTATAATAAACGAGATCATTTTGAGATTGTAAATTGTCCTTTCTTGGATGGTGATGTTCCTCGTGCGGCATCCTATGGCATTTATGTTTCGCAATTAATTCGATTTGTCAGAGTGTCTAGTCATGAAACTGACTTCAACAATCATAATAATTTGATAACTGCTAAACTTCTTAATCAGGGTTATCGGTATCATAAATATGTTCTATAAAAGGGTTATCCTTTGGAAGCAAGGAATACACCACAGAAGAGAAAAATATGGAGTGTACATGTTTTCTGAGCCAGACCAGCTAGTTTCGGCCAATTAGGCCTCATCAGTGACCCTCAGATATTTTCAAAATTCCACAATGAAATCGATGATCCCAAAGGACAAGAAAATATAATCTACACTATGATGTAGGGCAGGGAGACGTTTTACCGCCGCCACACACTCCCACACACAAGCTGTAGTGAAGTTAAATATAAACTAAGCAAAGCCTTTACAAAACGTCATTCCGATGTAATTTCAAAATTCAATGTTGGGCTTAAATCTCTCTTGCAACAAGGTCTATCGGAACCGGAATTTTATTTTGACTTAGTATATAAGTTCAGAAAAAAATAATTGCAATGACTGCAGTACCCAAACTCGTAAACTCATTCTTCGATATAAAAAGATTGGATACAACATGAATGTTATACGGCAGACTGCATGAATGGTAGTTAACCCAATCACGGTTGGCAACTTTGCTTCCCTCTTTAATTGCACGACAACAGGGTCAGGCCTTAGATTCTATGATGGTTCCAGCGTAAAGGCTTGCTGAGAATTATAAAGAATCTAATTTTATGTATTGTTGGTTGGTGCCTGATGCTCTGTCTCTGGTTGGGCCTATCGGAGTCTAACTGTTGGTTATCTTTTGTGCCAGCATTTCAGTGGTTTCTTGCTGTCGATTATTTGTCTTAATTGCGACGGAAGTAAGGGAGGATTGTGGCCAAGTAAAATCGATTTAAGTCCCCCAGTGCAATTCTTTTCCGCTCACCTTTCCAAGGCGATTCTTCTGTCGCAGTTTATTTTTGTTATGGTTTGTCTCTGGGTGTTAGTGTCGCTTATATTATTTTATTTTGGATAGCCTATTGGCCATTTTGTGGGAAAGTAACTGTCCTTTTGGCTTTCCGCTATTGATGTTTTCATTAGGGTCTGTTGTTTAATGTTTGTGTTTCTTTCCCTTTGGTGTCTCTGATGCGAGCTGTGGGTTAATTGTATCGATTCCCGACCATTGCCTCCACTTCTATTTTCTATACAGCCAGTGGAAAAATTAACTATGATGTTAATTCTACAGCTAGGTTTAAAATTATTAAACGACATGAAACTGAATTAAAATGGGTTAAATTATTACAGACGCCCATCCCATTGAGCTTTAATGACAACATTTCTCATGAGAGTAATATATCTGAAAAACCCGATTATGATATTTTCTCGCTTCTGGATTGCCGAAAGCGTAAAACTAGATCGCACGGCACCAGACAAAAACGGCAATTATAAACGTAAATTACGTGCTTTTAAAAGAAACAAGAGGGTCATGATGGCCCTGGATCGCTCACCTGATCCATAGTGTAACAAGTGGGCACTGTGTAGGGGAATTATTGGCCCCATGGCTAGAGGTCCACAAGTTGAAGCTTTATACCAAATATGAAACACCTGAGCCTTCTGGTCTCAGACAAGAAAATTTTTAAAGGTTTTCCCTATGTAAGTCTATGTAAAACCAAAGGGCCTCGGGGCGGGGGCATTTTTGGCCCCAGGGATATAATTTGAATAATCTTAGTAGAGGGCCACTAGATGAAGCTACAAATCCAATATCAAAGACCTGGGCCTTGTGGGTGTCCCTTTCCGTTGAAAACCAATCTTAAATCATTGAAAAAAAGAAGTGGAGGCAATGATAAGGAATCGATACAATTAACCCACAGCTCCCATCAGAGACACCAAAGGGAAAGAAACACGAACATGCAACAACAGACGTAATGGAAACATCAATAGCGGAAAGCCAAAAGGACAAATACTTTCCCATAACTGGCCAATAGGCTATCCAATATAAACAAGATGTGTTTGTGAAACACTGATGCCACCGGACATCGCATGTTAAATATGAAAGCAGTATCACTAAGCAATCAAAAGGTACAGCCAAGAAATGTAGGCGCTAGAGCGATGACAAAGTTTTTCTAAAAATAGCCCCAGTGACCTTGACCTTGAGGTCATGACCTTGAAAGTCGAACTCGCTCGAGATATTGTCATAAGGAACATTTGTGTGAAGTTATATTGAAATCAGTAAAGGAATGTTGGCGCTAAAGCGATGACAAAGTTTTTCTAAAAATAGCCACAGTGACCTTGACCTTGAGGGGGGTGTCTGGATGGACAAAATTATGGTACCACTAGAAAGGTCTTGTGACAAGGAGTGCACGTGTGAAATATGAAAGCCCTACCACTTACCAATCGAAAGTTATGGCAAATGTTAAAGTTTATAAAAGTAGGTCAAACGTCAAGGTCAAGGTCACGAGGTCAAACATTATGGTACCACTAGAAAGGTCTTGTGACAAGGAGTGCACATGTGAAATATGAAAGCCCTACCACTTACCAATCAAAAGCTATGGCCAATGTTAAAGTTTTTAAAAAGAAGGTCAAACATCACGGTCAAGGTCACAAGGTCAAAAATTATGGTACCACTAGAAAGGTCTTGTGACAATGAATGCACATATGAAATATGAAAGCCCTATTACTTACCAATCGAACGTTATGGCCAATGTTAATGTTTTTAAAAATTTTGAAAAAAAATAGGTCAAAGGTCAAGTTCAAGGTCACGAGATCAAAAATTATGGTACCACCGGAAAGGTCTTGTGATAAGGTATACACATGTGAAATATGAAAGCTCTATCTATTACTATTCAAAAGTTATGCCCATTGTTAAGGTTTTTGTAGACAGACAAACAGACAAACGGAAAAATTTTGAAAAAAATAGGTTAAAGGTCAAGTTCAAGGTCACGAGATCAAAAATTATGGTACCACTGGAAAGGTCTTGTGATAAGGTATACACATGTGAAATATGAAAGCTTTTTAGCTATTACCATTCAAAAGTTATGCCCAATGTTAAGGTTTTTGTAGACAGACGAACAGACAGACAGACAGACCAAAAACTATATGCCCCCGAATCTCTTAGATTCCGGGGGCAATAAAAGTATAAGCGTCACAAAGACCCAAAGACAAACCATAACAAAAATAAACAGCGAAAGAAGAACCACCTTGGAACGGTCAGTGGAAACGAATTCCACTGGGAGGTTTAAATCGATTTTATGTGGCCACAATCCTCGCCCTTAATTCCGTCGCGATTTAGACAAATAATTTGTTCAGTCCACATGAAGGCCTCCTATCTCATCAGTGCAACATCTCCGTTAACACAAATAATCAAACAACCACAGAGATAAAACAACGGTGAGGACTCGACAGCAAGAAACCACTGAAATGCTGGAGCAAAAGGAAACCAACAGTAAGACTCCGATGGGCCCAACCAGAGATAGAGCAGCCTTTAGCTCTACTTCTAGTTATTTGGATGACTTTTTTAAATATTGACAATACTTATTTCGATGATTTGATCAGTCAAATTTACCCCCCGCCCAACCACTACACACACACAAACACATGGAGTTCAGTTAAATAAAGCAAGTGCTTCTGATACGGAGGCCCCGTTTTGGATTTACATATATCTAATATAGATGGATTTGTTTCTTGCAAAATTTATGATGTACGCGATGATTTTGACTTTGAGATTGTAAATTTTCCTTTCTTGGCGTTTATATTTCGCAAATGATTTGCCAGAGTCTCTAGTCATGAAACTGACTTCAACACTCGTAATAAGTTGTTAACTGCAAAACTTCTTACTATCATAAACAACGCAAAGCCTTTTCAAAATTTTATAGACGTCATTTCGATTTAATTTCAAAATTCAATGTTGAACTTAAATCTCTTCTGCAACAAGGTGTATCGGAACCCGCAACTTATGGTGACTTACGGTCGTAGTATATAAGTTCAGAAAACATATAATTGCAATGACTCTAGTTCCAAATTTGGTAAAATCATTCTTCGATATAAAAAGATTGGGAACAACATAAATGTTATAGGACAGACTGCATGCATGGATTGGCCCCCGCCTATCGGGGCTTGAAGAAATTGATGGGCTGCATGATGCTTCCACGCAGAGCTGAAACCGACCACACACCAGTACTGGTAAACCACTTAGAGGATCTAAGCCTGCCCAGGCAAAGCGATACCAGTTGGACCGTCAATGCTTGTAAACCCTATCGGTGTCTTTGGGCGACAGGGCTTGAGATGTTCTTTCATCTCAACGTCGGATAAAAGTCCCACAAAATTGGAAGCAACGTCTCCAAAATGACCTATACAGTTTTAACGGGGACGTTAAACCTCAAATTAAACAAAGGCATGCATAGAAGGTAACCCAATCCCGACTGAAAACTTTGCTTCCCTCTTTAATTACACGCCGGTGGGTCAGGCCTCAGATTCTATGACGGTTCCAGCGTAAAGGCTTACTGGGAATTAGAGAGAATCTAATTTTATGTAATATTGGTTGGTGCCTGATGCTCTGTCTCTTGTTGGGCCCATCGGCGTCTAACTGTTGGTTTCCCTTTGCCCCAGCATTTCAGTGGTTACTTGCTGTCGAGTCCTCGCCATTGTTTCATCTCTGTGGTTGATTGATTTTTGTGTTCACTAAGATGTTGCACTGATGAGTTAGAAGGCCTTCATGCGGACTGAACATATTATTTGTCTTAATCGCGATCGAAATTAGGGCGAGGATTGTGACCACGTAAAATCGATTTAAGCTCCCCAGTGGATTTCGTTTCACTGACCGTTCCAAGACGGTTCTTCTGTCGTGGTTTATTTTTGTTATGGCTTGTCTTTGAGTGTGTGTATCGCTTATATTATTTTGTTTTGGATAGCCAATTGGCCATTTTGTAGGAAACTAACTGTCATTTTTGCTTTCCGCTAGTGATGTTTCCATTAGGGTCTAGTAGACGGCCACCGCCCATCGGGGCTTGAAGAAATATATGGGCTGCATGATGCTTTCACACAGTGCTGAAACCGACCTGCACACGATTACTGGTAAACCGCTTAGTGGATCTACACCTGCCCTGGCAGAGCGGTGCGAGTCGGCCCGTCAATGGTTATAAACCGTATTGGTTTCATTGGGCGGCAGGGCTTGAAATGTCTTCGTCACAGTCGGGTAAAAGTCCCACGAAATTGGAAGCAACGTCTCCAAAATGACCTATACAGTGTTGACGGGGACGTCAAACCTCAAATCCGGTGTGAGGCGGACCGTCCATGCTTATAAACCCTATTGGTTTCATTGGGCGACAGGGCTTGAGATGTCATTTCATCTCAATGTTGGGTAAAAGTCCCACAAAATTGGAAGCAACGTCTCCAAAATGACCTTTACAGTGTTGACGGGGACGTTAAACCTCAAATCAAACAAAATCAAACAAATCAAACCTCAAATCATACAAACAAAATTAGGGTCTAGTTGTTCCATGTTTGTGTTTCTTTCCCTTGGTGTCTCTGATGGGAGCTGTGGGTTAATTGTATCGATTCCTGATCATTGCCTTCACTTACATTTTGAAACTAGACAAAGTGCCCAGTGGGACATGTAGACCCCCGGCCAGTGCCATTCCCTATTAGTGGAAATGACAATTTGTCTGTAGCATTAAACTTTTCCATACAAACTTTCCATTTAGTCCGCTGAGAATAACTATTGCATTTCAACAAATACAGTATAATTTATTATATCCAAAGATGAAACTGCTTGTCTTTGCTGAATAATAAAAATTCCAAGTTTGTGGCAATTTGGAGCAATTAACAACAAACACAAAATAGGATGTGATAGAACATTTGCTGAATTAAAATAGCTGTAAAATAGTATAATAAACCAATACATTTTTTATTATTACTTGCATTTATTATTGTCTGCATTTCAAGAGGAAATATTATGGAAAATTTAACAGTTCTAGTCACTGAAGTTTCTAAGATCACAAGGACCAATATATATGCTGACAAATCTGACAAGGGTCATAGCATAACGAAAGAACAAACTAACTAATAATGAACAGATGGACAGATAAAAACTATAAACTTTGATATACTTTGTATGCCAGGAGTATAATGAAACAAGAAAACTACAACGTAATCAAAATGCCTAAGTTTTAATTATTGACCCCTTGCCCCACCCAGGGGCTGGACCCAGCAGCTTATATATTCCATATGAAAGTTAATACTACATCGATATTCTGTACCAACTATGAAGAGAATCTGAGATCTGAGCAATCAAAAAGGTTTAACACAAAACTTTGACGTAAAAGTTGACAAACGAACGTACAGCCCACACTGGGGCGTGACCTAGGGGCTTAGATATTCCATAAGAAAGGTTATGCTATAGAGATATCCTTTACCAAATATGAAGAGAATCTTACATGTGGTTACAGAGATATGAGCAATAAAAAGGTTTAACACAAAACTTTGACGTCAATGTTGACAAACGGACGGACAGCCCATCCAGGGGCTTGACCCAGGGGCTTAGATTTTTTATATGAAAGGTAATGGTATAGAGTTATCCTTTATCAAATATTAAGGGAATCTAACATGTGGTTGCAGAGATATGAGAAATCAAAAAGGTTTAACAAAACTTTGACCTAAATGTTGATGAATGGACGGACGGACAGCCCACCCAGGGGCTTGACCCGGGAGCTTAGATAATCCAAATGAAAGGTAATGCTTTAGAGATATCCTGTACCAAATATGAAGAGAATCCAACATGTTGTTACAGATATATGAGCAATCAAAAAGTTTTAACACAAAGCTTTGATGTAAAAGTTGACAAACGGATGGATAGCCCACCCAGGGGCTTGACCCAGGGGCTTAAATATTCCATATGAAAGGTAATGCTATAGAGACATCCTTTACCAAATATGAAAATAATCTAACATGTGGTTACAGAGATATGAGCAAATAAAAAGATTTAACGCAAAAGTTTGACGTATTTTTGTTTGATTTGAAATTTAACGTCCCCGTCAACGCTGTAAAGGTCATTTTGGAGACGTTGCTTCCAATTTTGTGGGATTTTTACCCGACATTGAGATGAAATGACATCTCAAGCCCTGTCGCCCAATGAAACCAACAGGGTTTATAAACATGCTTTGCCTTGGCAGGCTTAGATCAACTTAAGCGTTTTACCAGTCCTCGTGTGCGGGTCGGCAAAAGTTTGACGTAAAGGTTGACGAACGGCGGGACAGACTGAAGTACAAACGAACAAATGAACGAACAAACAAATGAACGGTCGGAAAGACGAAAACTATATATCCCCTTGCATACTTCGTATGCCGGGGGTATAATTAATCAATTTGCTAATGCGAGTGCAGGCAAGCAATTTTGGCCCGAAATTGACTGTTTTTTTTTTGGGGGGGGGGCGGCTGTGACCTTGAAAATAAGGTCAAGGTCATCAAAACCTAATGACTGTTTTCCCCGTCCCAATGATGTAACCATGCAAGTTTGGTTAAAATCCATTCAAAGGTTCAGGAGATAGAGTGTTTCAAAAAATCTACGCCAACGCCGACGCCAACGTAAACGGGATCCACACCAAAAACAATATGTCACCGACATAAATGAATCTCCAGGCCACCCGAATCCCTCCTATCAAGTTTCAACTCAATTAAGGTTCGTGGGGTATTGTTTGAAAACAACATGGCCACCTAGGCATCCATCCTGAATATCGGATTGGTATAAATTTAGCAATTCTGAATCATCATGTCGCCCTGACATAAAGTTTCAGCCCCATCCGACTTTAGGTACGGGAGGAAATGCCCTTTAAAGAATTTCAAGCTGTCTGCCATGGTGACCAGCATGGCTATCCGATAGGAATGGCTTTAGCAATTCTGAATCCCCATGTCGCCCCAATGCATCCCATCAAGTTACAGCTCAATCCAATTCGTTTGAAGAATATTAAGATGGCCGCCACCTCAGCTATCTTGGATACAAAAAATTGAACGATTCCAGCAAATTAGACTATCTATGTCACCTAAATGCCTCCCATTTAGTTCCAACTCAATGAAACTTTCAGTTCAGGAGGAGATGTTGTCTGAAGGATTTCAAAACGGCCGCTATTTAGAGCTATGGCCGATGTAAAACTTTTAAAAATTGATAAAGGGGCAGAAGTAAAAACTTTATTGAAGCTAGAGTTGTTGCCCCTTGCTACACGTGTGTATTGTCACTGTCAAAAAGTACAGCAAGTTTCTGTTGCATATCTATAACGGTTTTGATATATGAGGAGAAAAGGATGAAAAATGCTGAAAATTTGAATTTAACAAAGGGCCAAAACTCTGTTTTTTATGTAGAGTAACATAACTTGATATAAAACTGTGTGTTACTGTTGTGACCTTATGTTTAAAGTTAAAAGTTGCTGCGTTTCACGATTTGCCAGTTATTAAGTAAACGCATGGAAAAGGAGGATGTACAGACGGATGGATAAATGGACATAAGTCATAAATTTATTAAAGCTAGCGTTTTTGGCCTTTGCTACACCTGTGTGTATTGTCACTGTTAATAACTACAGCAAGTTTCAATGGAATATATATAACTGTGTTGAAATTATGAAGAAAAAAAAGAAGATGAAAAATGCTGAAATTTTGAAATTTTCAAAGCGCCATAACTCTGACAATATAGTTTCTAGAGTAACTTGCCATGAAAAAGTGTATGTTGTTGTGACCTTATGTTTAAAGTTTGAAGTTGATGCGTTTGAGGGTTTGTAAGTTATTAAGAAAAAAACATGATAAAATGGATGGACTGGGTGATTACTAAAGGGCACCCGCAAAAATTTTATGGGGCCCTAATTACAACCGCGCAACTAGCAGTTTTGCAGTATGACATCAGTCGTCGGTTTATTAAAGTGCAAATACGTCAAAACACAATGACAGACTGAACAAGAATTTCTTCACAAGTGACATGTTTGTCAAGGCACAAAGATACCGTAAACCATATTTAGCATATTGAATCTGGTAAATTTCGGTTCACACAAGAGATTAGGGATTGACAAAAATCTATAGAAATCACCTTTGTAATGTATGGCTCAGATTCAGGATATTTATCTTCTGCTTGGATGACTGAAACCAAATTACATGCGGAGCCTCTATGGGATGAGCCACTGAAAATTTATTTGTGGGATCGGAATCACACAACCAAGGTGGCTGTCATGCCCATATACGAGTAGTGTTCTCTTATGTTTTTCTGATAACGCTGGATTGCAGTTGAAAAGCCTTTCAAAAAGTTACCGATAACAATTGATTATGTGCAAATTACTTTTATAATGACCGAGACCTGTCAAATTGAAATACATGCGGTCATCTACACTGGCCAATTTACGAGTTACGTTGAAAAATGGAAAAAGTCTGAAGGCTGAAATTTGCAGCTACATTAAATGCCGTGTTAGGCTTCACCAATGTTCAAGTCAGATATTTGATTAATTGTGTGGCATATATGAACCTCTTGTTCTCTAAGCGCACAGTTCATCAGTCTGTAAAACTTTTAAAGCCCGTGTTGGTAGGCCCATGACCTCCATGACCAAGGCAACCATCGCTACTGTAAAGGCAGCTGCCAAAGAAGATGCGCGACGGTCAGTGAATGAGATAGCTAAATGCACTGGCATATCAGAATGCAGCGTAAATACCATTCTGATAAAGTACTTGGGCTTGAGAAAGATTTTCGCTAGGTGGGTGTCCCATTTGCTCACTGAGGAGCAAAAGAAATACCGCCTTAAATGCGCCAAACAGCTCTTTAAAATACATAAACTGTGACACCCACGTTATTTCTAACAGGTGACGAAACCTAGGGGCACATGTTTTAGCCACAGAGAAGGGCTGATAACAAAGAGTGGAAGCATAAAGATCAAAACGCCCCTGTATTGCCAAGAGAAACATCAGCTCCAAGAAGTTGTTGTATGGAATTTTCTTCTATATTAGTTCAAGTGGGCTGTCCTTCTGGTCATACTGTCACTGGGCGATTCTATGAGAACGCTGTACTAAAGAAATTCTAGGCAGTCTACAATAAGAAGCATCCACGCAAAGGTTGCTCAGGAGTGCACCTGATCCATTCCAATGCCTCCTCTCACAAGTCTGAGATTGTGAGGTGGTATTTGGCTGCAGAAACGGTCGAGGTAGCAAATCATCCTCCTTATTCTCCTGATCTGAACCCATGGGACTTTTCTTGTTTCCAAGGCCCAAGAAAATAAGAATCTGATATGGGGTTCTGTTGTAGATGAGCGTTTCCAACCCGAGGGATGACCGTGCTGAGCGGAACCGAGGCTACGCCGAGGTTCCGCTCAACACGGTCATCCCGAGGGTTGGAAACACCCATCTACAACAGAACACCATATTGGATTCTCTTTCTTGCACAACACCTCCGGTTAGTTTTGACAGCTCGCACATGTATATTGTTTACAAAATAAAAGTAGTGCGGAAGTAGTTCCGGCAGTTGAATAGAATTGAAGCGCATTTATGTTAGTTGCCTGGGTCGGAACACCAGGGTCAGAACATAAATTTCTGTCCCAGGGTAAAATCACGGATTTCCTTGTCTGGTGTGCAAGAAAATGCTTTCTCGGAAGGAAAACAAGTCCAGAAGTGCACTTGGCAGCGCGATGTATCAGTGCCTCCAACAGATACCTAAAGAAGACTACCAAGCAGTTTTTAGAAATTGGATCCAAAGGTTACAAAAATGCGCTTCGGCAGAGTGTGGGGAGGGTACTTTAAGGGCATGCAATAGGGAAAAAATATTAAATGGAGCGTTTACGAAATGAACCCCCTGTCACAAAACTTTTTGAAGGACCCGCATATGGTTAAAAAAACCTTTGAATGGAGTCTTCTAAGGAACCAAATGGCCAATGGCATTGTGTTTGGGTTTGGGTTTTATGTCCCACCAACAGCTAAGGTCATACGAAGACGGGACCTCGGTTTAAAAGACTCATCTGAAGGTCTTGACACGCCCGGGATCGAACCCACGACCCCTGGTTTATGAGGCAAGTAACATAACCACAACACCATGAAGGCTTTTTCCAAATGACTCGAAACCTGGTATGTACCATTAGGGACTAGGGGTCCTAACCAAGTTTGTTCAAATGGTATTAGGGTGACCCTTACCTCTCTTATGTCAAGCTCAGTTTTAATCACTAAGACGTTTGTATGGAAGAAGGGCAAAACAGAGGCTTTTTTTCATATTCTGTCACAGCCAATGACATCTAATTGACATTCCTAGCAAGTTTGTTCAAATGATTACATTTGGTTGATGTTGACCTATTTTATGTCAAGATTGATTTGGTCACTTGGGCATACATGTATCTATAAAAGGGAAAAAGGCAAAGCAGTGGATTTTTCTGATTCTCTTGTGGCCTAGGCATCAGAATTAACATTTGTTGTCAGCTAAATGGAAGTTAACCATTATGGCCAAGATGGCTACCATGCCCATATAAAGTAAAAAGAACTTTAAACTTTTCATTGTAGGAACTGAAAGGCCTACGACCTTGAAACTAAGAATGCAGAATCTGTGTCTAAGGCATCAGATTTCAAAATAATTTCGCATCAGTGAGCCCAGTGTGGTGGTCCTGTACTTGGATCTTTTCAATATGTTCTTTAAAAGGGTTATCCTTTGGAAGCAAGGAATACACCACAGAACTGGAAAATATGAAGTGCACATGTTTTCTGGGTCAGACTAGCTAGTTTTGGCCAATCAGGCATCATTAGTGACCCACAAGTATTTTCAAAACTCTGCAATGGAATCAATGATCCCAAAGGACAAGAAAATATAAACTACACTATGATTAGCCGCCATGATTTTTTGAAAAAGACACTTGAACTCTGATGTGCGTAGTGGCCAATGGGCCTCTTGTTAATTGACGTATTTCAAGTACATGATGTGCAGATCTCAGATTGTTTTTCTTGATCTTAACCATAGAATAAAAGAGCCCATTATGTACATGTATAGAGAGACGAAATGTTTAAATATCGATCACGGCAAATGATTAATATGTTTTACTGTAAACACATAAACTTAGCGGCAGCAAATTTTGGCGGTTTTTTTATTAGTGAACCTTTTGAAGGAATTTTATTTTAGCGGATTTTCGATTTCCGAAATACAAAAACGTGATTTCTGATGAAGCCCGATGTTTCTTATACATGCGAGTACTACACGGTGATTTACAAGCCATACACTTTGATTTTCAACTATTTTCAACATTGATTTTTTCTTGATATGTGAGTTTGTTTGTTTGAATTGAGGTTTAACGTCTCCGTCAACACTGTAAAGGTCATTTTGGAGACGTTGCTTCCAATTTTGTGGGACTTTTACCCGACATTGAGATGAAATGACATCTCAAGCCCTGTCGCCCAATGAAACCCATAGGGTTTATAAGCATGGACGGTCCGCCTCACACCGGGGTTCCTGGACAGGCTTAGATCCTCTAAGTGGTTTACCAGTACTAGTGTGCGGGCCGGATTCAGCTCTGCGTGGAAGCATCATGCAGCCCATATATTTCTTCTTGATATGTGAGTGAATATAAATCAGTTCAATTGTTATTTAATTGTTCAGTAAAACAGAGTCTGACATAATTGTGGTTTTATTTCTGTCATTCACGCTTTAGCTACACAAAATGTCGGATTACGTTCACTCACAGGGATATAGAAGTGAAGGTAATGATCAGGAATCGATACAAATAACTCACAGCTCCCCTCAGAGACACCAAAGGGAATGAAACACAAACACGAGACAACAGACCCTAACGGAAACACCAACAGCGGAAAGCCAAAAGGACAGTTACTTTCCCAAAAAATGACCAATATGCTTTCCAAAATAAAATAACATAAGCGACACAAACACCAAAAGACAAACCATAACAAAAATAAATAAGCCGTCAATACGTATTGTAAATGCATTTTTGACAATAACTGTCAAGATGTATCTGCTTGTATCAAGTCCTGTCGAGCATACTATGACAAGTTAAGAAAGAGGGTTAAATCGGGACGGAAATAAGGGCGAGGATTGTGGCCATGTAAAATCGATTTAAGCCCCCCCCCCCCCCCCCAGTGGAATTCGGTTCTGCTGACTATTCCAAGGCGGTTCTTCTGTCGCGGTTTATTTTTGTTGTGGTTTGTCTTTGGGTGTCTGTGTCCCTTATATTATTCTATTTTGGATAGCCTATTGGCCATTTTGTGAGAAAGTAACTCTCCTTTTGGCTTTCCGCTATTGATGTTTCCATTGGTGTCTGTTGTTTCATGTTTGTGTTTCTTTCTCTTTGGTGTCTCTGATGGGAGGTGAGGGTTGATTGTATCGATTCCAGATCATTGCCTCCACTTCTATTTTGATAAAATATCTTTTATTCTGCCTTGATAGAATAAACATTAAGCTACACCCTTATTTCGGCTTACAAAAATGTTAATACACATTTTCATGCCCTTGACTGATTGACGTTGCATTGCCCCATATCATACTTGCAGTGCGTACTGGTAATAAATTTTCTGCCAGTTTGTTATTCTTCTCTTGCTCTCTTTCAGCTTTAATGTTGCTATTGTGAGTGAGTGAGTTTTAGTTTTACGTCCCACCAACAGCTAAGGTCATACGGAGACGGGACCTCGGTTTAAAGACTCATCCGAAAGTCTGGAGAAGCCCGGGATCGATCCTGCGATCCCTGGTTTACAAGGCGAGTAGCGTAACCACTGCACCATGGAGGCTTCTGTTGCTATTGTTGTTTTTATCGTTTTTCCTTGACTGCCAAGAGCGCCAAATTTAAATGACAGCCAAATATAAGTGTTTTTCAGTATTTTGGTTTGTATTGTAGTTTAACGGCCCAGTTAACACTTTTTGAGCCGGTCAGTTTACCTATCCACGCTTTTCCTGTGCAGGTTTTTTTTTTTTTTTTTTTTTTTTGGTTTGGGTTTTACGGCCCTTTCAAGATTATTTCACTCATATCGAGCCGATCGTTCATCAGAGGTGGGCGAAAACCGGAGTACCCGGAGAAAAACCACCTGACCTTCCGTTGCAAAACTTGGCGTCTCACACGTGGCCCGAGCAAGGCTCGAACCTACGGCGGTGAGAGACCTAATGACTAAGAGTCTTTCCTGTGCAGGATTATATGTAAGTGGTTAACCAGTACAGTGCACATTCTTTCGCCAGAAACTGATAACTGCCCTTCTTGAATCAATGGATGGGACAGAATGACCGTAGAAAAGATTTCAATTTCCAAAAAACAATGTTGCCGACCTCGGCAGGTATCGAACCAGCGTCCCCCTGATCACCAGTCAATCGCGCATCCGACTTAGCTACCGAGGCCGGCGTGTTTTACAGCATATGTATTTATTTGTCATTGAGTAAATCGATTATCAACAGACCACTTATGTGACTGAGTGAGCGAGTTAGTGAGTGAGTGTTTGAGTTTTACGTCTCACCAACAGCAAAGGTCATATGGAGACTGGACCTCGGTTTAATGACTCATCCGCGAAAGTCTGGAGAAGCCCGGGATCGATCCTGCGACCACTGGTTTACAGGGCGAGTAGCGTAACCACTACACCACGGAGGCTTCTAAACCACTTATGTAGACCACAACAACTGTATACATACCTAGAGGCATAACAAGGATAATTAAGGGATAGTTTTCCTTTTTTTTTGCTGTTTGAAACGTATGTTGTGGGTACTTGTTAGAATCGCCACAAAAAGGTGATTCTAACAAGTACCCACAATTAAGGCGTAACTATACCAAATTTAGTAAAAATAGAGGCCTTTCTGATATTTAATCTTCATCAGTGTGTCTCAACCCCACAACTGATGTTTTAACCCTTGTCCTGCTGAGCCCGGCTATGCCTTATCTTTGAAACAATGTAGATCCAGATCAGATGGCTTCTGAAGAAGCCATCTGATCAGGATCTTCATTGTTTGCCACCCAGTTTATAAATTTGTTGCAATATTTTGCATCAAGTAATCTGATTGGCTGATAATCAGTGGTGGGTGTGACATATTTAAATATTCAGCAGGACAAGGGTTAATAGAGAAATAAGAAAAAATATCCTCAAATTATCCTCAGTACTCCACCTTATCCGAAACTATCGATACATACTGCTACTCTTATATCATCCTGTAGTTTCTCAACTTTCACTGCCTCAACCGAAGACCCCATGTTTGCAATTACTGGTACTCTGAAATAAACAGAAATCTGTCATTGTACGCAATATAAGTGGATAAATTACTAATACACACAAGAAATCTGAGGAAAGTGTTGTCAAAACAGAATCAGGAATCGACAATACTTACCCTCACCTCTCATCAGAGACACCAAAGGGAAAGAAATGCAAACACGAAATAACTAGACCCTAATGGAAACATAAACAGCGGAAAGCCAAATCTCACAAAATGGCCAATTGACTATCCAAAACAAAGATAGGCGTAACACATTCCAAGACAAACTATAGAAAATAAACTGCGACAGAAGAATCGCGTCAGAACAGTGAAAAGTATTACACTGGGGGTGGTGCGGGAGGCGGTGATGGGGCTTTAATCAATTTACATGGCCTCAATCCTCGCCTTTACTTCCGTCGCGATTAAGACAAATACTTTGTTCAGTCCGCATGAAGGCTTGCCGTTGTTTCATCTCTGTGGTTGTTTGACTTTTTGTGTTCTCGGAGATGTTGCACTGATGAGTAAGGCGCCTTCACGCGGACTGAACAAATTATTTGTCTAAATCGCGACGTAAGTGAGGGCGATGACTGTGGCCATGTAAAATCGATTTAAGCCCCCCCCCCCCCCACACTCTCCCCCGCCCCCGCCCGTGAAATTGTTTTCACTGACCGTTCAAAGGGTGTTCTTTTGTTGCGGTTTATTTTTGTTATGGGTTGTCTTCCAGTATGTGTATCGTTTATAGTTTTTTTGTTTTGGATAGCCAATTGGTCATTTTGTGGGGAAGTAACTATCCTTTTGCCTTTCCGCTATTGAAGTTTCCATGGCATTTGGCTTGGTAGATGTCGTTTTCTTGGATATCCAAACAGAGCGACTTAAGCAAATCTGAATCTTCATGTCATCCCGGTGCCTCTCTTCAAGTTACAGGTTTGGTTCAGGAGGAGATGTCGTTCTTGAAGAATTTCAAGATGGCAGCCATCTTGGATATCAGAACGGAATGATTTTAGCAAATCTGAATCTCCATGTCACCCTGATGCCTCCCATCTAGTTTCAGCTCAATTCGACCTTTAGTACCGGAGGAAATATCGTTTGAAGAATTTCTAGATGGCCACAATATTGGATATTGGAGCGGAACGACTTTATCAAAGTAGAAGTAAAACAAAGATCAGGAATTTATACAATTAACTTACTCCACCCATAAAAGACACCAAAGGGAAAGAAATACAAACATTAAGCGACCAGACCATAATGGAAACCTAAACAAAGGAAGGCCATAAGGACAGTTACTTCCCTACAAAATGGCCATATGGCCATCCAAAATTAAAAGACACGAGTGATACACACAGTAAGTAACAAACAACAACATAAATAAATCGCCACAGAAGAGCCGCCCTGGAACGGTCAGTGGAAGATTTCGACTGGGGGGCTTAAATCGATTTTACGTGGCCACAATCCTCGCCCTTACTTCCGTCGCGATTTAGACAAATAATTTGTTCAGTCCGCATGAAGGCCTCCTAACTCATCAGTGCAACATCTCCGTGAACACAAAAATCAAAGAACCACAGAGGTGAGACAACGGTGAGGACTCGACAGCAAGAAACCACTGAAATGCTGGAGCAAAAGAAAACCAACAGTTAGACTCCGATGAGCCCGACCAGAGACAGAGCAAACCTGAATCTCGATGTCACCCAGATGTCTCTCATCAAGTTTCAGCTTGACCAGACCTCTGGTTCGGGAAATCTCATTTGAAGAATTTCAAAATTGTCACCATGTTGGAAATCCAGCGGAACCATTCTAGCAAATCTGAATCTCCATGTCACCAGGATGCCTCCTACCAAGTACCAGCTTAATCTCACTTTCGGTTCGGGAGATATCGAAAATGTGAAAAGTTAACGACGGATCGATGACAGACCTTTGGATAAGCTTACCTGGAGCTTTGCCCTAGGTGAGCTAAATATGTATGTTCAAATGTGGCTCATGTTCAGTGTATAATGTTTTTGTGTCGTCGGCGGGAGTGATCAAGTTATTTAAAAGCTTGAACCAGTCTAAAGCTTTTGGACCTAATGAGCTTCATCCAAGAGTCCTGAAGGAACTAGCAAATGAGTTAGGTCCAGTTTTGCACATCTGTCACAACAATCTCTCGTTACTGGTGAAATGATGGACAGAAATCCCCAAAGAATGGCTCCTAGCAAACATTTGCCCACTCTGTAAACACTGAAACAGGGCTATTGCTCATAATTATCGCCCGGTGTCCCTGACCTGTGTTCTGTGTAAATTGCTTGAGCACAAAGTCTGCTCAAACACCATGGCCCACTTGGATGAACATAAACTTTTGCCAGACAACATGCATTTAGGAAAAGGCATAGTTGTGAAAGTCAGTTGAGCACGATTATTATTGATTAAATAAAAATCTTGGACAAAGTGGGGCAGTTGGACACATTTATTCTGGACTTCGAGAAGGCTTTTTACACCCCACCTCAAGAACTACTTAAATCCAAAGTATTTGGTTATGGAATTGGGGGGGGGACTCTCAATTGGATAGATAGATTGATTTCCTTGCTACAGAAACATCGTCTTGTTGTTAATGGTGAATCTTCAGAGTGGGCCCCAGTTTTATCTGGTGTCCCACAAGGGTCTATTCTTGATCAATGTACATTAATGCTATTTCTACTAACATTGACTCAGAAATAAGTCTGGGTTTTCTATCGAAAAATTAGAGACAGAGAGAGCTCAATGAAACTTCACAAGGATAAAGATAGGTTCGGATGTTGGACACGAAAATGGGGTATGAGTTTTCAGCCTATTAAATGCAATATTATGCAGATAACTAGGAAAACAACAAATAAAATTGAGGCTTCTTACAACTTAGAGGAAAGGGTCCTCGAAAATCTGAATTGCATAAATACCGTGGTGTGACAATCGCACACGATTTGAGATGGAATACAAACATTAGCAACAGCGGCGAATAGAACGCTTGGTTTCCTGGGGAGTAATCGTCATCAGTGTCCTCAGGATGTGAAGGAAACAGCATATCAGTGACTTGTTCGCCCAATCTTGGAATATGGTAGTTGCATCTGGGACCCCAGTGGAGTGGTCCTTAATGGAGAAATGGAAAAACAAAAAGTTCAGAATAGAGCGGTCGGGTATAAAAGCCAAGGCCGTGCCGGGCCGGGCCGACCAACAGAGCCAAAAATGCCGGTCCAAAGATTTTAAATTTCGTCTCTTGTCAAAATGAAGATATATATTATAGTCAGTTTGGTATAAACTTATTATGAATAACGTATTTGATAACTGTTCGAAGGTTCATCTCTCTACATTGTTTTTTTTGTTTGTAATAACTATTTTTTCCGAAATCGAGGGGTATGAAAGCCAAGGCCGGGAAAATCGAAATATTTCTTAATTTCTTACGAGTTTATCGGTTACAGAAATTCTTTTTGTCCTAATGATATTTAAATTTGATTATTTTTATCATGTGTACATAGAAAATATAATAAACTTATCAAAATCACCTTAAATTATCAAATTTCTTATTTTCAAATGGTTCCTATTTTTAGATTAACTTTACTAAAGGAAACGACGGAAACGTACCGAAAAGGAAAAACAAGAGGGCCCAGAGGGCCCTGGTTCGCTCACCTGATCCAATGTATAACAAGTGGGCCCTGGGCAGGGTCAATTTTGGCCCCAGGGCTATAATTTGAACAATCTTGGTAGAGGTCCACAAGATGAAGCTTCATATCGAATATGAAAGACCTGGGCTTTTTGGTTTCAGAGAAGAAGATTTTAAAGGTTTACCCTGCATATAGAAGTCTATGTAAAACAAGATTTTCCCTTTATAAGTCTATGTTAAACCAAAGGGCCCCGGAGCAGGGGCATTTTGGCCCCAGGGCTATAATTTGAACAATCTTGGTAGAGGTCCACTAGCTGAAGCTTCATAACAAATATCAAAGACCTAAGCCTTGTGTTTCAGAGAAGATGATTTTTAAAGATTTTCCCTATATAAGTCTATGTAAAACCAGAGGGCCACATGGCGGAGGCATTTTTGGTCTCAGGGCTATAATTTGAACAATCTTTATAGAGGTCCACTAGCTGCAGCTTCATAACAAATATCGAAGACCTAAGCCTTGTGGTTAAAATTCAAAGAAGAAAATTTTACATGATTTTCCTATATACCTCTATGTAAAACCAAAGGGCCCCGGAGCGGGGGCATTTTTGGCCCCAGGGCTATAATTTGAACAATCTTGGTAGAGGTCCACAAGATGAAGCTTCATACCAAATATCAAAGACCTGGGCCTTGCAGTTTCAAAGAAGAAGATTTTTCAAGATTTTCCCTATATAAGCCTATGTAAAATAAAAGGGCCCTGGTGCGGGGGCATTTTTGGCCCCAGCACTATAATTTGAATAATCTTGGTAGGGGTCCACTAGATGAAGCTTCATACCAAATATCAAAGACCTGGGCCTTGCGGTTTCAGAGAAGAAGATTTTTCAAGATTTTCCCTATATAAGCCCATGTAAAACCAAAGGGCCCCGTGTGGGGGGCATTTTTAGCTCCAGCACTATAATTTGAACAATCTTGGTAGGGGTCCACTAGATAAAGCTTCATACCAAATATCAAAGACCTGGGCCTTGCAGTTTCAGTGAAGAAGATTTTTAAAGATTTTCCCTATATAAGCCCATGTAAAACCAAAGGGCCCCCATGCGGGGGCATTTTTGGCCCTAGCACTATAATTTGAACAATCTTGGTAGGGGTCCACTAGATGAAGCTTCATACCAAATATCAAAGACCTGGGCCTTTCGGTTTCAGAGAAGAAGATTTTTCATGATTTTCCCTATATAAGCCCATGTAAAACCAAAGGGCCCCCGTGTGGGGGCATTTTTAGCTCCAGCACTATAATTTGAACAATCTTTGTAGGGGTCCACTAGATGCAGCTTCATACCAAATATCAAAGACCTGGGCCTTGCGGTTTCAGAGAAGAAGATTTTTAAAGATTTTCCCTATATAAGCCCATGTAAAACCAAAGGGCCCCTGTGCGGGGGCATTTTTGGCCCCAGCACTATAATTTGAACAATCTTGGTAGGGGTCCACTAGATGATGCTTCATACCAAATACCAAAGACCTGGGCCTTGCGGTTTCAGAGAAGAAGATTTTTTAAGTTTGCGGTGAAAAAAATCTATTTTTGGCTACTGTGACCTATATGTGCAACGGACCAGAACCATTTGAACAACTTTGAAAGGGGACCACCTAAGGATCATTCCTGTGAAGTTTGGTCAAAATACGATCAGTGGTTTAGGAGGAGATGTCGTTTGAAGAAAAGTTTACGGACGGACGCACGGACGGACGCACGGACGGACGCACGGACGCACGACGGACGACGGACAAAAAGTGATCCCAAAAGCTCACCTTGTCACTACGTGACAGGTGAGCTAAAAACCAAATGGCCCTGGGGCGGGAGCATTTTTGGCCTCAGGGCTATAATTTAAACAATCTTGATAGAGGTCCACTAGATGAAGCTTCACACCAAATATCAAAGTCCTCGGCCTTGCTGTTTCAGAGAAGAAGAGTTTCAAAGATTATCTCTACATATAAGTCTATGTTAAACCAAAGGGCCCCGGGATGGGGGCATTTGTGGCCCAAGGGCTATCATTTGAACAATCTTGGTAGAGGTCCACTAGATGAAGCTCCATACCAAATATCAAAAACCATGTCCTTGCAGTTTCAGAGAAGAAGATTTTTAAAGATTTCCCTATATAAGTCTATGTAAAACCAAAGGGTCTCGGGCGGGGGGGGGGCATTTTTGGCCCCAGCACTATAATTTGAAAAATCTTGATAGAGGTCCACAAGATGACATTTCACACCAGATATCAAAGACCAAGGCCTTGTGGTTTCAGAGAAGAAGATTTTTAAAGATTTTCTGTATATAAGTCTATGTAAAACCAAAGGGCCACGTGGAGGGGGCATTTTTGGTCTTAGGGCTATAATTTGAACATTCTTGGTAGAGGTCCACTAGCTGAAGCTTCATGACAAATATCAAAGACCTAAGCCTTGTGGTTTCAGAGAAGAAGATTTTTCAAGATTTTCCCTATATAAGTCTATGTAAAACCAAAGGACCACATGGCGGGGGCATTTTGGTCTCACGGCTATAATTTGAACAATCTTAGTAGAGGTCCACTAGCTGAAGCTTCATAACAAATATAAAAGACCTAAGCCTTGTGGTTTCAGAAGATTTTTCAAGATTTTCCCTATATAAGTCTATGTAAAACCAAAGGGCCCTGGGGCGGGGGCATTTTTGGTGCCAGCACTATAATTTGAACAATCTTGGTAGCTGTCCACTAGATGAAGCTTCATACCAAATAGCAAAGACCTGGGCCTTGCAGTTTCAGAGAAGAAGATTTTTAAAGTTTTCCCTATATAAGCCCATGTAAAACCAAAGGGCCCTGGGGCGGGGGCATTTTTGGCCCCAGCACTATAATTTGAACAATCTTGGTAGGGATCCACTAGATGAAGCTTCATTCCAAATATCAAAGACCTGGGCCTTGTGGTTTCAGAGAAGAAGATTTTTAAAGATTTTCCCTATATAAGCCCATGTAAAACCAAAGGGCCCCGGTGTGGGGGCATTTTTGGCCCCAGCTCTATAATTTGAACAATCTTGGTAGGGGTCCACTAGATGAAGCTTCACACCAAATATCAAAGTCCTGGGCCTTGCGGTTTCAGAGAAGAAGATTTTTTAAGTTTTCGGTGAAAAAAATCTATTTTTGGCTCCTGTGACCTATATGTGCAATGGACTGGAACCATTTGAACAACTTTGAAAGGGGACCACCTAAGGATCATTCCTGTGAAGTTTGGTCAAAATCCGATCAGTGGTTAAGGAGGAGATGTCGTTTGAAGAAATTGTTTACGCACGAATGACAGACAAAAAGTGATCCTAATATAAAACACAAGAGGGCCATGATGGCCCTGGATCGCTCACCTGATCCATAGAGTAACAAGTGGGACCCGGGAGGGCCATTATTAACCCCAGGGCTATAATGTGCATAATGTTCAGAGACGTCTAAAAAGGTGAAGCTTCATACCAAATATCAACAAAGGCTATAATTTGAACAATCTTGGCAAAAGTCCACTAGATATGCTACATACCAAATATCAAAGACCTGGGCCTTGCGGTTTCAGAGAAGAAGATTTTTATTAAAGATATTCCCTACATAAGCCTATATAAAACCAAATGGCTCCAGGGCGGGGGCATTTTTGGCCTCAGGGCTATAATTTAAACCATCTTGATAGAGGTCCACTAGAGGAAGCTTCACACCAAATATCAAAGACCATGGCCTTGCTGTTTCAGAAGAAGATTTCTAAGGAATATCTCTATATAAGTCTATGTAAAACCAAAGGGCCCCAGGTCAGGGGCAGTTTTGGCCCTAGCACTATAATTTGAACAATCTTGGTAGTTGTCCACTAGATGAAGCTTCATACCAAATAGCAAAGACCTGGCCCTTGGGGTTTCCGAGAAGAAGATTTTTAAAGATTTTCTCCATATAAGCCCATGTAAAACCATAGGGCCCCTGGGCGGTGGCATTTTTAGCCCCAGCACTATAATTTGAACAATCTTGGTAGGAGTCCACTAGATGAAGCTTCATACCAAATAGCAAAGACCTGGGCATTGCGGTTTTAGAGAAGAAGATTTTTAAAGATTTTCCCTATATAAGCCCATTTAAAACCAAAGGGCCCCGGAGTGGGGGGGGGAAGAAGGACCATGGCCGTGTGGGATGAAGCTTCATACCAAATATCAAAGACATGGGCCTTACGGTTTCAGAGAAGAAAATTTTTAAAGATTTTCCCTATATAAGCCCATGTAAAACCAAAGGGCCCCGGAGTGGGGGCATATTTGACCCCAGCACTATAATTTGAACAATCTTGGTAGGGGTCCCCTAGATGAAGCTTCATACCAAATATCAAAGACCTGGGCCTTACGGTTTCAGAGAAGAAGATTTTTAAAGCTCTTCCCTATATAAGCCCATGTAAAACCAAAGGGCCCTGGAGCGGGGGCATTTTTCGCCCCAGCACAATAATTTGAACAATCTTGGTAGGGGTCCACTAGATGAAGCTTCATACCATATATCAAAGACCTGGGCCTTGCGGTTTCAGAGAAGAAAATTTTTAAAGATTTTCAACATATAAGCCCATGTAAAACCAAAGGGCCCCGGAGCGGGCGCATTTTTGGCTCCAGCACTATAATTTGAACAATCTTGGTAGGGGTCCACTAGATGAAGCTTCATACCAAATATCAAAGACCTGGGCCTTACGGTTTCAGAGAAGAAGATTTTTAAAGATTTTCCCTATATAAGCCCATGTAAAACCAAAGGGCCCTGGAGCGGGGGCATTTTTGGCCCCAGCACTATAATTTGAACAATCTTGGTAGGGGTCTACCAGATGAAGCTTCATACCAAATATAAAAGACCTGGGCCTCGTGGTTTCAGAGAAGAAGATTTTTTAAGTTTTTGGTGAAAAAAATCTGTTTTTGGCTCCTATGACCTAGATGTGCAACGGACCGGAACCATTTGAACAACTTTGAAAGGGGACCACCTAAGGATCATTCCTGTGAAGTTTGGTCAAAATCCGATCAGTGGTTTAGGAGGAGATGTCGTTTAAAGAATTGTTTACGGACGGACGGACGGACGCACGGACGCACGGACGACGGACGACGGACGAAAAGTGATCCCAAAAGCTCACCTCGTCACTACGTGACGGTGAGCTAAAAAGGTATTGTTACTGCTAGCTGGAATTAAAGAAATATAGAAATCGATTGTTATATTTGTTAACATGTATGTGTTTATTGAAATGATAAAGAAAAAAATGTTTGTTTGTTTTTATTTTTCTTTAATTCCAGCTAGCAGTAAACAAAACTGTCTTCCCTTTCGGTCCTTTTCGGTCGTTTTCCTTAATAAAGTCAATCTAAAAATAGAAACAATAAGAAAATTTATAATTTAATTAATGTAGTCATATATGTTAAATATATTGTTCTATGGACAAATGAGGACAATAATCAAATTCAAATATTTTCAGGACAAACAGAAGTACTTTAATCTGTAAAGTTGCCAGAAATTAAGAAATAGTATCATTTTTCCCGGCCTTGGCTTGATTACCCCTCGATTTCGGAAAAACGGTTATTACAAGAAAATTAAACACTATAGAGAGATTAGCCTTCATTCAGTTATCAAATATGTTATTTATAATAATTTGCTAACCAACTGACTTCAAAATATATATCTTAATTACAACAAGTGAGTGTGTGTGAATTCAGGTTTGACGTCGCTTTCAACAATTTTTCAGTCATATCACGACGGTGTCTGGTTGCAACAGGGAGCTCAATGCTCACTTTTATAGTGCTGCCTCACTGAAGTATCATGTCCCAGACTCATTACATGATACCACACCCAGTCACATTATCCTGACACTGGGTCGACCAGTCCTAGCTCTACCCCGTAAATCTGAGTGCCAAGCGAGGAGCAGCTAGTACCATTTTTAACGACTTTTAACGAAAAGCACTGATGAGTTAGGCCTTCATGCGGACTGAACAAATTATTTGTCTAAATCGCTACGGAAGTAAGGGCGAGGATTGTGGCCACGTAAAATCGATTTAAGCCCCCCAGTGGAAGTTTCCGCTGGCCGTTCCAAGGCGATTCTTCTGTGGCGGTTTGTGTATGGCGTTGTTTGTTACTTACTGTGTGTATCACTTGTGTCTTTTTATTTTGGATGGCCATACGGCCATTTTGTGGGAAAGTAACTGTCCTTATGGCCTTCCTTTGTTTAGGTTTCCATTATGGTCTTGTCGCTGAATGTTTGCGTTTCTTTCCCTTTGGTGTCTTTGATGGTAGGAGTAAGTTAATTGTATCGATTCCTGATCTTTGATTTAATTCAACTTTGGTATGTCGCGGCCCGGGATCGAACCCGTGACCTCCCGTTTCCCGGAGCGGACACTCTACCAACTGAGCTATCGGGGCCGGTATAACAAGTGACGGAATATGAAATCTTAGGATCGGCATTTTTGGCTCGGCGGCTCGGTCCAGCCCGGCGCGGCCTTTGCTTTTATACCCGACCGAATAGAGCTGCTAGATTTGTAACAAGCGATTACTGCTTTGAAACTGGAAGCATGACTGGAATTCTAGGAAAATTAAGGTGTCTCTCAAGAAAAGGAGAAAAGACGGTAGGCTCATACTCTTATACAAAGGCCTTAAGGGTGCTGCCAGCATTCCAACATTTGACCTAGTTCCCCCAGCTACACTGGTTGGGAGCGTACAGTACACTTAACCCGGATGTTCCGATCTGTATAGTGGACAGATCCTTGTCTTTTGTTTAGACCTTGAATGTGTATGTGAGTGGTCTGTCTTCTATATTTGTATATTTATTTTTTTTTTGGACATAAACAACTTGGTGTGTTTTATTTATTTTGTTTTCCATAATGACCATCTTTGGGCCCGGGAAGATGTCGTTTTTGCTATGCTCTAAATCAATTTTTCAGCTGCAAATCACTAGTGTTTGTAAGAATCACACCTCACCCGTGACTAGAAAATCGACCAATTGAGAGCTTTGGTCGAAAGAAAAATATCTTTTAAGACAGTTTTAAGATACAGTAATAATCTATAACGAGTTATACTAAAAATAAGTGTCTCTAGAATTCCATACCAAATCACACGAAGAGCAAGACTGACCATCCCAAAAAAATTCTGACTGCATGGTTTGTCTCAAATTTGCTGTATAGCTTGTCTAAAGATACTTTGTTTTGACTGTATGGGATGTCGTAGACTAGCTACTAGTCTGATAAATTTTTTTAAATTGTATTGGTTTAAAAATTTATCACCTTCTTAGTAATGGCAAGTCTATTTGGTAGAGTCTCAAATCATAGGATTATCATTAAAAATGAGCCAGAGAGACTAGACTAGCTAAACTTTTATATACTGTTCATTTGAGTGCAAAAGAGGATTTTAATTCCATATTATTCATTTCAAACGCCTAGTGGCAAGGCTAGGGATGTCGCTATTAATGCTTGTAAGTTATTCAAAGGTACATTGCAATATTTGTCTATGCAATAAGATGATAATGCTTAAACAATAGCAAAGCTACATAAAAATATTAATTGCCTATAAATTCCCGAAATCTTGGAGAAATTGCATGTGCTGTGTGTATTCATTGAACCTTTATAGCACTAGAGACTAGAGGTCTTAACCACTCGGCCAAAGGTGCCAGCCTTCGAGGACTGTCTTCAGGTACGAAATATTTAACAAACTGAGTCGCATCGTCACGCGTCTCTCTTCATCCACAGAACGCACAGCAAATACTCTGATCCGACTGCACAGAAATGGAAAACGACCTGCGTGATATCTTTAGTTACGGACTATTTGTTCAAGATATATACATTTATACAAAGAAATGAAGAGCTGTGGACCAGTCTTTGAAAGATATTTTCCTTTTCATTCCCCGACCGAATAGATTCGGCGGATATAGCGATCGGCTTGGCGTCCGATCGTCAGTCCGTCCGTACGTCCGTCCCGGCGTAGACGCAATTTTGTGATGGTCATTATCTCATCACTCCAATACCTTTCGAGATATATTGATGATACTTGGCACAATGGTAGACAATGTTGAGACGGCGTGTCATGCGCAAGAACCACAACTCTGGGTACCATGGTATTTTAGTTATCACCCAATCCAATAAAATAGAATTACTATCTTGTGATCTCTATAACTCCAATACCCTTCGAGATATATTAATGATACTAGACAAAATTGTAAACAAGGTTGGGGCGGAGTGTCACGGGCAATAACAAAAAACCTTGGTGCCATGGTTTTTGGGTTATCTCCCATTTGAAAAAAAAAATAGAATGACTATCTTTTGATCGCCATAACTCCAATCACCTTCGAGATATATTGATTAAACATGGCACAATTGTTCACAAGGTTGAAGCAGCATGCCATGCACAAGAACCAAAACTCTTGGTGCCATGTCTTTTGAATTATCTCTCCTTCCAATAAAATAGAATGACTATCTTGTGATCGCCATATCTCCCACATTCTTGGAGACATGTTAATAACTCTTGGTACAGTTGTACATGAGGTTAAGCAGGCGTGGCATGTGCAAGAACCACAGCTCATGGTATTTCAATTATCTCCCTTCCAATAAAAATAGGATGACTATCTTGTGATCGCCATATCTCCAATATTTTTCGAGACATGTTGATAATACTTGGTACAGTTGTACATGAGGTTAAGCAGACGTGTCATATGCAAGAACTGCGACTCTTGGTGTACTGGGGTTTGAGTTACCTTCCCTGACAAAATAATGTTGTGATGACCATAACTTCAAAACCCTTTTAGGTATATTGATGATACTTGGCATGGCATAATTGTTCACAAGGTTGAGACGGCATGTGATTCACAAGAGCCACAATTCTGGGTGCCATGGTTATTACTGTATTTGAGTTATTTCCCCTTCTAATAAAATTGTATGACTATCTTCTGATCGCCATATCTTCAACAGTCTTCGAGACATGTTGGTTGTTTAAATTAATCAAGCCTGTCAAGGGCAAAAACCACGACTCTTTGTGAACTGGTTTTTTTAGTTACCTCCTCTGACAAAATAATATTGTGATGGCCATAGGACAGAAACCCTTTGAGATATATGCATAATACTTGGCAAGGTTGAGACAGCATGTCATACGCAGGAACCACAACTCTGGGTGTGATGGTATTTGAGTTATATCCCCTTCTAATAAAATCGTATGACTATCTTATGATCGCCATATCTTCAATACTCTTTGAGACATAATGATGGGACTTGGTACAGTTGTACGTGAGGCTAAGCAGGTGTGCCATGTGTGAAAATCATGACTCTGGATGCACTGTTTTTTTAGTTATTTCCCAAAACAATATAATCTTGTGATGACCATAACTTGGATACCCTGTGAGATATATTGATGGTATTTGCACAGTTTTGACAATGTTGAAACAGTGTGTCATGCCAAAGAACCACAACTCTGGGTACCATGGTATTTTAGTTATCACCCAATCCAATAAAATAGAATTACTATCTTGTGATCTCTATAACTCCAATACCCTTCGAGATATATTAATGATACTAGACAAAATTGTAAACAAGGTTGGGGCGGAGTGTCACGGGCAATAACAAAAAACCTTGGTGCCATGGTTTTTGGGTTATCTCCCATTTGAAAAAAAAATAGAATGACTATCTTGTGATCGCCATAACTCCAATCACCTTCGAGATATATTGATTAAACATGGCACAATTGTTCACAAGGTTGAAGCAGCATGCCATGCACAAGAACCAAAACTCTTGGTGCCATGTCTTTTGAATTATCTCTCCTTCCAATAAAATAGAATGACTATCTTGTGATCGCCATATCTCCCACATTCTTGGAGACATGTTAATAACTCTTGGTACAGTTGTACATGAGGTTAAGCAGGCGTGGCATGTGCAAGAACCACAGCTCATGGTATTTCAATTATCTCCCTTCCAATAAAAATAGGATGACTATCTTGTGATCGCCATATCTCCAATATTTTTCGAGACATGTTGATAATACTTGGTACAGTTGTACATGAGGTTAAGCAGACGTGTCATATGCAAGAACTGCGACTCTTGGTGTACTGGGGTTTGAGTTACCTTCCCTGACAAAATAATGTTGTGATGACCATAACTTCAAAACCCTTTTAGGTATATTGATGATACTTGGCATGGCATAATTGTTCACAAGGTTGAGACGGCATGTGATTCACAAGAGCCACAATTCTGGGTGCCATGGTTATTACTGTATTTGAGTTATTTCCCCTTCTAATAAAATTGTATGACTATCTTCTGATCGCCATATCTTCAACAGTCTTCGAGACATGTTGGTTGTTTAAATTAATCAAGCCTGTCAAGGGCAAAAACCACGACTCTTTGTGAACTGGTTTTTTTAGTTACCTCCTCTGACAAAATAATATTGTGATGGCCATAGGACAGAAACCCTTTGAGATATATGCATAATACTTGGCAAGGTTGAGACAGCATGTCATACGCAGGAACCACAACTCTGGGTGTGATGGTATTTGAGTTATATCCCCTTCTAATAAAATCGTATGACTATCTTATGATCGCCATATCTTCAATACTCTTTGAGACATAATGATGGGACTTGGTACAGTTGTACGTGAGGCTAAGCAGGTGTGCCATGTGTGAAAATCATGACTCTGGATGCACTGTTTTTTTAGTTATTTCCCAAAACAATATAATCTTGTGATGACCATAACTTGGATACCCTGTGAGATATATTGATGGTATTTGCACAGTTTTGACAATGCTGAAACAGTGTGTCATGCCAAAGAACCACAACTCTGGGTACCATGGTATTTTAGTTATCACCCAATCCAATAAAATAGAATTACTATCTTGTGATCTCTATAACTCCAATACCCTTCGAGATATATTAATGATACTAGACAAAATTGTAAACAAGGTTGGGGCGGAGTGTCACGGGCAATAACAAAAAACCTTGGTGCCATGGTTTTTGGGTTATCTCCCATTTGAAAAAAAAATAGAATGACTATCTTGTGATCGCCATAACTCCAATCACCTTCGAGATATATTGATTAAACATGGCACAATTGTTCACAAGGTTGAAGCAGCATGCCATGCACAAGAACCAAAACTCTTGGTGCCATGTCTTTTGAATTATCTCTCCTTCCAATAAAATAGAATGACTATCTTGTGATCGCCATATCTCCCACATTCTTGGAGACATGTTAATAACACTTGGTACAGTTGTACATGAGGTTAAGCAGGCGTGGCATGTGCAAGAACCACAGCTCATGGTATTTCAATTATCTCCCTTCCAATAAAAATAGGATGACTATCTTGTGATCGCCATATCTCCAATATTTTTCGAGACATGTTGATAATACTTGGTACAGTTGTACATGAGGTTAAGCAGACGTGTCATATGCAAGAACTGCGACTCTTGGTGTACTGGGGTTTGAGTTACCTTCCCTGACAAAATAATGTTGTGATGGCCATAACTTCAAAACCCTTTGAGGTATATTGATGATACTTGGCATGGCATAATTGTTCACAAGGTTGAGACGGCATGTGATTCACAAGAGCCACAATTCTGGGTGCCATGGTTATTACTGTATTTGAGTTATTTCCCCTTCTAATAAAATTGTATGACTATCTTCTGATCGCCATATCTTCAACAGTCTTCGAGACATGTTGGTTGTTTAAATTAATCAAGCCTGTCAAGGGCAAAAACCACGACTCTTTGTGAACTGGTTTTTTTAGTTACCTCCTCTGACAAAATAATATTGTGATGGCCATAGGACAGAAACCCTTTGAGATATATGCATAATACTTGGCAAGGTTGAGACAGCATGTCATACGCAGGAACCACAACTCTGGGTGTGATGGTATTTGAGTTATATCCCCTTCTAATAAAATCGTATGACTATCTTATGATCGCCATATCTTCAATACTCTTTGAGACATAATGATGGGACTTGGTACAGTTGTACGTGAGGCTAAGCAGGTGTGCCATGTGTGAAAATCATGACTCTGGATGCACTGTTTTTTTAGTTATTTCCCAAAACAATATAATCTTGTGATGACCATAACTTGGATACCCTGTGAGATATATTGATGGTATTTGCACAGTTTTGACAATGTTGAAACAGTGTGTCATGCCAAAGAACCACCAATCGGGTCCACCAATTCATCACGTCTGAAATTAGTGAAAGAAACTTGAGCATAACAAAACAAAAATTGATCTCTGTGCCTAGCAAAGACTAAGCTCAGTCTGAGCATCTGCCCAGTCTGATCAGTGTCTTCATTGCCCGCGTGAAAAAAAAACTCGAGTAGTTAGCTACCCATCAAGCACACAGCGAAGCATCTGATCAGACTGGGTGGATGCGCAAGCTGATCTGAATCTTCGTCGGGCGCAGTCATTTTGTTATAGTTTGTTTTTCATCTGAGACAGTATGAAGAACCCGATGAAGAAAGTGTGTATATGCCAAGATTCCACATTTCAGAAACAAAATAGCTAACGTATTTAATGTTATCAAATCGCTCTATAGTATAATCAGGACACACAATATAGTAAGATCTGAACACGACATACAGTGCTGAGAAATCAGTTTTGCAACATGCGATACAAACCAGTTTCTAACCTCTCTTTCTTTGAAAATTATTGCCCTTATATGGCAAGATGTTTAGTAATATTAACAAGAGGTCCATGGGCCACAATGCTCACCAGAACTCAGGGGGCCACTGCCCACTGGCAGCAATGTATTTCAATTAACCATGGAAGCCCTGTGCCCTAGGATGCTACAGATAAAATTTGGACCCAATAAGCCTCGTGGTTTTAGATTCGATGTTGCTTGAATGTGTTGTTGCAGGACAACAGTTGACAATTGACAATTTCCCATCTGTGGCAACAAATAGGCCAAAAAAGAACATTATTAAAGGAACATTGCCATGAAAGTGTGACAAAATATCTTGAAAGGCATTAATGTCATTTTTCAATTTCCCCATTATAGGACAATGGAATCTCATAACTTGGCATAGCAAACAAACCAAAGAGCCAAAGTTATTAGACCAGTGCTCAGGTGGACACTGCCCAATGGCAGCCATGTATTATAACATGATATGATTTTATTATAACAATTATAAATTCTCCCAAACAAACCCCATACCCAAATGAGCACCCATGTGGACTGTATCCAAAATATTAGGTGTTTTATAACTTAGAGAGATCAGGGCATGGACCCAATGGAGCCCTGGTTGGTGTCACTAAATGCGTCTTATCAAAAGGCACAAAGACATACATGGTTTATCAGTGGGAATATGTATGGTTCCTGAGATGTAAGGCCTTTTAAGCAATGGAGGGAATCAGGCATGGCAGATCCCAGAAAAGCCCAAGATTGTTATCAGTGAAGAAGTCTTATCATAAGGACCAAGAGCATATACGGTTAAACGGTGGGGATCTGAATGGTTTCTGAGATATAAGGCACTTTTATGAAGTGGCAGGGAGAGAAATGGCCCCTGGGATCCCAAAAGACGGGGTGAATGAATGTGTCTAATAACAATGAGCAAGAATATATGTGATTATAGGATGGGGATTTGAATGGTTTCTGAGATATATGGCCTATTATGAAGTTGAGTCTTATCATAAGGAACAAGAATAAATATGGTTAAGGGGTGGAGATCTGAACGGTTTCTGAGATATATGGATTTTAATGATGTAAAGGGGTGGGGCATGGCCTGTGGCACCCCGGGGGGACCTGCATGCTGGTGTCACTGATTGCGTCTTATCATAAGGAACAAGAATATATATTCTTTAGGGGTGGGGATCTGAACGGTTTCTGCGATATATGGATTTTAATGAAGTAAAGGGGTGGGACATGGCCTGTGGCACCCCGGGGGGACCTGCATGCTGGTGTCATTGATTGGGTGTCATCATAAAGAACAAGAATACATATGGTTTAGGGGTGGGGCTCTGAACAGATATATGGTCTTTTGTGAAGTCAAGGGGTGGAGCATGGCCCGGGCGCACACTTGGTGACCCCTAAGTTGGTGAAACTGAATGTGTCTTATCATAAGGAACAAGAATGTATATGGTTTAGGGGTGGGTATCTGTAAGGTTTCTGGAATATTTGGCATTTTACGAAGAGGAGGGGGTTGGGCATGGTCCGAGTTTCTCAGATATATGGTCTTTTGTGAAGTCAAGGGATGAAGCATGGCCCGGGAGCACCCTGGGTGACCCCTAGGTTGGTGTCACTGAATGTGTCTTATCATAAGGAACAAGACAGGGGATCTGTAAGGTTTCTGGAATATTTGGCCTTTTATGAAGTGGAGGGGGTTTGGCATGGTCCCGGCACATCCCGGGGGACCCCCAGGTTGGTGTCGCTTAATGCATCTTAGCATAAGGAACAAGAATATATACAGTTTAGGGGTGGGGATCTGTATGGTTTCTGAGATTATGGCATTTTCTGAAGTGGAGGGGGTGGGGCATGTCCCCGGCACATCCCGGGGGACCCCCAGGTTGGTGTCACTTTATGCATCTTAGCATAAGGAACAAGAATATATATAGTTTATTGGTGGGGATCTGAATGGTTTCTGAGATAAATGGCATTTTATGGAAAAGAGGGGGCAGGGCATGTCCCCGGCACATCCCGGGGGACCCCCAGGTTGGTGTCACTTAATGCATCTTATCATAAGGAACAAGAATATATATGGTTTAGGGGTTGGGATCTGTAAGGTTTCTGAGATATAAGGCATTTTATTAAGTGGAGGGGGCGGGACATGGCCCCGGCACAACCTAGGGGACCCCCAGGTTGACATAAAAGCATATGGCTGAGAGAAGTTTACACAAGGAACATGTTTAATTAAGTTTTGTCAAAATATCTGCAATGACTTGGCAGTAAATGCCATTTTTCAGTTTTCCCCATTATAAGTCAATGGAAACTCTAAGTTGCCATAGCAACAAAACTAAAAGGCCAAATTTCATACAAAAACACAAAGACTATAAAGGCAAATATGGTGAATATTTTCATAAAGTCTCATCCTCCTAGAGCATATGGTTTCTGAGGAGATGATTTTTAAGTATTTTTTGTCTATTTTTTGCATTTTGGTTTCCATGGTAACCAATAAAAATGAGCAGAAGGCCTAAAATCATACGGCAGATAGTAGATTACCTATGGAACATTTCTATTAAAGTTTTGTCAAAATATCTGCAGAGGCTTGGTAGTAAATGCCATTTTTCTATTTTCCCATTATAAGTCTATGGAAACTCTAAGTTGCCATAGCAACCAAACTAATGAGCCGATTTTCATTAAAAACACAAACTTTCAATCCCCCTGCCCAAGGATGCTACAGATGAAATTTGGGCTGAATCGGCCCAGTGGCTTCAGAGGAGATGTCGTTTGAAAATGTTGACGAAGACGACGCAGACGACACAGACGCAGACGACGACGGACAATTGCCTATCCTATAAGCTCCCCCGGAGCCTTCGGCTCTGGTGAGCTAATAAAAGCTGACCCGAAATATATCATAAAATAGTTAAAATGCAATTACAGTCGTTTCATGTAAGGTCGTTGGCAAAGTTTGATTAAACTGTACCGGTGCAGCGTTTGAAATCGAAAGTAGGAAATGATTTCCTAGAAACAAATGTGAAAATAAAAGAAATCATAGCAATAAACAGAAAATCAAGGTAGCATGTCGAAAAGACTTTTAATTATGCTTCCCGAAGTACTGCTATGAAGTTGAAATTCTCATGATTAATAATTTCAAAACACAAAAATAAACATCCGGAAACATACCCGACATATCGGAACAAGGATCTATCCACAATACAGATCGAAACATCCGGGTTAAGTGTACTGTACGCTCCCAACCAGTGAGCTAGGCACTGTAGAAATCATCGTTCACTGGCATTTCAGACCCCTACTGCAAGAACTGACATCTTTTAATAATCGTACTTCCCACGAACCATTAGAGAATGGAATGCCCTATCCGACTCGATCATATCCACTGCTGAAGGTGCAGAGGATAGTGTAGCTAAGTTTATATCTTGGGTGAGAATTTGTGACTAACTTCCCATATCACAGGTCCTGGTGTTCATATGCAGGTCGAAATCATCAGCTAACAAACGGACAGATGGCCTGATATTATCAGCGAGATCGTTAATGAATACCAAGAAAAAGATCGATCCAAGGACCAAACCTTGTGGGACACCAGATAAAACAGGGACTGATCAGACCTTGGCCGTCAAATACAACCTGTGAGTGCCCAGAGCTATGAGTTAATCCACCTATTTGTGGATACTCTTATCCCATAGTAGTCAAGTTTATACAATAACCTCCTAATAGGGGCCTTGTTAAAGACCTTGGTGAAGTGATCAAGTCAGTATGTGGCCACGGTTTATGGCACCATCCAGATTTCTCTCAATGTCATGGTAAAATTGGATTAGTTGAGTTCCGCAAGACCGATGACTTCAGAAACCATGTTGACAGTCAGCAAGAATGCCCTCAAAGGCTAGATGCTTGTTGATATTGACAACTAATATATGATCCAGGGTATTGCATCAGATGCGTGTTAGCGACACTGTCTGTAATATTTCCGCCGCATTGTGTTTCAGAGGATGTTCAGCGTTAAGATGACGTTTGTGATGTCATTTTAAAGCTAAATCGACGCTGGGTCGCCGTTCAAGATGTTTCTGCTAGTACATGCACACATACATATACACACTCATTGTGTAGCTCTGGAACGAGCCGTGTTTAGTCTGACATGCTTACTTAGGCTGATGTAGCCTACAAATAATGTGCGCTTGAATACATTCAGCATTGTAAATAGAAGCCTCCGTGGTGTAGTGGTTACGCTACTCCCCTTGTAAACCCGGGAGCGCGGGGTCGATCGCGGGCTTCTCCAAACTTTCGGATGAGTCTTTAAACCGAGTTCCCATTTCCGTATGACCTTAGCTGTTGATGGGACGTAAAACTCAAACACTCACTCAGCGTTGTAAAGACGTTTGAAACACTGATTCAATAAATAGTCAGCAGCCGGCCCCGGCAGCTCAGTCGGATGCGCGTCTGACTGGTGATGAAGAGGATGCGGCTTCGATACGATACTTGCCGGGGTCAGCAACATTCTTTAATGGAGATTAACAAGAAATCTTTTCTACGGTCATTCTCTCCCTTCCGCTGATTCAAGAAGGGCAGTTGTCAGTTTCTGGCGAAAAAATGTACACTGTGCTTATTAACCGCCTACGTATTAGCATGCCAATGCCCAAGAAAAGTGTGGATGGGTAAACTGCACGGCACAAAAATGGCCTAAAATAGTGTTGACTCGGCCGTAAATCTCCAATACAAACAAACAAATAAGTAGTCAACCATGGTTTAATGCATAAACATTTTCTGGGTCCGGAGGAAGCTGTTTGAATACTAGGCCCCAAGGTCGAGTGTTCCAGTATCGTCAAAGGGACCCGGCAAATGTGATTGCAATTTTATCACCTAAGATGATCCTTGTTTTTGCATAACTCAAATTATGACGATACCCGCCAAAGCTAAATATAAACTCCTTATACGTCAGACAATCTGCCAATAATGGAAATAATTTTGATGTGCTTCTCAAACAGGTTTGCGGAGTGTGCCCGTTTCCCACATTTTGATACAGCGAAACCGGACATTATCTTGGGTTGTGAATCCTGGTTGTCTCCGGACATAGCCAGCTCGGAAATTTTACCTTGTGGATATGATGGCAATGGGAAAGACCGGGTTGGAGATGCCCATGGGGGCGTATTTTTATGTTTCAAGAGGGATTTGATTTGTACTGAGGTGACAGAACTTGAGACTGATTGTGAACTTGTTTGGGTCAAACTTCAAATTATGGACTGTAAAACTTTGTACCTGGGCTTCATCTACCGACCTCCAGATATTACTGATCCGGATTACTTGGATCAACTAAATAGTTCTCTGAAATTAATCATGTCTTGCAAAAATGCCCATGTCCTCCTTGGAGGTGACTTCAATTGTGGGGACATTGATTGGAATTAGCTGTATGTACCTTTAGGCATGCCCAAAAGACAGGTACAGGCCCATTTGATTGACATTGTTCAGGAGCACTGCCTCTCCCAGGTTGTCGATATCCCTACAAGACAAGAACGGACCCTAGATATCCTTCTTACTAACAATCCAATCCCAGTTACAAGAATTAAGGGAATGCCACCCATTGGTGGAGCAGACCATGATATAGTGGTGGTAGAGTATGACATTAAAGCTAAAAGGGTCCTTCAGTCTCCTTGTAAGGTTTACCTTTATAAAAGGGCTGATAAGCAGGGTCTAAAAGACCACATGCTTGCTTTTGCAGACTGTTTTATGTCGAAGGACTTTGCTTACGTTGATGTTAATGAGATGTGGATTGAATTTAAGACGGTCTTACTCAGTGCTGTAAACAAGTTTATCCCGTCTAAGATGACGAAATGTAAACTTGGATACCATGGATAGATGCCCGCATTAGGGCATTAATTAGGAAAAGGGAAAAACTTTATCATAAGGCTTGCAGTGCAGATAATGATGCCCTGAAGAGTCGCTACAGGAGACTCAGAGCCTTCGTTCAAAAGGAAATAATTGGAGATACGTCTCCAATATCTTCAATCCCCTGGATACAGATACTGTTATAGAAGACTGTAACCAAAACGATCAACTCAAAAATTTTGGTCCTTTGAAGGATTCCACGGGTGTAGCTTGTTTAGGAGAAAATGGGATCTTGAAAACTGGAGCCAAAGATAAAGCTGATATACTCAACGGACAGTTTGAGTATGTGTACACCAGGGAACAAGTAGGTGCCCCTCCATCAAAAGGACCAAGTCCCTATCCAGACAAAGATGATATATTCATTGACCCAAAATGGGATCAAAAACTACTAGACCGTCTTAACCCCCACAAATCCTCAGGTCCTGATGACCTCAGCGCACGTGTGTCAAAAGAATGCAGTGCAGAAATTGCTCCAGTCCTTGCCTGCATCTTCAACCAGTCCCTGGCCCGGGGTAGGGTCCCAGATGATTGGCTTCAAGCCAATGTGGCACCCATTTACAAGAAAGGGGAAAAGTATTACCCTGCCAATTATAGGCCAGTATCACTGACTTGTATTTGCTGTAAGTCTCTGGAGCACATCATCGTGGGCAAAATCATGCAACATCTTACAGAGCACAAGATCCTTGTTGAGTCCCAACATGGATTTAGAAGCGGTAGTTCATGTGAGACCCAGCTTGTCCAGTTCATCCACGACCTACAGGAAAACCTGGACGGGGCCCAGAATAGGGGTCACAAACAAACAGGCCGAATTATTATGGACTTTGCAAAGGCTTTCGATAAAGTCCCCCACAGAAGACTTCTGTATAAACTGGAGTACTATCATGGTATCCGAAAATCCACAATAATTTAGCCATTATGGATAAGAGTAGGTACCTATCTGAAGCCGGTGGAGGATGTAGGAGAACCAGGTCCCATCCCTTTCAGTATCACCGTCCAAATGCTTACACGGATGGTTTTGAGAGTTCTTTTTTCCCCAGGACAATTGCAACTTTGAATGGCCTTACAATCGAAGCTGTCTCTTCTGAGACAGTTGATGGGTTTAAGGCCAACATATAATATCCTATGGTTGGGCAGGGGATAGGTATGGATTCCTCCCCCTGATGACATCTTGTAAATAGCTTTAATCTGCTGGTGGCTGTGTCACAAAGCTCTTTTTTTGGGGGGGGGTGGGGATTGAAAACTTTTTGTGCCACACCCCAAACCTGTTATCATGGTCAGAATTGACCGAAAACAGTATCGGGAGAAATAAAGAAAGACCTGCGTTAATAAGGACACCTTTTGTAACGTCGCTTCAACGTTAAATCGCTGCTGTGTTCCTGCTGGGACATGCATAAACACACATTTTTATTTGTAATATGGCTTTGTTGCAAGAATGTTTTGGTTCTCTATATATCTGCATGGATATTAGAAACATTATTTTAATGTGCCTACTGAACCAGATTTGCTGAGTGTATGCGTTTTCAGCAGGAATTCAGTGTTTTTTTAGGGGGGGGGGGGTTTACGGCCCTTTCAAGATTATTTCACTCATATGAAGTCGATCGTTAGTTAAGGTGGGAAAAAACGGAGAAAATCACCTGACCATCCGTTGCAGAACTTCGCGTTTCTCATATGACCAGAGCCTAGCTCGAACCCACAGCGACGAGAGAGTCATCGCTCTTATCCTTTAGGCCATGGCAGCCCGTACAATTCAGCGCTAATACTTGGCATTGAGGTATTGTTTGTAACGTCTCTTAAGCATTGTTTCGACATTGAATTGCTGTTGTGTTCTTCCTGAAGCATGCAGACATAAACTCACTTTTCCCTTCACAAAGAGACACATTACATATACTGGTCAATCTTGTGCTACGCGACGATGAAAGCAACTGTCGAATTATTAATGTTGTAGTAGGGCGACCTTGTGGTTCAGTACCTCAGTCGGTAGTGTTCGCTTTATATGCAAGAGGCCCTGGGTTCGAGTCCTGATCGAGCCATGTTCATCTTTCTCCCTAGCGACGGCCCCCACCCATCAGGGCTTCAATAAATAGATGGGCTGCATGATGCTTCCATGCAGAGCTGAAACCGACCGCACACAAGTACTGGTGCATTGTTTACTGGTGAAGGATTGTCTAAGGACGTGTCATCAGTAAACGATTCTGATTCTAAACAATTCTGATACGTATGCACCGACATCAAGATCACGCACTTGAGCAATGTACATGTAAACAACCGAAGAGAGAAAAATATGTGAGATGAAAGAAAATGTACCAAAACAACAAGACAGTTTATGTGTTAGAGTTTATAATTTCATACATGAAAACATATTCCTTTTCTTGAGTGAATACATAAGACAACCCAGGAAGATTGTGCAACAGTTCTGTCCAGAGTATGGCCAAACGAAGGTAGTCATCGAAATTCGTGTTTTTTGCAATAGGCTGAATCCAGACGTAGATGTAGATTTTAACCGAACACGAAAATAGAAAATCTGCACCAAAAGGATGGGGGCCAGCCTCTGTCTAGGGTATATAGATAGAAACCCTAACCTGCATAATCCTCGTGAGGGGGTGTTGCAGTATCTAAAGAAAGAAAGATACCGCATTTCTTACCAGAATCAGACACGTCAAATGACATTCATACACCAGGACCTGTGATATGGGAAGTTTTTTTTTTTTTGGTTTTGGTTTTACGGCCCTTTCAAGATTATTTCACTCATATCGAGCCGATCGTTAATCAGAGGTGGGCGAGAACCGGAGTACCCGGAGAAAAACCACCTGACCTTCCGTTACAGAACTTGGCGTCTCACATATAACCCGAGCGAGGCTCGCACAACAGCGATGAGAGACCTAATGATCAAGAGTCAGCGCTCTTAACCACTAGGCCCGTAATATGGGAAGTTAGTCCCTAGCTCTAACCAAAGAGGTAAACTTAGCTACACAATCCTCAGCACCTTCAGCCGTCGAAATAATCGAAGCGGGAAGGGCATTCCAATTTCTAATGGTTCGGGGGGGGGGGAAGAATGATTCTTTATAAATGTCCGTTCTAGCAGAAACGTCTGAAACATCATTGAATGGTGCTTCCTACAGTGCCTAGCTGGAGGAACATGGTCGTCTGTTGGATGCTTGTAGCACCCTTTAGACCTTTGTATAAGAATATGAGTCTACTGTCTCTTGACTTTCTTCACCTTTTCTTGAGATACTCCCATCTTAATTTTCCTAGAATTCCAGGCATGCTCCCAGTTTCAAAGCAGTAATTTCCTGTTACAAATCTGGCAGCTCTATTCTGAACTTTTTTAATTTCTTCATTGCCTGGGTCCCAGATGCAACTACTATATTCCAAGATTGAGCGAAAAAGTCCACTATCGTTGAGTGACCAATTTCAGTGACTGTAAGCACTTTCTTTTGTATAATGATTAAATGCCATACAAATAAGTAAAAAATGCATTTTATCTTTTGTTTGTTTTATTGGCTATCCAGACTGAAAAATTGTGTTTTCAAAACATCAGCAGTGCGTTGGAGGCACCCAATGCTTTGACCTATATATTTCAAAACTGGAAATTACAACTGACCAGAATCGGTGACCTTCGAACTTTGCCTCATGGTACAGTAACAGTGCAAAATTATGTAATGAAAATGTTGTTTGATTTACTTTTCAGCAGCTGTACATGTTCTAGGTGACCTCAACTTCAGAGACATTGCTTGGCCCGACAGGCTCAGCAAACAAGGCACAATGCTGAGTCAGTCTGAAGGACAAATATTAATTGATATTATGAACGATCATGGCCTTGAACAAATTGTTAACTTCCCAACTCGTGATAAGAACACATTGGATCTGATCCTTACGTCTTTACCAGGACAACTCGAAGACATTCATTCCCCAGATAAACTAAGTGACCACAATATTATCTCCGGATATTTAAAAATTCACATCCCACCAATAAAGGAACCTCGGAGGACGGTGAACTCATATCAGAAAGGTGACTATGAAACTATGAGGAAGGATGCACTCAGATTTGCAAAGGAGAAATACTTTAATGGTCATTCAGATGCTCGGTCTGTACAGGAGAATTTTGATTTGATAACTTCTTTCATTCATACTTCGGCCGAAAATCATATCCCCTCAAAACTAGTAGGTCTGTATCTTCTATTCCCTGGATCACTCCAGAGATAAGAAGAAAATTCGTAGAAGGAATAAGATTCATGCAAAGGCAAAAAAGACAGGAAGTGGTAAACTCCGGAAAAATTGAAAACTTGAGACGTGAAATCAAAGTAGAAGTAAAACAAAGATCAGGAATTGATACAATTAACTTACTCCATCAATAAAAGACACCAAAGGGAAAGAAATACAAACATTAAGCGACCAGACCATAATAACAACCTAAACAAAGGAAGGCCATATGGACAGTTACTTTCCCACAAAATGGCCATATGGCCATCCAAAATTAAAAGACACAAGTGATACACACAGTAAGTCAAGACTGATATAAAAAATCAGCATGATTTGTATGTGAATAACTTGGTAGGTGATGTAAAGGCAAATCCCAGAGACTTCTACAGACATATCAATAGCCAGAAGAAAGACAGGCAAGGTATCCCGCCCCTTAATAAAAGAGGAGGGAACTGGGTTGCTGAATCAGACTCTTAAAGGACAGAGGAACTGGTTGGTCAATCCAATGATGCGTTTAATAAAACAGAGTTCACGGAGGTTCCATTGACTGGAAGATAGGTCCCATTCATGAATAATAGTTGTGACAGCTGCAGGAGTGATCAAGTTACTTCAAGGCTTAAACCCCAGTAAGGTCTTAGGACCTGATGAGCTTCATCCTAGAGTCCTGAAGGAACTAGCAAATGAGTTGGGTCCAGTTTTTGCACACTTGTTTCAACAGTCTCTTGATACTGGTGAAATCCCCAAAGAATGGCTCTTAGCAAACATCTGTCCACTCTTCAAAAAAGGAGATAGGGCTCTTGTCCTTAATTATCGCCCTGTGTCTCTGACTTGTGTTCTGTGTAAACTGCTGGAACATATAGTCTGCTCAAACATCATGGCCCACTTGGACGAACACAAACTTTTGTCAGACAGACAACATGCATTTAGGAGAAGGCACAGTTGTGAAACTCAGCTAAGCACAGCTATTAATGACTGGGCAAAAATCTTGGACAAAGGTGGACACATTTATTCTGGACTTCGAGAAGGCTTTTGACACCCCTCCTCATGAACTACTTAAAACTAAGTTATTTCGTTATGAAATTGGGGGAAAGACCCTCAAATGGATAGATTCCTTTCTTTGCTACAAAAAACAGCGGGTTGTTGTTAATGGTGAATCTTCAGAGTGGGCTCCAGTCTTGTCTGGAGTCCTGGGAGTATTTTACCCTTATGCTGCGATTTAATGCAATCCAGTTAGTCCTTGTCCGGAGTTTACCACTTCCCGTCTTTTTGCCTTTGCAAAAACCTAAACCCAGACCGATTCTGTGTCATTTTCCAGTTCCATGAAAGGCATGTGAGGGATGTCTCTATGAATGAGCAACATCACCCCACCGCCATGTGAGTTCCTATCTTTTCTGAAGACATAGAAACTTGAAACTTTGGGAACTGACAGATCTTTGGTCTGGGGAGTGCATGACACTTTCGGAATTTTGATCACGCCCTAGGGGTAGGCCCAGGGGGGTAGGGCCCGCTGGCGTCAAAAACAAAATTTCCAGATCATGGTCGTGTATCATATCAAAGAATCCAAAAGTTTCATACGCCATTTTATGTACTAGGATGTTGTGCATGGCCTGAACAGACTTGTCCTGTTAGTGCAGCCTGATCAGAGCCTGTACGACTGTTAACTGCTCACACTCAATTTAAACCCATATCCTGATGAATAAATTAATTTTCCCAGTCCACTCATGACTTTCAAAGCCTAATGTAATTTATCCATTCAAATTCACAATCTGAGTGACAGTGTAAATCCTGATTAGATGGCAGCCATCTGATCTGGATCTCCACTGCAAGAAAAGGGTTTGTCATATTAAGCAGAATATGGGTTCAAGCCCCAAAGTCTTTAGGAGTCACACTCTACAGCCGTACACATTTAGCCATAATTGACACACGTTTTTAGGCTCAAACTCCAACTTTTCAAAATTTGACTCCAACTTTTCAGATTTGAATCCAACTTTTTCCATGGATGTGTATCGAAAATCATGGGAAACAGAGTAGAAACGACTTACATTGCCCTTGACGAATAGTGCAAGCTGAGTCTAGTTGCAAAACTGCATAATAAGTCCGGTAGCTATGGAGATTAGCCTCGTAAGTTCGATAAAAATCCAGTTTTAATCATAATAAACAAAATTAATCCAAAAATTATGGGCGCAGCCATCTTTATTATTCCGATCATGCTAGGCGCTTGATATTGATCAGTCACCTCTAATGGACGTACCTACTACTTACCGAAGGTAAGGCAGGTGTATCTGCACAGAAATAAGTAATCATCCTGTTTTATGATAAACATCAAAATAATAATGTTTAAGCTTAGTTTTAAGATAAATATTGACTTCTCGGTAGATTTATAGCGCAAGAAGCGTGATAATGGTACAAATCATAATTTTGGGTTCAACCTGTACCCCTCATAGAAGTGTAGAGATAGGACCGTCCAGAGTATAAAAGGCGAATGCACAGCGGGAAATTCAATTGCGTTGTTAAGCTTCGAAGAAGACAGAGAATAAACAGATTATAGTGCAGATAGAAAGGTGAATAGCTTCAAGGCACGAACGCAAAGCATTGTAGGGTATTTAGTAATCATTGCGATAACTAGAGACCTATACAGTGCGTGTTGTGTTCATTGTGGTGCTGAACATAAACCTGGGCCTGGTAGGGTTTCAAAAACCATTGCGGTGTTTGGAACCAAGTATCAGACTCAGCAGTTCTTCGGAAGCTACAGTAAGGTCAAAGCATAGGGGTTTAGGAGTGAAACCATTGAGGGAAAGCATTGAGTGAAACCAGTGTTTCTTTAGCCTTATAAATTAAACGTCTTGGGGACAGGTTGAACCCATACATGTTATCTTGTGTTGATTTTTGCTTGATTCCCTATATGCCCAATGAATTCCTAATTATAATTTGTAAACCATCGGACAGGCAGTCCATTAATATATGTTTGTAACTAATCATTTGACAAGCAGTCTTACGAAAAATCTATTATATAGCACACCTTGTGCATCTTGAATTCATACCGCTCGGATAAAAACGTTACAGTGGTGGCCGCGATTAGTGGGATTCTGATATACTAAACATATCACGAGCTCAAGCACATAATGGATAGTTCTGATAAGTTCGAAACCTCGATGATGGTACTTGAGAAGCGTGTTGAAATTATGAGGAAAAGAAATGAGGCGAGTTTGCTTCAAGCAGAGATACTGACACTAGAGAGTGAGCTTCGGGATATGGACATTGGCCATGAAGGCATAAGTCCAGTAAAAGAGACCAGTGCACAGAAACCAAGGAGGCATCTTCCAGACATACCCAAGGGAAGGAGTGAACACATAAGGTCTGAGCAACCACCCGTGTTGAACTTATATGACCACAGTTATATAGGAAAACCTGACAACCCAATGACAGCAGCACAGCCTGGGGTAGGGAGTAAGGAAGACTCTGCGAATGTTACGCCAGTAACTTCAACGCCATATGATCCCCAAACTAAGACTAAAGGTACCAGTGGCATAAAGGTAAAGCCAGCTACATTCGATGGAACTGGTTCGTGGAAAGACTATCGAGCACATTTCGACGCTGTTGCTGAAATTAATAGCTGGAACAAGACAGAAAAAGGATTATACTTAGCTGTCTCACTAAGAGGTCAGGCTCAGGGTGTCTTCGGTAATATATCGACCCAGTCGAAAGATTACGACAAGCTAGTCCTTGCCTTAGAAGAAAGGTTCGCCCCACCAAATCAGACAGAGCTCTATCGGGTGCAGCTCAGAGAAAGAAGGCAGACTGCATCCGAAACTCTTTCTGCATTAGGACAGGACATTCGTAGACTTACAAACCTGGCCTACCCTACGGCTCCATGTGATGTAAGGGAGACACTAGCGAAAGAGCAATTCATTGACGCATTGCACAGCTCAGACATGAGGCTCAGGGTAAAACAAGCCAGACCCAGTGACCTTAACGATGCGGTACGCCATGCCGTGGAGCTGGAAGCTTATAATAGAGCCGAAAGGCGGAAAATTGAAGGCGAGGGACACCTGCGTTCAGCCAATGCTAATGAAGCAAAACAAGACAGCCAAAGTAATGACAATTTCGAAAAGCTTGCAAAAGCTCTGAAACTTATTCAGGATGAGTTGAAAATGCTCAATACACAAAAGACAGAGTATAGAGATTTAAAACCTCAAGGTGAAAGAAGGCCTTTTCAGAGACGACAGCAATATCAAAGGCAACATAATACGTTTGAACGACGTCAATTTAAGAGAAGATGCTTTACTTGTGGTTCGGAAGAGCACATTGCGAGAGATTGTGAACATAAACGAGATGAAGACGAAAGCAAGCAGAATTCCAGAGACAAAAGTACAGAAAAAGAAAAGAGTGTTCAGGACTCAGGAGTACAGAATTCTGGATTGTTTGTAACTGCTTTCATAAGTAATCAGCCAGTGAATTGTCTACTAGATACTGGAGCAACCTTGACAATTATATCTACTAGGGTTTGGGAGGCACTGGACCATTCATCACAGATTTTGTCTCCATTTACCCAGGTTATTTCTACAGCCTCGGGAAGCGCAATAGAAGTAAAGGGGAAAACTGAGATTAATATAAAGGTTGCTGAAGCATCATGTTATTTGGATGTTATTATTGCAGACATCGATAATGAAGCCATCTTGGGCTTGGATTTCTTGCAACATATGGAGTGCAAAATCGATGTTTCACAAAAGACTCTGGTAATTCAAGGGCGAACAGTATCGGTTGACTGTTTAGGTTACGTAGGGTGCAGAAGAATTGTTGCTAGGCAAATGGTTAACATACCACCCATGACTGAGAAAGTAATTGAAGGCACAATGGTTGATTCTACACTAGAAAATGGTAAATTATGCATAATTGAGCCGTCGGAAAACTTCAATAAAAAGGGAAGTGCATTGGTCGCTAAAAGCCTACTGTACAGCCATAACACAGTGCCCTTACGTTTAATGAATGTCTCTGATCAAGTTTGCAATATATATCCTGGAACAAACATAGCAAGAGCTAGTTCTGTTATGGAAGTACAAAAGGTGAAGTCAAAGGTCTCTGAAAATTTTAAGGGCATTCCGGATCATCTAACAGATCTATACCAAAGAACAACAGAAGGGATGAACATGGACCAACAAAAACAAGTGGCTAATCTGTTGTGTAAATATTCCTCGGTGTTCTCAAAAAATGACGATGATATTGGGAGGACTGGGGTTCTCAAACACAAGATACCAACTGCTGATGCGCAGCCAATAAAACAACCACTAAGAAGAGTTCCTTATCATATGCAAAAGGAGATGGATGAACAAATAGACACAATGCTAAGGAAAGATGTCATAACACCTTCGAAGAGTCCATGGGCCAGTGGCATCGTCCTTGTTAAAAAGAAGGATGGCAGCAAGCGGTTTTGCGTGGACTACCGCAGGCTCAACGATATAACTATCAAAGATGCATATCCACTGCCTAGGATTGACGAGTCTCTGGACCGTCTAGCAGGTTCGCACTGGTTCTCATGCCTTGATATGAACTCTGGGTATTGGCAAGTTGAGCTGGACCAAGAGGATAGAAAGAAGACAGCGTTTACTAGCCGGAAAGGTCTGTTCGAATTCAAAGTTTTACCTTTTGGCCTTTGTGGCGCTCCAGCAACATTCGAGAGACTGGTGGAGATAGTGTTGGCCGGACTTCACTGGGAAACCTGTCTAGTGTACCTTGACGACATAATTGTATGTGGAAAAACATTTGACGAAATGGTGAAGAATTTAGACGATGTGTTTTCAAGGCTGAAAGAAGCTGGATTAAAATTAAAAGCAAGAAAGTGTCAGTTGTTTGCAAAGAAGTGTGAATTTCTAGGACACATTATTTCAGAAGAGGGAATCAGCACAGATCCCAAGAAAACAGAGTGCATTCGAAATTGGCCTGTGCCAACTAGTGTTAAAGAAGTGAGGTCCTTCCTCGGGTTTTGCAGTTACTATCGTAAGTTTATCTTTAGATTCTCAGAAATAGCAAAACCCATACATAAACTAACAGAAAAGGGAAAGAGATTCGTATGGACTGAAGAGTGCTTAGATGCTTTCCATGAGTTGAAATCAAAATTGATAAGCGCCCCGGTATTAGCTCATCCTGATTTCAGCCAAAGTTTTATATTGGACGTTGATGCTTGTGATCAAAGCATAGGTGCAGTGATCTCACAGAAGATAAATGGAGAAGAGCACGCCATAGCATTCGCGAGTAGGACGTTAACGAAAACAGAACGCAAATACTGCGTGACCAGAAAAGAATTGCTGGCACTAGTGACATTTGTTAAGCATTTTAAACATTATCTCTATGGTAAAAGGTTCCTCGTAAGAACAGATCACAGCTCGTTGAAGTGGCTTATGCATTTCAAAAATCCAGAAGGACAGATTGCGCGTTGGATAGAGGTTTTATCCTCCTACGACATGAAAGTGGAACATAGACCAGGAAAATTGCATGGTAATGCTGACGGGGTTAGTAGAATACCATGCACTCAGTGTGGAAGACACAAGGAAGCTTCAAGAGCAGCTGTAAATATGGTTGAACGTTCAGATTCAGAAAATCTTGACATAAAGACATTACAAGAAGAAGATCGAGACATATCACTCATCAAATCTTGGTTAGAAAAAGGTACCAGACCAGAATCCAAACATATCGCGAGTGAAAGCTACTTTATTAAAGCACTGTTAGGACAATGGAAGCGGCTCGAAGTACAAAATGGTATTGTAGTGCGCAAATATGAAACATCTGGAACGAATATGCTAAACTGGCAGGCATTGATACCTTATTCACAAAGGAGAACTGTGCTAAGGTTTTCACATGACGTTAAGAGTTCAGGCCATCTAGGTATAACTAAAACTTTAAGTAAAGTAAGGCAAAATTACTTCTGGCCTGGCTTAGAACAAGATGTTAAAATTTACGTAACATGGTGTGAAACATGTCAGAAAATTAAGGAGCCTATACCGACAAAAAGGGCTAACATGCAGATAGCAAGAAGTGGGTATCCTTTTGAAAGAATTGCAGTTGATATATTGGGTGAATTACCGGTCACAGAACGTGGCAATAAGTATGTCCTAGTTGTCGCTGACTATTTCACGAAATGGACAGAGAGCTACCCTATGTGCAATATGGAAGCAGCCACAGTAGCAAAGCTTTTGGTTGAACAACTTTTCTCAAGATTTGGAGTTCCTGATCAGATACACTCGGATCAGGGTCGCCAATTCGAAAGCAAACTTTTTGCAGAAATGTGCAGGCTGCTCCAGATTGACAAAACACGCACCACTCCGTATCATCCTCAATCGGATGGTATGGTTGAAAGGTTTAATAAAACCCTCTGTTCAATGTTGCGTGCTTACATAAATGAGAATCACTCAGACTGGGACCAACTCTTGCCCTATGTTATGATGGTCTACCGGGCCACTGAACACGAAAGTACAGGGACAAGCCCCAACATGCTCATATTTGGCCATAACACTAGAACCCCGCTTGACATCCTTTATCAAATGCCCCCAAATGTTAAACATGTCCCGATTAACGCATGGGTTTGGGAGCTACAGGAAAGGTTAGAATCTGTCCATGCATTTGTTAGGGAAAACACTGGCATGGCAATTCTAAGGCAAAAGAAAACTCATGACAAAAAGGTTTTCTTTGAGAAATTTGATACAGGTGACAGTGTGTATGTATACTTTCCAGTAAAGAAAACTGGACTTTCCGGCAAATTAATTTCATTTTGGAGGGGACCTTTTCAGGTCATTAAAAAACTTTCAGATGTGCTCCTTCAAATAAACTGCGGGAGAAATGGGACATTGCAAGTTGTACATATTGATAGGGTTGGGAAGGTGAGAAAGCAAACATTACGTGGGGAGTCCGAAGCACTGGCATTGTCTGAGCCAGAAGATATGCAGGCAGAGCATATGGATTATGAACCTGTTGAAATGCCCGAAACAACAGGTAGTGAGGAGCCTTCCGTGGAATCAAGGCCCAGACGAATAGTAAGAAAACCTAGGTGGATGAGAGACTATTTATCTGTATTTTCTGTTTTCAGGAAAATGCCTGAAACTAAGACCACAAAAAGGAAAAGGGCCACATGTGCAAACTGCAAACAAGACATCATGGTACAGAAGTACCTGGAGCATATCAGATCATGTGGAAAAGTCAGCCAAACTAAACCAGCCAAGACAATATCGTGTAATGTGTGTAACACGCTGTTCAGTAAGACTGTCTACCTCAACAGACATAAGAAAAAGTTTCATCCAGTCTCTGCAACTGTAACAGCTCCATCGGATACTTTCGGATCTAGTGTATCCAGCAGTGAAACACAGGAACAACATTTGGATGAATGGGACAAGGACCCAGAAATTCAGTTAGACTATTCAGATAAGGAGACATCTGAGGAGGAAGTACCTTCAGACGCATCTAGTGGCTCATCTAGTGACTCTGAGACAATAGAAGAGAAAACTGATCTGACTCTTGGTCGCATCGAAAGGAAGCGCACCACACCTGAACCAGTTAAAGCACCTTTCAAACGATAAGGACTGGAGATCATCTCAGATAAACAGCCAAATAAAGCAGCACAAAAGAGGAAAACGAGTGGGATAGAGCCGTCAGGAAAAGCGAAGATCAGTAAACCAGTTGTGAAAACAGTAGAGAAAGGAGTGCAGGTTGCTTTATTGAAATGTGAACACTGCATGATTCATTTTGAGGATGAGATACTATACGCAATTCACAGAGGATGGCACAACCACACAAACCCATTTCAGTGTAATATGTGCGGAGAAGTGTGTGGTAACAGACAAAGTTTCTACTCGCATCTGGGCAGGTTCCATGCTATGTAGGACTTGATGAACATGTCATTAAATTCAGCAAGGAAGCTAACTTAATCAGAGAAGAAATAAAACTGTTTCAAGTATGCTCGAAGGAATCTGAGCCATTACCTGCTATTTTTGAGTCAATATGTCATTTTGAGGAATGTTATATCATGCATTAGGTTCTGTACATATTAGTTGTTTGTTTGTTTTTATTTTACTTGTCCCATATTGATCCTAACTGAAACCGTGTTATTAAATTATTATGTATGATTTTCTTAAGGTGAAACCCAAGAAATTTTCAAAACATGCGAGGACGCATGAACTCGGAGGCGTGGGTAGTGTAACGAAAATCATGGGAAACAGAGTAGAAACGACTTACATTGCCCTTGACGAATAGTGCAAGCTGAGTCTAGTTGCAAAACTGCATAATAAGTCCGGTAGCTATGGAGATTAGCCTCGTAAGTTCGATAAAAATCCAGTTTTAATCATAATAAACAAAATTAATCCAAAAATTATGGGCGCAGCCATCTTTATTATTCCGATCATGCTAGGCGCTTGATATTGATCAGTCACCTCTAATGGACGTACCTACTACTTACCGAAGGTAAGGCAGGTGTATCTGCACAGAAATAAGTAATCATCCTGTTTTATGATAAACATCAAAATAATAATGTTTAAGCTTAGTTTTAAGATAAATATTGACTTCTCGGTAGATTTATAGCGCAAGAAGCGTGATAATGGTACAAATCATAATTTTGGGTTCAACCTGTACCCCTCATAGAAGTGTAGAGATAGGACCGTCCAGAGTATAAAAGGCGAATGCACAGCGGGAAATTCAATTGCGTTGTTAAGCTTCGAAGAAGACAGACAGAGAATAAACAGATTATAGTGCAGATAGAAAGGTGAATAGCTTCAAGGCACGAACGCAAAGCATTGTAGGGCATTTAGTAATCATTGCGATAACTAGAGACCTATACAGTGCGTGTTGTGTTCATTGTGGTGCTGAACATAAACCTGGGCCTGGTAGGGTTTCAATAACCATTGCGGTGTTTGGAACCAAGTATCAGACTCAGCAGTTCTTCGGAAGCTACAGTAAGGTCAAAGCATAGGGGTTTAGGAGTGAAACCATTGAGGGAAAGCATTGAGTGAAACCAGTGTTTCTTTAGCCTTATAAATTAAACGTCTTGGGGACAGGTTGAACCCATACATGTTATCTTGTGTTGATTTTTGCTTGATTCCCTATATGCCCAATGAATTCCTAATTATAATTTGTAAACCATCGGACAGGCAGTCCATTAATATATGTTTGTAACTAATCATTTGACAAGCAGTCTTACGAAAAATCTATTATATAGCACACCTTGTGCATCTTGAATTCATACCGCTCGGATAAAAACGTTACAGATGGATTCTTAAACTACTGTTTTCAAAATCCTAGTGAGAACTCTGATCGAGTGGCAGCTTAACCAAAATGCCATATTCTGCATCTGAAATGAAGGAACATTCAGTGTGTATCCACATTTCACATTGATCACACTTAACAGTTTGTGGCCATTAAGTACAGCACCACTGCAAAGACAAAAGTCAGCTTTGCAGTCTTTGCAATACCAAGTTCCAGCTCTAGATTCAATTTCTAATAATTATCTGTTACCCAAATCAGAACATGAGGAGTGAAAGCGTTTGTTACAGTCCTAACATTCTATCCATTTCTCGGAACCTTTGCAATACTTTTTGCAGAGTCCGCAGCGAAACCTTGGGCCGGGGTTAGTTTCAATGTCTCCGGCCAAGATTAGAAGTAAAGCCAAGTTTGTACCGCTTGAGGACTTGAAGTGTCGCAAGCCCTCCGAACACCTTCTGTTCCCATTCTTCCTTGTAAATGCCAAGTACTAGGAAATTCTACTACAGCTCTCCTTAGTTGTAATCTTGCACTCCTGATTTCCATCATCTGGATGCATTCTATAATTTGTTTTCCAAAGAGTGAACCCAAGAATTAAGACCATGGGAAACAGGGAGACCTTCATTTTAATATACCGGGTAGTGATTTGATGATTTCTAATGATTTATGATGGGTGTCAAGCAACAATCCTGGTTCTGAATTTGTCACAGCCAGCACACTGACAACTACAAAGGGCTAATCAGTATACTGGTCCAATTATATACAGCTCAGCACACTCAAATATCTGACAGCACACAGGCTCTTCAGAAAAATGAATGGGACAAGCGACCTAATTTTGATCCTAAGAATTTCAGTTTGCGTTACCCCACCCACTAGTGAGGTAATGGCGGGAAAGAATGTCAGCAATTTTTTTAATCTACAAGACAAAAAAATCACTATCTAGGGTAACCAGCAATAATATGTTGCTGGTTTACGCTTGTCTGTTATGGATCAGACCACAGGAGCTTGATGTAATGAAATTTAAAGGGCTTATCCCTGCGTTTCTATATAATAGAAATGAAGGACGGACACTGTTTCAGAGGTCCGATGATTTTCCTTCAAAAATCTCATCATCTACATATTGCTCTGTCGAAATGCAACGTTAAAACATTTAATTAATGTGCAATATAATTTCTGCCGCACCTAATAATACTTTGCTACTCTTGAATCCACGACAATCCGTCTGTTTCTTTCAAATTTGTTGTTCGCACAGTTGCTGGTTACGTCGCCATGTTTGTTTACTCGGAGTGAGTCCATGCGCGTTGTCTGATTGGCCTAAAACAACCCAAGAAAATCGTCACGTGCTTGGTGACCAATCAAAACGCTAAAAAAAATTAAAATGCGATCCTCCTAATGAAAACAAAATGGCAGCGTAACCAGTAACTGTGTGAGGGGGATATTTTTAAGAAACACACACTTTACGGTGAATTATATGACAAAGCAGTTCTATGATAGGCGGCGGAAGGTTAACGGTTCGTTCATTACCATTTCCGAAATCGAGAATGGTGAACCCCGAAGGTTCTTCGTCTCGCTCTGTAATTCTTCTTTAAACTATTATTGGTGGCCCCGGTGTAGCCATTCATTAACGTTAGCAATATTGTATTTTAATGGAGCAAAATGTAGATGTTGAGATTTTTGCATGAAAATCAACGGATCTCTGAAATCGTGTCCGTCCTTCGTTTCTATTACATAGAAACGTATAGATGAACCCTTTAATATTGTAATACGTCAAGCTCCTGTGGATCAAACAAGAAACCAAACAGATATCCAAGAAAAAAACTTCTCTTTTAGTGAGCTATTTTTTTTCCAATTCCGTCCAGGCAGACTTAGGCAGACGGGGACGTTAAACCTCAACACAAACAAACGTTGTTTTGTTGTTTCCAGTTTCCCCGTGTCGCGGGTCGTCAGCTGGTGGGGTCCCAGGGAACGAATCCATTCTGGCACTACACCGTAGCACACAAACAAACAAACTTACAGTCTCAATTTTATCAAGCTTTTTTAAAATTTTGGGTAACTCTGGTGTACTGTCCTATAGCTTCAACTGCAATGCAATTGTGGGGGTAGGTATAATATACAAAATCAACTTGATTTCGCGAAATCAGCCGGATGTTATTATACATTAATGAGCCAGGTTTCATGAGAAAATTTGAATCTATCTAGCAATCTGCCAATATTTCTTAACCTCCGAGGAGGACTTTCAGAAGGGGTTCCAGTATACCAAGTACTGAAGGGGATTAATTGAAATAAAAGATAAGTATAGCAGGTGAAAGGAGTTTGTACAGTGCGAGGAGAAATCACTGAAATCAACAATCGGTTCAGTAGTAGGAGTAAGATAAACTTCGAAATGTTGCAGGGCAAGAATCAGAGACAAGCACTCTTTCTGTGTGGTAGAGTAATTTCTCTGATGCTTATTAAACTTTTTTGGAAAAGTAGCAAACTGGATGATCCACTCCATTTTCGTTTTCCTGCAACAAAACACTACCTGCACATACGTCACTAGCATCTACAGCTAGCTTAAACTCTTTTTCAAAGTTTGGTGCTAAGAGAACTGGCTCACTCTTGAGTATGGCTTTAAGCTTATCAAAAGCATTTTGGCATATTGCATTCCAATGGAATTTTGTTCTTTTGCTGAGCAAATTTGTCAAAGGCTCAGCAATGACAGAGAAATTATTACAGAACTTTCTGTAATAACCAGCCGTACCAAGAAATCGCATCAGCTGTCTTTTGCACGTGGGTGCGGGAAAATTTGAGATAGCCTAAACTTTAGCATCAGTGGGTTTCACATGACCTTGACCTACAACATGACGTAGAAATACCAAACTTGCATGGCAGAATTCACTTTAAGCAAGATTGATTGTCAATTTGGCATTACCCAGTCTATCAAAGAATGCTCTAAAAGTCCCAAGATGTTGACTCCACTGGTCATTGTATATGATAGCGTCATCGATATAAGCACTGCAGCCTTCCAGCCCGCAATTACCATGTTTATTAAACGCTGAAATGTTGCCGGAGAGTTTTTCGTTCCAAATGGCATTACTTTATAGTTAAATAATCCGTCTGGTGTTGTGAATGTCAAAACCTCCTTTGCTCTATCTGTGAGTGGAATTTGCCAAAATCCTTTCAGAAGGTCGAATTTCGTTATGTATTTGGCCTTTTTCAAAGAATTGGCAAATATGTTCGCCAGAAGCCATTCCTTGGGGATTTCACCTGTTTCATGAGATTGTTGGATCCGATGTGCAAATACTTGAACTAGCGTTTTTGCTAGTTCCTGTGGGACTCTAGATGAAGCTCATCAGATGAAGCTCATGAAGCTTTAGATGGATTCAAGCCTTTAAGTAACTTATGATGTCAGGCCTCAGATTCTATGACGGTTCCAGCGTAAAGGCTTACTGAGAATTAGAGAGATCTAATTCTATGTAATGTTGGTCGGTATCTGATGCTCTGTCTCTGGTCGGGCCCATCGTAGTCTTATTGTTGGTTTTCTTTTGCTCCAGTATTTCAGTGTTTTCTTGCTGTCGAGTCCTCGCCGTTGTTTCATCTCTGTGAGTGTTTGATTTTTTGTGTTCACAGAGATTTTGCACTGATGAGTTATGCGGACTGAACAAATAATTTGTCTAAATCGCGACGGAAGTAAGGGCGAGGATTGTGGCCACGTAGAATCGATTTAAGCCCCCCAGTGGAATTCGTGTCACTGACCGTTCCAAGGCGGTTCTTCTGTCGCGGTTTAGTTTTGGTATGGTTTGTCGCTTATATTATTTTGTTTTGGATAGCCAATTGGCCATTTGTGAGAAAGTAACTGACCTTTTGGCTTTCCGCTACTGATGTTTCCATTAGGGTCTGTTGTTTCATGTCTGTGTTTCTTTCCCTTTGGTGCCTCTGAGGGGAGCTGTGGGTTAATTGTATCGATTCCTGATAATTGCCTTCGCTTCTATTTTTTAATCACGCCCTCCAACGACAGAACAGAACTATCCATGAAAGGGACCGAACTGATTGTTATCTGATTCATAACATAAAGAATGAAAACGTTTTTACTGTTCTCACAGTCTATCCATTTCTCGAAACCTTTGCAGTATTTTTATTATTCAGCCATATTTTAGACTCTGACCTCAAGTTCACGGGCCTCCGTGGCCTAGTGGTTAAGAGCGCTGACTCTTGATCATTAGGTCCCTCATCGCTGTGGTTCGAGCCTCGCTCGGGTCACATGTGAGACGCCAAGTTCTGCAACGGAAGGTCAGGTGGTTTTTCTCCGGGTACTCCGGTTTTCGCCCACCTCTGATTAACGATCGGCTCGATATGAGTGAAATAATCTTGAAAGGGCCGTAAAACCAAAAACTAAAAAAAAAAACTGACCTCAAGTTCAAGATCACAGACTTAGAAATTTTGGGTGTTTTACTTCTTATAGACCTCGTATTTTCCATACCATCTGATGGATCGGGTACATATTTAGAATATTAATATATACAAGTCCAAAATTTCATTCCGTCATACCCCAACACCCACATCTGCCAATGACATGAAGGTCAAGGTCATATACTTAGCAAAAGTTTTATGTTAAAGTTTTCAAGAGTTCATATTTTCCATACCACTTGGTGGATTGGGTTCATATTTGCTATGGTGATGATTATTTGTCGAATGCTTTAATTGGCAATACCCCATACTATGCCTATGTCAAGGACACTTTTCTGGGTAAAGCCCCTGTCACACTATGCCGCGTTTTCACTGCGATGGGACGGCGTTGTTTAATTTTTCAGAACGCCGCGAGATCGCAAGAAATATGGGATATTTTTGTGAACATGGACCTGTCATGGCGTCCCTACAGCGACCAAGACGTTGCCACGGAGCTTACATGGCGATCTATCGCGATCCTGCGGCGCTCTTGATGGCGATTGTATGCGCTCTCACGGCGCTTCCTCTGCGCTTTTACGGCGCTCACAATGCGTGCACTGCGCTTTTACGGCGCTCTCAATGCGTGCACTGCGCTTTTACGGCGCTCACATGTTGAAGACGTTCTCAAAGTGTAAACTGACATCTTCATCAGTCGAACCGTTTTGTTTGATTTGAGGTTTAACGTCCCATCAACACATTATAGGTCATTTTGGAGACGTTGCTTCTAATTTTGTGGGACTTTTACCCGACATTGTGATGCAATGACATCTCAATCTCTGTCACCCAATGAATTTAATAGGGTTAATAAGCACGGATGGTCCGACTCGCGCCCCTTTGCCTGGGCAAGCTTAGACCCCCTAAGCGGTTTACCAGTACTCCTGTGCCGTCGGAAGCAAGTCCACCGCAATCACCGCAAGCAGGAGCAAGTCCACCGCCATTACCTTACCCGGAACTAGTCACCTCAGAAGTAGGTTTTTCGGGACAGTACACAATCAAACTCTACTCTAGCCACTGTTTATACAAGCGGGCGGTCCCCTCCCATCGGTACTGGAAGAAATAGATGGGCTGCATGATGCTTCCTATCAGAGCTGAAACCGACCTCACACGAGTGCTGGTACACCGCTTAGAGGATCTAAGCCTGTCCAGGCAAAGCGGTGCGAGATACGTGCAAACTCTATTGGTGTAAACATGCTTATACGTGCAAACTCTATTGGTTTCATTGGGCGACAGGGCTTGAGATGTCATTTCATCTCAAAGTCGGGTAAAAGTCCCACAAAATTGGAAGCTACGTCTCCAAATGACCTATACAGTGTTGACTGGGACGTTAAATATCAAATCAATCAATCAGTTAATCAATTATACAAGCGGAACTTATATGGCGTTGTAGGAGACCTCTGTGCGCCCCTGCCAAGCTCCTGTAGCGTTGTAGGAGACCTTACTGCGCTGCTATGGCAACCTTACGGCGACCTCACTGCGCTCTGATCAGAACGCCGAGCGACGGCGTTTGTTTTGAGCATGCCCAAAATGCGCGCCGTCGCTTGGCGTTCTATGCGATCCCAACGCGTCTACTGGCGACGCCACTGCGTTGCTACGGCGATGTTTGCGATCGTACTGCGCGCACCTCGGCGTTCTGCATTTTTCTTGGACGCCGTGAGAACGCAGCCCTGGTGTGACAGGGGTTTTAGCTTTGATGTCCGATTAAGCCCCTGTCACACTATGCCGCGTTTCCATTGCGATGGAACGGCGTTGTTTAATTTTTCAGAACGCCGCGAGATCGCAAGAAATATGGGATATTTTTGTGGACATGTACCTGTCATGGCGTCCCTACAGCGACCAAGACGTTGCTACGGAGCTTACATGGCGATCTATCACGTTCCTGCGGCGTTCTTGATGAAATCATGGGTATTATTATTTCTAAAGATTATGCATGCAGTTACTTAAGGCCTAAAAACAAATAGCTGTGTTTCAGCTAACCCGACCGATCCTGATTTTTCCTGCCGACCCTGCAAGTTTTACTGCCATCTGGAAAAAATAAAAATAAAAGGATTTTTTTTACCTACCGACCATAAAATTTTCTAGTACTTTTGATGAAAATTCATAAAACTGTCAAAATAGCAAAATTAATAATTGAAACCCTGTTCTTTTGCTTCATTATGCTTTAAACTTCATTATTTGAATGTTTTAAGGTAATATAGTTAGAATTTATAGCCTTTTTAACAGTTTTTTGCTTTTTCTGTCAAATAAAAAGTTTACAAAAAATATATAGTTTTAGCGACCTAACCACTCCTACCCTTTGTTGGTATGTTAGCGGAAACACAGCTATTTAAGACCTAATTCTATTGATTTCTGTTAATAATATATGTGTTAATGAATTGTTAATTAATTAATTAATTAATTTACGTATCATTGCTATTGATTACGTACAAATTTTCTCAGTTTTGAATGCGAATACGAATCAAGTTGTAAGTTTTATCAGATATTCATATATAAATTGAATTCATTTGAATGTGTTACCATTCCAGTTCAATATGTCAAAGAAGATAGCACTTTACGGCGATAACTCGATGCTGTGGGAATTCTGCGATGGGACCTGCAACCAGGGATAGTCTACTGGTTTGACTATCGCTATTAAATGCTATCTTCTTTGACATTTTGGACTGGAATTGTAAAGAATTCAAATGAATTCAATTCAGATCTATATATGGATAGCTGACGAAACTTACAACATGAATCGTATTCGTCAACATGTCAAAACTGGTCGGGTATAAAAGCCAAGGCCGGAACGGGCCGAGCCGCCGAGCCAAAAATGCCGATCCAAAAAATTTATGTTCCGTCTCTTGTCACAATGAAGATATATATTGTAGTCAGAATCAGAATCAGAACTGTTACTGGTGACACGTCAAATGACATTCATACACCAGGACCTGTGATGTGGGAAGTTAGTCCCTAGCTCTAACCAAAGAGGTAAATTTAGCTACACAATCATCAGCACCTTCAGCTGTCGAAATAATCGAAACGGGAAGGGCATTCCAATCTCTAATGGTTCTGGGGAAGAACGACTCTTTATAAATGTCAGTTCTTGCGCTAAGGGTCTGAAACGCCAACGAATGGTGATTTCTACAGTGTCTAGCTGGGGGAACAAGGTCATCTGTTGGAATGCTGGCAGCACCCTTTAGACCTTTGTATAAAAGGATTAGCCTACTGTCTTTTCTCCTTTTCTTGAGAGACTCCCATTTTAATTTTCCAAGTATTCCAGTCATGCTCCCAGTTTCAAAGCAGTAATTGCCTGTTACAAATCTAGCAGCTCTATTCTGAACTTTCTCAATTTCATCGTTAAGTCATCTTTTACATCCTGAGGGCACTGATGAAGATTTCGCCTCAGGAAACCAAGCGTTGTATTTGCCTTAGTACACATGTTGCTAATATGAGTATTCCATCTCAAGCTGTGTGAGATTGTCACTCCAAGGTATTTAATGGAGTCCACATTCTCGAGGACCGTTTCCTCTAAGGTGTAAGACTTTATTAGATCTCTTCCTAGTTATCTGCATAATATTGCATTTAAATGGCTGAAATCTCATGCCCCATTTACGTGCCCAACATCCTTATCTATCTATGTCAGCCTGAAGTTTCAATGAATCATCTGTATCTCTTCTAATTTCCCGGTAACAAACACAGTCATCTGCGAACAGTCTTATTTCTGAGTCATTGTCAGTGGAAATATCATTGATGTACAGGGAGAACAAAAGTGGACCAGGAACGGTCCCTTGCAGGACTCCAGACAAAACTGGAGCCCACTCCGAAGATTCACCATTAACAACAACCCGCTGTTTTCTGTGGCAAAGAAAGGAATCTATCCATTTGAGGGTCTTTCCCCCAATTCCATAACCAAATAACTTAGATTTAAGTAGTTCACGAGGAGGGGTGTCAAAAGCCTTCTCGAAGTCCAGAATAAATGTGCCCACCTGTCCCCTTTTGTCCAAGATTTTTGCCCAGTCATTAATAACTGTGCTTAGCTGAGTTTCACAACTGTGCCTTTTCCTAAATGCATGTTGTCTGTCTGACAAAAGTTTATGTTCGTCCAAGTGGGCCATGATGTTCGAGCAGACTATATGTTCCAGCAATTTACACAGAACACAAGTCAGAGACACAGGGCGATAATTACGGGCAAGAGCCCTATCTCCTTTTTTGAAGAGCGGACAGATGTTTGCTAAGAGCCAATCTTTGGGGATTTCACCCGTATCTGGAGACTGTTGAAACAAGTGTGCAAAAACAGGACCCAACTAATTTGCTACTTCCTTTAGGACTCTAGGATGAAGCTCATCAGGTCCTAAGGCCTTACTGGGGTTTAAGCCTTCAAGTAATTTGATCACTCCTGCAGCTGTCACAACAATATTATTCATGAATGGGGCCGATCGTCCAGTCAATGGAACCTCCGTGAACTCAGTTTTATTAAACGCATCATTGAATTGACCAGCTAGTTCCTCTGCCCTTTCAGAGTCTGATTCAGCAACCCCGTCCCCTCCTCTTTTATTAAGGGGCGGGATACCTTGCCTGTCTTTCTTCTGGCTATTAATATATCTGTAGAAGTCTCTGGAATTTGCCTTAACATCACCTACCAAGTTATTCACATACAAATCATGCTGATTTTTTTTATCAGTCTTGTACGGAACCCGGGAAGGCACATGATTTTTTTTTATTTTATAAGTTGTGCGCACAAGCTGACAAGATATTATCTTGTGCGGACAACATATTATCTTGTGCGGACAAGATATTATCTTGTGCAGACAAGATAATATCTTGTCCGCACAACATAATATCTTGTCCGCACAAGATATTATCTTGTGCGGACAACATATTATCTTGTGCAGACAAGATATAATCTTGTCCGCACAAGATATTAAGTTGTGCGAACAAGATATTATCTTGTCCGCACAAAATAATATCTTGTCTGCACAACATAGATCTTGTGCGCACAAGATATTATTTTGTCCGCACAAGATATTATCTTGTCCGCACAAGATAATATCTTGTCCGCACAAGATAATATCATGTCCGCACAACATCCCAAGATCTATGTTGTGCAAACAAGATAATATGTTGTGCGAACAAGATAATATCTTGTGCGCACAAGATATTATGTTGTGCGAACAAGATCATATCTTGTCGGAACAAGATAATATCTTGTCCGCTCTAGATATTATCTTGTTCGCACAACATAATAAAATTAAAAGATCATGTCCCTTCCCGGGTTCCGTAGTCTTGATTTCACGTCTCAAGTTTTCAAATTTTGTCCGGAGTTTACCACTTCCCGTCTTTTTTGCCTTTGCATGAATCTTATTCCTTCTGCGAATTTTCCTTCTTATCTCTGGAGTGATCCAGGGAATAGAAGATACAGGCCTACTAGTTTTTGAGGGGATATGATTTTCGGCCGAAGTATGAATGAAAGAAGTTATCAAATCAAAATTCTCCTGTACAGACCGAGCATCTGAATGACCATTAAAGTAATTCTCCTTTGCAAATCTGAGTGCATCCTTCCTCATAGTTTCATAGTCACCTTTCTGATATGAGTACACCTTCCTCCGAGGTTTCTTTATTGGTGGGATGTGAATTTTTAAATATCCGGAGACAACATCGTGGTCACTTAGTTTATCTGGGGAATGAATGTCTTCGAATTGTCCTGGCAAAGTCGTAAGGATCAGATCCAATGTGTTCTTATCACGAGTGGGAAAGTTAACAATTTGTTCAAGACCATGAGCGTTCATAATGTCAATTAATATTTGTCCTTCCGACTGACTCAGCATTGTGCCTTGTTTGCTGAGCCTGTCGGGCCAAGCAATGTCTCTGAAGTTGAGGTCACCTAGAACATGTACAGCCGGGAGTTTTTTACCCTTATGTTGCAATTTAATGCAATCCAGTTGGTCTTTAAACAACTGGAAGTTTTCGATTGTACCATTTGGTGGTCGATACCAACTTGCTACGAAGTGGGAAGTTTTATTTGCAAAAACCTTAACCCAGACCGATTCGGTGTCATTTTCAAGTTCCATGAACGGCATGTGAGGGATGTCTCTATGAATGAGCAACATCACCCCACCGCCATGAGAGTTCATATCTTTTCTGTACACACAGTACTGACAATTTTCAGGGAAAAGCTCAGATGTAGTAATTGAACTGTCAATCTTTGTTTCCTGAATAGCAACAATATGAGGTTGAGATGTATCGAGGAAAGCTAAAAGTTTAAGAATTTTCCCTCTAATTCCATTTATGTTTATACTGCAAAGTTTCAAACCTTTCACAAACTTTGACATAGTTTCATCAGCAGTCGAAGATTTGCCTCTCTTATCCTCTGACAGAGGTTCAAAGTAGAAGTAAAACAAAGATCAGGAATTGATACAATTAACTTACTCCACCCATAAAAGACACCAAAGGGAAAGAATTACAAATATTAAGCGACCAGACCATAATGGAAACCTAAACAAAGGAAGGCCTGATAAGGACAGTTACTTTCCCACAAAATGGCCATATGGCCATCCAAAATTAAAAGACACAAGTGATACACACAGTAAGTAACAAACAACAACATAACTAAATCGCCACAGAAGAGCCGCCTTGGAACGGTCAGTGGAAGATTTCCACTGGGGGGCTTAAATCGATTTTACGTGGCCGCAATCCTCGCCCTTACTTCCGTCGCGATTTAGACAAATAATTTGTTCAGTCCGCATGAACCTGTTTGGCTTACTCAGTTCTACATATTCATCAAAGAAGGAGTCTGAAAAGTTACAGACCTCACATTTTGGACATATCCAGTGGCAGCTTGAATTTACCAATGTGCCATATTCTGCATCTGAAATGAAGGAACAGTCAGTGTGTATCCACATTTCACATTGATCACACTGAACGGCTTTGTGGCCATTAAGGACAGCACCACTGCAAAGACCAAAGTCAGCTTTCCAGTCTTTGCAATACCAAGTTCCAGCTCTAGATTCAATTTCTAGTCAGTTTGGTATAAAATTACTTTGAGAAACTTTGTCATACAAACTCTCGCTAAACTCGTCGCTAACAAACACAACCCAACAATTACCCTTCCCTGACCTATAATACCTTACCTTACCCAACCCTATCTTATCATACAAGGGTGATTTCTTCATTCCCATGGTGATTTTTGTCATTTCGAGGCAGATTCCTTTGGACTCAAAAGGAAATCAGAGATGCATATTGGAGATATGTCTCCAATAGCTTCAATCCTCCGGATACAGATACTGCTATAGAAGACTGTAACCAAAACGATCGACTTAAAAATTTTGGTCCTTTATGAAAAACTTGAAGAAGGATTCCACGGGTGTAGCTTGTCTAAGAGAAAATGGAATCTTGAAAACTGGAGCCAAAGACAAAACTGATATACTCAACAGACAGTTTGAGTCTGTGTACACCCGGGAACAAGTAGGTGCCCCTCCATCAAAAGGACCAAGCCCCTATCCAGACATAGATGACCTATTCATTGACCCAAATGGGGTCAAAAAACTACTAGACCGTCTTAACCCCCCACAAATCCTCAGGTCCTGATGACCTCAGCGCCCGTGTGTTAAAAGAATGCAGTGCTGAAATTGCTCCAGTCCTTGCCTGCATCTTCAGTCAGTCCCTGGCCCAGGGTAAGGTCCCAGATGATTAGCTTCAAGCCAATGTGGCACCCATTTACAAGAAAGGGGAAAAGTATGACCCTGCCAATCATAGGCCTGTATCACTGACTTGTATTTGCTGTAAGTCTCTGAAGCACATCATCGTGGGCAAAATCATGCAACATCTTACAGAGCACAAGATCCTTGTCGAATCCCAACATGGATTTAGAAGCGGTAGGTCATGTGAGACCCAGCTTGTCCAGTTCATCCACGACCTACAGGAAAACCTGGACGGGGCCCATAATAGGGGTCACAAACAAACAGACCTAATTATTATGGACTTCGCTAAGGCTTTCGATAAAGTCCCCCACAGAAGACTTCTGTATAAACTGGAGTACTATGGTATCCGAAATGATACCCTCCAGTGGATCTCTGCTTGGCTATCCGGACGAACACAAAGAGTCGTACTTGACGGTGTTTGCTCTGACCCCGCCCCGGTGCTGTCTGGTGTCCCACAAGGTTCTGTGCTGGGACCGATATTGTTTTTGATTTTTTTTATTAACGACCTGCCAGACAACATCAACTCTACAATCCGCCTTTTCGCTGACGATTGTGTACTGTACAGAAATATAAGAGGGTCTGATGACCTACAGATACTTCAAGATGACTTGGAAAAGCTGGCTGCCTGGGAAGAGGCATGGCTCATGAAATTTAATGTCGCCAAATGTCACTCTATGAGAGTGACAAGGCACCCTCCCCATAAACAGATGGTCCATGGTTATACATTTCATAACCAGGTTTTAGAGAACGTTTCTTCTGCTCAATACTTAGGAGTTCAAATCACTGATGACCTCGAGTGGGGTCAACACATTAATGAGATAACTAGTAAGGCTACTAAGACACTCGGTTTCCTTCGTAGAAATTTGGCTTTCGCACCGAGGGAAACCAATGATGCTGCATACAAAACCTTAGTCCGCCCCAAGCTTGTGGAGCGTGATAGCTCAGTGGTTAGTCTACTTGCCTCTGATGCTAGAGGTCCCGGGTTCGATCCCCGGCAGCGGCGATAAAATTTCGGTGTCCGAACACGCTCCATTGGCATCATTTGCAGGGATGATGACATAAAGTGCACCGTCCTTCGGATCGGGACGTTAACTGGAGGCCCCCTGTGCAGGGAGAACCATTCCCTGTGCAGGTAAAAGATCCCTACCGTAATTACATGATTACTGTGTAGGATTTCATCCTGCAAAACCTGGAGTGTATGTAATATACACCTGCGGTAATGGCCAAATGTGACCGACGCAGTATCAGAAGATAGATAGATAGAATATGCAGCTCCAGTTTGGATGCCCTATCATCAAAAGGAGACTGATAGAATAGAAAAAGTTCAGAGGACTGCTGCTCGCTGGACCTGCAGACGTTGGCGCAACCAAAGCCACGTTGGAGAGATGCTTGAAGAACTCCAGTGGCCGACTCTACAGGAAAGGCGAGAGCAGGCTTCGCTGACTCTATTCTATAAAATCCACAATAATTTAGCCATCATAGATAAGAGTAGGTACCTATCTGAAGCTGGTGGAGGATGTAGGAGAACCAGGTCCCATCCCTTTAAGTATCACCGTCCTAATGCTTACACGGATGGTTTTAAGAGTTCTTTTTTCCCCAGGACAATCGCAACTTGGAATGGCCTTACAATCGAAGCTGTCTCTTCTGAGACAGTTGATGGGTTTAAGGCCAAAATATAATATCCTAGGGTTGGCCAGTGGATACCCAGCCAGCAAAGAATGCCGGGCCATCGTCGGGCCGATAGCGGTACGACGTGGCAACGTCGAACCGCTATCGGCCCGACGTTGGCCCGCTGTTGTGTGCTGACAGGGTAGGCATGGATTCCTTCCCCTGATGACTTCTTGTAAATAGTTTAAATCTGCTGGTGGCTGTGTCACAAAGCTCTTTTTTTTTTTTTTTGGGGGGGGGGATTGAAAACATTTGTGCCACACCCCAAACCTGTTATCATGGTCAGAATTGACCGAAAACAGTATCGGGAGAAAGAAAGGTGTTTTCTGTGGTAATTTCGGTGATTTCGATAGATATCGACCTTTCGGTCGACCGTCGGTGAACTGTCTCCAAATGTGTCGGTGAACTGTCTTGTCGCTAAGCAACTGTTAGCCGCGGTTGCAGTTATCCAGATGTCACGAGGAAGAGTTGTCTATAATGAAACTGGCTGAATTTTCAGTGGAAAAAAGGTGATTTTTTTGTCGCGCCTGCTATTAGCATGGCGCGATATAGGCGCCCGGTTTTCCGTTCGTCCGTCCGTTTGTCAAGGCGTCAACATTTGCGACCAACCTAGCTTTCACCCTAATGGTCAAGTTTATTTCTCAAGAACTATAAGAGCTTCATTAATCTGGAAGAAGAAAGTTGTTTTATTTAAGGAAGTGGCTAGACGACCGGATCCGGTCTTCTAGCCTCTGAGTCTAGAACGCCGGACCCGGCATTCTAGACCTAGCGGCTAGAAGACCGGGTCCGGTCGTCTAGCCATCCTCCAGTTGCCAGGCTAGAATGCCGGCAATAGAATATTTGATAACTATAATCCGGAATCAAGACAGTTCCCCGACAAGACAGTTCCCCGACACGGTTGTTGGAGACAATTCCCCGACACTTTTGAAGACAGTTCCCCGACACTTTTGTTCAAAGTTAAATGACCTGTGACTGATCATGATGATTATCATAATTGATATTATGTGTTCATCAATATTCTGAAGACAATTCACTGACAGATGTTTAGAAATATTAAATTATGGGTTCATAGACATTTTTGAAGACAGTTCCACGATGTAAAATAAAAGATTATACTTGATACCATTATCAATAAGTTTAATGAATACACCTGAAATTACGCAAACTAGCATGTTCAGTTAATGAACATGCACACTTTTATACAAAACAAAACTGTCTTCTAGGAAACGTAATAGTATATTTCTAATTGTCATTTTTCCATATAATAAACATTTGAAAAATGAAGATGAGTTCAAAGTTTTTGTTTTAAATAAATATTATTAAAGTATAAGAATATGAAATAGATATCTATCGCTGTTATGCGAACAATAATGATAATTATTCGAACTGTCTTGAGATCAACGAGGAATTTTCAGGCAACTCATAAAATTAATATAGTTGCCATAGCAAGAAACGTCCAAATTATAACTAATACATCTTATCCCTAATTGCCAATTAGGTCATTAAGACTAGGAACAATAGGGTCGGGGAACTGTCTTCAAAAAATTCTGGGTACTAATTGCCAATCATAATTATCAGTCACAGGTCATTTAACTATGAACAATAGTGTCGGGGAACTGTCTTCAAAAATGTCGGGGAACTGTCTTCATATGTGTCGGGGAACTGTCTCCAAAAACCGTGTCAGGGAACCGTCTTGTCGGGGAACTGTCTTGTTCCCCTATAATCCACAAGGTAGCCTTAACAAAATTAGAAAGGAACATTTACCTGTCATGAATTATCTGCCATTTTGAAGCTACGATAGATTACTGTTGATTGTGTTTTAAGTATATCTACAACTGCAATATCATGAATATCGGTGAACAATATAACGACAACTGCTTAAATTTGACCATCGTTTTATTTATTTATTTATTTTCAAAATTAGAATCTAATTTGCGGTGTCAAAAAATCACAATGGTAAATTACGTTGATTGCTTATTAGGCCGTTTGACCGCTCAATCAAATTACTAATTGTTTGTAGCACTCTGTACAGTAAAACAATAGGATCTTAAAGCATTATGAATTCTGTTAGGTCGTTTGACCGCTCAATCAGGTTAATGGTTGTTTGCAGCACACCGTAATTATATTTTACAACCGCGACAAACACGACAAACGCTGATTTATCACGTTCAATTTCCATCATATATAAATAATAATAATAATAATATTTATTATTATAATAATAAAAACCAATACATAAGTCATATAAGTCACACAAGTATATAAGTGTCCATCCCGCATTAATAGTCGTTACATCTGGCTGTTACATCTAGAAAATTGCAGTTGCTGATATACATAAAACGAAAGTATTCTCCCCATTCCAAAATGGTGGAAAAGGTTTGTCCGGTTCTTCATATGTATTTATCTGTTTTCGGTTGATTATAACTGCCAAATATTATATACCCTGCATTCTAGCCTCCCGTAATGGACTTGTCTAGAATACCGGACCCGGTCTTTTAGTCTCAGACTCTAGACTCAGAGACTAAAAGACCGGGTCCTGTCGTCTAGCCACTACCTTTATTTAAACTGTCTAAACACAAAGGAAAATCATGAAAATGATGTAACACGAAAAAATCGCATTCTCATACGCAGCCTCAGTCTTCGTCTAATTAATAAAAGGTGCGTTGCTATAGACTGGATGTATTTTATTGTCTTTTAATATCGTTTTAATGATAGAAATAATTAAGAAATAAAACAACACAGTTCCTTCCCTTAGACCACAGATGCCGTGAAAGTTCGCAGTAAGGGAGGAAATATCTGTCAAAGGTCGAACATAAGATGAGTTTCGTACTGACATCATTCCATTTTCGGACATTTTACTGTTGTAGTCCGTCTGAAACTTTCATCAATTTTAGTTGTCAGAAAAACTGTCTGTCGAAGCGAGTGGTCGGAATATTGACAAAATGATAAAATCGTTATACACATTCATTCCTGAGTTCATTTTACCATTGACTCTTTTTACAAAACCTGTTTTTCTGAGAACTCTTCAATTATGGTGGAAGTAATTTAATTAAATAGAGACAAGTATATAATTTGCAGTTACACATAATTAAATATTCCATAGATAACGGCCAAATTACTAAAAACATCAAAGTGCGATTTTTCCGTTTTACACCATTTTCATTAGTCTTTAAATTTACAGACTAAAAAGTCTTTAAATTTAAAGACAGTCTTTAAATTTAAAGACAGTCTTTAAATAAAACAACTTTCTTCTACCTGTTAATGATACTTGGTACAAACTTGTGTTTGGGGATGGCAACTTACTTGCAAGCATCCATATTTGACCTTGACCTACATTTCATGGTTCACTGACTTTGTAAAATTTTGCGACCACCCTAGCGTTCACCCTGATGGTCAAGTTTGTTTCTCAAGTACTATAAGAGCTTCATTAATGATACTTTGTACAAACTTGTGTCTGGGGATGGCAACTTACATGGAAGCATCAATATTTGACCTTGACCTACATTTCATTGTTAACTGACTTTGTAAAATATTGTGACCACCGTAGCATTCACCCTAATGGTCAAGTTTATTTCTCAAGAACTATAAGAGCTTCATTAATGATACTTGGTACAAACTTGTGTTTGGGGATGACAACTTACATGCAAGCATCCATATTTGACCGTGATCTACATTTCATGGTTCACTGACTTTGTAAAATATTGCGACCACCCTAGCGTTCACCCTATTGGTCAAGTTTATTTCTCAAGAACTATAAGAGCTTCATTAATGATACTTGTTACAAACTTGTGTCTGGAGGAATACAATTTACATGCAAGCATCCATATTTGACCTTGACCTACATTTCATGGTTCACTGACTTTGTAAAATATTGCGACCACCCTAGCGTTCACCCTAATGGTCAAGTTTATTTCTCAAGAACTATAAGAGCTTCATTAAAGATACTTGGTACAAACTTGTGTCAGGGGATGACAACTTACATGCAAGCATCCATATTTGACCTTGACCTACATTTCATGGTTCACTGACTTTGTAAAATATTGTGACCACCCTAGCGTTCACCCTTATGGTCAAGTTCATTTCTCAAGAATTATAGAGCTTCATTAATGATATTTAGTGCAAGCTTGCATTTAAGAATGGAAACTTTTATGCAGGTTCTGTGTTTGACCTTGACTACCTACATATCATGGTTGGGTGACTTTGCGCCCCACAAGCGCGACATAGCTTTCGGGGGAATTCTTGTTTATTTTTTCAGCCATTATTTCCTTCCATCCTCTTATAACATCGTATAAAAGAGTGGACAATTGATACTTATTTAATCAGTGTTACTGGTGACACGTCAAATGACATTCATACACCAAGACCTGTGATAAAGCAAGTTAGTCCCTAGCTCTAACCAAAGAGGTACTTAGTTACACAGTCGGCACCTTCAGCTGTCGAAGTAATCAAATTGGGAAGAATCCAGGACGTTTCGGTCCTGAGTCGTTTCGGCTGGGTCGTTTCGGCCCAAATTTGGACCTGGGTTGTTTCGGCCTATTTCGGTGGGTCGTTTCAGCCCTGGGTTGTTTCAGTCCGATTTTATTAGATAGCATTTTTTCTGTTTAAAACATATTGAATAGTAATTATTATTATTAAATTTGGAATTTTATTTCAACGACCTGTCACTTTAGCCATGGTTATGATAGCCCAAATAAAGTGTTTTAAAAGTTCTATCCATAGCCATATTTCCAGTTAGCACCAACGAGGAGGTGTGACTAGGACTTGATTATTGTCTGAGAATGATCAGTATTTACAGTAAAATTACGCTATTAAGATCACTTTCTTGACTTCTAAAAAGTCGTCTTATTAGCAGGGTGGTCCCTTATAGTGGAATTGGTGAAAAAAATATTGCTGGAGAGACTGATTTTAATATTTTTTTATGTGCACTGTGCCTATTTTATTGCTTTTTAGTAAATCTTGCTGTGTTTAACTTTACTGTTCTTTTCCTCATTATATGTAATTATAGACAACATTACACCAATAAAAATCACATTAATGCTAACAGTTGTTCCACAGTAATCTTCTTTCTGAAGAAAACATCTAGCTGCCTATTACCAAAATTATTAAAACTATTTATTTACCTAGCATAAAAAATCTTGTCATAACAACACACTGATTAGTACATGTAAACTGCTGTTTTTCACACCTTTAGGGAAATGTGTGAACATTACCAAGACCAAGATGGACTGAGAGATACAAATTAACTTGACTTGGCCAAAGTGGTCTCAATAAAGAAAAGTAATGGTAGATTCGGTCTTTTAAAAGCGGTCTTAAAACTGAATAGCAGGGTGGTCTTATTTAATTATGTAAGAAATAATTTGGGTCTGGCGAAAACCGGTCTTAATAGCGGAGTGGTCCTAATATAGGATTGGTCTTTAAGCGGCATTCTACTGTACTAGTATAAATGACACGCACATTTTGAGAACAGCATGCGAAAGATTTGCTAAATGTAGCCTAAAATTTTATATGATCAGCCTGCATTTGTCGTTGTAACCTTCAAAGACTTAATAACCTGTACATATGTTCATTGTGATCATAGTCTACACAGTTTGAAAAAGCCATCTGTTTTTTTTTTTTTTGAGCTATTAAAAACTGAATGATATGTACTTATTTTTTATGATCAGCCTGCATTTGTCGTTGTGATACCTTCAAAGACTTAATAACCTATAAATTTGTTCATTGTAATCAGAGTCTACACAGTTTGAAAAGCCCTCTGTTTTCTGAGCTATTAAAAACTGAACGAGCGAAGCTAGCAAAAACATAGGCTGATCTCCGAGTCTACGCAGTTCGAAAAAGCACTCTATTTTCTGACCTTTTAAAGGCTTAAAACGAGTGAAGATAGCAAAAGCACAGGCTGATCTTCGACAAACAAAATATATATACATGTAAATAAAGTGATAGAAAAATCGGGCCGAAACGACCCACCAATTTGGCCAAAACGGCCCAACCCCGAAATTGGGCCGAAACGACCCAGGACAAAACGACTCAGGACCGAAACGTCTCGTGACCATTGGGAAGAGCTTTCCAATCTCTGATGGTCACAAACTGACTGACTTAATTATCATGTTTGCCAAGGCCTTTTGAGAAGGCTTTCTTTCTACTGATACTGCGTCGGTCACATTTGGCCATTACCGCAGGTATCGGTCGCGGGTCGTTTCAGTCCCTGGGTCATTTCGGTCCTGAGTCGTTTTGGCCGGGTCGTTTTGGCCGGGTCGTTTCGGCCCAATTTCGGGGGTGGGTCGTTTTGGCCAAATTGGTGGGTCGTTTCGGCCTGATTTTTCTGTCACTTTATTTACATTTTGATATCTTTGTTTGATTTAAGCCTTTTATAGGTAAAAAACAGAGCGCTTTTTCGAACTGCTTAGACTCGGAGATCAGCCTATGTGGTAGAGTTTTGTTTTGCTCCGGACTCATTTAACACTAGAATAATATTCGACGTGTCAAAAATGAGACAGCATTTAGCTGAATGTTTGGCAAATGGGCAAAAATGTCAGCGTTTCCGAAAGAAAAAGATACAGGCAGGCGTAAACTCAATTCATCGTAAAAAGTCTAGTCTGGTGCTTCTGGAAAATGTCTGAGTGCATTGATAAAGGTCCGTAAAATCACCCAAAGTCCGTTCACCTAATTCATCGCCAGCATTTGGCGGCTGAGATCAGACGCCACGTTTCGCAGCATCTGATCATTTGGGTCTACACTGTTTGCCAATGTCCCACAAATGGGACGCGAGACATATATGAGTTAAATATCTGATCTGGATCTACACTGTTTACCAATGTACAACAAATCCGTGAATTACCCAGACAAATTAACTTCAGAAATTGACCCTTAAAATAGTGAAAATGAAAAATAATTTTTAATAATCTTTTAGAATGGATCAAAACTTTTTACTTGATACTAATTTTATTAATTTCTGACTACCCGAAGTGAAGATATTAGGGATAACGCATGACTACTCCAACATCCAGGTCACAATCCGGGAATTTCCCGGACAAATTAACTTCAGAAATGGTCCCTTAAAATATTAAAAATGAAACATAATTTTTAATCATCTTTTAGAATGGAGCTTAAAATTTTATTTGATACTAATTTTATTAATTTCTGACCACCCAAAGTTGAGATATTAGGTATAACACACCACTCCCCCCATTTCCCGGACAATTCCCGGACATTAGTGTTGGCCATTCATCCCTGCAAATGATGTTGTACAAAATGGAATATTATAGGTGGATTAGCTCATGGCTCTAGGGGCGCACACAAAAAGTTGTACTTGATGGCCAAGCATCCGATCCAGTCCGTTTTATCTGGGGTCCCACAAGGCTCGGTACTTGGATCGGTCTTTTAAGTAATGTATTTTTGATAACCCGTATGTGGGACCAGGACTGGGGATGAAACAGGGCAGTCTTGAACTCTTACCTGGATATATGGGAGAAATTCTCCTGGCAGCTCTGCTAGTGTTGTCACTTCAAGATGGCCGTCAAGTCTCCAGGAGCTGTGGTCTAGTCTGCACGATTTTCTCGCTCCCCGGTCCCATGGAATATTCAAGTGGGTAAAACCCATCAACTTCGGGGTCGGTGCTTCTGGGCAGCTCATGACACAACACTCCTCCCCACTTTACCTTGAAGGCCTTATCACCGGCTGTCAGGTTCATCCTTGAGTGAGACTAGAAGTCAGGTTGGTTGGTTCTTCCATGAAACATGTACAATGGTTCTTCCATATTTCAATTCAGAAGAACTACCCGAGAAAAACTTAAGCCACGAAAGAAAAAAAACATTTAGCATTTTAAACATACATTAAAGGCGAATTAAACACACAGGGGTGAAGAGAAAATGTGAAAAACCTTGATTCGTCCGAAAAGTACCAATATTTGTCTTATTTTTTGCCCACAAAAACCACAACATATGTTGTGTTTTTTTGTTTTTTTTTCAGAAATAAGAAAAATATTATGTGGATACCCTCTGTTGGCTGTGGCTTTGCATGGTAAAATAGTGTTCCACTTTGTTTGCATTTTATAGGACAACTGGATGGTGAGAGACAAAATGGAGCAGACAGCAGAACCAGCCTATGTTGACAGACTTCTTGAAGACATTAAAACAGCAGTATGCATACTCTTGTTAAGCTAGAAATCTACATCCTGTCCCATAAAAGGGTATCAGGAAACTCTTAATTCGGACTGCACCTGTACATAAAGGCTTGTCTGAATCTCTGTGAGGCGGACATGTTCAAAGATCCCTGTGGGCTTGGCTTAGCCCATATAGAAAATGGGCCGCAGGGGTACACAATTTTCCACGAGATTGTGAATTGTGGGACTTGATTGTGGATCTTATTAACCCATATTGTACTCACAAAGTCACAGTTCTGATTGGAACCTCTAACCTTAAATGTACTGCAAGTCCATTTCGAAATTTAAGGGTGTCAGGTTTAGTTATTTTTAGCACACCAGAGCCGAAGGCTCCGGGGGAGCTTAAAGGATAGGCAGTTGTCCGTCGTCGTCTGCGTCGTCGTGTGACGTCAACACTTTTAAACCACAACTCCTCTGAAGCCGCTAGGCCGATTGGGCCCAAATTTCATCTGTAGCATCCTTGGGTTGGGGGATTGAAAGTTTGTGTTTTTCTTTAAATTCGGCTCATTAGTTTGGTTACTATGGCAACTTAAGAGTTTCCATAGACTTATAATGGGGAAAATTGAAAAATGGCATTTACTGCCAAGCCGTTGCAGATATTTTGACAAAACTTTCATAGAAATATTCCTTAAGCAATCTACTATCTGCCGTATGATTTTAGGCCTACTGCTCATGTGTATTGGTTGCCATGGAAACCAAAATGAAAAGAAATAGAAAAAAAAATACTTTAAAAATCATCTCCTCAGAAACCGTATGCTCTATGAGACTGAGAATTTATGAAAATATTCACCATACATGTACATATTTGCCTTTACAGGTTTTGTGTTTTTTATGAAATTCGGCTCTTTAGTTTGGTTGCTATGGCAACTTAGATTTTCCATAGACTTATAATGGGGAAATTGAAAAATAGCATTAACTACAAAGCCTTTGCAGATAATTTGACAAAACTTTCATAGAAATGTTCCTTTAGTAAACTGCTCTCAGCCATATGCTTTTATGTCAACCTGGGGGTCCAGTAGGTTGTGCCGGGGCCATGCCCCGCCCCCAGTACTTCATAAAATGCCTTATATCTCAGCCGCCCCCGCCCATAGGGGCTTGAAGAAATTTTTTTTTTTTTTGGGTTTGGGTTTTACGGCCCTTTCAAGATTATTTCACTCATATCGAGCCGATCGTTAATCATAGGTGGGCGAAAACCGGAGTACCCGGAGAAAAACCACCTGACCTTCCGTTGCAGAACTTGGCGTCTCACACGTGACCCGAGCGAGGCTCGAACCCACGGCGGTGAGAGACCTAATGACTAAGAGTCAGCGCTCTTATCCACTAGGCCACGGAGGCCCGTAGGCTTGAAGAAATATATGGGCTGCATGATGCTTCCACGCAGAACTGAATCTGGCCCGCAAACTAGTACTGGTAAACTGCTTAGAAGATCTAAGCCTGTCCAGGAACCACGGTGCGAGGCGGACCATCCATGCTAATAAACCCTATTGGTTTCATTGGGCGACAGGGCTTGAGATGTCATTTCATTTCAGTGTCGGGTAAAAGTCCCACAAAATTGGAAGCAACGTCTCCGAAATGACCTTTACAGTGTTGACGTGGACGTTAAACCTCAAATCAAACAAAACAAACAAAGCCTTATATCTCAGAAACCTTACAGATCCCCACCCCTAAACCATATATATTCTTGTTCCTTATGATAAGGTGCATTAAGTGACACCAACCCGGGGATCCCCCTGGATGTACCGGGGACATGCCCTCCCCCTCCACTTCATAAAATGCCATTTATCACAGAAACCATTTAGATCCCCACCCCTTAACCATATATATTCTTGTCTCTTATGATAAGACGCACTCAGCCACACCAACCTGGGGGTCCCGTGGGATGTGCCTGGGCCATGCCCCACCCCTCCATTTCACAACAGGCCCAATATTCCAGAAACCTAACAGATCCAAACCCCTAAACGAAATATATTTTTGTTCCTTATGATAAGTTGCATTCAGTGACACCAACCTGGGGGACACCCGGGATGTGCAGGGGACATGCCCAACCCCCTCCACTTCATGAAAGGTTGGTCCCCACCCACAGGGGCTTGAAGAAATATATGGGCTGCATGATGCTTCTACGCAGAGCTGAATACAGGCCCCGATAGCTCAGTTGGTAGAGTGTCCGCTCCGGGGAACGGGAGGTCACGGGTTTGATCCCGGGCCGCGACATACCAAAGTGGTTAAGAATGGTACTAGCTGCTCCTTGCTTGGCACTCAGGTTTATGGGGTAGAGCTAGGACTGGTCGACCCAGTGTCAGGATAATGTGACTGGGTGTGGTATCATGTAATGTGTCTGGGACATGATACTTCAGTGAGGCAGCACTATAAAAGTGAGCATTGAGCTCCCTGTCGTAACCAGACTCTGTCGTGATATGACCGAAAAATTGTTGAAAGCGAGGTTAAACCCGAATTCACACATGCACACACACACACACACACACACACACACACACACACACACACAGAGCTGAATCAGGCCCGCACACTTGTACTGGTAAACCGCTTAGAAGATCTAAGCCTGTCCAGGAACCGCAGTGCGAGGCGGACCATCCATGCTAATAAACCCTATTGGTTTCATTGGGCGGCAGGGCTTGAGAAATCATTTCATCTCAATGTTGGGTAAAAGTCCCACAAAATTGGAAGCAACGTCTCCGAAATGACCTTTACAGTGTTGACGGGGACGTTAAACCTCAAATCAAACAAACAAACAAACAAAACTTCATAAAAGGCCAAATATTCCAAAACCTTACAAATCCCCACCCCTAAACCATATATATTCTTGTTCCTTATGATAAGAAGCATTAAGTGACACCAACCTGGGGGTCCCGACACCCCCCCCCCCCTGGGCCGGACGTGCCCCACCCCCTCCACTTCATAAAATGCCATTTATCTCAGAAACCATTCAGATCTCCACCCCTAAACCATATATATTCTTGTTCCTTATGATAAGACGCACTCAGCCACACCAAGCTGAGTAGTCCCTAGGGATGTGCTGGGGTCATGCCCCACTCCCTCCACTTCATAAAAGGCTAAATATTCCAGAAACCTTATCGATCCCCACCACTAAACCATATATATACTTGTTCCTCGTGATAAGACGCATTCAGTTACACCAACATAGGGTTCCCCCAGGGCTCGCCCGGGCCATGCTCCACCCTTCAACTTCACAAAAGACCATATATCTGAGAAATTGTTCAGAGCCCTACCCCTAAGCCATATACAGTAAAACTTTGATGGCTCGAACACCGATGGCTCGTTTACCTGGCTGAGTCGAACACGTTCTTTGGTCCCGAGGGAATTTCTCTGCATAAGAAAAAGGGAGGGTAATTAAGGATTTTTTCCCTATTCTCTTGTTAATGTATGCTGTGTGAACTCATTAGAATCGCCTCTATCTTGTTCCTTATGATAAGACCCCACTTCATAATAGGCCATATATCTCAGAAACTATTCAAATCCCCACCACATAATCACATATATTCTTGTTCATTGTTATTACAGATTCAGTCACCCCATCTTGTGGGGTCTGCAGGGGCCATTTCTCTGCCATCAACTCCATAAAAGGGCCTCATATCTCAGAAACTGTTCAGCATTAGGTTGCATCAATCTTGGGCTTTTCTGGAATCCACCATGCCCAAATACCTCCACTGCTTAAAAGGCCTTACATCTCAGGAGCCATACATATCCCTCTGCTCAACCATATATGTCTCTGTTCTTTTTTATAAGACAGATTTAGTGACACCAACCAGGCCTCTATTGGGTTCATGCCTCACCCTGTCTACTATATAAAACACCTAATATTTCAGATACAGTCCACATGAGTGCTCATAGAAATGTTCCTTTAATAATGTTCTTTTAGGCCTATTTGTTGCCACAGATGGGAAATTGTCAGTTGTCATCTGTTGTCCTGGAACAACACATTCAAGCGACATCAGACCTCTGAAGCCACTAGGCTGATTGGGTCCAAATTTTATCAGTAGCATCCTTGGGCGCAGGGCTTCCATGGTTAATTAAAATACTTTGCTGCCAGTTGGCAGTGCCCCCTGAGCTCTGGTGAGCATAGTGGCCCATGGGCCTCTTGTTTATAAATTCTGTTAGGAAAGTGGCTGAACTTTTTAGCAAACACTGTTGGCCATGATCACTGGTCAGATACCGCGTTATACGCCGTTACACACCAAATTATGTGGCATCTGACCTGGGCCTGCACTGTTTGCCAGTGTCCCATTTTGGCGGCTGCTTAAAATGGCATTCCAGTTTAAAATGGGTAATACCGTAATAATCCTAACTATTGGGACAGATAGGCTTAAGCTAACAGTGCAGACCCAGGTCAGACTGCTCTGGAACAGTCTGATCAGGGTCTACACTGTTTGTCATTTCTGTTTGCACCATTTGGCCATCTTGCTGGATCATGAAACAAATTTGTCAAAAATTTAGGAGAATTACAGCAAATCTTATGGTGTCCGAATGTTTTAGGAATTTTACAGTAATGCAACCTCTGTCCAAAATTGATGTTGGTCAATAAATATTTAGAACTAGAGCAAGTCGATGGTGCTCCATGCAAATACCCACATTTTCTAAATTTGACCTTTGACGTAACCCCATGACCCCAGAGGGTCAGTTAAAAATTTGGATACCTTCATGCACATCTCCAGTCCCTAACCAATACGTGTCCAGAGTTTGGACATCATATTCAAAGGGATTTAAAAGTAGTTGCATTCACAAGCATTTTCTTGAAAACTTGACCTTTAACCGCACCCAATGCCCCCAGGGGGTCGGATCATAATTTGGATAACTTCATGCACATCTGCAGTCCCTAACCAATATTTGCAGCAAGCTTGAACACCTTAAGTGAAGCCGGTCTCGGTAGTTCAGTCGAATCCGCATCTGACTGGTGATCAGTAGAATACGGGTTCGATACCTGTCTGGGTCAGCGAGATTGATCATAAAATCTTTTGTACAATCATTCTCTCCATTCCACTGATTCCAGAAAGGCAGTTGTTAGAATGTGCACTGTACTGGTTAACTGCTTAGGTATAAACCTGCCCAAGAAAAGTGTTGATAGGTAAACGGACCGGCTCAAAAATATGATTGTGGACTGGGCCGTTAACCCCCAACACAAACAAAAAAAACCTTAGGTGAATTAATAAAGTAGTTGCATTCACAAGCATTTTCTTGAAAATTTGACCTTTGACCTCAGCTGATGACCCCAGGGGTTCAGATCAAAATTTGGATATCCTCATTCACATCTGCAGTCCCTAAGCAATATGTATAACCAGTTTCACAACCACACTTGAAGAAATAGAGAAGTAGTTTCATTCACAAGCATTTTCCCCAGGGGTTCAGATCCAAATTCGGTTAGCCTTATGCACATGTGCAATTCTTAAACAATATGTGCACCAAGTTTGATGACCATAGGGCAAGAAATAAAAAAGGAGGTTTATGACAGATGGAAGGATGGACAGACAAACGTCCAGATGTACATCTGTGACGAAACTAATATGCCTTTTTTTTTTTTACGAAAAAGTGGGTATAATAATTTTTTTCTTTAGTACCGTATGTATGATAGTAAGAAACTTCTAAAACATTTATTCTGTATATTCCTCTGAAATATCTTATTCCTAGAGCATTACTTTCACTATAAATCACTATGTATTAGTTCGCCATATGGTCATCTCCAGCATATTCACAGATGTTTGCTTTTTAGAGGTATGGTGTTTTCTTACCTTAATGATTCTAAGTACTGGGATAGATAGGCCTAAGCGAACATTGCGGACCCTGATCAGACTGCGCCTGAAAGAGCAGTCTAATCTGGTTCTACACCTCTTGCCATTCTGTCTGCACCTTTTGGACTCCTTTTTTGATCATGAAGATTTAGGAGAATTAACCCTTGTCCTGCTGAGCCCGGAAACGCCTTATCTTTGAAACAATGTAGATCCAGATCAGATGGCTTCTGAATCAGGATCTTCATTGTTTGCCATCCAGTTTATGAATCTGTTGCAATAATTTGCAATAAGTAATCAGATTGGCTGAAAATCAGTAGTGGGTGTGACATATTTAAATATTCAGCAGGACAAGGGTTATTAAAGCTTGTCCTAAAGGTGTTCAAATGTTTAGGATTTTTACGGTAACTAAACTGTATACAATGAAACTTCAATGAGTCTATGACTCAAATATGTATGACTCATTTACCATGGGCCGGCCTTGGTAGCTCAGTCGGATGCGCTTCTGACTGATGATCAGGGGGATGTGGGTTCGATACCTGCCAGGGTTGGCAACATTCTTTCGTGGAGATTGATCATGAAATTTTTTCTACAGTCGTTCTCTCCCTTCTGCTGATTCAAGAAGGACAGTTGTCAATCGCTGGCGAAAGAATGTGCACTGTACTGGTTAACCGCTTACGTATAAGTCTGCCCAGGAAAATTGTGGATATGTAAACTGACCGGCTCAAAAATGACCTAAATAGTGTTGACTGGGACGTTAAATTCCAATACAAACAAACAAAGAAAATCATTTACAATGCCGAATTAAAACTGACATTTGAGACACTTCAGAATTTTTCCAAATTATCTCCAGATACATAATTATGCGTAACCTAGGTATATTAAGGATAATTTTGGATTTTTTTCTATAGATGAGTTTAGGCTGATTAACTTCCTTGGTAACGCTGCGCATGCGCAGTCTTGTGTGGCAAAAAGTAATCAGTCAAGCGTGCGTGTGTACAGTAAACTAAGGAAAAATAAGATTTTTTAAGCATAGTATTTGTCATTTCATCCACAACATTCATAGACTTTTATACTGCAGTTCAGTGCCCCCCCCCCCCCCACCCCCGCCCATCAGGGCTTGAAGAAATACATGGGCTGCATGATGCTTCCGCGCAGAGCTGAAACCGACCCGCACACGACTACTGGTAAACCGCTTAGAGGATCTAAGCCTGCCCAGGCAACGCGGTGCGAGTCGGCCCGTCCATGCTTATAAACCATATTGGTTTCATTGGGCGGCAGGGCTTGAGATGTCATTTAATCTCATTTTCGGTTAAAAGTCCCACGAAATTGGAAGCAACGTCTCCAAAATGACCTTTACAGTGTTGACGGGGTCGTTAAACCTAAAATCAAACTTCACAATCTTTTGAATCATAACAGTACTTGGCAGATATGTCCGAATTTCCGAATTCTCTTTTTACTATTTCATTATACATGTACATGCTATTTGTTGTTCACCGCCGCTGCCTTTTGCTGTATATTTTAAATGGATGCTTGTTTAATGCTCATACTCTGAGTAACGGGGCCCTGAATAAATCTTTGACCTGATTTGCCAGAAAAAAAATGAGCAGTTAAGGCAGAGTTTTCGAAGCGATACTTTGAAAAATCTGAACATGAAAGTCCCATAGCCAGACTGGATAGAACTTAGATTTTCGGGACGAATCTCATTAGGCAGGGGGTGGGGGATGTAAAAGGTCGAAGATGTGGCCCGGTATCTCAGTCGGTAGAGTGTTTCTACTGTATACGAGAGGTCCTGGGTTCGCAGAGCTAAAACTGACCGCACATGAGTACTGGTAAAACCGCTATAAATTCTCGCCACCGCCCATAGGGACTTGGAAAAATAGATTGGGCTGCATGGTGCGTCCACGCAGAGCTGAAACTGACCACACATGAGTACTGGTAAACCGCTTGGAAGGAGTAAGCCTGCCCAGGTAAAGCGGTGTGAGTCAGACCGCCTACTGCATATAAGACTTTTGGTTTCATTGGGGGCAGGGCTTGAGAAGTCATTTCATCTCAGTGTCGGGTAAAAGTCCAACAAAATTGGAAGCAGCGTCTCCAAAATGACCTAAATAGTGTTGACGGGGACGTTAAACCTCAGTTCAAACAAAACCGCTATAAACATGATAAACTACATTTTTTTATTTGGTGGCAGGGCTTGAGATGTTATTTAATCTCAATGTGGGTATAGGAAGCAACTTCTAAAAATGTCGCAAATGGTGTTGGTGGGGACGGTAATTCGTTTGTTGTTTCTTTGTTTTAGTTGAGATTTAAAATTCCCGTCACTATATAGGTCATTTTGGAGATGTTGCTGGCTTAGATCCTCTAACTGGTTTACCAGTACTCGTGTGCGTTGGTTTCAGCTATGCGTGGAAGCATCATGTAGCCCATCTATTTCTTCAAGCCTCGATGGGCGGGGGTCGCGGGGCCGGTGAATTTCCATATTCAAACAACCCGATTACTGGTCGTAAACGATTGATCTTTTTCATCCACATGTTGAACCCGTCTGGTTGGTAATCCTTCCTTGCGATTAGCGCAATATGACGCGACCATTGTCAGTCAATTATTCGATTATTAATTGTTTTGGGTTTAACGACACGTCAACCCCTGTGGGCAATTTTGTCTCATCTCCCAGAGAAAGGAAGAAAAAATTTAGAAGAGATCGTAGTTTAAAGTAATAACAGAAGATAAAGAGGAAAATGAATGGAGTGTACAAACAGAAGGAATAAGAGCACTCCACTCTACTCTTACCTGCTGCAAGGATAGCAGGTCTTACCCAACTGTCAGCCAATATCAGGTGGACGCCCCAGTGACGCAAGACATACGTCACCTTTACCAAATTGTCATATTCAAAGAAATTAATGACTGCTATCGGAGCAGTCTGAACAATGGTTATATTTTTTTGCCACACAAAACTGCGCAGGCGCAAAAATACGGAACCGTGGGATAGTATTTCCTTAGCGACCGGTGGCGTCCTAAACTCATCTATTTTAATCTATGAAAGGTATGCTGTGTGTACTCATTAGAATCGCCTCATGGGTATACACAACATTTATGGAAGATCGAAAAGGTATTCTTAAGCCATCCCCATTATGCCTTTTGACTTGACAATTGAATATGAATAACACGCAATTGGACAAACTACCCCTATTTCAAACAGCTTTTCATTGTCGCACATGTGTTTGTAGCTTGCGTGTTTGACTCTGTGTTTATGCATGTATTTGGCAAGGGCTTGTAATATGTGAAGAAGCAAACTCATACAGAAGTGAAGTCCTCACAAACAATTATGCATGTAACTTATATTACAATGGTATGTTGTAATAGCCCTCAAAATGCAGAACGAAAAATATAAACAGTATAGATCAAGATCAGCTGGCTTCTCCAGCTGGTCAGATTCTATACTGTTTCATTCTTGCACACCAGATAAGAAAATCAATAGATTTAGCCTTGGATAGAAATTCTGTTCTAACCCTGGTGTTCTTACCCAAAATCGAATATTCTCGCGTATTTTGCTAGTAACTTGTTTTGTTGGTTTGGATTAGATTTGGAGTAAAACAGACCAGTCAACAGGACTTTAATCATGTCGAGCTGATCTGTTAGCCTAACCAAACCTTTCCTGCGCAAGCTTATACAAAAGCAGTTAAGCAGTACAGTATACATTCTTTTGCCGGCTCTTCTTAAATCAGCAAAAAGGAGAGAATAACCACAGAAAAGGTTTCATGATCTATCTTCCCGAAGAAATTTTTTCGACCCAGTGGGAGTCAAACCCTGTTCACCATTCAGATGCATTTCCGACTGAGCCACCGAGGTTGGCTTTGTTTTATTGGGGGATCCTGACACTTTAATAGAGTGAAAATTAATGGTGCTGATGGATACCCATGCTGATTCCAATCTGGGCTGCTCACTTATGTGTACTTGTACATGTACACTTAGTTTTCATTAATTTATGCCAACCATAACTAAATTACAACCTCCTTTTATGACTACTAAATGCCCAATGCATCATCATCATCATCATCATCATCATCATCATCCATCACGATAACAAGTCCTTGAAACGCAGACCCCCCTAAACCCCTCTTTATATAGAGAAAAGTGGGGTTTATGGGGGTTAACATTATCTGCCTTATTTTTGCTCAAAAACATAGATTGTAGGTACTTGTTAGAACCGGTTCTAACGAGCACCCACAATCTATGTTGAAAGCAGTATTAGTAAAGATGTTACAATTTTTACCTAATATTTATCATTTTCTTACACCATGTTGGACGCCATTATTTCTTAGGGACATGTTTTCCTAAAGGAAGTTTGATTACTATGCAGGTACAGGGGCAACATCCACAAAAGTGGGCCCCACCTTTTAGGTAGCTGGCTTGCTGTATGCATGGCAGATCTCACACCAGATCTCCAGGTATGTCTATCATGAGGGTCAATAGCCGATAGCTTCCACATGCTGTGATCTCTCTCTGTCAGCTGCTTCCAAGTCATCTTCTGCCTCCCAGGCCCACGTTTTCCATCCGCTTGTATGTCAAAGGCTGTCTTGACTGAATCCTTGAAAAGCTCCATGTGTCCATACCAGCGTATCCTCAGTGCCAACCCACGCAATAAGCTCACTAGACCTGATGGTGACAGTATCTTGCGACTTGATATTTCTGATCATTGCCTTTTCATTCCGCTGCAGACATTGGAGGTTTGGCTTTAAATTTTAATGCAGTTTATATATATTACCTATTGCATTTTTGTTTTGTTATGCCCCCGCCATTCGATGAATGGTGGAAAGGGCATATAGCGTTGCCCCTGTCCGTCCGTCCATCCGTCCGTGCGTCCGAAACTTAAATGCAGTCAATAACTTCCTTATTTCTTGATGGATTTTAAAATTACTCAGCAGATAGTTAACCATCATGAGAAGATGTGTCACATGCAAAACCCAGGTCCGTACCTCCAAGGTAAAGGTCATACTTGGAGTTCAAAGGTCAAAAAAAGGGTCCGAAACTTAAACACAGTCAATAAATTTCTTATTTCTTAATGGATTTTGAAATTACTTTGTAGAAATGTTAACCATCATAAGTCGATGTGTCACATTCAAAACCCAGGTCCGTACCTCCAAGGTCAATGTCATACTTGGAGATCAAAGGTCAAAAAAAGGTCCGAAACTTAAATGCAGTCAATAACTTTCTTATTTCTGGATGGATTTTGAAATTACTTTGTCGAAATGTTAACCATCATGAGTCGATGTGTCACATGCAAAATCCAGGTCCGTATCTCCAACGTCAAGGTCATACTTGGAGGTTAAAGGTAAAAAAAAAGGGTCCGAAACTTAAACGCAGCCAATTACTTACTTATTTTTGGATGGATTTTGAAATAATTTTGAAGAAATGTAAACCATCATGAGACAATGTGTCATGTGTAAACCCAGATCCGTACCTCCAAGGTCATACTTGGAGGTCAAATGGCATAAAAAGGGTCCAAAACTTAAACACTGTCAATAACTTTCTATGGATGAATACGAACATAGACATATTTTCGGGCGGGGGCATCCGTGTCCTATGGACGCATTTCTAGTTATATCTGAGCCGGCCTCAGTAGATCAGTCAGATGCACTGGTCCTTTTTTTTTTCAATATTATCTATATAACAATTTAAAGATGGATCCAAAAATATACAGATTGTACAGAAAAATTACCATTAACCAAATATAAACAGATTATATAGAAAAATAACCATTAACCCAGTGTATGCTGGTGGACTCTTCCACTACTATATGTTGGACAAGTCCATTTGTTTATTTAAGGGGTGACAGGCCTATTTTTTCGTTTTAATACTATTTTTGATGGAAAATTTGGTTAGCAACTAGTGCAGGCCCTGATCTAAGCCGTGTTCTGTGGCATCTGATCTGGGACTGCACTGTTTGCCAAGGTACCCCTTTAGGGTTTTCCCACATGCAATGGGTTAATGGTCATTTTTCTATATTATCTATATTTAATTTGGGATCCATCTTTAAACCGTATTATATCCAAACTTTGTCGTTTTGTTTTGTTTGATTTGTGGTTTAACGTCACCTTCAACACTATATAGGTCATTTTGGAGACATTGCTTCCAATTTTGTGGGACTTTTACCCAACATTGAGATGAAATGACATCTCAAGCCCTGTCACCCAATGAAACCAATAGGGTTTATAAGCATGGACGGTCTTACTCGCGCCACTTTGCCTGGGCAGACTTAGATCCTCTAAGCGGTTTACTATTACTCATGTGCGGTCAGTGCAGCTCTGCGTAGAAGCATCATGCAGCCCATCTATTTCTGCAAGCCCCAATCGGCAGGGGCCGACCAAACTTCATGGTATAACCAACTATGCTATAAAGATGTTTACTTATAATCTGTGTATGTACAGTGTAGAAGACTGGAGGAGATTGGCTGGGACAGTCTTGTGGTTATCACATCTGGTTCTACTCAGATCCAGTTGGGATCTAAGAGAGGAAGACATTTTCTAGACACAAGCTCCAACTTTGTTGAAGATTTCTGTCAATACTGTCGAGGTAAGTCTTCTATCTAGTCACTGGTTTGCAGCATCTAACGATAATCCTGGCTGATTTGGAGATTGTTGGTCTGGATTAGTATGTTAACGGTACTGCAGCATCATCGTTGCTATTGGTTTAAACACTATTTATTTATAAGTTGAAATTTTTGAATACGTATTTAACCCTTATCTTGCTGTTCACGACAACCCCTATCTTTGCAAACAGTGTAGATCCAGATCAGATGGCTTCTGATCAGGATCTACACTGTTTGGCATTCAGTTTATGAATTTGTAGCAATAAATAACATCAAGTAATTTGATTGGTTGATAGACAGAAATGGGTGTGGCTTAAATGAATTCAGCAAGATCAGGGTTAAAGCAGTTACTACAGAAGCTGTAGGAACTCAGTGTAAGTTGCTGAGCATGTGTTAGTCATTTCCTGCATTGGTGTTGCCCCTGTGAATATTATTGACCAATAAAGTTATGCCACTGAACATTACTCGAACACGCCTATGCAAATACATTGCCACCTTTATCGCCGAAAAAATGAAAATTTTATGATGAAAAATTGTGAAATTTTTCTTATTTCTGCTCAGAATGTAGATTGTGGGCACTTGTAAGAACCGCCTCATTGAGGCGGTTCTAACGAGTACCCACAACCTATATTTTAGAGCAGAAATAAGAAAAATAAGATATACCCCTGGAAACCCCAGTTTTACTATATAAAAGTTGGGTTCAAGGGGGTCAAAATTATATAGGCGTGTTTTCGTGATGACATGACAACCTCTAATTTGCAACTATCGAATATCTTCTGAAGAAGAGCCATCTAATCAGGATCTACACTTTGTGTCAAACAGTTTGTAAATTGAACAAAATATTATATCCAGTAATTTGATTGGTGAATATGCAGCAATGGGCGTTGCTTAATTAATGGAGCACTGAGCAGGATACAGATTAAAGGTTTTGTATACTGTTTGATGAATAGAATGCAATAGAATGAAGGACCTGCAAACAGCAGAAAGTGTTTTCCAGTATCAAATTAGTTAACCTGTATATGCCTAGACTTCCAAAAAATGTGACAGTGGCAAACAGTGTGTGTGTAAATTCGGTTTAACGTCGCTTTCAACAATTTTTCAGTAATATCACGACGGTGTCTGGTTGCGACAGGGAGCTCAAAGCTCACTTTTATAGAGCTGCCTCACTTAAGTATCATGTCCCAGACACAGTACATGATACCACACCCAGTCACATTATCCTGACACTGGGTCGACCAGTCCTAGCTCTACCCCGTAAATCTGAGTGCCAAGCGAGGAGCAGCTAGTACCAATCTTAACGACTTTGGTATGTCACGGCCTGTGATCAGTGGCAAACAGTGTAGATCCAGATCAGATGGCACAAAATTTGGTAATCGATCAGGGTCTGCTCTGTTTGCTAAAAGAACATGAAGTGTAAAACAAATAACAGGCCTCATAGTTGTCAGATATTTGCAGGATTTCAGGCTTTTTTAAAACTTGATTTTTCTTCATTTCAGGCTTTTAGATTTTGATTTTATTTTTTTCCATTATTCTTTTTAAATTTATTTACCTTATCCTTAGCCACACCCATTTCTGACCATTTACCAATCAAATCACTTGATATAATGTATTTGTTCATTTCACAAACTGCATTACAAACAGTGTAGATCCTGATCAGATGGCCCTCTGATCTGGATCTACACTATTTGCAAAAGTAATGGCTGTCGTGTTCAGCAGGATAAGGGTTAACCCATTTAGTACCACAAACCTCAAAACGGGTACCCTGCCAAACAGTGCAGGCCCAGATCAGACGCCGCAGAAGGCGGCGTCTGATCAGGTCCTCCACTGTTTGCTAATAGTTCAGCCATTTTCCAAATAAATTTTGATGAAATCCCAGCCTGACACTCCTAAAGTTTGAAATGGACTCATGCTATATAGAAGGAGGAAGATTCCATTTGGTACTAAAAGGGTTAAGGCTGCAATTTCGGGCCTTTCAGGCATGGAAAAACTTTGTCAGTATGAGGCCTGAACAATCTTTCAGTACCATTTTCCAGCCTACACTCATAGACAATTAACCCATCAGTGCTGTTAATGCTTTGACCAGACACAATTTTACTCAAGGGGCAAGGCGCGCCCACCAATTGGAGATAGGATAAGTTGATATACTGCATGGTGCTTCCAGGCAGAGCTAAAACTGACTGAACATGAGTACAGGTAAACCACTCAGATGGTCTAAGTCTGCTGAGGCAAAGTGTTGCGTGTCAGACCATCCCCGTTATAAATCATAACGGTTTCTTTGGGGGTTGGGCTGGAGATGCCTCAGTGTCAGATAACAGTCCCACAAAAAGGGAAGAAATGTCTCTAAAATCACCTAAATGGTGTTGACATTGGCATAAAACTTTACTCAAACAGACTTGAGGGGCAAGGATATACATGAGAGAATTTCTATAAGGGAAACTTTTTGTGTCATCCTAGTCCCAGATGTTCAAAGCATCATTAGCTTAACAAGCATGTTAGTGGTTAAATTGTTAACTGTTCTAGCAAGTATGATATCTACTATAGCATATTTTAGATGAAAAAAATGAGAGCAGCTGCTTGCAGAATTATGTACCCTTGAACGACATAAACATTTTGGCAATATATTTAGCAAAGGATGATAAATAATCCTGTTTGTGTCTCCACAACTCATTCTGCTGTAGGATGCAGGACAATGAAACTTGCAACACAATTCAGACAAGCATAAAGGAAACAGGATTCTGATCCAGCACCTTTGCAGAATCATGGTCCCTTGCACTCCTAAAACATTTTTATACATTTTGACCACATGTTTCTTGGAGAACTTTGCAGTTTCTTTTTTAGAATGTGTGTCTATCCACTGCGTATCTCAAACAAATTGCACATCTATTTAGGCATATTATTTGCAATTTCTTTAAAAAGTGCTTTGTAGCAACCATTGCTGTTAACCATGATGGAAAATAATGTAGAAAATTCATGAAGCATGTAGCACTACCAGTTGCGATTTTCTATGGCGTTTCAATTGAAAGCAGCATTTTGCAAACGCCTTCAAAGAATCATAGGCCTATACGTAATCGTCTGTTTCTCTTAGCAAATGGAGAAGCCCCCGTGGTGCAGTGGTTACGCTACTCGGCTTGTAAACCAGGGGTCGCAGGATCGATCCCGGGCTTCTCAAGACTTTCGGATGTGTCCCGTCTCTATATGACTTTAGCTGTTGGTGGGACGTAAAACTGAAAACACTCACTCACTCACTCTTAGCAAATGGAACTAAAGTTCAACATATATTAAAAGGTTACATATATCAAATTTTAGATATCTTGCGCAATGTGTAACTTTTTATGGTGTTAAATCTTGGCCTTTGTAATGATTTATTCTGCGAAGTTTTCACAGTGACCCCTTGGGTGTTTAAAACAATAGCCCAGGCTGATGAGCTTACATAAACAAAAACAGTTTGGGCTTTTGCATAGAAAAATGAGTCCTCTAAACAAAAAAAAAATAAATTTTATTTATTTTTCATTTGTAGCAACTTCGGTAACAGAAGCAATTTTATGTATATGAACTTTTTTGACCCAGTATATATATGTGGAAACATAGCTAGACAAGGCATGACAAAGGGGAGTTGTGCTGTCCTGCAACAGCTCTTTATTTAGACATGTATATAGAAAATGGCTGAATTATGGATAAACACCGAAGATCCTTTGAAGGCCCAGATCATATGTTGCAGAATTCGACGTCTGGTTTGGGCCTGTAGCCCTGTACTGTAGGTCAGTACCCTTTTGGGGTTTCCATTCTAAAATTGGTTTAAAGAACTTTACTGTGTATGAATTATAAAAAATACTATCTCTCCTTTATCATATGACGTCGCGTCAGAGTGTGTAATAACGTCATGTAATAAATTCGATAATCCACTAGTGGATTAAGGTTCTGGGTCGTTTCGGCCTATAACAAAATTGGCCCATGTCAAAATCGGCCCATGACAAAATCGGCCAATGGCAATTTCGGCCCATAAATGAAATAAATGCAGTTATATGTGCCAATTATCAGCCAAAATAAAAAAAAATGAAAGTTATATTGTGCTGATTTATGATAAAAAAAACAATATACAAATAATTTTCACCCCTTTTTACCGCTTGGCCATCTGGATGCATTCTATAATGCTGTTATAGGGGTAGATCAGACAAAATATATATATATAAAAGTGAAAGATATCGCTATTTTATGATAAAATGCATAAAATACATATATATAAATATACAATTTATTATTCCCCCCCCCCACACACACACACACTTAAATTTTCGCCACTCAACATTTATATAATTATTTTCAATAAGTACCTCCCACAGATGTGAATCTTCTCGCAGTGCAACCTTTGTAATGGAATATATGAAATAAAAAAATATAAAAGGGGGTGTTTTTATTTAGAAACAAAATATTTATGAACTTGGAAGTTCTGGGGACTTTATTAATTTATTTATTTTGTAGGCACAGTATGGTGATCTATAATTACCTTTATTGACACGTGCCGTAAAGTAACAAACAGAACGATTATCATATTACTCAAACATCAGTCCTTTTTGGGGCACGTGCCAATCAACCAGAATTTAATGTCTCTAATGCGTGTCTTTAATTCTCTCTTTATTTCTGGCTATCGGTTTCGTTTTATGAAGGCACATCGATAGCTATATGTTGGCCTAGTGCCGGGGTCCAGCAAAGACTTAATCAGCCTGCGCATCCTCACAGTCTGATTTGTGTCTTCGCTGTGTATTGTAACTATGAATCGTTAAGTAGCCAAAGCTTACTCATGCTTCCAGCGATCTTGACCATACTGTGCGACTGAGCAAGTTGATTTGTATGTTGGACAAACTGTAGAAATTACGGGACCCTTGCTTACATATTTACTTTGTTTCAAGCGATCTAATGTTCAAACGGCTTCCTCGGGACCCGGCAAATGTTAATGCAGCAAATGAGGAAATAATATTAACTTCACAAACTAAACATATTTTTCACTTTGTCCCCTTTTTCGACTTACATGCTATCGATTTGTCCGTGCAAGCAAACCAATTATATGCAAACATACTAATTATGCCATCACTAAAATGGGGGACCGTAATTTCTATGGGCCGATTTTGTATGGGCCGATTTTGTTATGGGCCGAATTGTCCTGGGACCCAGGATTAAATATGCAAATTAGTTAGATACACACCGTAAGGTTACATGTACGACGTCGCGTTTACTTTTGGCGGAATATTGACTTTTTTAGATAAAAATAGTGAAAAAAATGCGTTTAAATGTCATATGATAAATAGGATCTTTCATTCGTGCTCTTGTATTGAATAAATTCAGTAATATATGAGCACTAATGTAAGATCCTCTGTGTTATTAGATGGTCCCATAGAAAGTGGTAAAGAAGATCAAGATGTAAACGGAATGCACTTAGACAACCCACTTGAAACAGAAGCAAAGATAGAACTTCAGGTTGTGGAGACACAAGATAATCTGGATGGCACTGGTGAATCAGACAAAGTTCTACCACTTGAAGGTGATTCAGATGGGGACTCCGTGATTTCAGAATTAGGCAATGAATCTGAAACAGAAACAAACGACAATAGAAACCCGCAGAGGTCTGTCATTGTCATAAAGACAGAAAATGATCCAAATGTGGAAGGGCAAGTGAAGATATCCAGTATCACAACTGAAGATTCAGAAAATGATTTGGTAAGCATTCAGTCCGCCAGGACAGTAAAAGTAAATCATACAGAACTTTAAGCTGAGATCTCATCATTGTGTAAAGAACTCAGAAATGTAGATGCTTATAAAAATTGACTGTATTGTTAAGCTTTATCGAGTAATTTTCAAAATTCTGAATTGCATCCAAATGAATTTTATATCTTTTCAACAATGAAAAGATTAACAAAATCGTGTAATTACAACAAAGCCTCTTTATAACACTATTGTGAGGGTCAAAAGCAGAAATGATGTTAAACAACCGTGTTATATCCAAACAAAAATGTAAAGATTATATTGAGAGAAGGCCATTTAAGCTTGTAGTCACTTTTCTGTATAATTTATACATTATGAGATCCATCTTGAAACCATGTTATTTTTTGTTTGATTTGAGGTTTAACATCCACGTCAACACTCTATGGGTCATTTTGGAGACGCTGCTTTCAATTTTGTGGGACTTTTACCCGACACTGAGATGAGATGACACCTCGAGCCCTGCCGTCCAATGAAACCAATAGGGATAATATGCATGGACGGCCTGACTCGCACTATTTTCCCTAGGCCGGCTAAGTTCCTCTAAGCACTTTACCTGTACTAATGTGTGGTCTGTTTTAGCTGTGCGTGGAAGCATCATGCTGCCCAATCTTTTTCTTCAAGCCCCAAGGGCGGGGGCCGATGAAACTGTGTTATATTTAGAATAACGATATAATGAGCTGTGTTATAACAAAGTTGTGGCATAATTGATTTGACCATAATTTGAAATTATTATTCATATTTTTAGCTCACCTGACCGAAGTCATGGTGAGCTTTGTGACTGTGAGATGTCTGGCAGCAGCGTTCATCGTTGGTCGTGTGAACATTTTTCTTGTGAACACTCTAGAGGCCAGTTTTAGTCGGATCCTCATCAGACTTGCTCAGAGTGATCATCATGACAATATTTCAGTCAATTTCGGATATGGGTCATATCGGGTAAGAAAGTAGGTCAGTAGGTCAAATCATAGAAAAACCTCTAGAACTCTCTAGAGGCCACAGTTTTGTCCAATCATCATCAAACTTGCTCGGAATGATCATCATGACAGTATCTTGGGCAAGTTCAAATATGGATCATGCCGGGTCAAAAAGTAGGTCAGTGGGTCAAATCATAGGAAAACCTTGTGAACACACTAGAGGCCACAGTTTTGGTCCGAAATCATCAAATTTGCTCAGAATGATCATCTTGACAGTCAAGATCGAATATGGGTCATGTAGGATCAAAAAGTAGGTCAGTAGGTCAAATCATGGAAAACCCTTGTGAATACTCTAGAGGCCACTGTTTTGATTTTGATCCGAACATCATCAGACTATCAGAATGATTATCTTGACATTATATTATGTCAGTCAGTTTTGAATATGGGTCATGTCGGGTCAGAAAGTAGGTCAGTAGATCAAATCATAGGAAAGCCCTGTGAACACTCTAGAGGCCACACTTTTGGGCCAATCATAATCAAACTTCAGAATAATCATCTTGACAATATCTGTGTCAAGTTCGAATATGGGTCAGGTCAGGTCAAAAAGAAGGCCAGTAGGTCAAATCATAGAAAACCCTTCTGAACACTCTGGAGGCCACAGTTTTGGACCAATCACCATCAAACTTGCTCAGAATTATCATCTTAAAAATATCTTAAAATATCTCAGTCAAGTTCAAATATAGGTCGTGTTGTGTCAAAACATAGGCCAGTAGGCCATTTTGTCGCAAAGTTTGAACTGTTTGAGATAGAGCCTTCATATTTGGCATGGACAAGGGCTCCCCACTCATGCAAAAATTTTGACCTGTGACTAACTTTACCATAACTTCTGAACCATTTGAGAAAGAGCATATATATTTGTCATGTAGGTTTCTTGTGACAAGGGCATCCCACTCATACAAAAAATATTTACCTGTGACCTTGACCTGTGACATCATTTATCATAACTTTTGAACCATTTGAGAAAGAGCCTTCATGTTTAGCATTTAGGTTCCTTATGACAAGGGCTTCTCATCCATATAAAACTTTTGACTTGTGACCTTGGCCTTTTACCTTCTTTGTCGTATTTTTTTTTTACCATTTAAGATTGAACCTTAATATTTAACATGTAGGTTCGTTGTGACAAGGGCGTCCCACTCATACAAAAAACTGTGACCTTTTTTATCATAATTTTCGAAAATTGAGATAGAGCCTTCATATTTGGCATGAAGGCTACTTATAACAAGGGCTTCCCACCCATACAAAAATTTTGACCTGTGACCGTGGCATTTCACCTACTTTGACATAACTTTTGAACCATTTTAGTTAGAGCCTTCATATTTACTATGTAGGTTCCTTGTGGCAAGTGCTTCCCACTTATACAAAAAAGTTTAACCTGTGACCTTGACATGTGACTTACTTTATCATAACTTTTGAACCATTTGAGATAAAGCCTTCATATTAGGCATGTAGGTTCCTTATGACAAGGGCTTCCAACCCATACAAAAATTATGACCCGTGACCTTATCCTTTTATTAGCTCACGTGAGCACAAAGTTCTCAAGGTGAGCTATTGTGATCGTGTGTCGTCCTTTCGTCCGTTCATCTGTCTGTCCATCTACAGTTTCTTCAAATGACATCTGCTCCAAAACCACAGAGCCAATTTTAAAATAATTTCATAGGAATATTCCTTGGGTGATCCTCTACTGAAATTGCTAAAATGGTTCCGCTCCACTGAACAAATTGGCCGCCAGAGCTAAAAACGAAAACCTTTAAACGACATCTCCTCCTAGGTTAATGGTCCGATTTCAAAATAATTTCACAGAAATGTTCCTTGGATGACCCTCTACCACAATTGCGTAAATAGTTCCGCTCTGCTGAACAAAATGGCCGCCAGAGCTAAAAATAGAAAAACCTTAGAAAAACCTTTAAACGACATCTCCTTCTAGGCTAATGGTCCGAAATCAAAAATTATTTCATGGGAATATTTAAAAGGTGACCCTCTACCAAAATTGCTAAAATGGTTCTGCTCTGCTGAACAAAATGGCCACCAGAGCTAAAAATGAATAAAAACCTTTAAATGACATCTCCTCCTAGGCTATTGGTTAGATTTAAAAATAATTTTATTGGAATATTTATTAGGTGACCCTCTATCAGAATTGCTAAAATGGTTCCGCGCTCTGCTGAATAAAATGGCCACCAGAGCTAAAAATATAAGAAAAACCTTTAAATGACACCTCCTCCTAGGCTACTGGTCCGATTTCAAAATAATTTCACAGGAATATTCCTTGGGTGACCCTCTACCAAAATTGCTAAAATGGTTCCGCTCCGCTGCACAAAAAAAACCCTTAAACAACATCTCCTACTAGGCTACTGTCCTATTTTAAAATAATTTCACAGGAATATTCCTTGGGTGGCCCTCTACCAAAATTGCTAAAATGGTACCGCTCTGCTGCACAAAATGGCCACCAGAGCTAAAAATAGAAAAACCCTTTAAACAACATCTCCTCCTTTGCTAATGGTCCGATTTCAAAATAATTTCACAGGAATATTCCTTGGGTGACCCTCTACCGAATTTGCTAAAATGGTTCAGCTCTGCTGCACAAAATTACCACCAGAGCTAAAAATAATAAAAAAAAACAACATTTAAACGACATCTCCTATGCTAATTGTCCGATTCAAAATAATTTCACAGGAATGTTTCTTTTATGACCCTCTGCCAAAATTGCTTAAATAGTTCTGCTCCGCTGAACAATACGGCCGCCAGAGCTAAAAATAGAAAAACCTATAAACGACATCTCTTCCTAGGCTATAGTCCGATTTCAAAATAATTTCATGGGAATATTTATTAGGTGACTCTCTGACAAAATTGCTAAAATGGTTCTGCTCTGTTGAACAAAATGGCTGCCAGAGCTAAAAAAAAAAAAAAAATTAAACAACATCTCCTCCTAGGCTAATGGTCTGATTTCAAAACAATTTCACAGTAATATTGCTTTTTTGACCGTGAGATGTCCGGCGTCGTGGTTCGTGGTGCGTCCTGCGTGTGTCGTGCGTTAACTTTTCTTGTTAAAGCCCCTGTCACACTATGCCGCGTTTTCACTGCGATGGAACCGTGTTGTTTAATTTTTCAGAACGCCGCAAGATCGCAAGCAATATGGAATATTTTTGTGAACATGGACCTGTCATGGGGTCCTTACAGCGACCAAGACTTTGCTACGGAGCTTACATGGCGATCTATCGCGATCCTGCGGCGTTCTTAATGGCGACTGTATGCGCTCTCACGGCGCTTCCTCTGCGCTTTTACGGCGCTCACAATGCGTGCACTGCGCTTTTACGGCGCTCACAATGCGTGCACTGCTCTATTACGGCGCTCACATGTTGACGACTTTCTCAAAGTGTAAACAGACATCTTCATCAGTCGAACAGTTTTGTTTGATTTGAGGTTTAACGTCCCATCAACACATTATAGGTCATTTTGGAGACGTTGCTTCTAATCTTGTCGGACTTTTACCCGACATTGAGATGAAATGACATCTCTGTCCCTGTCACCCAATGAAACTAATAGGGTTAATAAGCACGGATGGTCTGACTCGTGCCCCTTTGCCTGGGCAAGCTTAGATCCCCTAAGCGGTTTACCAGTACTCCTCTGCCGTCAGAAGCAAGTCCACCACAATTGCCGCAAGCAGGCGCAAGTCCATCGCCATTACCTTACCCCGGATGAGTCATCTCAGAAGTAGGTGTTTTGGGACAGTACACAATCAAACTCTACTCAAGCCACTGTTTATACAAGCGGGCGGCCCCCGCCCATCTGGACTGGAAGAAATAGGTGGGCTACATGATGCTTCCACGCAGAGCTGAAACCGACCTCACACGAGTACTGGTAAACCGCTTAGAGGATCTAAGCCTGCACAGGCAATGCGGTGCGAGACGGACCGTCCATGCTTAAACGTGTAAACTCTATTGGTTTCATTGGGCGACAGGGCTTGAGATGTCATTTCATCTCAATGTCGGGTATAAGTCCCACAAAATTGGAAGCAACGTCTCCAAAATGACCTATACTGTGTTGACTGGGACGTTAAACATCAAATCAATCAATCAGTTAATCAATTAAACAAGCAGAGCTTATATGGCTTTGTAGGAGACCTCTGTGCACCCCTGCCAAGCTCCTGTAGCGTTGTAGGAGACCTTACTGCGCTGCTACGGCAACCTTACGGTGACCTCAATGCGCTCTGATCAGAACACCGAGTGACAGCGTTTGTGTGACTGCAGAGGTGCATGTTTTACTTCTATTTTTAACTTAGGAAAATAAGGGAGGTAATACAGAGGAAACTTCTATTTTCAACAGAGGGAAATAAGGGAGATCATAGGGAAATATTGTTCATGCATGCATGGGTGTGTGAATGCATGTATGTGCACAAGCATGCCTGAGTGTGTGCATGTATGGATGTGTATGTGCATGCATGCATATGTATGTATGTATGCATGCATGCATGTACCCACTGGCCCTCGCTCATCAGGGCTTGACGAAATAGATCGGCTGCATGATGCTTCCATGCAGAGCTGAAACCGACCTGCACACGAGTACTGGTAAACCGCTTAGAGGATCTAAGCCTGCCCAGGCGAGTCGGCCTGTCCATGCTTATAAATCATATTAGTATCATTTGGTGGCAGGGCTTAAGATGTCATTTCATCTCATTGTCGGGTAAAAGTTCCACAAATTTGGAAGCAACGTCTCCAAAATGACCTTTACAGTGTTGACGGGAACATTAAAATTCATATCAAACAATGCATGCACCCACAAATGCACACACGCATGCATGCTTGATTGACTGCACATATGCATGCATGATTGAATGCACGCATGCATGCATGCACACACATGATTTCTCACTGGCATGCATGCACATACCTCTGCATGCACACACGATGTCAAAGGGATCAACCACACCCCCCTGCCATTTCAATTGTGAAATAAGGATCAGGTGAGTGATCCAGGGTCATCATGACCCTCTTGTTAGCTCATCTGAGGACTAAGTGCTCATGATGAGCTATTGTCATTGGTCAATGTCGATCAGCCGTCATGTGTCATGTGTTCTGTATCTTGTGGCGTTAACATTTTGCTTCAAATGCTAACTCCTCCTAAACCCTTGGGCCAATTTCAATCAAACTTCATAGGAATGTTGCTTAGGTGACCCTCTTCCAAAATAGCTAAAATCGTTTGGCAGCAATGATCAAGATGGCCGCCAAAGCTTGAAATAGAAAATAGAAAAATCTTTAAATGACAACTCCATGGTCATTCTCTCCCTCTCATGTTCGATACCTGCAGGGGTCGGCAACATTGTTTTGTGGAGATTTTCTAAGGTCATTCTCTCCCTTCCACTGATTCAAGAAGGACAGTTGTCAGTTTCTGGCAAAAGAATTTGCTCTGTACTTGTTAACCCCTTATGTATAAGCCTGCATAGGAACGTGTAGATAGATAAACTGACCGGCTCAAAAATGACCTAAAATAGTGTTGACTGGGCCTGTAAACTCCAAAACAAACCAAAACAACATCTCCTCCTATACCTTTTGGTTAATTTCATTCAAACTTCACAGGAATGTTGCTTATATAACCCTCTACTCAAACAGCTAAAAAAAAACAAAATGGCCGCCAGAGCTAGAAATAGAAAAAAAACGTCAATAATTTGCTTTAGTTTAGTTTATACTAATTTATTTTAGTTTGATCGCGATGAAAGCTTCAAGCTTATTTAATTGCTCTCTAACACTCATTCCAGATGTTTTCACGCGCGTGAGAGAGAGCCAGAGCCTATTACACCACTGCTACCCATTTACACCTGGGTGGAGTGAGGCAGTGTCAATACGTGTCTTGCACAAGGACACGCCTCGATACCAGGTGCTGGAATCAAATGCACAACCTCTCGATCATGAGTCGAATGTAATAACCACTGCGCTATGGAGGCTGACGATAATAATAATTTGCTTAAATGCGAACCCCTCCTAAATCCTTGAGCCGATTTCAATCAAACGTCATAGGAATGTTGCTCAGGTGACCCTCTGCCAAAATAGCTAAAACGGTTCTGATCCCATGAACAAGATGGTCGCCATAGCTAAAAATGGGAAAAAAATCTTTGCACGACAACTACTCCTAAACCCTTAGACCAATTTCGTTCAAACTTCATAGGAATGTTGCTTAGTTGACCTACTACCAAATTGGCTCAAACGATTTCCCTCCGATGAACATAATGGCCGCCAAATCTAAAAATTGAAAAATGTTGATAATTTGCTTTAAATGCCAACCCCTCCTAAACCCTTGGGCCAGTTTAAATCAATCTTCATAAGAATGTTGCTTAGATGACCTTCTATCAAGAAAGTTATAATCGTTCCCCTCTAATGCACAATATGGCCGCCAGAGTAAAATAGAAAACTATGTAAACGACAACACCTCCTATACCCTTGGGCCAATTTCAGTCAAACTTCATAGGAATGTTGCATTCTGTCAAAATAGCTTTAAACAGTTCCCCTCCTATGAACAAGGTGGTAGCCAGAGCTAAAAATAGAAAAATCTTTAAACGACAACTCCTTCTAAACCATTTGGTCAATTTCATTCAAACTTCACAGGAATGTTGCTTAGATGACCATCTACCAAAATAGCTAAAACGGTTCTGCTACAGTGAGCAAACTGGCTGCACACAATTGGCTTTAAATGCCAACTCTGTCTAAACCCTTTGGACAATTTCTTTCAAACTTCATAGGAATGTGGCTTAGGTGAACTTCTTCCAGAATAGATAAAATTGTTCTGCTGTGGTGAACAAGATGGCCACCAGAGTTAAATATAGAAAAAAACTTTAAACGACGGCTCCTAATCCCTTAGGCCAATTTCAGTCAAACTTCAAAGGAATCTTGCTTAGGTAATTGTCTACCAAAAAAGCTAAAACAGTTCCACACTGATATGAAAAATGGTCGCCAGAGCTAAAAATAGAAAAAGCTTTAAATGATAACATCTCCTAAACCATTGGGCCAATTTCTTTCAAACGTCATAGGAATGTTGCTCAGGTGACCCTTTACCAAATCAGTCGAAACAATTGAGCTCTGATGACTAAAATAGCCACAAGAGCTAAAGATAGAAAATGCCAACAATTTGCTTTATATGCTAACTTCTCCTCAAAAAATGTGCCAATTTCAATCAATCTTCACAGGAATGTTGCATAGGTGACCCACTACCAAATAGCTAGAATCATTCAGCTCTGATGAACATGATGGCCACTAAAGCTAAAAATAGAAAAATATTTAAATAGCAACACCTCATGTGCCCTTGGGCAAGCTTCATTCAAACTTCATAGGAATGTTGCTTAGGTTACTCTCCACCAAATTAGCTAAGATTGTATTGCTTGGATGAATGCAATGGCCGCCAGAGTTAAAAATAGAAAATCATCAACAATTTGCTTTTGATGCCAACTCCTAAACCTTTTCACCAATTTCAGTCACACTTCATAGGAATGTTGCATAGGTTCGTTTGTTTGATTTGAGGTTTAATGGCCCCGTCAACACTGTATAGGTCGTTTTGGAGACAATGCTTAGAATTTTGTGGGACTTTTACCCGACATTGAGATGAAATGACATCTCAAGCCCTGTCGCCCACTGAAAACAATTTGGTTTATAAGCATGGATGGTCCGATTTGCACTGCTTTGCCTGGGCAGCCTTAGATCCTCTAAGCAGTTTACCAGTTGCCTTGTGTGGTCGGTTTCAGCTCTGCGAGAAGCAACATGCAGCCCATCTACGAGGAATGTTCAAATATGAATGCAAGTAGAACGTTTTCTCATGCACTAATGCGAAAATCACATGGAAATAAATATCACAGCGTAGAAAAACATTTTACCTATACATTGATACCAAACCTGTTAAAATCCGTGCACTTTAGCCGTGTATATCGTTCGATAAACACTGTCTACTCTTGTATACTAATACAAAACATGGTTGGAAGAAGGTCAGAGTATGCTGTTGAAATACGGTCCTATATTAAGAATCGTTGTATTCTTGGTATACGGTGCAAAGTCATTTTTGATCAAATATGTTCGGTTAATGGGCATAATGAAATGTCTTTTCCGACAGTTTTTCGTTGGTGTAAGAAATTCAGCTGTGGGCTAGGCTCAACAGAAGATGCACCACATGATCGTCGGCCGAAAAGAGCAACATCTGCCAAGATGGTTGCTATAGTGAAAGGAATAGTTGCTACCGATGCTTGATTCACCACTAGGCAAATATTTAGTATGGTTGGCATCTCATTAGGAGCAGCTCATACAATTCTGAAAGGGGATTTGAAAATGAGAAAGATCTGTGCTAGATGGATTCCCCATCTGTTGACAGATGAACAGAAAAAGACACGCATTCATTGCGCCAAGAAGTTGCTTAAAAAGTTTCCAAATTACAATGCACGGTCTTTCGCTAACGTCATCACAGGTGACGAGACATGGGTTCACTTTTTTTAGCCAAAACGAAAGATTCAGAACAAAATATGGGCAACAAAGTTTTGCAAAAGACCATGCATTGCAAAGCGGACCATGAGCATCAAGAAGGTAATGTATGCCATATTCTTTTCAAATCGGGGCCCTGCTATTCAGGTTGCTGTGCCTAAAGGCAAATCTGTAAATGCGAAGTTTTACAAGAATAAAGTTCTTCGAAAATTGAAAAAATATTTCAAAGAACAAAGACCAACAACTGGTTTGACCAATGTCAGATTGCTACATGACAATGCATCATCGCACAAGGCGTTCATTGTGCAAGACTATCTGGAAAAGGTTGTTGAACTCCCTCACACCCCGTATTCCCCTGACCTTGCCCCGTGTGACTTTTTAGCTCACCTGAGCCTTTAGGCTCATAGGTGAGCTTATAGTATAGCCATGGTCCGTCGTCCGTCCGTCCGTCCACCATTTTCAAAGATCTTCTTCTCCTATACTGCAGGGCCAATCAAAGCCAAATTTCATATGGAGTTTCATATGAACGAAAGTTTGTTCGCGGGGTCTGGATCACATGACCAAGATGGCCGCCATGCCCATATATGGTAAAAAGCCTTCAAAAATCTTCTTCTCCAGAACCATAAGGCCAGTGGCCTTGAAACTTGGCATGTAGCATATGGTACTCAGGCCCATCATGGTTTGTACAAATGGTGACCCTGGGTTGACCTTGACCTATTTTACAGCAATGTCAAATTTGCCAACTTAGGCTTTTGCATGGGGCAAAGTGAAAATTATGGATTTATAGGAAACCATATAAGCATATAGCAACGGCACATTGTCACCTACATAAATCCTGCCAATCATGCGCCTGGGGTTCAAACGGGCCACGCCCTGGGGCCCCTTTGCTCCCATAGACTTATAATGGAAAAAAAGGTTCAAAAATCTTCTACTCTGAAACCACAGGGGCCAGAGCTTAGATATATAGCATTTAGCAACTGCAAGTGGTCACCTTCTTAAATCCTGCCAATCATGCCCCTGGGTTCCAAATGGGCCATGACCCGGGGACCCTAAGCTCCCATAGACTCATAATGGAAAAAAAGCTCCCAAAATCCTCTTCTCTGAAACCACAGGGCCCAGAGCTTAGATATTTAGCATGTTGCAACGGCAAGTGGTAACCTACATAAATAATGCCAATCATGCCCCTCGGGTCCAAATGGGCCACGCCCCGGGGCCCCTTATCTCCCATAGACCCCCAAAGGAAAAAAGCTTAAAAAATCTTCTTTTTTGAAACCACAGGGCCCAGATCTTAGATATTTAGCATTTAGCAACGGCAAGTGGTCACCTACATTAATCCTGCCAATCATGCCCCAGGGGTCCAAATGGGCCACGCCCCGGAGCCCCTTAGCTCCCATAGACTCATTATGGAAAAAAGCTTCAAAAATCTTCTTCTCTGAAACCACAGGGCCCAGAGCTTCGATATTAAATATGTAGCAACGGCAAGTGGTCACCTACATAAATCCTGCCAATCATGCTCCTGGGTTCAAAATACGCCACGCCCCAGGGCCCCTTAGCTCCCGTAGACTCCTAATGGGAAAAAGCTTCAAAAATCTTCTCTCTGAAATCACAGGGCCCAGAGCTTAGATATTTAGCATGTAGCAACGGCAAGAGGTCACCTACATAAATCCTGCCAATCATGCCCCATGGGTCCTAATGGGCCACGCCCCGGGGCCCCTTAGCTCCCATAGACTCCTAATTGAAAAAATCTTCAAAAATCTTCTTCTCTGAAACCACAGAGCCCAGAGCTTAGATATTTAGCATGTAGCGACGGAAAGTGGTCACCTACATAAATCCTGCCAATCATGCCCCTCGGGTCCAAATGGGCCACGCCCCGGGGCTCCTTAGCTCCCATAGACTCCCAATGAAAAAAAAGCTTCAATAATCTTCTTCTCTGAAACCACAGGGCCCAGAGCTTAAATATTTAGCATGTAGCAACGGCAAGTGGTCACCTACATAAATCCTGCCAATCATGCCCCTGGGTCCAAATGGGCCACGCCCCGGGGCCCCTTAGCTCCTATAGACTCATCATGGAAAAAAGCTTCAAAAATCTTCTTCTCTGAAACCACAGGGCCCAGAGCTTAGATATTTAGCATGTAGCAACGGCAAGTGATCACCTACATAAATCCTGCACGTCATGCCCCTTGGACCAGAATTGGCCACGCCTATGGCCCATTGGCTATCATGGACTTAAAATTGAAAAAAACCTTAAAATGACAAAAAAAAGATATTCTTCTCTGAAACCATAAGGCCCAGAGCTTTGGTATTTAGCATGTAGCAATGTGGAGTGGTTGCCTACATGAATCATGCCTGAGTCTTGCCCCTAGGGCTCAAATTGGCCAAATCCTGTGGCTTCTTAACTTCAGTAAACTTATAATGGAAAGAGCCTCAAAAATCTTCTTCTCTGAAACCATGAAGTACAGACCTTAGATATTTAGTATATAGCAACATAAAATGGTCGCCTACATAAATCCTGCCAACCATGCCCTTTGGGTCAAAATTGACCTATGGACTTAAACTGGAGAAAAAAATAAAAAATCTTATTCTCCAAAGCCATGAGGCCCAGAGCTCAGATATTGAGTATGTAGCAATGTCAAGTGGTCTCCTACACTTACGATTTTCTGGTACACAGGTGAGCGATACAGGGCCATTGGACCCTCTTGTTTACCTTGTCATCGCTGTAGCTTCTTCAATTTTGATCGGATTTTTCTGAAACTTATATGAAAGGTGGCTGGGGATAAAAACTCGGATGAGTTCGAAGACCGGCCAAGGCTGCCCATTTATAATTGACTTGCGTCCCTTTGATTGCTGAAAATGCCGATTTTTGACCTTGTCATCACTGTAGCCCCTTCAGTTTTGATCGGATCTTTCTGAAACTAATATGTACGGTGGCTGGAGATAAAAACTCTGATGAGTTCGAAAACTGGCCAAGTCGGCCCATTTACCATAGAGTTAAATCCCTTTGATTGCTGAAAATGCCGATTTTTGACCTTGTCATCACAGAGGCCCCTTCAGTTTTGATTAGATCTTCTTGAAACTTACAAACAAGTAAGTCAGGGATAAAAGCTCGGATGAGTTAAAAAATTGATGAGGTTGGTTCATTTATTGTAGAGTTACGTCCCTTTTACTGCTAAAAAGGCCTATTTTTAGCTCGCCTTACGAAAGTAAGGGGGAGTTATTGTCATACCCCCGGCGTCAGCGTCAGCGTCAGCGTCGGCGTCGGCGTCCGCATTTGGTTAAAGTTTACCTGCAAGCTCTTATATGTGATGTTTTACAACTTTATTTTGAATATATAATTAATAATTGCTAAAAAAAACAATATTTAACATTATCATTGTACTTCATTTTACAGGTTTTTTGGCTTAAATTGGACTTTTTGAGAAGTTAATATTTTCCTCTGTATTACCTCTCTTACTTCTCTTTGTTAAAGTTTACCTGCAAGCTGCGTGAGTTCAAATCCCGGGGGAGGAACGTTTTTTTTTTTTTTTCTTTTTAAAATCATAGCAGGGTCTGGGGCTCAAGGTCAAGGTCACTGTGGCTATTTTTAGAAAAAAACATTGTCATCGCTCTAGTGCCTTCATTTATTGATGGATTTTAATATAACTTCACCCAAATGTTGGGTATAATGATATCTCGAGTGACTTTGACTTTCAGGGTCCGGGGCTTAAGGTCAAGGTCACTATTTTCAGGGTCACAGGGTCAAGGTCACTGGCTATTTTTAGAAAAAACATTGTCATCTTTCTTGCACTTAATTTATTGATGGATTTTAATATAACTTCACACAAATGTTGGGTATGATGATATCTCTAGCAAGTTCGACTTTCTGGTTCTGGGGCTGAAGGTCAAGGTCACTGTGGCTATTTTTAGAAAAAACTTTGTGATCGCTCCAGTGCCTACATTTATGGATGGATTTTAATATAACTTCACAAAAATGTTGGCAATGATTATATCTTGAGCGAGTTCGACTTTCAGGGTCTGGGGCTGAAGGTCAAGGTCACCGTGGCTATTTTTAGAAAAACTTTGTCATCGCTCTTGCGCCTTCATTTATTGATGGATTTTAATATACCTTGACACAAATGTTTGGTATGATGATATCTTGAGTGACTTTGACTTTCCGGGTTAGGGTCTGAAGGTCAAGGTCACTGTGGCTATTTTTTAGAAAAACTTGATCATTGCTCTAGTGACCAGATTTATTGATGGATTTTAAGATAATTCCATACAAATGTTTGGTATGAAGTTCAACTTTCAGGGTCTGGGGCTCAATGTCAAGGTCACTGTGGCTATTTTTAGAAAAAACTTTGTCACCACTCTTAAGTACCTACATTTATTGATGGATATAATGTAATTTTACACAAATGCTAGGCTAGGCTTTTTTTAATTTGTCTTGCTAGAGGGGATTTGTATCGTCCGTGATGCCTTGTTATTACTTGGTAGTTTGTAGAATTTTTTTTTATCAAATATAGATTTCTTTTTAGCTCACCTGACCGAAGGTCATGGTGAGCTTTTGTGACCGTAAGATGTCCGGCGTCGTCGTGCGTCGTCCGTCGTCCGTCGTCCGTCGTGCGTAAACTTTTTCTTGTGAACAAACTAGAGGCCACAGTTTTGGTCCAATCATCATCAAACTTGCTCAGAATGATCATCATGACAATATCTCGGTCAAGTTCGAATATGGGTCATGTCGGGTGAAAAAGTAGGTCAGTAGGTCAAATCATAGAAAAACCTTGTGAACACTCTAGAGGGCACAGTTTTGGTCCAATCATCATCAAACTTGCTCAGAATAATTATCATGACAATATCTCGGTCAGGTTCGAATATGGATCATGTAGGGTCAAAAAGTAGGTCAGTAGGTCAAACCATAGATAGTCCTTGTGAACACTCTAGAGGGCACAGTTATGGTTCAATTATCATCAAACTTGCTCAGAATGATCATTGTGACAATATCTCGGTCAAGTTCGAATATGGGTCATGTCGGGTCAAAAAGTAGGTCAGTAGGTCAATTCATAGAAAAACCTTGTGAACACTCTAGAGGGCACAGTTATGGTCCAATCATCATCAAACTTGCTCAGAATAATCATCCTGACAATATCTCAGTCAAGTTTGAATATGGGTCATGTTGGGTCAAAAAGTAGGTCAGTAGGTCAAATCATAGAAAAACCTTGTGAACACACTAGAGGGCACAGTTATGGTCCAATCATCATTAAACTTGCTCAGAATGATTGTCATGACAATATCTCGGTCAAATTTGAATATTGGTCATGTCGGGTCAAATGTAGGTCAGTAGGTCAGATCAAACTTCTCTGAAACCACAAGGCCCAGGACTTTGATATTTGGTATGAAGCTTCATCTAGTGGACCCCTACCAAGATTGTTCAAATTATAGTGCTGGGGCCAAAAAAGCCCCTGCCCCGGGGCCCTTTGGTTTTACATAGGCTTATATAAGGAAAATCTTTAAAAATAAAATCTTCTTCTCTGAAACCACAAGGCCCAGGTCTTTGATATTTGGTATGAAGCTTCATCTAGTGGACCCCTACAGAGATTGTTCAAATTATAGTGCTGGGGCCAAAAATGCCCCCGCTCCGGGGCCCTTTGGTTTTGCATGGGCTTACATGTATATAGGGAAGAGCTTTAAAAATCTTCTTCTCTGAAACCGTAAGACCCAGGTCTTTGTTATTTGGTATGAAGCTTCATCTAGGGGACCCCTACCAAGATTGTTCAAATTATAGTGCTTGGGCCAAAAATGCCCCCATCCCGGGGCCCTTTGGTTTTACATGGGCTCATATAGGGAAAATCTTTAAAAATCTTCTTGTCTGAAACCGCAAGGCCCAGGTCTTTGATATGTGGTATGAAGCTTCATCTAGTGGACCCCTACCAAGATTGTTCAAATTATAGTGCTGGGGCCAAAAATGCCCCCGCCCCGGGGCCCTTTTGTTTTACATAGGCTTATATAGTAAAAAATCTTTAAAAATCTTCTTCTCTGAAACCACAAGGCCCAGGACTTTGATATTTGGTCTGAAGCTTCATCTAGTGGACCCCTACCAAGATTGTTCAAATTTTAATGCTGGGACAAAAAATGCCCCCGCCAGGGGGCCCTTTGGTTTTACATTGGCGTATATAGGGAAAATCTTTAAAAATCTTCTCTGAAACCACACGGCCCAGGTCTTTGATATTTGGTATGAAGCTTCATCTAGTGGACCCCTACCAAGATTGTTCAAATTATAGTGCTGGGGTCAAATATGCCCCCGTTCCGGGGCCCTTTGGTTTTACATGGGCTTATATAGGGACAATCTTTAAAAATTTTCTTCCCTGAAACTGTAAGGCCCATGTCTTTGATATTTGGTATGAAGCTTCACCCCACAAGGCCCAGGTCCCCCCCCCCCCCTTTTGGTTTTACATAGGCTTATATAGGGAAAATCTTTAAAAATCTTCTCTGAAACCGCAAGGCCCAGGTCTTTGATATTTAGTATGAAGCTTCACCTAGTGGACTCCTACCAAGATTGTTCAAATTATAGTGCTGGGGCCAGAAATGCCCCCGCTCTGGGACCCTTTGGTTTTACATAGGCTTCTATAGGGAAAATCTTTAAAAATCTTCTTCCCTGAAACCACAAGGCCCAGGTCTTTGATATTTGGTATGAAGCTTCACCTAGTGGACCCCTACTAAGATTGTTCAAATTATAGCCCTGGGGACAAAAATGCTCCCGCTCCAGGGCCCTTTGGTTTTACATAGACTTATTTAGGGAAAATCTTGAAAAATCTTTTTCTCTGAAACCACAAGGGCTAGGTCTTTGATATTTGGTATGAAGCTTAATCTTGTGGACCCCTACCAAGATTGTTCAAATTATAGCCCTTGGGCCAAAAATGCCCCCACTTGGGCCCTTTGGTATTACATAGACTTATATATAGGGAAAATCTTGAAAAATATTCTTCTCTGAAACCAGAAGACCTAGGTCTTTGATATTTGGTATGAAGCTTCATCTAGTGGACTTCTACCAAGATTGTTCAAATTGTAGCCCTGAGACCAAAAACACCCCTGTCTCGGGGGCCCTTTGGTTTTACATAGACTTATATAGGGAATATCTTTAAAAATCTTCTTCTGTGAAACCACAAGGCCTAGGTCTTTGATATTTGGTGTGAAATTTCATCTAGTGGACCTCTATCAAGATTGTTCAAATTATAGCCCTGGGGCCAAAAATGCCCCTACCTCGAGACCCTTTGGTTTTTCATAGACTTATATAGGGAAATCTTTAAAAATCTTCTCTGAAACCACAAGGCCCATGTCTTTGATATTTGGTATGGAGCTTCATCTAGTGGACCTCTACCAAGATTGTTCAAATTATAGCCCCTGCCCCGCGGCCCTTTGGTTTTGCATAGTTTTATATATAGAGATAATCTTTGAAAATCTTCTTCTCTGAAACAGCAAGGCCCAGGTCTTTGATATTTGGTGTGAAGCTTCATCTAGTGGACCTCTATCGAGATTGTTTAAGTTATAGCCCTGAGGCCAAAAATGCCCCCGCCCCGGGGCCATTTGGTTTTACATAGGCTAATGTAGGGAATATCTTTAAAAAATCTTTTTCTCTGAAACCCCAAGGCCCAGGTCTTGGATATTTGGTGTGTAGCTTCATCTAGTGGACCTTTGCCAAGATTGTTCAAATTATAAGCTTTGTTGATATTTGGTATGAAGCTTCACCTTTTTAGACCTCCCTCAACATTATGCACATTGTAGCCCTGGGGTCAATAATGGCCCTCCCCGAGGCCCACTTGTTACTCTATCATATGGGTCAGGTGAGCGATCCAGGGCCATCATGGCCCTCTTGTTCATTTTTTTTTTTTTTTGGCAGTGGAAAGGCTTGAAAACAGGATGATTAGGGGTACATTTTGGTTCTCTTTCATTAGCTGCAGTCTATTTGGCTGTTTTACAGAAGAATTTTTTTTTTTGATAACTCGCCCTCATCCATCTTAGGCCCCCAAAGGCGAGCTATGTTGTCTTCTGACAACTCTTGTTGATCTTGTCATCACCATTGCCCTTCAGTTTTCATCGGATCTTTTTGTAACTTACATGTTAGTAAGTAAGGGATAAAACCTTGGCTGAGTTCCAAAATTGGTAAGGTCGACCTATATTTCGGAGAGTAATTTCCCCCTTTATTATAGAAAATGCCTATTTTGACCTTGTCATCACCGTAGCCCCTTCAGTTTTGATATTCCTGATTGGGGTTAATAGCTTAGATATGTTCGAAATTAGCGATGTAGGATTGATTACTCATGGAGTTATATCCCCTACTTTGCTGAAAATGCTTAGTTTTGACATTGTCATCACCGTAGCCCCTTCAGTTTTGATTGCATCTTCTTGTTATTGAATTTCATAAAACTTGCACATAAGTAAATCAGGGATAAAGCTCAGATGAGTTTAAAAACAGGCAAGGTCGGCCCATTAATTGTTGTGTTGCATCCCCTTAGCCCCTTCAGTTTTTACCAGATGTTCTTGATAAGTCAGGGATAAAAGCTCAGTTGAGTTCGAAAACTGGTGAGCCCAGCCTGTCTTTCATAGAGTTTTGTCACTTTGATCGCAGAAAATGCCTATTTTTAACCCTATCATCACCGTAACAGATCTTCTAGAAACTTATGTAGAAGTAAGTCAGGGATAAAAGCTCAAATGAGTTCGAAAATTGACGAGGTCAAGCTATCTGTCATAGAGTTACTTCCCTTTGATAGTAGAAAAATCCTGTTTTGACTGTTTTTGACCTTGTCATCATCATCAACGGATTTTTATTATTAACATGCAGCTACAGGGCAACGTCCAATAAGTGGGCCCCCTTCCAGGTAGCTGGCTAGCTGCACGCATGGCAGATCTTACACCAGATCTCCAGGCTTGTCTATCACGAGGATCGATAGCAGAGTGCTTCCATTCTCTGCAATCTCTTTCTGTCAGCTGCTTCGAGGTCATCTTGGGCCTTCCAGGTCCCCGCTTTCCACCTACCTGCATGATACAGACAGTCTTGACCGCACCTTTGGAGCGCTCCTCATGCCCATACCAGCGGAGCCTTCTTTCTTTCATGATGTGGTCCAGGTCCTCAATGCGAAGGCGCTCAAGTAACTCACTGGACCTGATTGTGACAGCGTCCTTTGGCTTGACATTGCAGATCTGTCTGATCATTGCCCTGTCATTCTGCTGAAGACTTTGGGGGTTTGGCTTTGTCAATGGCCATGTCTCACTGGCATGGAGCATTGTGATCCGCACACAAGAGCTGTACACACGGCTATGTGTCTTGAACGAGAGGTGGCGAGAAAAGAGAACTGGTAGCAACTCCAGCGGAGTTGGAGAATCTGAGAACAGAGCCTTGATGAACACCCATCTTTCAGGCTGTTTTCACACGTGATGTTGCTGAAAGGTCGCAACCACCCGCTGCTGAGAGCATATCACCTAGTTAGCAAAAGGAAGCTTGAACCTCCAGCTTATCGGATCCGACTTGGACTTCCTTCTGTGGTCTGCCATCCAAGGGTCGTGCACTTCCATTGCACCGTGTACACCTGTAATCAGGGTCCTCTATCAAGCGCTTGAGCCCACTGCATTTCTTGTGCACCCAGAACTTGCAGCCATTACAAAAGATACTGTTGCTGACCACTCAAGTATGACATACAGCGCATGGGAACTGCGAACTGGCCTGTACTCTGCGGGAGGTCCAGACCCGAACCACAGATCATGATTTTTGTCTTTCCTGCATTCACTCTCAGCCCTTTCGCCTCCATTGCGTCTTTCCAACTAAACAGCCTCCTGACACATTCCTCAAGGGATTCAGCTAAGATGACAAGGTCATCAGCATACAGGTCCTTCCAGGGGACTCCAGAGCGGAACTCGCATGACAAGCCTTCAAGCACAATGATGAAAAGGAGTGGACATCATAGTGTAGTGTATATTTTCTTGTCCTTTGGGATCATTGATTCCATTGCGGAATTTTGAAAATATTTGAGGGTCACTGATGAGGCCTAATTGGTCGAAACTAGCTAGTCTGGCCCTGAAAACATGCGCACTTCATATTTTCCAGTTCTGTGGCGTATACCTTGCTTCCAAAGGATAACCCTTTTGTAGAACATATTTAACGTCACTACAGCTGGTATCTTGGGATGTGTGGAGGCCGTAAAAAGTCTCCCTGCCCTACATCATAGTGTAGTTTATATTTTCTTGTCCTTTGGGATCATTGATTCCATTGCGGAATTTTGAAAATATTTGAGGGTCACTGATGAGGCCTAATTGGTCGAAACTAGCTAGTCTTGCCCAGAAAACATGCACACTTCATATCTTCCAGTTCTGTGGCGTATACCTTGCTTCCAAAGGATAACCCTTTTGTAGAACATATTGATAAACACCCACCTTCACTTCGAATTCTTCACTGTAACCATCACCAACACGGACACTGCTCCGAGCATTAGCATACATCCCTTGGACCTGTCGCAGAATCCACTCGTCCACTCCCAAGTTTTCTTAGTGCCCGCCAGATGTCTTTCCGAGGCACTCGATCAAATGCCTTCTTCAGGTCTACAAAAGCCATGTAGAGTCTCCTGTTGGCCGCCAGATGCTTCTCTTGCAGCTGCCGTACAACAAAAATTGCGTCTGTTATGCCTCTTTCTGGGACGAAGCCAAACTGGGAATCGTCGATGGACACTGACTGCCTAATGAGGCCATCCACAATCCTCTCCAGGACTTTCATGACCTGTTCTGTCAGCTTGAGACCACGGTAGTTGCCCCGTTCCAATGCATCGCCCTTGCCCTTGAAGAGGCAGACAATGAAACTCTGTTCCCAGTCAGAGGGCATCTTTCCATCACGGATGATTGCAGCTGCAAGGTCGCGGATCATCGAGGCATCCGCATCACCTGCAGCTCTTATCATCTCCACCACTATGCCAGAAGGGCCTGGTGCTGTGCCAGTCTTCATCTGAGAGATAGCCTTCTTAACCATATCAATAGTGATTGGGATGGGCGGCCCTTCCACTGGTGGTTCATCAGACAGGTGGTCTGGGTCCCAGTCAAACTCAACATTGAGTAGTCTTTGGTAGTGTTCTAACCAGGTCCTCTGCTTTGAGTCTTCACTCATTGACATCTCACCTGCATCATTAGGGCCCCGCAAATTTATTTGTGGGTGCCCTATAGTAATCCCCCTGTCCGTCCACATTTTTATGTTTTTCTTAATAACTTAAAAACCGTCAGACGCATCAACTTCAAACTTTAAATATAAGGTCACAATATCATTACACAATTTCATGGCAAGTTACGTAAGTCTAGCTACAATACTCTCAGAGTTATGGCCCTTTGAAAAAACTTAAAAATGTTTTTTCTTAATAACTTAAAAACCGTCAGACGCATCAACTTCAAACTTTAAATATAAGGTCACAATATCATTACACACTTTCATGGCAAGTTACGTTAGTCTAGCTACAATACTCTCAGAGTTATGGCCCTTTGAAAAACTTAAAAATGTCCACATTTTTCATGGTTTACAAACCGTCTAACCTTTCAACTTCAAACTTTAAATATTTGGTGTCATTATCATTACACAATTTTATGGCAAGTAACGTAACTGTAGCTTCAATACGCTCAGAGTTATGGCCCTTTGAAAAACTAAAAAATTAGCTTTTTTGTCTTTTTTCATCTTTATTTTTAAACCGCTATAGATATTCAAATGAAACTTTCTATAGTTATTGGCAGTAGCCCTGTAGTAATTCCCTGTCTGTCCATCCGTCCATCCATCCATCAGTCCATCTGACCGTCTGTCCATCAACATTATTCATGTTTATTCTTTGTAACTTACAAAGTAGAAGTAAAACAAAGATCAGGAATCGATACAATTAACTTACTGCACCCACCAAAGACACAAAAGGGAAAGAAACACAAACACCAAGCGACCAGACCATAATGGAAACCTAAACAAAGGAAGGCAAATGGACAGTTACTTTCCCACAAAAAGGCCATATGGCCATCCAAAATAAAAAGACACAAGTGATACACACAGTAAGTAACAAACAACACCATAAATAAACCGCCACAGAAGAACCGCCTTGGAACGGCCAGTGGAAAGATTTCCACTGGGGGGCTTAAATCGATTTTACTTGGCCACAATCCTCGCCCTTACTTCCGTCGCGATTTAGACAAATAATTTGTCCAGTCCGCATGAAGGCCTCCTAACTCATCAGCGCAACATCTCCGTGAACACAAAAAAAAATCAAAGAACCACAGAGGTGAGACAACGGTGAGGACTCGACAGCAAGAAACCACTGAAATGCTGGAGCAAAAGAAAACCAACAGTTAGACTCCGATGGGCCAGACCAGAGACAGAGCATCAGGCGCCTACCAACATTACCTTGAATTAGATCTCTCTAATTCTCAATAAGCCTTTACGTTGGAGCCTTCAAACGCATCATTTTCAACCTTTAAATGTAAGATCACAACAACATTAAACAATTTCATGGCAAGTTACTTACCTCTAGCTGTAATACTCTGAGAGTTATTGCCTTTTGAAAAAAAAGCTTTTTTCGTCTTTTGTTTTCATCTTAATTTCAAAACCAATATAGATATCCAAATGAAAATGAAACTGAAGTTATTGACAGTTGCCATATAGTTACCCTTTCATTTTTTATTCGTAACTTACAAACCGTCAAATGCATCAACTTCAAACTTTAGATATAAGGTCACAATATCATTACTCAATTACATGGCAAGTTACTTAACTCTAGCTACAATACTCTAAGAGTTATGGCCATTTGTAAAAAAAATCGAACTCCTCTGATGGCACTGCCAGGGCCCTAGTCAGTTTCACTGACAGCTCTAGTTCTTTACTGGTTTGTCCCCTACAACATTGGCATTCTCTCTTCTCATCTGGTTAGCAAGGCGGTATACTTCTGAGGACTTATGGACAATATTTTTGTAGATCGCCTCAGCTTCTTGGCGAGCATGGTGCACCGCACGTCTTGGTATGCGTTTGGCCGCAAGATATGATGCACGAGTGCCCTTACTAGTCTTGAGTTCCTTAAAGGCTTGCCGCTTGGTTTCAATGACCTTATTAACATGCACATTCCACCACCAGGTTTCGCCACGCCAGCGGTGGGGCCGAGTTGTGCCACACACCTCTTCAGTTGTCTTGAGCAGACTGGTCTGGGTGCTGTTCCAAATATCCTCAGTGGTAGCATCAGCTACACCTGCTGGGGCACTCACATGCTGGCTGAAAACCTCCTGGAAATTATTTCTTGTCTGAGATTCTTTCAGCTTCCAAAGTTTTACTCTAGGGGTGAACTTGCGCTTGGGTTTAGATGGCTAATCAATCCTCATGTCGCACAGAAGCTGATGTTGCAGGGCTACTTCCTCGCCAGGGATCACTTTCCTGCGGAAAAGGATGAAATCTGTCTGTGTTGCTGCTTTTCCTGACTTGTACGTGATGACTGTCACGTTTCACCGGCCCCGATAGCTCAATTGGTAGAGTGCCCGCTCCGGGGAATGGGAGGTCACAGGTTCGATCCCGGGCCGCGACATACCAAGGTCGTTAACAATGGTACAAGCTGCTCCTCGCTTGGCACTCAGATTTACGGGGAAGAGCTAGGACTGGTCGATCCAGTGTCAAGATAATGTGACTGGGTGTGGTATCATGTATTGTGTCTGGGACATGAGACTTCAGTGAGGCAGCACTAGAAAAGTGTCGCAACCAGACACCGTCGTGATATGACTGAAAAATTGTTGAAAGCGACGTTAAACCCGAATTCACACACACACACTGTCACGTTTCTTGAAACTTGTGTTTCCAAGAAGCAGGTCAAATACCAAGGCATACTCTAGAATCCTCTCACCCTCAACATCTGGTTCAGGTCTACCATACCCGATCCCACCGTGCACTTCCTTGTATCCAGTGTCTGCTCGGCCTACGTGGCCATTCCAATCTCCGCATGGGATCAGGAGTTCGGATCCTGGGATCCTGGCAGTCACAGCACGCAGTTGGTCAAAGAACAAGTCCTTAACTTCCGCACTTAAACCACTATGTGGGGCATACACAGACAGAAGGGTAAGCACACACTGGCCGACTACAAGCTTCACCATGATGATTCTGTCTGAGACTCATCTTGTCGGAATGGCAAGGCGAATGGGACCGTGCAATAAATAACAAACTCCATGCCATTAAACCTGTCGTTAGTACAAAATGCTCTCCTCCACAGTTTTCCAGAAAAGAGGACGTAGTATTAACACGACTGCGCATCGGCCATACTAGAGTTACTCATTCTTATATTTTTAATGGTGATGATCAGCCTTCTTGTGTAGGTTGTGATCAGCCATTCACTGTGAAACATATCTTAATTGACTGTGTTGACTTTTCACCCTCACGTATTTTATATTTCAAAGCTGACACTTTGCAAAAACTGTTTCGAGATGTACCTGTTGATAACATTATTTTATTCTTAAAAGAAATTGGTCTTTTTCATAAGATTTAACTGTTTCAGATTTTTATACATTATCATTCTGACTTGTTACTTTTAATATCGTCATAATTATTCATGCCGTTTAACCATTAACCGACTGACGCTTATGACCCACCCAGAGGGTTGACGCATCGTTAAACACGAAATCATCATCATCATCTGTCTGAGACTCTTGTCATCAGCATAACTCCTTGAGTAACTACTAGAACTCCCTGAAACTTTGAATCTGTTAGCTCATGTGAGCGATACTGGACCATCAATGGTCTTCTTGTTTTTAAGATGGGTTGTTTTCATATTTGTGTTGATTTGCCCATGTTACACACTTTTTGGAGAGTTATGCCCCCTTGACACACACACACACACACAAAGATTTGCATTCTTTGACTCCGAATCTGTTTCTTTTGGCTGCACATTCGTTTTGACAATATAAACATATTACAAGTAAACACAAAGTCAGAATTAAGTAGATAAGTACAAGTTAATGATTGTTAAACTGACAAATCACAACAAACCAATTGCTTTCAGCATTTTTCAAAGGCATCCCAATCAATCTGTTTATTTCCACCATTTTGATTTTCAGTCAGTCACGCTTATTTACCTGCGTTCTGATACCCGGTTAGTGCTACCTCAATAGTTTCACACTATTTTCAAAACGAGTACCAGTATATTGATATTGAGACGCTAACCACGGGACAAAACTTACTGGGGTCAGACAGGAAAACATCTCAAAAGTATCGTGATTTTCTGGCAAATTCGAATTTGTAATTTTCGTACCACCATTCACAAAAAAGTGCGAAAATGCGACAGATGGACACCCCTGCTTGATTAGGGGCATTGGGGCAAGATGGAGATCCAGAATTGCTGAAATTATTTTTTTTCTGTTGTTTAAGTTGACTTCCATGTTGGCCAGCTTGAAAATCTTCAAACCACATCAAGTTGAATTGAGCCGAAACTCGATGGAAGGCATTCGGGTGACATGGAGCTTTAGACGTCTATGTGCCATTCTGTTCTGATATCCCAGATGGCTGCCATGTTGGTCATCTTGAAAATCTTCAAAACATATCTGCTACCGAACGGTCTGTTGCATTGAGTTGAAATTGGTGGGAGGAATTTGGGCGACACGGAGATTCAGAATTGCTACAATTGTTGTATTATGATATCCCGCACCAGATGGTGGCCATCTTGAAATTCTTACAAGCGGCTGTATAGTAATTGCAAATAAGATTTACAGGAAGCGGCAGCTCAGGTGCTTTCAGTATATGTCAAACTCGCTGAGTCTAAAAGATGATTCGGTATTGTGGCTTTTTTACGTGCATCACACATGCATGCATGCAAGCACACACATATGCATGCACAGACACATGAATGCACGCATGCGATCAAACATACATTAATGCACCCACAAATGCACAAATGCATGCATGCATTCTTAAATTCACACACATGCATGCACACAATTCTCACAGGCATGTATGCATATACCCGTGCATGCACACACATGCATGCTTGCACACACTCATGCATGGGTGCACACAGGCATGCATGCTTGCCGGCCCCCGCCTGTCGGGGCTTGAAGAATAGATGGGCTGCATGATGCTTCCAAGCAGAGCTGAAACCGACCCGCACATGAGTACTGGTAAACCTCTTAGAGCATCTAAGCCTGTCCAGGCAAAGCGGTGCGAGTTGGACCGTCCATGCTTATAAACCCTATTGGTTTCATTTGGCGACAGGGCTTGAGATGTCATTTAATCTCAATGTCGGGTAAAAGTTCCACAAAATTGGAAGCAACGTCTCCAAAAAGACCTTTTGCATGCTTCCACACACATCCATATGTGCACACACTCAGGCATGCATGCGCACATACATGTATTCACACACTCATGCTTGCATGTACACACACATGCTGCATGCATACATACACACACTCATGCATGCATGTGCACATACATGTGCAGGTATGCATGCATGCACTCAGACGTGCATGCACACACTCATGCATGCACACGCATACATACACACTTGCTTACACACATACTCACCCGCATGCACACACACATACGCTCATGAATGCATGCGCACTCATGCATGCAAGGATGCACATGTGCATACATGCACACTCTCATCATTTCACATGCTTGCATGTATGTGCACATGCATGCATGCACACACTCATGCAAGCATGTGTGCACACATATGTGCACCCACACACACTCAGGCATACATTCACACATGCATGCACACACACATGCATGTATGCACGCACACATCAGGCATGCATGCATGCACACACACATGCATTCATGCACACACGCACTCATGCATGCATTCACTCACACATAAATTGTTCAACTTCAACTTAGGCCCTATAGACGAGCTATGCTGCCTTCTGGCAACTCTTGATGAAGAGTTCTACTCTACTTACCCTACCAATAAGCAGGGTTAAATAAGACCTAACTGGTTCCCAGCTCATTGTTGTGTTGAAAAAAGTATCGCACCAGTACATATTAATATTTTAAGTAAAAAATCAAATGCCCAACGCCCCCCATCATGTTGTCCCTCTCCTCCCCCACAACAACCCCTTGTCACCGTGAATCATTGATAGTTAGACTCATCCTGTTCACACATTCACACACAACCTCTTGTCACCCGCCCCCGCCCATCGGGGCTTGGAGAAATAGATTGGGCTGCACGATGCTTCCATGCAGAGCTGATACCGACCGCACTTGGGTACTCATAATCCGCTTAGAACGTCTAAGCCTGCCCAGGAAAATTGCTGCGAGTTGGCCCTTCGTTTAAACCCTATTGATTTCATTGGGTGGCAGGGATTGAGATGTCATTTCATCTCAATGTTGGGTAAAAGTCCCACAAATTTCGAAGCAACGTCTCCAAAATGACCTAAATAGTATTGACGGGGGCCTTAAACCTCAAATCAAACAAAAACCTCTTGTCACCCCCTCAACCCCCAACCATTCCCCACACAACTTTTTGTCTCCATGAGCCATTGATAATTAAACTCAGCCTGGTTATGCTAGGACCTGACCCACGATGTCAAAGGAATCAATCCCCGCCTACCATTTCATTTGTGCAATGAGGATCAGGTGAGCGATCCAGGGTCATCATGACCCTCTTGTTGTTGCATGTTGCAAAGTGTCTGATATCCATTGATAATTAAACTCAGCCTGTTTATCTTCTGGTGTGCTAGGGCCTGACCCACGATGTCAAAGGGATCAATCCCCGCCTACCATTTCATTTGTGCAATGAGGATCAGGTGGGCGATCCAGGGTCATCATGACCCTCTTGTTGTTACATGTTGCAAAGTGTCTGATATCCAACGCATGGTTTGAACTTGGTGATTTCTGTGAAATCTGTATGACAAATGACATGTCCGAAAACAAAATGAAAAGTATAATGATAGTGAATTAAACACTTCAAAGTTATACCCCCAAATTTCACTTCATATCCACTGATTTCAAATATGGTATGATATTGAAATTTACGTGGAAAACCCTTCAAGCCCTGCAGAGAATTCTAGCATTCTTATTTTTCTTTCATTTTTCAGCAAGAATAAGGCATGACATTCCATGTAAATCATCTGCCCAGCAGATGCTTCTCATGGAATGTCAAGCTTTATTTCCACTGAGTTTGGAAAATAGTCTGTCAGGCACTTCAAGGGGTAAATGGCATTTCTGTCCATCATCAGCAGTGACTGTTAACTACATAATTTTTTGTTTCAGAATTCATTATCTGTTGCAAACGATGGAAATAACACAAGCATGATAAGGAAACCTAATACAAGAAGAATCCTTGAACGAAATTTGGAAGGCGGAAAAGAGCCGATGAAAAGGAAAGGAAGAGAAAAGAAAATTTTTGCATGTGATCAGTGTGATAAAATATATGGCCGTGATGAGGATTTGAAAATTCACAAACGAAAACATGCTGGAGTTACGCCTTTTACCTGCCATGTATGTAATAAGGGTTTCAGAAGTAAGAAGCTTCTTAAAACACATGAACCAGTTCACTCTGAATCTAAACCATTCCCTTGTGATCAGTGTGATAAGCAGTATGCTCGAAATGAAGATCTGAAGGTGCACAAACGCAAACATTCTGGTGAAACGCCTTACATCTGTGACGTTTGTGGGAATGGTTTCATTAGTAGGGGTCAGCTCAGAAATCACAAGGCAAGCCATTCAGCTAAAAAGCCACATGTATGCATTTACTGCGATAAAGGGTATGTCCGTCATGAAGATTTAAAAGTACACCTTCGCACACACAGTGGGGAAACACCATATGTTTGTGTGGAGTGTAATAAAAGTTTTAGAAGTCGTGGACATCTACGAACCCATAAGGCAGTCCATTCAGCAAAAACATATGAGTGTGAGACCTGTGGACGTGTGTTTAGTCGAAAAACTAACCTCACGAGGCACCAAGTCCTCCATTCTGATAGGACTTTTGGTACTTGTGAAACTTGCGGAAAGGCCTTCAGAGATGAAGCATCATTTAAAATGCACCAGTTAAGGCATACAGGCCAGAAACCATTTGCCTGTGACACTTGTGGCAAGCAGTTTTGGAATTCATATCTCTTAACAGGTCACAAAAGAATTCATACAGGAGAAAAACCATATTCTTGTGATATTTGTGGACAACAGTTCACAATGAAGAAATATATGATGAAACACCGTGAAAGGCAACACACCAATGCTGTTGAATTGATAAGAACAGCAGAAAGTTTAGAAGATATCATAGAGCAGGAAGAAGGACTTCAGGATATTATCCTGCAACCAGGGGGACTTGATGAATTATTGAAGCGTGAAGGAGAGATTACTATAATCTTGAAAGATTGATATTTGTGCAGCAATTTTATTAGTTATGGCAGGAAAGCTTTGGTATTGAGACAGAATCCAAGTTTTTTCAAACAACTGACGTTATTCTGACTGTGACCAATGAAAAGATGTTTACAGACATGTGCACCCAGTGATAACTACGATCAGCCTGCAGATACATGAGCTTTCTCTGAGCACCATCACGATATCACGCCGATATTATTCTGACCCCTTGAACTCCACTTTTAGATAGTAAAACTGGGATTTGCAGGGGTAATTTATTAAACCTTACCTTCTTATTTCTGCTCTTAAATATAGATTATGGGTACTCGTTGGAACCGCTTCGATGAGGCGGTTCTAACGTGTACCACTACCCATAAATCGAGGCGGTTGTTACGTGTACCACTAGCCACAATCAATATTTTGAGCAGAAATAAGAAAAATGTCAGGCTTTTCATCTTAAAATTTTCGATTTTCCGCGGTAAAATTTACAATGTATTTGTAAAAGCATGTTTTCGTGATATGCCTGTACCCTGACCCAAAGTTTCATCATACAAACTGGGAAGGTTTCTACCGTCTTTCTCTCTTTTCCGCTGATTCAAGAAGGGCAGTTGTCAGTTTCTGGCGAAAAAATGTGTACTGTACTGGTTAACAGCGTACATATAGGCCTGCCCTGTAAAATAGTGGATAGGTAATTCAATTCTCTAATCACAAGAGTATATATGCAGGCTGTGTCCAGTTGTTAAAAAATAATGATGTCATTAGTCAACATATTGTTCTCACTTCAATGATTAAATGTGACAAACAGGCTACTATGTCTGCTGAAAAAAATGTGTGGAGCTTCTGCAAAAGCAAAAGCTATTTACATTTTTCAGCTAAAATACCAGAATCTTGTATATTGTTTCTGCTAGAACACTTAACAGTTTGACCACTAATAAGCATTTTAAGCTAAAGATGCTTTGAGCAACAGGGACCTGATTTATGTTATGCCCCTGGCGTCTGTCCGTCTGTCTGTCCATCTGTAAACTTTTCGTTTTCGGATAACTCCTCCTACAGTTTACATCCAATCAAGCTGAAACTTCATACATAGACCACGACCTGAGCAATGCCTATTGTTTCGAGGCTACAGTCCACCAAATAATAATAGAGTTATGCCCCTTTAAATTTTTTTGTTAACTTTTCGTTTCCTGATGACTCCTCATACAGTTTACATCCGATCAAGCTGAACTTCATGTATAATTAGACCGTGATGTGGGGCAGCACATATTGTCTCGAGGTTATGGTCCACCAAATAAGAATAGAAGTATTTCCTTTGAAAATATTCTGTAATCATTTTGTTTCCTGATAACTCCTCCTACATTTTAGATCGATGAAGTTGAAACTTTACATACAGCAAGACCATGATATGGAACCAAGCATATTATGTTGAGGTTACAGTCTGCCAAATAATACCACAGTTATACCCCCTTTCACAGTTTTTTGTAAACATTCTGTTTTCGCATAACTCTTCTTACATTTTACATCTGATGAAGCTAAAACTTTTCATATAGTAAAACCATGATGTGGAACAGTGCATATTATTACAGTACGCCAAATATTACCAGTTATTCTCCTTTCACATATTTTTCTAAACACATTTTCTTTCTGGATAATGCCTCCCACATTTTACACCTGCTGAAGCAGAAACTTTACGTATAGTTAGACTATGATGTGGAGCAGTGCATATTGTTTCAAGGTTACAGTCCACCACTTATTGCCAAAGTTATGCCCATATTATTTTGTGTTTATGGTTAACCAAATATTACCAACCATGAAAATTAGTTGGAGACAGGTAGTTTGAGCCATTGAGGGTTATTAATAGTGACAGGTATGAATATATGGAGCTCATATTGTTCCTTGGTTACATTCCATAAACCCAAACTTGTACAACAGTCAGTATATGTATGCTCCTTACTAATTGCCACGGGTGTATAATGCCTCACTTGCGGTGCTCTTTTTAACTTCACTTTTACCAACAAAGTACTTTGCCTCCGCCCCGCCCATCGGGGCTTGAAGAAATAGATTCGGCTGCACGATGCTTCCACGCAGAGCTGATACTGACGGCACTTGAGTACTGGTAATCGGCTTAGAACGCCTAAACCTGCCAATGGAAAACTGTCCATGCTTATAAACCCTATTGGTTTCAATTGGCAGCAGGGATTGAGATGTCATGTCATTTCATCTCAATGTCGGGTAAAAGTCCTACAAATTTGGAAGCAAAGTCTCAAAAATAGTGTTGACGGGGACGTTAAACCTAAAATCAAACAAACAAAACCAACAAAGTCCCACAATGTATGTTTCTCACCAAAATTAAAGACCGTAAAGATTTGATCGAGACGGGGCTAGTTTGAGCCACTCACTGTTATTCAGATGGCCCAGTCAGCATGGTTTAGGTGTATTTTATCTATTGTGTGAACTCATTCGAATCACTTCATTGAGGCAATTTTAATGCTTGCACTTAACATACTGTTTCAAGATATAATAGGGAAATATGCCCGAAGTATTCATATTTCTAGCTCACCTGACCAAGGTCGTGGTGACCTTTTGTGATCATATGTCAGGCGTCATCGTCCCTGTGTAAACTTTTGAACACCCTTTTGGTGAAATCATCATCAAGCTTGCTCAGAATGACCACCTTGACAATATCTCGGTCAAGTTCAAATATGGGCCATGGTCAGATAATAGAAAAGCCTTTTGAACACTCTAGCGGCCACAGTTTTGGTTCAGTCATCATCTTCAAAGAGTAGGTGAGTAAACTCCGTTCAGAAAATCTGAATCGTCGATTTTTTCGTTCCTTCCTTTTAATACTCATTTTAGCCCATACATCACTATGGGATAGTACTAGACCTGACATTCCGCCGACTTCGCCAGCAAGCCGTATGAAAGGCTGTGATTATTTGGGGAAAATTGCAAACAAAGAAATGAGACCACAGACTAAGTCCATTTTGCGATGATTGTCGGTAAAATAATCAATATTCAAATCCATGTGATGCACTTTATAAATACGCAATTGTGACATACCTTATATTCGAATGGCTAGAGGAACGGGTAGCCACTAGCGTGATGTGTTGTCAACAGTGGTGAAAAAGAATTGTACCGATATCAGATGTGGTGTCACAGCTAATGATTTTCCATGAAGTGATCATGCAAATAAAACATAGACTCCCTTGTAATTTACAAGAGCAGTAACCACTTCTATATATGGTTTAAAAGGGTGTGTCGAACCTGTCAGAATGGCTTAGTCCATGAAAGAAATTTAGATTCTGCAATTTTCTCTAAATAATCACAGCCTTTCCTGGCTGTCGCAGAGGCATACGGCTTGCCGTAGAAATCGGCAGAGGGTGAAGTCTAAAACTTTCCTATAGTGATGTATGGGCTGAAAGGAGTATTGATTCAGATTTTCTGAACGAAGTTTAGGACAAATCATAGAAAAGCGTCTCCATTCAAAATGTCGGTCAGGTCAAATGAGACACGTAGGAAAACCGAAGCCACAATTTTGGTCCATTTATCAAACGCTCAGAATGCTCATCTTGACAATATCTCAGTCGAGTTCTTGCATGGGTCATGTCGGGTCAAAAAGGAGGTCAGTAGGTTAGATCATAGCAAAACCTTCTGAACAGTCTTTAGGCCACAGATTCGGTCCGGTCTTAATCAAACGTGTTCAGAATGATCTTGACAATTCCGGGTCATGTTTCGATGTCAGGTCAATAAGTAGGTTAGAACACTCTTAGAGGCCACATTTTTGGTCCAATCTTCATCAAACTTGCTCAGAATGATCATCTTGATAATATATTTGTCGGGTGGGGTATTTTATGAATAGAATGGTAACTTTGTACATGAGACGTCTGCAAATGATATGGAGGTGTCATCAGACTGACTTAATATTGGGTAAAGCTGGTGTAAAAATCATAACAAGGGACCACCCTTTGTCACCACGAGGCATTGTAAGTTAGACTTAGACTGTTCATCTCCATCTGGTGCACTTGGACCTGACCCACAATGTCCACAAGATACCCAGATAGTGCAATACAAGTCAGCTCTGTATTTTCAATGGGAACCATCGACTCATAAGTCTAGATTCTGATGCCAACTTCAACCATACTGTAGCTACCACATCATTTACTCTTTGCATCTGTCATATACCTATAAAACTCTGCATTCTGTCGGTCTTTGCCGGAATTGGTAGATCTAAATTGGTGTTGGTGTGGGGTAGGCCATGATCAGATACTATTAACTGAAACTATGGGTGTATTTTCGCAGTAGACAGTATTCTATTCTATACATGCATGCCGGAAGGGCAGTTTCAGTTTATACACAATGGGATGTGATGAATTGTAGATCAAAGTTTGTAATGTGGAAGCATTGAAATGAACTATTTCTGTACAAAGGACGTTGCTTCTGCGTGGTGAATAGGTTGTAATAAATGTATGTAACAAACATACAATGTCTGCTTTGAAGTGCCATTTGCATTTAAATACACAATAAAATTGAATTTAGATTTTCAGATACTATTAACACAACCAACCAGATCATTGTGGCACTTGAGCGTTGGCACAAGCTCAGTCATCATTTTACTTCATTTGTAATATAGAGGATCTTACATGAGTGTTCATGTATTTTTGAATTTATTAAACAAGTTGAGGAAAAGGGATAAAATGCGAGGCTTTGCCGAGCATTTTATCCCTTTTTCCTCGACGAGTTTAATAAAGTCAATAATACATGAGCAAGCCTCGCATTTTATCCCTATTCCTCAACGAGTTTAATAAATTCAGTAACACATGAGCACGAATGTAAGATTTTATTTATCATATGGCATTTAGAACGCATTTTATTCACGATTGTTTACAAAAATATCAATATCCCGTCATTAGTAAACGCGGCGTCGATAAGGACGTCGTACATGTAACGTTACGGGACGTATCTAGCTAATTTGCATATTTAATCCACAAGTGGATTATCGAAAATATTACATGGCGTTATTACACTCTCAGACGCGACGTCATATTATAAAATAAAATATGAACAGGTTCTTAATCTTGAGAGATTGTGAAGTTGGAAATGATTTCTGGGTACCATCTGTCAAAATTGCTCAAATCATTCCACTTTGCCGAACAAGATGGTTGCAATAACATGAAATATTAAAAAATTAAAAGACTTCTTCCTCAAAAAGTATATCAATTTCAGAGGAATGTTTAATCTTCATGAAACGTTACCAGAATGTTTGCCTTATTGCTATCAAGGTCAAGTTAAAATATGGGTCACTGATGATGTCAGGTCAAAAACTAGGTCACAAGGTCCAATTTCTTTTAAACCTTGTTCACACTAGAGGCTAAAGTTTTGCTAAGTCTTCACTTTACCAGAGTGTTTGCCTAGATGATATCTGGGTCGAGTTCGAATATGGGACATGGCAGGTCAAAAACTAGGTCACTAGGTCAATCTTTTTTAAACTCTTGTTCACACTCTAGAGGCCAATGTTTTGCCACAGTCTTCACTTTACCAGAGTGTTTGCCTAGATGAAATCTGGGTCGAGTTCGAATATGGGTTATGTAGGGTCAAAAACTAGGTCACTAGGTCAAATTGCACCTCTAGAGTCCACAATTTTGCTTCAATCTTCCTGAAACTTAACCAGAATAGTTATCTTGATGATGTCAAGTGTGAATATGTGACATGTCAGGTTAAAAAACTGGGTGACTAGGTTAAATTTCCTTTAAACCTTGTTCATCCTCTAGAAGCCATAATTTTGCTTAAGCCTTCGTGAAACTTTGTCAGAATGTTTGCCTTTTTGATGATACCAAGGTCAAGATTGAATATGGACTCTGTCAGGTCAAAACTAGGTCACAATGTCAAATTTCTTTAAAACCTTGTTCACCCTCTAGAAGCCAAAGTGTTTTCCTTCAATCTTCATGAAACTTTACCAGAATGTTTGCCTTGATGATATCTGGTTTGAGTTCGAGTATGGGTCGTGTCAGGTCAAACACTAGGCCACTAGGTCAAATTGTGTTAAAAACGTGTTCACCTTTTAGTGGCTACAATTTTGCTTCAGTCTTCCTGAAACTTAACCATAATGTTTGTCTTGATGATATCGACCTCAAGTTCGAATATGGGTCATGTCAGATCAAAACCTAGGTCACTAGGTCAAATTTCTTTAAAACATGGTTCACCCTCTAGCGGCCAAAGTTTTGCTTCAATATTCGTGGAACTTAACCAGAATGTTTGTCTTGATAATATCGTGGTCATATTTGAGTATCGGTTCTTTCGGATCAAAAACTAGGTCACTAGATCATATTGCTTTAAAAACTTGTTCACCTTCTAGAGACCATAATTATGTTTCAATCTTCATGAAACTTTACCAGGATGTTTGTCTTTATGATAATCACGTCAAGTTCGAATATGGGCCATGTATGGTAAAAAACTAGGTCACTATGTCAAGTTCTTTAAACCTTGATCACCCTCTACAGCCCATAAGTTTGCTTTAATCTTCATGAAATTTTACCATATTTTTTGCCTTGAAATTATCTGGGTGCAGTTTGGCTATGAATCATATCGGATCAAAAACTGGGTCACTAGGTCCAATTGCGTTGAAACCTTGTTCACCCTCTAGAAGTCATAATTTTGCGTCAATCTTCATGAAACTTTACCAGACAGTTTGCCTTGATATCTGGGTCGAGTTTGAATATGGGTCATGTCAGGTCAAAAACTAGGGGACTAGATCAAATTTCTTTAAACCTTGTCCACCGCCTGGAGGCCATAATTTTGCACCAATCTTCATGACACTTTACTGGAATGTTTGTCTTGATAATATCTGGGTCGATTTTTGAATATGGGTCATGTTGGGTCAAAAGTAGGTCGCATGGTCAAATTGGGTTAAAACCTTGTTCACTCTCTAGTTTTACATACACTTATATAGGGAAAAGCTTTCGTACGCTTATCGTCTGAACCAGAAGGCCCAGGCATTTGATATTTTGAACACAGCTTTGTCTAGTAGACCTCTGCCAGTATTGTTCAACTTTGTAGCCCCGGAGCCAAAAATGGCCCTGCACAGGGGCTCGTTTGTTGTTCATAGACTTATATGGGGAAAATATACCTTTTAAAAATACAGGAGCCTCCGCGGTGCAGTGGTTACGCTACTCACCTTGTAAACCAGGGGTCGCAGGATCGATTCCAGGCTTCTCCAGACTTTTGGATGAGTTTTTAAACCGAGTCCCGTCTCCTATGACCTTAGCTGTTGGTGGGACGTAAAACTCAAACACTCACTCACCTTTAAAAATCTTCTTTACTGAAACCAAAAGGCCCAGACCTTTGAAATATTTTGTTCACAGCTTCAGCTAGTGGACCTCTTCCAAGATTCTTCAAATTATAGGCCTCAGGACAAAACTGGCCCCGCCCAAGGTCCACATATTTTACATGGACTTATACAAAGAAAACCTTTAAAAAATACAACATTCATTTCTGTGTTCTATGGCATATAGGTGGAGAGCTGAGCTGCTTAACATAGTAACTGTTGGAAGCACGTCTGACTGAGAAGCTAGATGTTGCGGACTTTAGACCTAATCCGGCTGCATACATGTACTTCCATGGAAATTAATCATGGAATATTTTCTACCATCATGATATTCTCCCCCTTCCCCTGATTCAAGAAGGGTAGTTGTCTGTTCCTTGCAAAAGTGTGTGTACTTATTACTGGTTATCCGCTTAGGTCTAAGCTTGCCCAGGAATAGTGTGGTTAGGTTAGCTGACCTCAACTGACATAATCCTAATTGGTTGAAAGGCCCCAAATCTGCCAAGCACCATCAGTTTCCACCCAAGGCTTGTATAACACAGTTCTTAAACCTCCAGCGTGTCATCCCAACACATATATTTTCAATTTTAAACATACATTGTCATGAGAATTCATAGTCCTATAGAATGTACTAGAGACAGTGACACTTAGGTGATCAAAATATGGCCCTCTGGAAAATTATCTCGAATTCATGCAGTTTTTCCCAGAAATCAAGTTTACACCCCTAATCTTGGGCCCAAAATCAATAGGTTCTTAGGATCCCACCCCAACCCACCTCTGCAGAATACCCGCAACCCCCATTCACCCCTGCGTACGGGCCTGTAAATACACAACCGTTAAAATGATTTCTACTCCTTAATTCCAGTAAATAGCTTGACTGATTGTGAAATACTCCACCTTTTCATTTGAACAGTATGGATCAGGTGAGCGATCCAGGGTCATTATGGCCCTCTTATTTATTTATATACCCTTAAAATCCCACTGTCCTATATATACATGAAGAAAGTTGGTTTTACAAGGGTTAGTTTTGCTCAGATTTGTTAGTGTGTTGATAGATTATACTGCTTGCAAAGTTATCAAGCAGCCCCACCCATTGGGGCTTGAAGAAATAGATGGGCTGCATGATGCTTCCACGCAAAGCTGAAAACGACTGCACACAGGTACTGGTAAACCGCTTAGAGGATCTAAGCCTGTCCATGCAAAGCTGGGTGCGAGTCGGTCCATATTTGCCCATTACGCTGTTTAGGTTATATCATCTCGAAAACATCATTTACCATGCCAATATGGTTTTGACCCCCCCCCCCCCCCGAACCTCACTTTTATATAGTAAAGCTGGAGTTTACAGGGGGGAACCTTATATTTGCTATGTCTGTTCTAAAATATTGATTGTGGGTACTTGTTTGAATCACCTCTTCGAGGTGGTTCTAAAGTTTACCACGACCTATATTTTGAGCAGAAATTAGAAAATATCAGAAGTTTTCATCCGGAAATAATTGTTTTTTGGCCGTAAATTTGTATAGGCGTGTTTTCGTAATGTCGAGCTGGCCATTTTCCTAGCCACACTTTTCGTGTGCAGACTCTGATGGGAGCTGTGGGTTAATTGTATTGAATCCTCACCATTGCCTCCACTTCTATTTTGTACAGTAGTGGTTAACTAGCAAAGTACACATTCTTTCGCCAGAAACTGACAAGTTACAACTGCCCTTACTTAACGATATCACATCCTTGTGATATAGTGCATTCTGTCATATCTCCAAAATGGATTTTCTTTTTGTATGAAAATTTCAGATATTTTCCTTATTTATCCTCCAAACATAGGTAGTGGATGTTCGTTAGAACCGCCTCATTGAGGTGGTTCTAACGAGTACCCACAACCTATATCTTTGAGCAGAAGTAAGCAAAATAAGATACCCCTGTACACCCTCGTTTTCTCTGAATAAAGTGGGTTTTAGAGGGGTGTTCATTTCACGGACTTGTTAACATGATGGAATTAAAAGAAAAGAGAATGACTACAGAAAAGATTTCATGACCTTAGTCTCCAGAAAAGCCTGTTGATGAGTTGGCAAGTGTCAAATCCGCGACCTCCTGATCACTTCATGATCTTAGTCTCCAGAAAAGCTTGTTGATGAGTGGGCAAGTGTCAAATCCGCGACCTCCTGATCACTTCATGACCTTAGTCTCCAGAAAATCCTGTTGATGAGTTGGCAAGTGTCAAATCCGCGACCTCCTGATCACTTCATGATCTTAGTCTCCAGAAAAGCTTGTTGATGAGTTGGCAAGTGTCAGATCCGCGACCTCCTGATCACTTCATGATCTTAGTCACCAGAAAAGCTTGTTGATGAGTTGGCAGGTGTCAAATCCGCGACCTCCTGATCACCACTAAGACCTGCATCCGACTCAGTTACTCATCATGTTTATGGCTGCTGTTATGATTTTAATGACATTTTATGGAACAATGCCCAGTTGTTCCAAGCATTTTTAGTTTAACAAGCTCTGTTCTTGTTGAAACGTTAAGAGTTTATATTTTCTTGTCATTTGGGATCATTGATTCCATTATGGGACCTTGAAAATATTTGAGGGTCACTGATGAGGTCTAAATGGCCACAACTAGCTAGTCTGGCCAAGAAAACTGTACATTTCATACTTTTAAGTTTTGTGGTGTATTCTTTGCTTCCAAAGGATGAACCTTTTCTAGAACCTGTATAATTAATGTCGGTATTTGGCTTTCAGGATTTTTGAAATGGATAAGTTTCACAGTCAGTAGGTCGTTATAGTTAAACCTTGTCCTGCTGAGCCCAGATATGCCTTATTTTCCAAACAATGAATGATCCAGATCAGATGGAGCCATCTGATCAGGATCTACATTGTCATTCAGATTGTTAATTTGCTGCGATAATAGTAATCTGATTGGTTGATAATCTGTAGTGGGTGTGGCAGATTAAAATATTCAGCAGGACAAGGGTTAAGATTTAATATGAGCCACGTTACAAGAAAACCGTTTTGGTTAATTGCTTTATGTTTGAGTTGAGGTTTAACGTCCCCGTCAACACTGTATAGGTCATTTTGGAGACATTGCTTTTTGGGACTTTTACCCGTTATTGAGATGAAATGACGTCAAACCCTGTCGCCCAATGAAACCAATAAAGTTTATAAGCATGGACAGTCCGACTCGCACCGCTTTGCCTGGCCAAGCTTAGCACCTGTAAGCAGTTTACCAGTACTCGTGTGTGGTCGGTTAAGGGGAATGGGAACATCTTCAGGGAGGCAATTCCTGCAAAAGTGTTTTTGTCTCCCATGTCAATAGGGGTTATCTCTTTAAGGAAAAAAATTGCTCCGAGGAGCAAATTCTTTCCTTTAAGAGTTAGACCCCTTTTGCCAGTAGGACAGGGCTTATTATAGAAAATCGAACAGGAAGTCTCAAAAGTTGTCTCCCTATGAAAAATGGCTGAAAAATCTGCCAGGTGTTCCCATTCTCCTTAAACACAAATTGATGTGCTAAGCTACACAGACTAGCAACTATCTTGAAATATTTGATACAGAAACTAGACATTACGAAAACACGCCTCTACAATAACGTCAGAAAAAATGAAAATTTTTAAATGAAAAATTGTGATATTTTTCTTATTTCTGCTCAAAATATTGATTGTGGTTACTCGTTAGAACCGCCTCATCGAGGCTGTTCTAACGAGTACCCACAATCTATATTTTAGAGCAGAAATAAGAAAAATAAGGTTTACCCATGTAAACCCCAGTTTTACGATATAAACTTTGAGGAAGGTTCAAGGGGGGGGGGGGGGTCAAAACTATATAGACGTGTTTTCATAGGTACTGAACTGTTCATGACACAAACAAAAAGGTGATGATCAGACTGCACGTATGCGCAGGCTGATCTGCACAGTTGTTGTTGTTTGTAAATGACAAAAGCACATGTTCTTATGTATACTTTATATTTATACTGCTGTGGGCCCAGTTGTTCAGAACTAATGATGTCGTTAGTAAATGAGCCCCGACAAGCGATTTTGTGTCTTCGAGCATTCCTACATGACAAATTTTAACTGCGCATGCCCAGCCATTCAGAGGGGCGACGGATATGGCTTTCTGTCTGAAGGTTCCTCTTGATTCACTGCTTGTATGAGCGAGCAGCGAAGGTTCTGGCGAGACTGCGCGGATGCGCAGGCTCGCCCGAACCTTCGCTGCTCGCATAGGCGATAAGTACCAAAATCGCTTGACGGGGCCCAAATGAATCGTTGAAAAAACTTTGATCATTTAATATGGCAAATATACTGATATTTTTGCTGAAAAATGTGAATAGCTTTTGCTGAAAACACTTCAAAAATTACCCTCATACTTTCAGCAAAAATAACAAAATTTTGGATATTGTACTTGTTAGAATCATGTTAATCTCTATGTTATTAATATTGTAGATAAACCTATATGAGAGGAATGATTTTGCATTTTTTTTTTTTTTCATCTCCATTTTGTTTGCAGGTATCATAATTTGCAATAAGAAGAAATAAAAGATTTTACTGAGTATTTGATTGCTATTAAGCATAAAAGAAATAGATGATCTCACATGAATTTTCATGTATTATTGAATGTTCATGTATTAATGAACGTTCATGTATTATTGAATTTATTAAACCAGTTGAGGATAATGGATAAAATGCTTGGCTACGCCCTGCATTTTATCCCTTTTCCTCAACGAGTTTAATAATTTCGATAATACACGAGCACGAATGCAAGATCTATTAATCATGTGACATTTAAAACGCATTTTATTCACCATTTGTTTACAAGAATGTCAATATTCCGCCATTAGTAAACGCGACGCCGTTAAGGATGTCATAGGTGATACGGGGGCTTATCTAACTAATTTGCATATTTAATCCATTATTGGATTACCGAATTTATTACATGGCGTTATTACATTCTCAGTCTCGACGCCATATGATAGACATAATTCTTGCAATATTATTCCTCGTAAACACACTGAACAAATCTAAACCAACGTGCAAATCGCCATGGAAAAAGTTTCTTCTCTGTGCCTTAGAATTGTTATGATAATAGCAGTTTAATTGTTTTTCAGGTTTAAAAGTTTGCTCTGTAGCATTTTTTCGCTCAGCGATGAGGAGCAAAGAATGTAAATATAAGAAATAAAATTATTTTTTTCTGCTGTGCATGAGGGTTTGAAAGACAGCGGTCGCTAGCAAAGTTTACATGAACCCATTTGCGGTTCATTTAGTTTGCAGGCGACGTCCTTTGTTTATACTTTCATGAACTGCAGAAAACATCTTAAATAAGGATATTTCTTGTCATTTGTACATTGATCAAACATTGCTACGATTCCTTATGTTTATTTCAAATGTTTCTTTCTAAACATGTAGTTTGTTGACAAGCTTATCCAAATGGCAAGATGTTTCTGTGTTTTTAGCTCACCTGCCACGTAGTGACAAGGTGAGCTTTTGTGATCACTTTTTGTCCGTCGTCCGTCGTGCGTGCGTGCGTCCGTGCGTGCGTGCGTGCGTCCGTAAACAATTTCAAATAAGTATATCTCTAATACCCCACGGTCAATCTTGATCAAATTTCATCAGAAGCATCATCAGGTAGGGGGAAAGGCTGCATAAGGTTTTTGGGCTGATCAGATTGGAATTCTGGTTGCCATGGCAACATATAGCTCCCATAGACTTACAATGGGAAAAAATTAAAATATCTTCTTCTCTGAAACCACAGGGCCCAGAGCTTAGATATTTAGCATGTACCAACGGCAAGGGGTCACCTACATAATTCCTGCCATTCATGCCCCTGGGGTCCAAATTGGCCACACCCCGGGGCCCCTTCGCTCCCATAGACTCATAATGGAACAAAAAGCTTCAAAAATCTTCTTCTCGGAAACCACAGGGCCCAGAGCTTAGATATTTAGCATGTAGCAATGGCAAGTGGTCACCTACATAATTCCTGCCAATCATGCCCCTGGGGTCAAAACGGGCCACGCCCCGGGCCCTTTAGCTCCTATAGACTCATAATGGAAAAAAAGCTTCAAAAATCTTCTTCTCTGAAACCACAGGGCCCAGAGCTTAGATATTTAGCATGTATTAACGGCCAGTGGTCACTTACATAATTCCTGCCATTCATGCCCCTGGGGTCCAAATTGGCCACGCCCCGGGGCCCCTTCGCTCCCAGAGACTCATAATGGAACAAAAAGCTTCAAACATCTTCTTCTCGGAAACCACAGGGCCCAGAGCTTAGATATTTAGCATGAAGCAATGGCAAGTGGTCATCTACATAATTCCTGCCAATCATGCCCCTGGGGTCGAAACGGGCCACGCCCCGGGGCCCTTTAGCTCCTATAGACTCATAGTGGAAAAAAAGCTTCAAAAATCTTCTTCTCTGAAACCACAGGGCCCAGAGCTTAGATATTTAGCAGGTAGCAACGGCCAGTGGTCACCTACATAATTCCTGCCATTCATGCCCCTGGGGTCCAAATTGGCCACGCCCCGGGGCCCCTTCGCTCCCATAGACTCATAATGGAATAAAAAGCTTCAAAAATCTTCTTCTCGGAAAACACAGGGCCCAGAGCTTAGATATTTAGCATGTAGCAATGGCAAGTGGTCACCTACATAATTCCTGCCAATCATGCCCCTGGGGTCCAAACGGGCCATGCCCCCGGCCCTTTAGCTCCTTTAGACTCATAATTGAAAAAAAGCTTCAAAAATCTTCTTCTCTGAAACCACAGGGCCCAGAGCTGAGATATTTGGCATGTAGCAACGGAAAGTGGTCACCTACATAATTCCTGCCAATCATGCCCCTGGGGTCCAAATGGGCCACACCCCGGGGCCCCTTAGCTCCCAAAGACTCCTAATGAAAAAAAAAGTTTCAAAAATCTTCTTCTCTGAAACCACAGGGCCCAGAGCTTAGATATGTAGCATGTAGCAACAGCCAGTGGTCACTTACATAATTCCTGCCAATCATGCCCCTGGGTTCCAAATGGGTGACACCCCGGGGCCCCTTCGCTCCCATAGACTCATAATGGAACAAAAAGCTTCAAAAATTTTCTTCTTGGAAACCACAGGGCCCAGAGCTTAGATATTTAGCAGGTAGCAACGGCAAGTGGTCACCTATATAATTCCTGCCAATCTTGCCCATGGGGTCGAAACGGGCCACGCCCCGGGGCCCTTTAGCTCCTATAGACTCATAATGGAAAAAAGCTTCAAAAAATCTTCTTCTCGGAAACCACAGGGCCCAGAGCTTAGATATTTAGCATGTAGCAATGGCAAGTGGTCACCTACATAATTCCTGCCAATCATGCCCCTGGGGTCAAAACGGGCCACGCCCCGGGCCCTTTAGCTCCTATAGACTCATAATGGAAAAAAGCTTCAAAAATCTTCTTCTCTGAAACCACAGGGCCCAGAGCTGAGATATTTGGCATGTAGCAATGGAAAGTGGTCACCTACATAATTCCTGCCAATCATGCCCCTGGGGTCCAAATGGGCCACGCCCCGGGGCCCCTTAGCTCACATAGACTCTTAATGGAAAAAAAAGCTTCAAACATCTTCTACTCAGAAACCACAGGGCCCAGAGCTTAGATATTTAGCATGTAGCAACGGCAAGTGGTCACCTACATAATTCCTGCCAATCATGCCCCTGGGGTCCAAACGGGCCACGCCCCAGGGCCCCTTCGCTCCCATAGACTCATAATGGAACAAAAAGCTTCAAAAATCTTCTCCTCGGCAATCATAGGGCCCAGAGCTTAGATATTTAGCATGTAGCAATGGCAAGTGGTCACCTACATAATTCCTGCCAATCATGCCCCTGGGGTCCAAATGGGCCACGCGCAGGGGCCCCTTTGCTCCCATAGACTCATATTTAAAAAAAGCTTAAAAAATCTTCTTCTCTGAAACCACAGCACCCAGAGCTTAGATATTTAGCATGTAGCAATGGCAAGTGGTCACCTACATAATTCCTGCCAGTCATGCCCCTGGGGTCCAAAAGGGCCACGCCCCGGGTCCCCTTAGCTCCTATAGGCTCATAATGGAAAAAAAAACTTCAAAAATCTTCTTCTCTGAAACCACAGGGCCCAGAGCTGAGATAGGTGGCATGTAGCAACGGCAAGTGGTCACCTACAAAAATCCTGCCAATCATGTCTGTGGGGTCTAAATGGGCCACGCCCCGGGGCCCCTTAGCTCCCATAGACTCATAATGGAAAAAAGCTTCAAAATTCTTCTTCTCTGAAACAATAAGTTCCAGAGCTTAGGTATTTAGCATGTAGCAATGTCGAGTGGTCGCCTACATGAATCCTGCCAATCATGCCCCTGGGGTCCAAATCCTGTGGCCCCTTAACTCCAACAAACTTATAATGGAAAAAGCTTCAAACATCTTCTTTGAAACCATGAAGTACAGACCTCAGATATTTAGTATATAGCAACACAAAATGGTCGCCTACATACACCTGCCAACCGTGCCCTTTGGCTCATTAGCTTCTATAGACTTATACTTGAAAAAACTTAAAAAAATCTTTTTCTCCAAAACCATAAGGCACAGATTTTGTTTGATTTGAGGTTTTACATCCCCGACAACACTGTATTTGTCATTTTGGAGATGTCTCTTCCAATTTTGTGGGACTTTTACCAGACATTGAGATGAAATTACATCTCAAGCCCTGTCGCCCAATGAAACCAGTAGGGTTTGTAAGCATGGACACCGCTTTGCCTGAGCTTAGATATTTAGTATGTAGCAATGTCAAGTGGTCTCCTACACTAATGATTTTCTCGTACACAGGTGAGCGATATAGGGCCATTGGGCCCTCTTGTTATGTATGAAATATTTCCTATGAAATGGTTATCCTTTGAAAGTAAGGAATACAATGCTGAAACGAAAAGGATGGAGTGAATACACTCTTCTGGGTCATACTAGCTTGTTTTCAGCAATTAGGCCTCATCATTGACCCTCAGATATTTTCCAAATTCCACAAGGGGACCAATGATACAAAATGCCTTGATTGTTATTAAATGCAGGGGGACTTTACAGTCGCAACACATTCCATGAACACCAGGTGTAGGCTTAGATCCTCAAAGCAGTTTACCAGTAATCGTGTGCGGGTCGGTTTCAGCTCTGCGTGGAAGCATCATGCAGCCCATCTATTTCTTCAAGCCCCGATGGGAGGGGGGGGGGTAAAGTTTCCTTATATACGGCTACCTGATGTACCTATAGAAATAAAATCCCAATACCAAGCATTTCCTCGATACTGTAGCTGAATATCTAGAATACAGTTATTTCATGCCCGTTTTAGGGATAGTCAAAACTATTCCCGCGAGGCGCCGAGATCGATCCCATGCACAATGGAGTCGTCCAGGGCGCCGAGGGGCATTTGTTTTGACTATCCCTTAAAAGGCGGTGAAATAAATAGAAACGAATTTGCCTCTAGTGAGCTAAATTAGTTAAACATATGCAGTGAAATGGCTATCTAAAGAAAAGTAGCGCAGGCTCTAATTAGTAATATAACTAGGGCTAGTGACTACAAGCTTATCATCTAGTTCCCTTCAGGCAAAGAGAAAATCTTTAATAGCTTCTGCCCTTATCAGAGTTTTTCAGCTAGTGCATCTCACATAAACAAAGACAAACACTACAATATTCTTGTACACGCAGCACAAGTAAAATACTACAGAGGGCCAGACTATATTCACGAAGTCGAAGAACAGATTTTCGTTGCAAACAACATCGAACGTGAAACGGTGAGAAGTCTTATTGCTGAACTGCTAGTTGCGTGGTTGTAGGGGGCAAGCTTGAGTATGAGTACCATCACCAAATAAATTTAATATCTGTTTCTATCAGTATCACAACTAAATAGAAACCATATTTGTTGGTAGGAGTACAATCCTAAAATACATGTCATATCTTGCTGTGAGTACCATCACCAAATCCCATGTTATATCTTTTGGTAGAAGTAAAAGAAAGCCAAACATGCAGAAACCTATGCTGGGTTGACTAAAATGCTGTTACGAAGACTGTTCAAATATGAATGCAACTAAGCACATAAAAATGATTCCGTGATAGATTTCGATAAAAAAAATTTATTTTGTCCCCTCAAAGTATTCCCCTTTAACAGATATACAAACTTTCAGTCTTCTGATCCAATCATTGAATGCATTTTGATAGTCTTTTCTAGGTATACTATGAAGGCACTGGAATATTGCAGAACCGAGGTGTTTGCGCTGTACAAATTTTCGACCAGAAAGGTATTTTTTCAGCCGCGGGAACAAAAAAAAAGTCACACGGGGCAAGGTCGGGGGAATACGGGGGCTGAGGGAGTTCATCAACCTTTTCCTGCTTCAGATAGTCTTGCACAAGGAACGCCTTGTGCGATGACGCATTGTCATGTAGCAATCTGACATTGGCCAAACCAGTTGCGGGTCTTCGTTCTTTGAAATATTTCTTCAATTTTCGAAGAACTTTATTCTTGTAAAACTTCGCATTTACATATTTGCCTTTAGGCACAGCAACCTGAATAGCAGGGCCCTGATTTGAAAAGAATATGGCATACATTACCTTCTTGACGCTCATGGTCCGCTTTGCAATGCATGATCTTTTGCAATACTTTGTTGCCCATATTTTGTTCTGAATCTTTCGTTTTGGCTCAAAAAAGTGAACCCATGTCTCGTCACCTGTGACGACATTAGCGAAAGACCGTGCATTGTAATTTGGAAACTTTTTAAGCAACTTCTTGGCGCACTGAACGCGTGTCTTTTTCTGCTCATCTGTCAACAGATGGGGAATCCATCTAGCACAGATCTTTCTCATTTTCAAATCCCGTTTCAGAATTTATGAGCTGCTCCTAATGAGATGCCAACCACACTAGCTATTTGCCTAGTGGTATATCGTGCATCGGTAGCAACTATTTCTTTCACTCTAGCAACCATCTTGGCAGATGTTGCTCTTTTCGGCCGACGATCATGTGGTGCATCTTCTGTTGAGCCTAGCCCACAGCTGAATTTCTTACACCAACGAAAAACTGTCGGAAAAGACATTTCATTATGCCCATAAACCGAACATATTTCATCAAAAATGTCTGCACCGTATACCAAGAATACAACGATTCTTAATATAGGACCGTATTTCAACGGCGTACTCTTACCTTCTTCCAACCATGTTTTGTATTAGTATACAAGAGTAGACAGTGTTTATCGAACGATATACATTGCTAAAGTAGACGGATTTTAACAGGTTTGGTATCAATGTATAGGTAAAATGTTTTTCTACGCTGTGATATATATTTCCAGGTGATTTTCGCATTAATGCACGAGAAAACGTTCTACTTGCATTCATATTTGAACAGTCCTCGTACCTACTTTGTTATGTGTGGTAGAACTACAGGGGAGCTCTTCTATACGACAAGGAGCACTGATAGGAGTATATCTACTTAGTTATGTGTGGTAGTACTGCAGAGGAGCTCTTCTATTCGACAAGGAGAACTGATAGGAGTATATCTACATTTGTACTTTATTGTATGTGGTAATACTGCAGAGGAGCATTTCTATATGACAATAAGCACTGATAGGAGTATATATACTTTGTTATGTGTAATAGTACTGCGGAGGAGCTCTTCTATACGACAAGGAGCACTGATTAGAGTATATCTACTTTGTTTTGTGTTATAGTACTACAGAGGAGTTCTTCTATTCGACAAGGAGCACTGATAGGAATATATATACTCTTTTTATGTGGTAGTACTGCAGTGGAGATCTTATAGAAGTGCTCCTCTGCAGTATTACCACATACAACAAAATGTAGATATACTCCTATCAGTGCTCCTTGTCGAGTAGAAGATCTCCTCTGCAGTACTACCACGCATAACTAAGTATATATACTCCTATCAGTGCTCCTTGTCGTATAGAAGAGCACCTCTGTAGTACTGTCACACAAAACAAAGTAGGTATACTCCTATCAGTACCCCTTGTCGTATAGAAGAGCTCCTCTGCAGTACTACCACATACAACAAAGTATATATATTCCTATCAGTGCTCCTTGTCGAATAGAAGAGCTCCTCTGCAGTACTACCACACATAATAAAGTAGATACACTCCTATCAGTGCTCCATGTCGTATAGAAGAGCTCCTCTGTAGTTCTACCACATATACAACAAAGTATATATACTCCTATCAGTGCTCCTTGTCGTATAGAAGAGCTCCTCTGTAGTTCTTCCACACACAACAAAGATATACTCCTATCAGTGCCCCTTGTCGTATAGAAGAGCTCCTCTGAAGTATTATTACGCACAACAAGGTATATATACTCCTATCAGTGCTCATTGTCATATAGATGTGCTCCTCTGCAGTATTACCACATACAACAAAGTACAAATGTTGATATAGTGCTCATGTTCGTATAGAAGAGCCCCACTGCAGTACTACCACATACAACAAAGTAAATATATATTCCTATCAGTGCTCCTTGACGTATAGAAGAGCTCCTCTGCAGTACTATTACCACACATAACTAAGTTGATATACTCCTATCAGTGCTCCTTGTCGTAAAGAAGAGCTCCTATGTAGTACTATTACACAAAACAAAGTAGATATACTCCTATCAGTGCTCTTTGTTGTATAGAAGAGGTCCTCTGTAATACTATCATTCAAAACAAAGTAGGTATACTCCTATCAGTGCCCCTTGTTGTATAGAAGAGCTCCTTTGCAGTACTACCACACATAACTAAGTAGATATACTCCTATCAGTGCTCCTTGTTGTAAAGAAGAGCTTCTCTGCAGTACTACCACACCTAATAAAGAAGATATACTCACATCAGTGTCCCATGTCGTATAGAAGAGCTCCTCTGCAGTACTACCACACATAACAAAGTAGGTATACTCCTATCAGTGTCCCTTGTTGTATAGAAGAGTTCCTCTGCAGTACTACCACATACAACAAAGTATATATATTCCTATCAGTGCTCCTTGTCGAATAGAAGAGCTCCTCTGCAGTACTACCACACATAACTAAGTATATATACCCATATCAGGGCTCTTTGTCGAATAGAAGAGCTCCTCTGCAGTACTACCACACATAACTAAGTAGATATACTCCTATCAGTGCTCCTTGTTGAATAGAAGAGCTCCTCTGCAGTACTACCACACATAACTAAGTAGATATACTCCTATCAGTGCTCCTTGTTGAATAGAAGAGCTCCTCTGCAGTACTACCACACATAAAGTATATATTCTCATATCAGTGCTCCATGTCGTATAGAAGAGCTCCTCTGTAGTTCTACCACACATAACAAAGTAGGTATACTCCTATCAGTGCCCCTTGTCGTATAGTAGAGCTGCTCTGCAGTACTATCACACACAACAAAGTTTATACTCCTATCAGTGCCCATTGTCATATTGAAGTGCTCCTCTGCAGTATTACCACATACAACAGATATACTCCTATCAGTACTCATGTTCGTATAGAGGAGCTCCACTGCAGTACTACCACACACAACAAAGTAGATATACTCCAATCGCTGTATATACCCTTACCGGTGCTCTTCCTCTAAAAGTGCTCCCGTTACTTGTTTTTTCCCGAACATTTCCGAAACAGATACGGCGAGTCTCATGAATATTCAAGATGCCGCTAGAGGAGCTCTTTTTCCTACTACCTCTCTGACTTTGCTATTTATATACGAAGTCCCGATGGTGACTGATTTTTCCGACTCTTTTCACAGATACTTTTTCTGTTTATGAGAGAATGTTTTTTTTTCTACTTTCATTTCTTAAAAAATTATGATTAATACATTTTTTCAACTTATTTGTAATAGAAGAATATGACTGGTCGGAAGGCAGGATAGCTATGCTTTGATTTTTCCGCACCTTTGACAATGTTGGGATCCATCTCGGACCTTCACCTTAAATGAGGCCAAGGTTACAGTCACTCTGCCACCATGAATTATTAGTCATTGGCCTACATATATTTCAAGGTCAGTATTTGTGTCATATAAAAGTTACAGCACGTGTTATGAGCACCCTCAAAATCCCACTTTAAATAGAGAAAATTGGGGTTTACGGTGGTATATATTATTTTTCTTATTTCTGCTCCAAGACATTTGGTTGGTTGATTTGAGGTTTAACGTCCCCGTCAACACAGTAAAGGTCATTTTGGAGATGTTGCTTCCAACTTTGTGGGACTTTTACCCGACATTGAGATGAAATGACATCTCAAGCCCTGTCACCCAATGAAACCAATAGGGTTATTAGCATGGACGGTCCGCCTCGTACCGGGTTCCTGGACAGGCTTAGATTCTCTAAACGGTTTACCAGTACTAGTGTGCGGGCCGGATTCAGCTCTGCGTGGAAGCATCATGCAGCCCATATATTTCTTCAAGCCCCTATGGGCGGGGGCCGTTCCAAGACATAGTTTGTGGGTACTCGTTACAACCCTCTCAATGAGGCGGTTCTAACGAGCACCAACATCATATGTTTTCAGTATTAATAAGACAAATATCACGGATTTTCGTCAGAAAAGCAGCCATTTTGGAGATGTAACAAATGCACTATGTTGCACGGGTGTGTTATCGTAATGATCAGAGGAACAACGGTCCTGAACCGTTCATCTGCGTACTGGGTGTATTTGGAGCCATTTGGTTCTCCGAAGAGATTTTTTATACCATAAAGGGTTTGTATGGTCATGTGACATAAACCTTTTGAACAAATTTTTGTTCCTCCATAAAGGCTTCGCAGGAAATCAGATAAAAAATACGTTCATTCATTATGGTATTGGTTTTGGGTTATCTCTTTGGATAGCATTGCAGCTACAACAAACGTGCAATCAGCGAAGACGTCAGTTTTTACACATGTACAGGTTACTCAGATTCTTCGCTGAGCGAACTTCAAATGCGGCCAAATTTGCGCAGTTTGTGTCAGTTATAGTCTTGGATCAGTCACAGTGCGGCAATCGCTTTTATCAGGGTTGGTCAGTAAAGCTAATTTCCGTGTAGATTCTTTGTCAACCGACAAAAAAGTACTAATTATGATCAATCAAGAATATTCAATATCTTTGGTTTAAAGTACCAAAGAACTTTTGGGTGGATTGTTTGTCAATCTTCCAAAAGCAACTAAGCAAATAAGCACAGTAGCTTTTCATTGCTAATGTGACTATCATTGAGTTGCAGAAATCTGGGTAAGAGTAAATTATCATCGAACGGGCCTCCGTGGTGTAGTGGATAAAAACGCTGTCTCTTATTCATTAGGTCTCTCACCGCTGTGGTTCGAGCCTCGCTCGGGTCACATGTGAGACGCCAAGTTCTGCAACGGAAGGTCAGGTGGTTTTTCTCTGGGTACTCCGGTTTTCGCCCACCTCTGATTAACGATCGGCTCGATATGTGTGAAATAATCTTGAAAGGGCCGTAAAACTTAAATAAAAAAAAATTGATCATCGTGCTATTCTTATCAGTGACGTCAGTGCGTTGTATGTAAAATGGCTATCTTGCTGGACCCAGGGGTTGGGTTTGGCAAACAGTAAAGTGAAGTCCCAGATAAGACACAACACAAGGCAGCATCTGATCAGGGTCTACGCTGTTTGATTAAAGTGCAGGCATTAATTATTATCTTAATGGGTAAACGAAACAGTCTAGGTTCCTGGCCATTTGCCATTGCCGCATTTAGTTACTACGACCATGTAGGACTAGACAGAACCAAACGAATTCTGAGTGAAAGGAATTTTGATTGTCACATCAACTCTTGTGGGTAACTTTTTGTCTCCCGGAGAAAGGAAGAAAAGAGATAGAAGAGGAAATAAAAAGTGGAGGGGAAAATGAATGGAACTGTAGAAACAGAAGAAACAAGAAAGCAGTCTGAGGGACAGCCAAAGCCCCCCGCCGCATTTTGTATCTTGACCTTGAGTTGGCATGGTTTATTTATGGGTACTGCACATCAGCTCAGTAAGTGTGTGTGTGTGTGTGTGGGGGGGGTGGTATTTCACAAACGTTTAATGAAAATCCTTCCAGTGGTAAATGAGATGTGGAACGGACACAAAATTCCAAGTTTCAAACTCGTGACCTTCACCTGTGACCTTGACCTTGAGAATCAGAATCAGAATTGTTACTGGTGACACGTCAAATGACATTCATACACCAGTTGGCATGGTTTATTTATGCGTTCTGCACATCAGCAGGGGGATATTTGAGGACAGTTTAATTAACATCCTTCCAGGGGTAAAGGAGATATGGAACGGACACAAAATACGAAGTTTCTAACTCGTGACCAAACTCGTGACCTTCGCCTGTGACCTTGACCTTGAGTCGGCTTGGTTTATTTATGTGTTCTGCATATCAGCTCACTGAGGGGGGGGTAATTGACCAAAGTGTAATGAGAAACCTTGCAGGGGTAAAGGAGATATGGAACGGACACAAAATTCAAAGTTTCAAACTCTTGACCTTCAGATGTGACCTGGACCTTGAGTCGGCATGGTTCATTTATGGGTTCTGCACACCAGCTCACTGAAAAGAATATTTGACCAAAGCTTAATGAAAATCCTTCCAAGGGTAAAGGAGATATGGAATGGATACAAAATTACAAGTTTCAAACTCGTGACCTTCAACTATGGCCTTGACCTTGAGTCGGCATGTTTCATTTATGGGTTCTGCACATCAACTCACCGAGACGAATAATTGACAAAAGTTTAATGAAAATCTATCAAAGGGTTCAGGGTTCAGGAGATATGGAGCGGACAAGATAGTGTTACGGACAGACGGACAGATGGACGGACAGACGAAGGCCATTCCTATAATCCCCACTCCTCATCGCGGCGGGGGATTAATAATAAAATTACCCCGTCTACCCTTAACTCCTGAATGCAAGGACAGCAGGCCTTGTCCAAATGTAGGCCAGAATCAGTTGGCACCCCAGCGACGCAAGCTTCACGTCACCTTTGTCTCACCCAACCAACCCCTTGAATGAAAAGGAGCTACCTGGGTTTTATGTTGAGCAACAGAGCAAGGGAACATGCCTACTTATTTTCACTGTTTCATGTTCTAAGGGAATACAGAAATAAAACAAGGCATCAGTGTTAAATATTCTAAGGGCATGCGGAAAGGAAACTAATTTTGGGGAACACAGAAACAATATGACCTGTATGACCAGTGAAGACACAGATCAGCCTGTGCATCCACTCAGTCTGATTAGTTTTTACTGTTGATATGAACCTTCTGTGGCCTTTGTGCCATTTAAAGGGAAACAAGTGAAGATTTTTGTCACGTTGGATAGATGCAGAAAAACAATGTGTTTGCGGTGCGCCGGCTCGTGCATGTAAATGTATACGAAACGATGGCAAAAAAAAGCGGTTAAACCTCTTGTCTTTTTTTATATAGACGGATACAATGTTTTGACACGTGACCTTGTTTACTTGTCACTGCGCATGCGCAAAACTACTTTTCCTTTTGATAACAATCTTTCGTGGTTGGCAAAAAGCCGCTGGTTCCATATAAACACATTGTAAATGGGTTGAATATTACGGGCATATTTTAGTTGACTGTTACAGAAAATCGATCGAATTACACTTTAAATGAGTAGATAAATATATTCTATACTTTATTCCTGCATCTTCCGCATTTTTAGTCATTCGTTTTGTGCATTTTATTACAAATAGTTAAGACCATCCCGCCTCGTTACCTGCCTAAGTTTAAAAGGTAATTATCATCAAAACATCCTCAAATATTCTAGAAACCAATAATTACTAGCTAAGACATGTCTATTTTTAAAGTTCAAAGGTCAGTTTTGTCGTTTCGATTCCAAACAAAATACAATTTTACAGAAAATAACATCGCATTTACAATGGCGACAAACGGCCCACAAGACGTTTTTTGCCCACCACCGGTCAGTCCCGGCAAATAGTATTATTGAGTGATGACGTAGTGTTTGGATGTGTCTATATATATATATCTATTTTTTTATTTCAGGTTTGAAGTCCCAGTCAACACTGTATAGGTCATTCTGGATACGTTGCTTCCAATTTTGTGGGAAATGACATCTCAAGCCCTGTCGCCCAATGAAACAAGCATGGACGGCCCGACTCGCACCATTTTGCCTGGCCAGGCTTAGCTCCTCTAAGCGGTTTGCCAGTACTCGTGTGCGGTCGGTTTTAGCTCAGCGTGGAAGCATATATGTGGTCATTTCTGTTTGCACCAACACTTTACCTCGTGAGACCTGGATTCAGTCAGCACATAGAGTTCCCACTGCATTTTGAAGATGGGGGTCTATTTCGGCTTTTAATTCATTTTTGTACCCTCGATGTATAGTAATATAAATGGGACCTCATCAGTTTTGGGGGATCAGGTCCAATTTTGGGGGTAAAAAACATCTGCAGAGGGTAAATGGGAATGCTGAGCACCACATTTTTTTTTTTTAACTCTGAGGTGATAACTTAATAAAATATGTCTTATAAGTCAGTTCTGATAGCAAACCCACTAATTCTGTATTTGTTTTCACGCTTTTCTCACCACACTGCCACAGATGTTTGGCGTAATTCTACTCAATTCACGCCGTGCACGTGCATTATCGATGATACTCACTTCACTTTAGTGGTCCAAACCCATAAACCGTCGAAAAAATCCTAAAAGATCTAAGATGGGGTGCCGTCCTGGACTGACGTTAGTTTTGTTTGTTTTGGAGTTTCACCACTATTTGAGGTCATTTTTGAGCCAGTCAGTTTACCTATCCACACTTTTCCTGGGCAGGCTTATACGTAAGCGGTTCATCAGTACAGTGCACATTCTTCCGCCAGAAACTGACAACTGCCCTTCATGAATCAGCGGAAGGGAGAGAAAGACCGTAAAAAAGATTTCATTATCAATCTCCACGAAAGAATGTTGCCGACCCCGGCGGGAATCGAACACGCGTCCTCCTGATCACCAGTCAGACGCGCATCCGACTGAGCCACCGAGGCCGGCTGGACTGACGTTAGACGAGCGTAATATGGCTATTGGAATGCTTACTGGCGGCATGAAAGTTAAGGAGATTGCAGAACATGTTCGTGTTAGTGAAAGTGCTATTTCAGGACTCGGGTCAAAGTTCCGTCAAACTGGCACCGTCAAAGACAGACCACGTTCTGGTAGACCGCGTAAAACAACACGACATGAGGACAATTATATCGTGGCGTCACCTCGATGTAATCGATTTCTCAACAGTACCAGAATCGCCGGTATGGTTCGGAATGCAACTGGAAAACGAGTTTGCGATAGGACTGTGAGAAATAGACTTCGAGCTGCGCGGTAGCGTGGACGTCGACCGTACGTAGGAGTTCCACAGACGCGGGAACATGGACGGGCTAGACTCGGTTGGGCATGGGCACATCGTCGGTGGACAAGACGGCAGTTAAACCAAGTTCTGTTCACGGAGGAACCCCGTTTCAATTTGAAATTTGCTGACGGAATAGTACGTGTTTGGCGGCGAGATGGAGAGAGGATGGGGCCTGTTAACGCCATTCAACATGAGCGCTTTGGCGGCGGCAGCGTTATGGTTTGTGGCGGAATTTCGCATCGGGCTAAAACAGACTTATGAATCGACTGCCTATTCGAAATTCGTAAAATTGCAGTATGTTTCCTCTGGCTTTCTTTGCCGGATCATTACAGGGTCACTGATGAGGCTTTATTAGCCGAAACTACGTAGTATGACCCATCTTCTTTCTTATGAATGTTTTCATTGCTCTTAAAGGATCTCATTTTTGATTTTTATTTGCCTTCACTGCAGCTGGTGTTGTGCCGAGTGGCGGCCGTAAAACGTCTCCCCGTACATCAACCATAGTGCAGTTTATATTTTACTTTTGGTCCTTTGAGATCAGCGTGAATATTCTGAGAAATCAGAAATAAATTATTGGTTTAGACTCATATTCTAGACGGATTTTAAAATATTTGGACCCCATTTTGATTTATATCAGTCTTTGAATCGACTGCCTATTCGAAAATCGTAAAATTGCAGTATGTTTCCTGTGGCTTTCTTTGCCGGATCATTACAGGGTCACTGATGAGGCTTTATTAGCCGAAACTACGTAGTATGACCCATCTTCTTTCTTATGAATGTTTTCATTGCTCTTAAAGGATCTCATTTTTGATTTTTATTTGCCTTCACTGCAGCTGGTGTTGTGCCGTGTGGCGGTCGTAAAACGTCTCCCCGTACATCAACCATAGTGCAGTTTATATTTTACTTTTGGTCCTTTGAGATCAGCGTGAATATTCTGAGAAATCAGAAATAAATTATTGGTTTAGACTCATATTCTAGACAGATTTTAAAATATTTGGACCCCATTTTGATTTATATCAGTCTTTGAATCGACTGCCTATTCGAAATTCGTAAAATTGCAGTATGTTTCCTCTGGCTTTCTTTGCCGGATCATTACAGGGTCACTGATGAGGCTTTATTAGCCGAAACTACGTAGTATGACCCATCTTCTTTCTTATGAATGTTTTCATTGCTCTTAAAGGATCTCATTTTTGATTTTTATTGACTGTTCCGGGAAGCTTGAATGCCGTCCGATACTGTGATGAAATTTTTCGGCCTGTATTACTGCCTTTCTTACGTCAAGAACACGCCACGATTTTTCAGCCCGTATGTTGCACGTCATACAATGGACTTTCTGCAGGCAAATAATGTGAATGCGTTTGACTGGCCAGCAAGGTCATTGGATTTTTCCCCAATTGAGCACCTCCTGTGACCATCTGGGAAGACGGAGAACGAGAAATGACGTCAACAACGTAAGAGACCTTGGACGTGTTCTTCATGAGGAATGGAATCGCATACCCATGGATGTGGTTCGGAGGCTTATTTCGAGAAGACGGTAGGGGCTACTGCGGATTCAGATGGTGGGCATACCAGATACTGACAATTAGTCTGTGGGAGCTAAGGGGCCCCAGGATGTGGTCAATTTGGACCCCAGGGGCATGATTGGGAGGATTCATGTAGGTGACCATTTTACGTTGCTACAAGCTAAATATCTAAGCTCTCTTGGCCCTGTTGTTTCAGAGATGTTTTAAGATTTTCCCATTGTAAGTATATGGTGCTATATATTGCCATGGCAACCAGAATTCCAATCGGATCGGCCCAAAAACCTCATGCAGCCTTTCCCTCTACGGTTGTACGGTGTCTGATGATGCTTCTCATGAAATTTGATCAAGATTGGCCATGGGTATTAAAGACATACTCATTTGAAATTGTTTACGGACAGACGCACGAAGGACCAAATGTGATCACTAAAAATAAAGGTCGAAACGGGGTTGCAATTGGTCCATTCCAGTAATTAGGTCCATTCCGGTGAGTAAACGCACCCATCAGAAGCACGTGTTTATACCATTTGCAGGCCTGAACATCCGTGTGGTCCTCCTGTACAAATCCTCCGCTGGTCTTTCAGATTCTTGGTCAGTGTCAGAAAATGACGACCAGTCTTGTGGTCGCCCTCGGATTAACCTCTCTTCAGTAAAGAGACCTCAGGGCTACCGCAGCCATCTCTTGGACACCAGCCATTTTCCCAGGCGAAAAAAGTCACCAAAGCCGAGAGGAAAGGTCGGGAATGCAATACAAGAGGCATGTAAGAAGGGATAAAACAACAACAACAATACTATAGAATAGAATAGAAAAAAATAAAAATAAAGTGTCCAATCAAGGACTCTTTAAGACATACGTAAAGGTTTGATTAAAAATACAAAGCCATGAACTTAAACAAACGCTTGGTTTAATCACCTTGTTTAAAACTAAAACCCGTCCCATTAGTTTAATTTACTCATTCTGGACAAAACTACTAGCTGCAGATCAGTTGAGTTTTACATCAGTTCAGCATATCTGTCTCGCGTTCATCCTAATCCAAACCCCAAACACCCAATGCCAATCTGACTGGACCGTACTTTATAAGCCTGGAGGTTAGTACAGGAGGTACCGTTTTATTATGTACTACCTTTTCAAGTATAGATAGCCACATTTCGACATAATGATATCAATAATTCAGCCCAATTGTTGATATCTTTAATTCAATTAATGGATATCCACTATTCTAATTATTGATATCATTTATTCGAATAATAGATATCATTCCTTCAGTCCAATTTATGGATATCATTAATTCAAATTATTGATATCATTAAGTCGAATTATGGATATCCATAATTTTAATTATAGATATCTATATACCATCGTAATAAATGATATCATAAATGTGAATTATTGATATCCATAAATGGAATTGATGATATCCATATATCTGGTTTATTTATTGATATCTAAATTTTCACAGAGGACAAAGTATTTATGTTTATTTTATGCTAATATTTATTATAGATATCATTAATTTGAATTGATGATATCAATAAATGGGCTGAGTTATTGATATCCATAATTCGAATAATTGATATCATTTATTTAAATTTAAGATATCTAAATATCTATATGATTTATAGATATCATTAATTAGAATTGTTGATATCATTACTTCGAATTAATGATATCCATAATTTGAATTTGTGATATCAATAAATGGGTTGAATAAATGATATCTTTAATTCGGATAAGTGATATCCATTAATCGATTAATTTATATCAATAATGGAGCACACTAGTACTGGTAAACCGCTTAGAGGATCTAAGTCTGCCCAGGAACCGCGGTGCGAGGCGGACCGTCCATGCTTATAAACCCAATTGGTTTCATTGGGCGACAGGGCTTGAGTTATCATTTCATCTCAATGTCGGGTAAAAGTCCCACAAAATTGGAAGCAACGTCTCCAAAATGACCTTTAAAGTGTTGACGGGGACGTTAAACCTCAAATCAAACAAACAATCCATTAATCATATGGTATTTTAGATATCTATAATTTGTTTTATTGATATCTGTATCTTGGAGACTAAACCTATTGAGCTTCTCAAAATTACAGTGCTGCTCTGTTGACTTTGAGAATTCAGAATTAATTTTTTTTTCTGGTTTTGGTTTTACGAACGTTTCAAGATTACTTCCTTCGAGCCGATCGTTAATCGATGGGTGAAAATCGGGGTACCCGGAGAAAAACTACCTCACCGTCCGTTGCAGCACTTGGCGTCTCACATTTGACCCGAACTAGGCTCGAACTGGTACACGGGTGAGAGACCTTATGACTAATAAGAGTCAGCGTTCTTTTCCACTAGGCTACGGGGGCCCCTAAGATTTTGTTACAGACGATTCTCTAATAGAATGAAATATAATGTCTGGGTCACGAGTAGTTTAAAAGTTCACTTTTTTCACATAAGAGCAAATACAGTTCTGTTTAATAAGGCACATGTGCACGGCAGAGATGCAGTAGTCTTATTTTCTGGACTATGTTAAAAACAACAACAGCAGTGCTCCGCCACTGCACTTACATCAAGCATGTAGGTGTACAAGAAATGCAGTTTTTGTTTTCTGTAACGGTTTTTGTGTTTTGTCCCTCATCTGATGATGCTTTGCATTTGGATGAGGTTTCATTAAAATATCTGAAAAAGGTTTCCAACTTACAGAATGGCAGAAATTGCTATTTTCAATATTTACCACTTGTCGTCCATAGAACATTTTGCCTTACTCTCCACCTCACGCACTCTGTTCAAATCTGGCCAGACCATAACTTATAAACTTTTTAGGATAGTACAGTTGTGGGATACAGTTTCTATTCATAAATATAATTCGAATAATGGATATCCATACTAGTTTCGATTTAATGATATCAATAATTCAGCCCAATTATTGATTTCTATAATTCGAATTATAGATATCCATAATTCTAATTATTGATATCATTTAATCGAATATATATAATAGATATCAATAATCCAGTCGTATTTATTGATATCACTAATTCCAATTATTGATATCATAAAGTCGAATTATAGATATCAAAAATTGAATTATGGATATCCATAAATCTTTTGAATTGTTGATATCATAAATTCGAATTATTGTTATCCATATATAGGATAAATGATATCCATAAATCTGACTTATTTATTGATATCCATTATTGGAATTAGTGATATCCAAATTTCTCCACGGATACTCAAGTTTTGATGATTACTGTTTGCACATATTATTTATAGATATTCATAATTAGACTTATTGATATCAATAAATGGGCCGAATTATTGATATCTATTATTTAATATTTAAGGGCGGGGTGCAATTCTGTACCTTGTTCTGCTGAATAGTTTAATTAAGCCGCACCCATTTTCAGCCATCAGCCAATCAGATTACTTACTATATTATATTCATTCGTTCAACAAACTGCATCCTGATAAGCTGCTTCTTCAGAAGCCATCTAATCTGGATCTGCACTGTTTGCAAAGATAGCGGCTGTCGTGAACAGCAGGATAATGGTTAATGTTAAATGTTATTCTGATTCTGATGCTAACACTATTTTTTTTAAGACATTGCTTCTAGTTTTGTGGGACTTCAACCCGGCATTGAGATGAATGACGTCACAACCCCTGCCAAATTTATATGTAGTGACAGTTTTAGCCGTACATGCTTATAGACCATCTTAGTGGTATCAATGTGCTGTCGGTTTCAGTTCTGTGCAGCCCAATATCTATCTCTCCAAGCCCCGCTGGGCGGCCGTCGCTTAATAATTAGAACTAGGGTGTCTGTAAAGGAGTGGAAATGAGCATTTACACATGTGCAGTTGACAGACCATCTATTAATGAATTATTTTGGGTATCAAATGGAATCTTCCTCTTCATATATGGCAGGAATCCATTTTGAAATGTAGGGGTGACAGGTTGTATTATCTTCAAAATTTATTCAGAACATATCTGAACTTTTTGCAAATAGTGTAGGCCCTGATCAGACTCCACGTTCTGCGGCGTCTGATCTGGGCCTACACTGTTTTATACTCACAATGGACCCATTTTGGGGTTTCCGGAACCAAATCGGCTAATTAGGGCCTTTTATTATTAATTTTCTTATGTTGAGCTGAAAAGTGAAAAAATGTGACCTTCCATTGCAGTACTCACACAGGACCCATAAAATTTAACAAGCATTTATTTATTTAATTATTTAATAAATTATTTTTATTTATTTTTATTATTTATTTATTTTAGTTTATTGTTTATTTCATTTTTATCCCCCGACCGAACAGGTTCGGGGGATATAGCGATCAGCCTGGCGTCCGTCCGTCTGTCCGTGCGTCCGTCCGTCCGTCCGTCCGTAGACGCAACCTTGTGATGGCCATAACTCCTATACCCTTTGACATTCATTGATGGTTCTTGGCACAATTGTTCACAAGGCCGAGACGGCGTGTCATGTGCAAGAACCAGAACTCTGGATGCCATACTTTTTTAGTTATCTCCCCTTTTAATAAAATAGAATGACTACTTTGTGATGGCCATAACTCCAATACCCTTTGAGATATATTGATGGTACCTGGCACGGTTGTTCACAAGGCTGAGACGGCGTGTCATGCACAAGAACCGCAACTCTGGCTGCCATGGTTTTGGAGTTATCTCCCCTTCCAATAAAATAGAGTGACAACCTTGTGATGGCCCTAACTCTTATACCCTTTGAGTTTCATTGATGGTTCTTGGCACAATTGTTCACAAGGCTGAGACGGCGTGTCATGCACAAGAACCAGAACTCTGGATGCCATACTTTTTTAGTTATCTCCCCTTTTAATAAAACAGAATGACTACTCTGTGATGGCCATAACTCCAATACCCTTTGAGATATATTGATGGTACCTGGCACAGTTGTTCACAAGGCTGAGACGGTGTGTCATGCACAAGAACCACAACTCTGGTTGCCATGGTTTTGGAGTTATCTCCCCTTCCAATAAAATAGAGTGAAAACCTTGTGATGGCCATAACTCCTTTAAGATATATTGATGATACCTGGCACAGTTGTTCACAAGGCCGAGACGGTGTTTCATACACAAGAACCACAACTCTGGGTGCCATGGTTTTTAGTTATCTCCCCTTCCAATAATATAGAATCACTACCTTGTGATGGCCACATCTCCAACACTCTTTGAGATATATTGATGATACTTGGTACAGTTGTACATGAGGTTAAGCAGGTGTGTCATGTGCAAGAACCACAACTCTGGGTGCCCTGGTTTTTTAATTATCTCCCCTGACAATATAACCTTGTGATGGCCATAACTCCAATACCCTTTGAGATATATTGATGGTACTTGGCACAATTGTATACAACATTGAGATGGCGCTTCTTGCCAAAGAACCACTACTCTGGGTGCTATGATATTTGAGTTATCTCCCCTTCCAATATAACAGTATGACAACCTTGTGATCATTGTACCTCCAGTACCCTTTGAGACATATTTGTGGTACTTGATGCAGATGTACCTGATGTTAAGCAGGTGTGTCATGCTCAAGAATTACAACTCTGGGTGCTCTGGTTTTTTAGTTATCTCCCCTGGCAATATAACCTTGTGATGGCCATAACTCCAACACCCTTTGAGATATATTGAAGAAACTTGGCACAATTGTATACAAGGTACAGAAGGGATGTCATGTGCAAGAACCACAACTGTTGGTGCTGTGGTATTTGAGTTATCTACCCTTTCAATATAACAGTATGATCTGCTTGTGATCACCATATCTCCAATACCCTTTGAGACATATTGATGGTACTTTATACAGAAATACATGAGCTTAAGCAGGCATGTCATGCGCAAGAACGACATTTCTGAGTGCCCTGGTTTTTTAGTTATCTCCCCTGACAGTATAATCTTTCGATGGCCATAACTGCAATACTTTTGTGATATATTGCTGGTTTAATTCTGGTGCACTTTCTATTGGTGAACAATCTTCTGAAGGCCATATTGGCTTTTGGTCGGGGGATTTGCCATCTCACCCGATGGCTATTTTTTGTGTAACAATCAAGGAAAACTGAACCTAGGGGAAAAAGATCTTAGTTCTGGGCATTTCAATAACTCACCCAAGTGACAAGGTGCCATCAGGTGAACATGTCCACAAAATGAAAATCGCCCCCCCCCCCAAACCCCACCTCTAAAAACACCTTATGGAGAAAACTAGGGTTTACAGGGGCAAACATTATCTTTCTTATTACTGCTCCAAGAAGTAGGTCGTGAGTGCTAGTTAGAACCACCTCAATGAGGCAGCAATCTATGTTTGCAGTTTAAATAATAAAAATATCAAAACAATTCATAAAAAATAGCCAGTTTGGAGATGTGAAAAAAAATTCACTTTGTCGCATGTGTGTGTTATTGTAATGTTTCTTCCACAAACTTAAGATTGACATTTTCCGTTTTATTGGTGACATTCTTCTCATTTCGTCTCAGCGGCAAGCACAGAATGTGTGTGCTCATTACACCAAGGTGATACAAACAAGTGTATCTCACGAGTACCCAAATCACGGAGAGGTTTTGAGCAGGAAACCAATACTACGAGCATAGTTGCATAGTTAAGGTATTTTTTTTTTTTTTTTTTTTTTTTACTTTTTTAAACATAACTTATGGGTGCTCAGTCTGCCATATAGACTTAGGTGGTTCTTACAACCACAGAAAATACATGTATATGTTTATGAGCAAAAATAATGAAAACAATGTGAACCTGTGTTAACCCCATTATTCTTGGTGATAAGTGGGAGTGGGCATTACAACGATGTTCAATACATGAACCTTTTTCTCTGAAGTTGAGTAAAAACCTACTCACATAATTGCCTGTATTCAATTCAAATTCCATGTAAGCGTCTGTAGTCCACTTTAGAACATATATTTAAACAGTGAAAGGGCCTCATTGGGCAATTCTTATGAGCAACCACAATATAAATAAGTTTTTGAGCAAAAATAAGGAAAATGATGTTTACCTGTATAAACCCCATTTTTCGCTGTAAAAAGAGTGGTTTATAAGGGTGTTCATTACATCCACTTAAGAAGGGTAACAAACCGGACAGCTATTGTCTTCAATATATTCATGTTTTAACCCGTTTTGTACTGAGTGAAATCTTCCACCTTATATATTCAAAATTTAGTGGTTATTCAAAATTTATTTGGAAAATGGCTGAACATTCTGCAAACAGTGTAGGCTCTGACCAGACACCGCAGAATATGGCATCTGATCTAGGCCTGCACTGTTTGCTAATAACCGGTTTGGGGATTTCTGATACAAAAATGGGTTAATGTGCACAATCATTCCGGAAAGCCATTATAGTATGATAACTTAATAAAACTTAGCATTTGATAAAACATCAGAATATAGAACTTCATATAGACTGTATATAGCTGAACATTATAATTAACAACAGTCATGGTAATTAAATCAATTAATATAACCATTTTCTTACAATTAAAGTTCTCTGAAGACTCTAGTACACCTCTGATTAACGATCGGCTCGATATGAGTGAAATAAAATTGAAAGGGCCATACCCCCCCCCCCCCCCACCCCCGCCCAGAACCTTTCAGTATAGCAGGGGCTGCTTTTGTTGAATTGTGTGAGAGATAATCAGCATCAATGCTGTACCATGTCCATACAATTGAAAGTTTTATTATTTAAACTCACTTCAGTGAAGTACCAGTGGGTATTTATCAAATGACAATTTGCAAGTTTAAGGAAATATGTTAAGTGTGGCTCAGTGAAGTGGTCCTAACGATACTGCACAATTTATGAAGCAGAAAGTTCATCTAGCAGTTTGTGATTATAGATTATATCAAGTATGTAGAAAATAGAGAAATTCTAATTTCAACTAAACATATTTAAAAGAGTAACAAGATGCCAAAAATTTATTTCATATAATTCTATGGTGAAAAAATTCTGAGTATAAAACAGTGCAGCTCCAGATAAGCCATCTGATCATGATCTTCACTGTTCATCTTGCAGTTTGTGAATTTAATAGGTAGATTTTATCAAGCATATAGAAAGTAGAGAAATTCTAATTGCAACAAAATATTTTTAAAAGAGTAACAAGATGCCAAAAATCATCATATTTACAACTCCGTGTAATGAACACCCCTCTTAACCCCACTTTATATATATATAGAAAACTGGGGTTTAGAAGGGTATACATTATTTTTCTTATATCTGCTTCAAAACATAGGTTGTGAGTAGTCATTTGACCCGCCTCATTTAGGAAGGTATAATTTGAGGACTTTTGCTGGAGGACCTGAGGACTAAGGACCAGGTCCTCGAGAGGACCAGGGGTATAATTTGAAGACCAAATACAGGAGGACCAGTGCTTTAATCGGCCATATAATGGCTATGATAATTGAAGATAACTACTGTTTATTGAAAATGACACCTGCTGGTATGGTATATCACCTCATGGGCATATATATGTCGTAGTCCAAATAGGAATTTAGCCAGATCCGGAATCTGGCTAGGCCAAATAGGAATTCTTATTTGGCCTAGGCAGATTCCGGATCTGGCTAAATTAATATTTAGTTTAGCCAGATTCCGGATCTGGCTAAACTCTGTTTAGTCCAAATAAGAATTCCTATTTGGCTAGGCAGATTCTGGATCTGGCTAAGCTGGTTAGGCCAAATAGGAATCTTGTTGTTCTATGGATAATGTATGGCTGGATACATATCCTAAGATGTCGGTAGCCCTGTGATCATCCTTAAAAATAATTTGTATGGTGTTGTAGGAAGCAAGAGGAATATAATATTCATTCTGAGAAAAAAAAAGAAAGAAAAAAAATAATTATTTTTCATGAACAGTCATAAAATTGTTTGGGCAGGTAGTCATATTTAACTGGGTCTGTAGGATGACAGCAAACAAAATATTTTAAGGTCCTGGTGAAGGATTGTCTAAGGACGTGTCACCAGTAAACAATTCTGATTCTGGTCTCATTTTTTCAAAGACAAATAAGATCTGATTCATCATTTTTATAAGACCGAATCCAATTTATAAGAACAAAGTCATTAAACAAGGTTGTCGTTTGTCATCAACTATTGTTATTATCTACTCATTTAAGAGCAGAAATAAGAAAACTGATCATGACGATCCTCAGCTTACATGTATTTTTCCTGTATAAAGGAGGTGGTTAACTGGGACTTCAGGGCATAGAATTGGTACCATTACAGCAAATCTTGATTCAGATAGTCATATCATATGGAAAACATATTGTACCATAGTATCATACATCATATTAACAGGTCTGTGTAATTAACACACCTCCAAACCCCGCATGAGTGGAACAGTATTTACATGTATCTAAATGCTCATAGACTTTTTCTTTTTTACTCCAACACTTTCATGTTCACTTGTTAACTGTACTCTAAGATACTTAATAATGAAGAAGAATCCATAGGAGACCAGTTGTACTGATTAGACTTCAGAATATAAAACAATTATGAGATTTTCTTCCATCTTTTGTTACTTCATAATGTTAGTATAAAATTGTCTTTCATTGTTTTTCACACATATTTGAATCAGACAGAGGATCAGTTTATCATGTAAGTATTTAGCCAGGGTGGTCTAAACAACACATTATTAAAGACAAAAATGAGTGCAATAAATACTGCTTATTATTATCTAGTTAAAACAAATCTATGAGAAATAAAAAAAAACTATTTTTGTTGAAGCAAATTATCAATATTCAAACAAGGTCTGTTACCATTAAACAAAGATTCCTATTTGGCCTAACAAGCTTAGCCAGATCCAGAATCTGCCTAGCCAAATAGGAATTCTTATTTGGACTAAACAGAGTTTAGCCAGATCCGGAATCTGGCTAAACTAATTATTAATTTAGCCAGATCCGGAATCTGCCTAGGCCAAATAGGAATTCCTATTTGGCCTAGCCAGATTCCGGATCTGGCTAAATTCCTATTTGGACTACGACATATACAGCAACAAAAAGGAAAAATGAAATATTAAAATAAAGTAAATAAAAGGAAAAACATGTTATTATGTTCAGGAAATTTTTCACCATAGAATTTTACGAAATATATTTTTGGCATCTTGTTACTCTGATAAAAATGTTTAGTTGAAATTAGAATTTTTGTACTTTCTATAAACTTGATATCTTTTTTTTTTTTTTTTTTTTTTTTTTTGCAAACTAACAGTGATCAGATGGCATCTTGTCTGTCTTTTAAAAATGTACACTTGAAATTAGAAGTCCTCTAAAGTAAGTACTTTCGATATACTTATATAATCTATTTGTTAAATTCACAAACTGCATGATGAACAGTGAAGAAACTGATCAGATGGTTTATCTGGAGCTACACTGTTTGCAAATGTGATTGTCTTGTTTAGCGGTATTGGTGCAAAAAGAATAAATGAAAGGAAAACATGCTATAAGGAAATTTTTCACCATATAAATAAATGAAATATTGTTTGTTTGTATTGGAGTTGTCCAGTCAACACTATTTTAGGTCATTTTTGAGCCGGTCAGTTTGCAGGCGTATAACGTAAAAGTCTGTGTAGCAGTCCAGGAAACGGCATGCGCACTACGAGGGAGCTATCATTATTTAAACAACTTTTTTGGAATAATTCACAAAAGAAGTTTTTAACATATCCAAAATAAATGCATTAAATGGATATCAATAATCTTAATTAAGATAGCTAAAATTGTATTAAAAGAAATCAAATATTCTGAAAGTTTTGGATATCTACAATTATATTTTATGATATCAATAATTAGATTTATGGATATCTATAATCTAATTATAGATATCATTTAAAGGTCTAAATTATAGATATCACAATTTTCAATAATGGATATCAAAAAAATTATTATGGATATCAATAAATGTAATTATTGATATCATAAATTATTCTTCAATATTTGATATCCATAAATCGAATAATAGATATCTATAAATCGAATAATAGATATCTATAATTAAATAGTAAAATAGTAAAACGGCACCCCATAGAAGTGTGCGTGTGTGTAGGGGGGGGGGTACATTTTAAAGAAATTTTATGTAACAAAGAAATAGAGTAGATTACTCAGTATACGTATATTTTGACTTCATTATGCATGCGAGTGTTTCTCTGGCTCGATTACAGCAGCGCATCACAGGATTCTTAAAAGGAATTCAAACGCTCGCAAAAATGTTTAATATATCATATTTTACTTTAAAAAGTACTGCAAATGTGTTTTAACACGTCTTGTCGTCTTAAAATAGCTCTTGACACTTCTTGTCACCTCTTGTCACTTCTTGCTCCGAGCTTCTTGTCACCAAATAGGGAGACTATCTATCTATCTATTTATACCGCAGCAACCCCGTTAAGAGGACTATCGTGCAGGTGTGTGCGCAGAGGCGTCGTGTAAGACAAAGTAAAAGAAGTAAAAGTGAGACACTATAGAGGAAAAGTTAAAAGTTTATGTTACAGAAGAGACTAAAATCAGATAAAAACAAGTGTTGTGGATTAGGGCATATAGTGTGACACTGTCCTTACCCCTGACCTAAATGACTCTAGGTCTTGGAGGACAGGAAGATGATGGGAAAGTTGATTCCATTGTACAATGGCCAAGGGAAAAAATGAGTATTTATAGTAGCTGGCTGTAGTCGGTATCTGGACATAGTGAAGGGGGTACATATGCCTGGTCAATCTGACGGGATGGCTAATATATGGAGGGAGGGGAACAGCAACTAGACTATTTACTATTTTGTAAAATAGTATCAGGCGGGCGTCGGCTCGCCTATCCTCAAGTGAGCGCCACCCTAATGAGTTTTGCATGCTTGTAACACTAGCATAAGGGGAGTAATTTTTTTAAGACATGTTCAAAACATTCGTGACGAGTCGGCATCATTTTTCAAATCGTAGCTCAGTCGTGAGCCGTCGTCGTGGTAATCGTGGGCAATCGTGAATAATCGTGACTGAATTTTACCACGATTGAGCTACGACGAGACAAGATCATCTACGACGCCTCTACGATTCCGTTGCGACAGCCCTACGATCTACTACGATATCACGACGACTGCTCACGACAATGCAAGATTCACCAGGAATGCACTACGATTGATGACGACGCTAGCACGATTTATCCCGACGAACACTTTTATATACCCAGATCGTTATAAATCCTGACGAATCGGGAGAAGTCTTGGTTAATCATGAGTATATCGTGTCGAATCCTCCATGATCGTACTGAGTCTTTGATTATCGTGCCAATTCGGCCTTGTTCGTTGAGCAGTCTTGCAGTGATCGTGAGAAATCGTGTATGATCGTCTTATACCTTGAAGCAATCGTGGTGCAGTCGTAGAAGAATCCTAGAGGATCGTAAGACATCGTGGTCGATCGTGGAGGATCGTTGTAAATCGGCTCCAATATCGTAAGCAATCGTGATTGTTCGTAGAAGTGTCGTAGCAATGTCGTGAGTATTCGTAGGGTAGTGAAATCGGAACCGTGTGTGCCCCGATTTGCCACGATTTGCATGGTCTCCATTGGTCGTGGACAGTCGTGGACAATCGTGGTTAAAATCGTGACAGTGTAAGAGCCGCATTAATGTGAGTATTCCAGCTCAGGTCTTTGCTGATGTCTACGCCTAGACATTTGGCGTGATCAGCTGCTTCTAGTGTCTGTCCATGTAGCATGTAGATGTGCTGAGCTGGATGCCTAGATTTTGTTATGTGTAAGACTGGACACTTACTTGGATTAAAATCCATATCCCACAGGGTTTCCCATGTTTGTAAGGTGTCAAGGTCATTTTGGAGTGTGTCAGATCGAATCCTCCTGGTTATTGACTGTGATGTAATCAGCAAAAAGTCGGACCTGTGAGTGTATATTCTCAGGTAGGTCGTTTATGTAGAAGAGGAACAGTAAGGGGCCAAGCACAGGACTCCAGAATTTACAGGGATTTCTGATGAGTATTCGCCCTCCAGTACTACTGTTTGACAACGCCCAATCAGAAATGCTTTGATCCAGGACAGAATATTGCCTCTCACACCATGTTGGTGAAGTTTGTGAAGCAGCTTTAAGTGATTTACTCTGTCGAAGGCCTTACTAAAGTCTAATTAGATAAGGTCAGTTTGGCAACCTTGTGAGGTGGTTCGTGAAAGCTTATCAACTAACTGGATGATGATGACAAGACCTCCTCTCTCTGAAACCATGTTGGAGGTCATACAATATATTGTTACTGTTAAGGTGCTTGGACAGGCGAGAAGCTACAATGTGTTCCATCACTTTGCAAAGAATGCATGTTAGTGATATGGGGCGATAATTAAGGTATAATTTGAGGACTTTTACTGGAGGACCTGAGGACTGAGGACCAAGTCCTCTAGAGGACCAGGGGTATAATTTGAGGACCAAATACAGGAGGACCAGTGTTTAGTAAGCCATATAATGGCTATGATAATTGAAGATAATTACTGTTTATTGAAAGGTAGCCGGACAAAATCCCCCCGGACATAATCCCCCCGGACAAACCCCCCCCCCCTTTTTGTAAAGGCGGACAAAATCCCCCTCGGAAAAAAATCCCCCCGGACAAAATCCCCCTCGCTGTATGTCAGGTTGGACACCCCCCCCCCCCCGGAAAAAAATCACCCTTGTTCTAAATTGTTCTAGTTAATTATCCTTCCACTACCCACAATCTATGAAAAATATTGGAATCTGTTATTGGAATATGTCAATTTTCAATATATTTGAACAGGCGTTTTTTCGTAATGGTAGAGGTTCTAAAATAGAAGTGAAGGCAATGATCAGGAATCAATATAGATCAGGAATCTAAGATCTGGAATCTAAGTGTGCCTTGAACTGGGTTAGGTTAACTGATCATGCCAGACATAATCCTAATGGGTTGAGAGGTCCATAAAACCCCAAAGCACACATGTACAATTAAAAGTTAATACAAGTATGCCCTTTTTACTTTGATCTTACGAGCAACGTCTTCAAAATGACCTATACTGTGTTGACGGGCAATAATTTCTCCATGAGCACCAATATAGCTTTGATAGTACTGTACCAAATCTGATATGGAATCTGCACTTTTCAAAACGACAGGCTGATTTTCAAAAACCAGTAATTGTGCATGTGGAGGTGTGCGGGATACTGTCCAGCTTTATAAACAGCAGGGGGGATTTTGTCCGGAGGGATTTTGTCCACCTGAAAAAATGTTGGGGGGGGGGGGGGGGGGGTGTCCGCCTTTACAAAAAGGGGTGATTTTGTCCGGGGGGGATTATGTCCGGGGGGATTTTGTCCTTGAATCTTATTGAAAATGACACCTCATGTACATATGTACAGAAAAAAAAAGGAAAAAGAAATATTAAAATAAAATAAATAAAAGGAAAAACATGTTATAATGCTTAGGAAATTTTTCACCATAGAATTTTATGAAATATATTTCTGGCATCTTGTTTCTCTGATAAAATGTTTAGTTGAAATTAGAATTTCTGTACTTTCTATAAACTTTATATCTTTTTTTTTTTTTATTCACATACTGCATTCATGATGAACAGTGAAGATTCTGATCAGATGGCATCTTGTCATTCCTTTAAAATGTACACTTGAAATTAGAATTTCTCGACAGTAAGTACTTTCGATATACTTATATAATCTATCTGTTAAATTCACAAACTGCATGATGAACAGTGAAGATAGTGATCAGGTGGTTTATCTGGAGCTACACTGTTGTTATCCCCCTTTTGAAGATGAGGGTAACACATGCTTTGGTCCAGTCCTTTGCGACCTGCCCTGTGTTAAGTGACTTTTGGAATAAAATGGCAAGGAAAGGGTTTATTTCATTGCTTAGGTTTTTCAGAACAATGGGTTTTATGGAGCTTTGCTTGGATTGAGATTGCATAGCAATTTTAGGATGCCAGGCACCGAAATAGAAATTTCGGGCATAAGTGGGTATTTGCAGTGAATTGTAGATGTGATATATAAATATATATATATTCCCATCGTTCAGCCCATTTTGTATGGACTGGGTGGCGAGCTGGCTGAGTGAAAGAGGTGATTTTTTTGTAAAAGGCCTTATGAAACTACGTAATTATGACGTCAAGTCAACGTCGGTGCAACGTCACGACGTTTATGCAACATCACATCTACGTCGGTACAACGTCGTGACGTTCACCGACGTTGATTTGACGCTGCCCTAGCGACGCCCAAGACGTGTGCCTGCTGGGTTACAAAAGCGAAAAAATATTAGACATCCAGTCGTTCCTGTGAATAAAGTTACCCAGCTTAACTTTCTGGTGAGCGCTAGGGACTAACCGCCCATATGCTTACGTTAGGATTCGTGTAAATATTGCAAGTCCTGGAGCGGTTACAATACATCTTTTACCATGCGATACTGTCAAATAACAACATACTACTGAATTAGCTCCCTTGTCCCGCGCGAACCGGAAGAATGATTAATGGCGCCAAATTAGAGTATTAGCTAAAACTTTCATTTTTCACGAGAGTGGAGAAACCAATCATTCAATTCATAAAGTTGATCTTTTGTTTAAACATAAGGTATGTTGTTGGCCCATAATTCCGTCAATCACATCTTTTTTCCCACATTTCCTTTCTTTTATTCTCGGTGGAGCGCTTTGGTGCAGTGGTAGCGCATCGGATTTGTGATCGAGAGGTTCCGGGTTCGAGCATCACGCTGACCAAAGTGTTGGGCATTATCCTGTTATTTGACCCGCGGGTCAAATTAGTTCTGATATGAAAACTGGACCCGTAAATCATTTGATTCCACTATATTTATCTTGATCTTGATCATATAGACGCTTGCATAACAAATTATAATATAACAGTGTCGTCATCAGATTTGGCATGCGCAAACAATGATATAAATTAATTAGAATAAAACCATTGGTTGATAATTAAATAGGGCGGAGAATAAGCTTACCTGGACGTGCGTTGCAGACGATATCCTGGATATCCGACGGCAGCTCATAAATTGTCATATTGTTTAACCAAGGAATTATGAATATTTATCGTTATGTAAACGTTAAAACGAAACATTACCATTTAAGGACAATATGTATCGATATTGTTCCGCTGTGGTAAACATGATACACTACTGCCATATATACGGTTTAAAATAACACCTACAAAATGACATACACAATACCAAACAGTTTTACATGTCAAAAAAAGGCCAATATATTTTTACCCCCTTAAACTCAACTTTCAAATAATAAAACGGGTTAAAACAGTTATACATTATTTTCCTTATTCATGGTTTAAGAAATAGGTTGTAGGTATTTGAGAGAATGGTCTCGGCGAGGCCGTTTTAACGAGTACCCACAACATATACTTGGAGCAGAAATATATCTCATGCGATTTATTCCGTAAATGGGAATGAAAAACTAACCATTCACGGAATAAACTGCAATTGGTGTAAGTGTCTTAAAATAGTTCGTTTTCTGACAATGCATTTCTTAAAAATATGCATTTCAAATAGCTGGAACTAATTTGACCCGCTAGCCGTTTTTGCCCATTCAAATACACGGTACTAATCTGACCCGGGTCAAATAACAGGAGTATATATATACAGACAGAAACTTAGAATAGTAACTTTACATTATGATATGCCACTCAAGGGGAAGTTTCCCCGGGAAAAGGGTTTCTTTGGGGGACATTCCATCAGAAAATGGGGCTTGGCATCTTTTGGGGTTAGTGTCTTAAAATAATTCGTTTTGTGACAAGGCACATATTGAAAATATGCATTCCTAATAGCTGGAACTAATTTGACCCGCTAGCCGTTTTTGCCTATTCAAATACTCGGTACTAATCTGACCCGGGTCAAATAACAGGAGTATATATATACAGACAGTAAATTAGAATAGTAAGAATTGCAGTTTATTCCGTTAATGGTTTGTTTTAAATTTACATTTACGGAATAAATCGTATGAGACAAAATATCCATTCCTAATAGCTGGAACTAATTTGACCCGCAAGCCGTTTTTGTCCATTCAAATACACTGTACTTATCTGACCCGGGTCAAATAACAGGAGTATATATATACAGACGAAACTCAGAATAGTAACTTTATCATTATGATATGCCACTCAAGGGGAAGTTTCCCCGGGAAAAGGGTTTCTTTGGGGGACATTCCAACAGAAAATGGGGCTTGGCATCTTTTGGGGTTAGTGTCTTAAAATAATTCGTTTTGTGACAATGCATTTCTTGAAAATATGCATTCCTAATAGCTGGAACTAATTTGACCCGCTAGCCGTTTTTGCCCATTCAAATACACTGTACTTATCTGACCCGGGTCAAATAACAGGAGTATATATATACAGACGAAACTTAGAATAGTAACTTTATCATTATGATATGCCACTCAAGGGGAAGTTTCCCCGGGAAAAGGGTTTCTTTGGGGGACATTCCAACAGAAAATGGGGCTTGGCATCTTTTGGGGTTAGTAACTTAAAATAATTCGTTTTCTGACAATGCATATATTGAAAATATGCATTTCTAATGGCTGGAACTTATTTGACCCGCTCAACGTTTTTGCCCATTCAAATACACTGTACTAATCTGACCCGGGTCAAATAAGTTCCGGCTATTTAAACTGCAATACTCGGAACTTATTTGACCCGGGTCACATTAGTACAGTGTATCTGAATGGGCAAAAACGTTGAGCGGGTCAAATTAGTTCCAGCTATTAGGAATGCATATTTTCAAAATATGCATTATCACAAAACGAATTATTTTAAGACACTTACCCCAAAAGATGCCAAGCCCCATTTTCTGATGGAATGTCCCCCAAAGAAACCCTTTTCCCGGGGAAACTTCCCCTTGAGTGGCATATCATAATGTAAAGTTACTATTCTAAGTTTCTGTCAGTATATATATACTCCTGTTATTTGACCCGGGTCAGATTAGTACCGTGTATTTGAATGGGCAAAAACGGCCAGCGGGTCAAATTAGTTCCAGCTATTAGGAATGCATATTTTAAAGAAATGCATTGTCACAAAACGAATTATTTTAAGACACTAACCCCAAAAGATGCCAAGCCCCATTTTCTGATGGAATGTCCCCCAAAGAAACCCTTTTCCCGGGGAAACTTCCCCTTGAGTGGCATATCATAATGTAAAGTTACTATTCTAAGTTTCTGTCTGTATATATATATACTCCTGTTATTTGACCCGGGTCAGATTAGTACCGTGTATTTGAATGGGCAAAAACGGCTAGCGGGTCAAATTAGTTCCAGCTATTAGGAATGCATATTTTAAAGAAATGCATTGTCATAAAACGAATTATTTTAAGACACTAACCCCAAAAGATGCCAAGCCCCATTTTCTGATGGAATGTCCCCCAAAGAAACCCTTTTCCCGGGGAAACTTCCCCTTGAGTGGCATATCATAATGTAATGTTACTATTCTAAGTTTCTGTCTGTATATATATACTCCTGTTATTTGACCCGGGTCAGATAAGTACCGTGTATTTGAATGGGCAAAAACGGCTAGCGGGTCAAATTAGTTCCAGCTATTAGGAATGCATATTTTAAAGATCTGCATTGTCACAAAACGAATTATTTTAAGACACTAACCCCAAAAGATGCCAAGCCCCATTTTCTGATGGAATGTCCCCCAAAGAAACCCTTTTCCCGGGGAAACTTCCCCTTGAGTGGCATATCATAATGTAAAGTTACTATTCTAAGTTTCTGTCTGTATATATATACTCCTGTTATTTGACCCGGGTCAGATTAGTACCGTGTATTTGAATGGGCAAAAACGGCTAGCGGGTCAAATTAGTTCCAGCTATTAGGAATGCATATTTTAAAGAAATGCATTGTCATAAAACGAATTATTTTAAGACACTAACCCCAAAAGATGCCAAGCCCCATTTACTGATGGAATGTCCCCCAAAGAAACCCTTTTCCCGGGGAAACTTCCCCTTGAGTGGCTTATCATAATGTAAAGTTACTATTCTAAGTTTCTGTCTGTATATATATATACTCCTGTTATTTGACCCGGGTCAGATTAGTACCGTGTATTTGAATGGGCAAAAACGGCTAGCGGGTCAAATTAGTTCCAGCTATTAGGAATGCGAATTTTAAAGAAATGCATTGTCACAAAACGAATTATTTTCAGACACTAACCCCAAAAGATGCCAAGCCCCATTTTCTGCTGGAATGTCCCCCAAAGAAACCCTTTTCCCGGGGAAACTTCCCCTTGAGTGGTACATCGTAATGAGAAAGTTACTATTCTAAGTTTCGCATGTATATATATACTCCTGTTATTTGACCCGGGTCAGATTAGTACTGTATATTTGAATGGGCCAAAACGGCTAGCGGGTCAAATAAGTTTTAGCTATTAGAAAGGCATATTTTCAATATTTGCCATGTCAGAAAACGAATTATTTTAAGACACGTGCCCCAAAATATGTATTGCCCCATATTCTGTCAAATAACAGTATTATGTATATATACAGACAGAAACTTACAGAATGAAGAATTGCAGTTTATTCCGTAAATGGTTGGTTTAAATTTGCATTTACGGAATAAATCACAAGACGGAAATTATGCGTTTGTAATAGCTAGAACTTATTTGACCCGCAAGCCGTTTTTGCCCATTCAAATACAGGATACTAATGTGACCCGGGTCAAATAACAGGAGTATATATATACAGACGAAACTTAGAATAGTAACTTTATCATTATGATATGCCACTCAAGGGGAAGTTTCCCCGGGAAAAGGGTTTCTTTGGGGGACATTCCAGCAGAAAATGGGGCTTGGCATCTTTTGGGGTTAGTAACTTAAAATAATTCGTTTTCTGACAATGCATATATTGAAAATATGCATTTCTAATGGCTGGAACTTATTTGGCCCGCTCAACGTTTTTGCCCATTCAAATACACTGTACTAATCTGACCCGGGTCAAATAAGTTCCGGCTATTTAAACTGCAATACACGGAACTTATTTGACCCGGGTCACATTAGTACAGTGTATCTGAATGGGCAAAAACGGCTAGCGGGTCAAATTAGTTCCAGCTATTAGGAATGCATATTTTCAAGAAATGCATTGTCACAAAACGAATTATTTTAAGACACTAACCCCAAAAGATGCCAAGCCCCATTTTCTGATGGAAGTCCCCCAAAGAAACCCTTTTCCCGGGGAAACTTCCCCTTGAGTGGCATATCATAATGTAAAGTTACTATTCTAAGTTTCTGTCTGTATATATATACTCCTGTTATTTGACCCGGGTCAGATTAGTACCGTGTATTTGAATGGGCAAAAACTGCTAGCGGGTCAAATAAGTTCCAGTTAGTAGAAATGCATACTTTTGAAATCTGGTTTTTAGAAACGAAGTATTAGACATTTTTATGCAGTTTATTCCGTGAATGCATTATTAAAACTAACCATTTACGGAATAAATTGCAAATGTAAATTTATGCAAATTAGATGATGAATATTCGTTCACGTGATTACAATCAAGCGCCTGGTGACCCAGATCAGAAGAAAATGTATAAAACACGACATTTTGATAATTACCAAAATGATCGGAACTTAATTGACCCGCGGGTCAAATAACAGGATATTGCCAAGTGTTGTGTCCTTGAGCAAGGCACTTCATCCACATTGCTTAAAAAAATAAAATAATAAAAAAGTACTGGTTAACACCCAGGAAATCCTGCTCGTAATGCTCAGATGTGAGCGTGTAGCAGTAATAGGAGAAAAGAAAAAAAAAAAGAAAAATCCATCTCGGGGCACAGGCGCTTGAAGTTTGGTCCATCAAACGTACTGAAAATGTCTAAATACAAAAGCTCTGGAAGCAATTTCAAAGAAATTGCCAGGTTTGCAAGTGATGGTTCGGAGCCATTGCGCCTCTTGACTTCCGTAACACCCCAGCGAATGTTGGTCGGGTATAAAAGCCAAGGCCGCGCCGAGCCGCCGAGCCTACCAAAAATTTTATTTTTAGTCTCTAGATACAAGTTAGATATATATTTTGGTGAATGTAAGATTAAATTATTATAAATTAGATATGTTATAACTACAAGTAGTTTCACGTATCTACATTGCTTATTTATCTTTTAATAACTGTTTTCCGAAACCCAGGGGTATAAAAGCCAAGGCGGTGAAAGAGAATTGACAATTCCGAATTTCTTTCAAATTCATCGGTTAAATTACTTCTTTTTGGCCTTATGATATTTGAATTTGATTATACTTATTATGGCCCCCGCCCATAGGGGCTTGAAGAAATATATGGGCTGCATGATGCTTCCACGCAGAGCTGAATCCGGCCCGCACACTAGTACTGGTAAACAGCTTAGAGGATCTAAGCCTGTCCAGGAACCGCGGTGCGAGGCGGACCGTCCATGCTAATAAACCCTATTGGTTTCATTGGGCGACAGGGCTTGAGTTGTCATTTCATCTCAATGTCGGGTAAAAGTCCCACAAAATTGGAAGCAACGTCTCCAAAATGACCTTTACAGTGTTGACGGGGACGTAAAACCTCAAAACAAACAAACAAACAAACAAATTATACTTATTATGTGTTCGTGATAAAATTAAATATACTCACCAGAATCACCTTAATTGATCAAATTTCTTAGTTTATTTTTGTTTCTTTTTTTAGAATTACCTTATTACAGGAAACGACCGAAAAGGGCCGAAAGGGAAGGCACACAGCGACCGAAATTATCCGAATCGAATGTCGACCCATGTTATTCATTGACATCAGACCGTTTTCCCAGTGGACAAAGTTTGTATATGCGACGTTGTTTTAATGATTGGTCAAGGACTTCAGGGTTTAACGACGTTGATTCGACGTCGTTAAAACGGCACTGGGATACTTTGTAAGGGAAATAAACAATCTTGTCCACCTATCTATCTATCTTCGTATACTGAGTCGGTCATCAGAAAAAAGTTAAAAAAAAATGTTCCCAGCAGGCACTCCACGATGAATCAACGTTGAAACAAAGTTGATTCAACATTGTGTGCCTGCAGGGTTCTGTTTTCTGTTTACTGTCAGTAGAAGCTGTTTATTGACTGAGGATCAGGAGGATGCGGGTTCGATACCTGCTGAGGTCGGCAGAATTCTTTCGTGGAGATTGAACATGAAATATTTTCTTCAGTCATTCTACTGAATGACTGAATCCACTGATTCAAGAAGGGCAGTTGTCAGTTTTTGACGAAAGAATGTCCACTTTACTGGTGAACCGCTTACGTATAAGCCTGCTCTTGGAAAGTGAGATATGTAAAATTTATTATTCGGCAATACACGTCAAATGCGTTTAGTCTTCGCCGCGGCGTTATCTTTGTCTTTTTGGCGAATTATCTGCAGGTATGCAAATTCCATCGTTTTTGTTGCAACCCTTTGTTTTTAAAGTGACAGGCTGAGATCTAAAACAACTAGATGAGTCAATTAATGCACTAATCACTTACTGACTGAAGCATATATTAATAAGCAATAATAATACAATAGGTAAGTATCAAAACATAATTAATATGTCTACAACATGATTAAGAAATATGACACGTTTCATAAAGCTCTATCTTTAGTTCCTACCATTCAGATAGTATATTTCAATGTCCTTATCATTTATCTGACATATTGTGTGGTTCATTACGACGTGGCCTACATAAAACCACCAAAAAAAGGGTTATTACAGATACTAAAAGGAATTGACTGGAATTATTACAATAAAGGGTTTAGAAAATACTTATTTGGGGTTGTCATGTACATTTTTTCACACATACATGTCTATTTCATTCAAATTCGATCAAAACGTACGATAAAACCGCCTTGGCTTTTATACCCCTAAAAATTTGCAAAATTGCAATAAAACAAAAATTAGGGCACCAAAAAGAACAAAAATTATGCTGAGTATCACATTTGATACATTATCATATTAAAATTTACCACTAACATTTCTTCTTCGGTTAGAATTCCGAACAATAAAATCTTCGGATCGGCAATTTTTGGCTCGGCGGCTCGGCCTACCCGGCGCGGCCTTGGCTTTTAAACCCGACCGCGAATGTTGCACAGCACCGCAACGTCATGAACGTCAAAATAATAACAACATAGGGTTCGCCGGTCATCCGGGTACTTTCGTTTGTCACGTGATAGCAACGAGCACGCGGGTGAATACAAACGCCATTTTGAATAAGCAAATAGTGTAAATAAAACCCAAGTCACTAGCATATTTATGCCCCCAACTTTCCCAACTTTGAAAAAGTTGGAGGGGCATATTGCTTCTGGTTCGTTCGTCTGTTCGTCCGTTCGTCCGTCCGTTATGCTTTTGATGCATAGCATAACTAAAGAACCGTGTATGCTAGGGTTTTGAAATTTCATATATGGATTCCTCATGGAAAATTAGCTGACACGTATTTTTTTTCTCGTCCGGATTATGCCCCCTTCAAGAGTTATTGCCCTTTGAAATTTTTTCAATAAAATCTTGTCAGCAAGATTTCTCACAAACTATTGGAGCTAGAGCCTTGAAAGTTGGTGATTATATTGGTGGTGATGAGTAGATGAACTGATTAACTTTTGACAAAATTCAGAAAAATACTTTGTGAGTTATGGCCCTTTGTCATTTTGGTAATTTGTGCCCATTGTAATGTATGCTAAAAGTGATGCATAGCATATCTTTAGAACCGTGTATGCTAGGGTTTTGAAATTTCATATATGGATTCCTCATGGAAAATTAGCTGACGCGTATTTTTTTTCTCGTCCGGATTATGCCCCTTTTAAGAGTTATTGCCCTTTGAAATTTTTTTAATAAAATCTTGTCAGCAAGATATCTCAAAAATTATTGGAGCTAGAGCCTTGAAAGTTGGTGAATAGATTGGTGGTGATGAGTAGATGAACTGATTAACTTTTGACAAAATTCAGAAAAATACTTTGTGAATTATGGCCCTTTGTCATTTTGGTAATTTGTGCCCATTGTAATGTATGCTAAAAGTGATGCTTAGCATAACTTTAGAACCCTGTATTCTAGGGTTTTGAAATTTCATATATGGATTCCTCATGGAAAATAAGCTGACGTGTATTTTTTTTTCTTGTCCGGATTATGCCCCTTTTAAGAGTTATTGCCCTTTGAAATTTTTTTAATAAAATTTTGTCAGCAAGATATCTCAAAAACTATTGGAGCTAGAGCCTTAAAAGTTGGTGAATAGATTGGTGGTGATGAGTAGATGAACTGATTAACTTTTGACAAAATTCCGAAAAATACTTTGTGAGTTATGGCCCTTTGTAGGGGTGTAACGATGCATCGATAGTTCGATGCATCGCGATAGGGACTGCCTCGATAGCAATGCATCGATAGTACTTTGGACTATCGATAGCTATCGCCGATAGTTCACTCAACTATCGATAGTTTCGATTGTTTTTGTATTTTTCTTGAATATACTTTGAAAATATACCTGTACTGTTGTGTAATTACGCAAGTATTTTTGCTTAGGAAATCCATTCAACTGTAACCAGGACAGACTGATAAGCCTTCACATATGTGCATGATGATCTGAGTCTTCGCTGGTCGCACATGTGTATCATAGTTTTTGCCGTGTGGTGAATTTCTCGCGGCGATGAATTTCCCGCCGTCATTTTTGCACGTGCAGTTGAGGCAGTCAGAAATTTTCCCGCGTTTTTCAATAACAAAACGTCAATGATAGTTTGATCACGCGTTTGTTGCATGCAACTTTTTGAAAACATGACAGTGAAACCTGTGCGACATGTGAAGGCTCAGATCAGCCTGCGCAGTCATATATAAATGTTTGCTGTTTGTACTATCCTTGCGTAGTATAACTTCTGGGACAAACGCCATTTCCCTGTTCAGTTTCGAAGACATTTGCAAGATGCACAAGCTGATCTTTTGTATGAAGAAATGTTTGTTTTTGCTGTGTGCTGACTTATTCATATAGGTAAATAAATGCGTAATAAATGACGGTATAATGCAGTTTAACTTGTTGTATATGTGACTCTTTTTGCGCATAAGGACCAGACTATTAAACCGCACTTTTGTGGTCTCATTAGAAATGCATTTCTCGAAAAATGCACAGAATGTGCATGCGAGTACATGATAGACTCAGATAAGTCGGCAAGTATGCACACATGCATCAATGATGATGTCATCAGTCGGCTGGCCTGACCGATTGGGATTGAATTCTTGGGGGAATATTTAAGCAAAGTTTTATTTTCCTGTCGTCAACCTGTAGGGGAAAAAACGTGTAGCGCGAGGCCTTAGGTCTCCGTCTATCAAGTACTTTCTTAAGGTGATTCTGGACGTTTTGATGGTGGACACTGGACAACCTGGGACAAATTGGCGTTTTTATTTTTCGTGGGTCTTTCTGATTCTATTTTTGGTTGTCTTTGTATTATAATAGAGGGATATTCCAGAAAAAATAACATGTCGAAACGGCCAAATTTCATTACATGAAAACTTTGTTTTATTATTGCTGCTTGTCTTTGCTGTCTTTTGTGCAAGGACTAAATGTCCACAGAGTCAAAGAGCCTAGGTCAAGCCCTGTACATATTGCTAAATGAAAAAACCGACTTGATAATTGCTTTACTTCTATTTTGATAGTCTAGCTTTTGATGCTAACTTCAAATAAAAAATATGTAAGTTCAAGTTTTAATGCAGTTTGTTAGATTCATGTCGCCCTTAAAGAGGTGCTTAAATAGCGTGCTGTGATTACGTAATACTATGTAATAATCGGGTTACCTAATTAACTGAACCCACAGATTAATTTAACACAGGCGGCAAACATCAAAGAATCGAAGAACGATCAGCATGTGTCAGTTTTCACAAGCAGAAAATCTCAAACACTGCAAAGGTATTAAAGCTATGATAACCATCACTTACAGGCATATATACTGGAAGCAGCAAACTATTTTTAGGCGGTGGTGGGGATATATATAAAGAGCCGTCTCTCCATGATGTTTTTTCTGGAATAGCCCCGAGGGAATGAATGCTGATATTGAAACACACAATAAACATACAATTTTAGGCCATTGGAATTTTCCTAACTCGTTCTGTCACTCTTAGCCATTTTATGTGAGTGATATAACATCTATGAATCATTTATAAGTGTTCCCGATAGTATCACGATAGTATCGTGATAGTATGCCACGATAGTGATAGTATCGTGATAGTAGTTTCCACGATAGCAATACTATCACGATAGTCAAAATTGGCATCGATAGTCAGCCCTAGCCCTTTGTCATTTTGGTAATTTGTGCCCATTGTAATGTATGCTAAAAGTGATGCATAGCATATCTTTAGAACCGTGTATGCTAGGGTTTTGAAATTTCATATATGGATTCCTCATGGAAAATTAGCTGACGTGTATTTTTTTTCTCGTCCGGATTATGCCCCTTTTAAGAGTTATTGCCCTTTGAAATTTTTTTAATAAAATCTTGTCAGCAAGATATCTCAAAAACTATTGGAGCTAGAGCCTTGAAAGTTGGTGCCTACATTTCTTCACCAATTTCAATATAACTTCACACAAATGTTCCTTATAAAAAAATCTGGAGCAAGTTTGACTTCAAGGTCATGACCTCAAGGTAGTGGTGGGCAATCGGTTTCAAATCACAATCGATTATCGGTTTATAATCGGAAGAGAAAACCAACTAGCTATCGATTGCATAATCGGTTTCTCTTTTATGCTAAAATTTGAGTACATGTATGTTTAAATGCCTTTTGTATTTTTGTTTATATATGCATAATACTTACTGTATGTTAGAGATTTTTCTGGACATTATGTTAAAAAATAAAGGAAAAACATAAACACAGTACTCTTTGTTTTATTTCCTAATAACCTTGAAATAATTCAGTGAAATGAGAAATTTGAATGACTACTGTTGAATGGATGTTTTATATTGAAAGGAATGGTTTATTATTCAGTCATTATGCTGTTTGTTTCTGAAAGAGATGTCATAATGACTAGTAATGACTAAATGTTTTGACAATGAAACAATATTTGTGCACAACTTCGGACTAGAAACAACACCTTATGACGGTGCAGACCTGAGCTCCGAGTGATTGAAGACGGACCACTTTAGATGAGTGATTAGTCTGTTTAATCTCTCAAGAATTCTAATTTAAGGAGAATGTATACATCTGCATCAGAGGCAGCTATGTCAAATATGTTTTTGGCCTACCTTGTCAATAGGAGTCTAGGAGCAAATTCTTTCCTTTTAGTGAACACCCCTTTCCATAAGGGGGTTGACATGCTTAAAATCAAACAGAAAGTCACAAAAGTTGCCTGCCTTTGAAAATAGCAGCAAATTTTCGCCCCCCCCCCCCCCCCCTCTGAGTATGAATAATTGGTGGATGCGTAAGAGAGAAAAAGTAAGAATTTGGTCAGTTTTTGTAACACACATCGGAACGCTCGATCGTCTTCAAAAGGCGGGAAAATGCACGTGCGTGCGAGTATTTTACAATAAAATGTTGAATTTAAAATCTAATTTGCGTTAATTACCCAATCATAAAATTTAATCCGCAATCAATGTGAAAATTATTTAATTGCTCCTAAGACGAGTTGCTACGACTATTCTACTATCTCGTGAATGGTTATGTTTTGGCGCCAAATAGCAGACGCTTGGCGAGAAAAGTTGAAAGCTTTAATTTGTGTTAACACATCTGTATGCTGTTTAGCTAATGCTGTTGTTGGTTTTTGACACGGAGCTTACGGAAAGCGCAGTTTTCCACAACCGTTTTGCGATTGAGATTTTTTTTACCGTTTCCAAACAATTTTTTATGAAAGATACTCCTCATTAAGATAAAACAATAGACACGTGTGGGGTTGCTGGGGTCCGATGACGTCATTTACCGATCGCGTGCAGAAAAACAAAAACTGTAGCCGTGGTTTGTTGGGTGGCGGTTTGGTGCCGGAAAACTTTGATGTTCGCATTGAACTTGCTTGTTTATTTCGTTTAAAATCAGAGTTTTAGGAATAATACTCGCAAAATCGGGCTTGCTAGTAATGGAGATTGTTTTATTACTCATGTGTAAGTAAAATTTAGTGGACAATTAAACATTATTTATGTCGGGAATCGTAAAAGGATTGAGCATTACATGAGATGCATCGTATTTTCAGCTGACAAAAGTAAAAATAAAATGGTTCAAAAGTAATTCGGGTGGATTACCCTGAACTTGGGACTGTAATTTGAGGGAAAAAACTGCGGGTAATACACGCCCGAATACGGTAATAGAAAAGTGCGAAGGAATACCGAATGCACTAAAACTCGAAATACCAAGTACCGGAACCGACTACAATCGACTAGAGAATTCTCAATCGATTATCGCTATCGGAAGCCAAAACCAACTGACTTTCGACTATAGTCCATCATCGGCCCACCACTACCTCAAGGTCAAGGTCACTTTGGCTTTTTTTAGAAAAACTTTGTCATCGCTCTAGCGCCTACATTTCTTCACCAATTTCAATATAACTTCACACAAATGTTTCTTATGACAATATCTCAGCGAGTTCGACTTTCAAGGTCATGACCTCAAGGTCAAGGTCACTGTGGCTATTTTAAGAAAAACTTTGTCATCACTCTAGCGCCTACATTTCTTCACTGATTTCAATATAACTTCACACAAATGTGCCTTATGACAATATCTTGAGCGAGGTCGACTTTCAAGGTCATGACATCAAGGTCAAGGTCACTGTGGCTATTTTTAGAAAAATTTTGTCATCGCTCTAGCGCCTACATTTCTTCACCGATTTCAATATAACTTCACACAAATGTTCCTTATGACAATATCTCTAGTGAGTTCCACTTTCAAGGTCAAGGTCACTGTGGCTATTTTTAGAAAAACTTTGTCAATGCTCTAGCGCTTACATTTCTTCACCGATTTCAATATAACTTCACACAAATGTTCCTTATGACAATATCTCAAGCTATTTCAACTTTCAAGGTCAAGGTCACAATGGCTATTTTTAGAAAAACTTTGTCATGGCTCCAGCGCCTACATTTCTTCACCGATTTTAATATAACTTCACACAAATGATCCTTATGACAATACCTCGAAAGAGTTCGACTTTCAAGGTCAAGGTCACTGTGGCTATTTTTAGAAAAACTTTTTCATTGCTGTAGCGCTTACATTTTTTCACCAATTTCAAAATCGATTAACACAAATGTTCCTTATGACAATATCTGTAGCGAGTTCCACTTTCAAGGTCAAGGTCACTGTGGCTATTTTTAGAAAAACTTTGTCAATGCTCTAGCGCTTACATTTCTTCACCAATTTCAATATAACTTCACACAAATATTCCTTAAGACAATATCTCGAGTGATTTTGACTTTCAAGGTCAAGGTCACTGTGGCTATTTTTAGAAAAACTTTGACATGGCTCTAGCGCTTACATTTCTTCACCGATTTCAGTATAACTTCACCCAAATGTTCCTTATGACAATATCTCGAACTATTTCGACTTTCAAGGTCAAGGTCACTGTGGCTATTTTAAGAAAATCTTTGTCATCGCTCTAGTGCCTACATTTATTGATGGATGTTAATAGAACTTCACACAAATGTTTCTTATGGTAATATCTCGAGTTGCTTTGACTTTCAAGGTCATGACCTCAAGGTCAAGGTCACTATGGCTATTTTTAGAAAAACTTTGTCATTGCTCTACCGCCTACATTTATGATTATGCCCCCAACTTTGAAAAAGTTGGAGGGGCATATTGCTTCTGGTTCGTTCGTCCGTTCGTCCGTCCGTTACGCTTTTGATGCATAGCATAACTAAAGAACCGTGTATGCTAGGGTTTTGAAATTTCATATATGGATTCCTCATGGAAAATTAGCTGACGCGTATTTTTTTTCTCGTCCGGATTATGCCCCCTTCAAGAGTTATTGCCCTTTGAAATTTTTTTAATAAAATCTTGTCAGCAAGATATCTCAAAAACTATTGGAGCTAGAGCCTTGAAAGTTGGTGAATATATTGGTGGTGATGAGTAGATGAACTGATTAACTTTTGACAAAATTCCGAAAAATACTTTGTGAGTTATGGCCCTTTGTCATTTTGGTAATTTATGCCCATTGTAATGTATGCTAAAAGTGATGCATAGCATATCTTTAGAACCGTGTATGCTAGGGTTTTGAAATTTCATATATGGATTCCTCATGGAAAATTAGCTGACGCGTATTTTTTTTCTTGTCCGGATTATGCCCCTTTTAAGAGTTATTGCCCTTTGAATTTTTTTTAATAAAATCTTGTCAGCAAGATATTTCAAAAACTATTGGAGCTAGAGCCTTGAAAGTTGGTGAATAGATTGGTAGTGATGAGTAGATGAACTGATTAACTTTTGACAAAATTCCGAAAAATACTTTGTGAGTTATGGCCCTTTGTCATTTTGGTAATTTGTGCCCATTGTAATGTATGCTAAAAGTGATGCATAGCATAACTTTAGAACCCTGTATTCTAGGGTTTTGAAATTTCATATATGGATTCCTCATGGAAAATTAGCTGACACGTATTTTTTTTTCTTGTCCGGATTATGCCCCTTTTAAGAGTTATTGCCCCTTGAAATTTTTTTAATAAAATCTTGTCAGCAAGATATCTCAAAAACTATTGGAGCTAGAGCCTAGAAAGTTGGTGAATAGATTGGTGGTGATGAGTAGATGAACTGATTAACTTTTGACAAAATTCCGAAAAATACTTTGTGAGTTATGGCCCTTTGTCATTTTGGTAATTTGTGCCCATTGTAATGTATGCTAAAAGTGATGCATAGCATATCTTTAGAACCCTGTATGCTAGGGTTTTGAAATTTCATATATGGATTCCTCATGGAAAATTAGCTGACACATATTTTTTTTCTTGTCCGGATTATGCCCCTTTTAAGAGTTATTGCCCTTTGAAATTTTTTTAATAAAATCTTGTCAGCAAGATATCTCAAAAACTATTGGAGCTAGAGCCTTGAAAGTTGGTGAATAGATTGGTGGTGATGAGTAGATGAACTGATTAACTTTTGACAAAATTCCGAAAAATACTTTGTGAGTTATGGCCCTTTGTCATTTTGGTAATTTGTGCCCATTGTAATGTATGCTAAAAGTGATGCATAGCATAACTTTAGAACCGTGTATTCTAGGGTTTTGAAATTTCATATATGAATTCCTCATGGAAAATTAGCTGACGCATATTTTTTTTCTTGTCCGGATTATGCCCCTTTTAAGAGTTATTGCCCTTTGAAATTTTTTTAATAAAATCTTGTCAGCAAGATATCTCAAAAACTATTGGAGCTAGAGCCTTGAAAGTTGGTGAATAGATTGGTGGTGATGAGTAGATGAACTGATTAACTTTTGACAAAATTCCAAAAAATACTTTGTGAGTTATGGCCCTTTGTCATTTTGGTAATTTGTGCCCATTGTAATGTATGCTAAAAGTGATGCATAGCATAACTTTAGAACCGTGTATTCTAGGGTTTTGAAATTTCATATATGAATTCCTCATGGAAAATTAGCTGACGCATATTTTTTTTCTTGTCCGGATTATGCCCCTTTTTAAGTTTTAAGAGTTATTGCCCTTTGAATTTTTTTTAATAAAATCTTGTCAGCAAGATATCTCAAAAATTATTGGAGCTAGAGCCTAGAAAGTTGGTGAATAGATTGGTGGTGATGATTAGATGAACTGATTAACTTATGATAAAATTCCGAAAAATACTTTGTGAGTTATGGCCCTTTGTCATTTTGGTAATTTGTGAAAAACTTTGTCATCGTTCTAGCGCCTACATTTCTTCACCAATTTCAATATAACTTCACACAAATGTTCCTTATAAAAAAATCTCGAGCGAGTTCGACTTTCAAGGTCATGACCTCAAGGTCAAGGTCACTGTGGCTATTTTTAGAAAAACTTTGTCATCACTCTATCGCCTACATTTCTTCACCAATTTCAATATAACTTCACACAAATGTTCCTTATAAAAAAATCTCGGGCGAGTTCGACTTCAAGGTCATGACCTCAAGGTCAAGGTCACTGGCTATTTTTAGAAAAACTGTCATTGCTCTAGCGCCTACATTTCTTCACCAATTTCAATATAACTTCACACAAATGTTTCTTATGACAATATCTCAGCGAGTTCGACTTTCAAGGTCATGACCTCAAGTTCAAGGTCACTGTGGCTATTTTAAGAAAAACTTTGTCATCACTCTAGCGCCTACATTTCTTCAATGGTTTCAATAGAACTTCACACAAATGTGCCTTATGACAATATATTGAGCGAGGTCCACTTTCAAGGTCATGACCTCAAGGTCAAGGTCACTGTGGCTATTTTTAGAAAAACTTTGTCATTGCTCTAGCGCCTACATTTCTTCACTGATTTCAATATAACTTCACACAAATGTTCCTTATGACAATATCTCGAGTGTGTTCGACTTTCAGGATCATGACCTCAAGGTCAAGGTCACTGTGGTTATTTTTAGAAAAACTTTGTCATCGCTCTAGCGCCTACATTTCTTCACCAATTTCAATATAACTTGACACAAATGTTTCTTATGACAATATCTCAGCGAGTTCGACTTTCAAGGTCATGACCTCAAGGTCAAGGTCACTGTGGCTTTTTTAAGAAAAACTTTGTCATCGCTCTAGCGCCTACATTTCTTCACCGATTTCAATATAACTTAACACGAATGTTCCTTATGACAATATCTCTAGCGAGTTCCACTTTCAAGGTCATGGTCACTGTGGCTATTTTTAGAAAAACTTTGTCAATGCTCTAGCGCTTACATTTCATCACCGATTTCAATATAACTTCACACAAATGTTCCTTATGACAATATCTCAAGCCATTTCAACTTTCAAGGTCAAGGTCACAATGGCTATTTTTAGAAAAACTTTGTCATCACTCCAGCGCCTACATTTCTTCACCGATTTTAATATCACTTCACACAAATGATCCTTATGACAATACCTCGAAAAAGTTTGACTTTCAAGGTCAAGGTCACAGTGGCTAATTTTAGAAAAACTTTTTCAATGCTCTAGTGCTTACATTTTTTCACCAATTTCAAAATCGATTCACACAAATGTTCCTTATGACAATATCTGTAGCGAGTTCCACTTTCAAGGTCAAGGTCACTGTGGCTATTTTTAGAAAAACTTTGTCATGGCTCTAGCGCTTACATTTCTTCACCAATTTCAATATAACTTCACACAAATGTTCCTTAAGACAATATCTCGAGCGATTTCGACTTTCAAGGTCAAGGTCACTGTGGCTATTTTTAGAAAAACTTTGTCATCGCCCTAGCGACTACATTTCTTCAATGATTTCAATATAACTTCACACAAATGTTCCTTATGACAATACCTCGAGTGAGTTTGACTTTCAAGGTCAAGGTCACTGTGGCTATTTTTAGAAAAACTTTGACATGGCTCTAGCGCTTACATTTCTTCACCGATTTCAGTATAACTTCACACAAATGTTCCTTATGACAATATCTCGAACTATTTCGACTTTCAAGGTCAAGGTCACTGTGGCTATTTTTAGAAAATCTTTGTCATCGCTCTAGTGCCTACATTTATTGATGGATGTTAATAGAACTTCACACAAATGTTTCTTATGGTAATATCTCGAGTTGCTTTGACTTTCAAGGTCATGACCTCAAGGTCAAGGTCACTATGTCTATTTTTAGAAAAACTTTGTCATTGCTCTACCGCCTACATTTATGATTTTAATCTAACTTCACACAAAAGATGCTTATGATAATATCTTGAGCAAGATCTACTTCGCGGCCATGGCCTCAAGTCATGGTCCCTATGACTATTTTTAGAGAAATATTGTCATCACTCTAGAACCTACATTTATGGATGGATTTTTAAACAAACTTTACACAAATGTTGCATATGATAATATCTCAAGCAAGTTGGACTTTTGCCATTTCAGTGTTTTCCACACACGAAGTTGTCTTGTGCGAGGGGATTTGTATCGCATGCAATGCCTTGTTTTTTTTTAATAAAATCTTGTCAGCAAGTCCATATCTTGAGAACTATTAGAGCTTCATTAATCATTCTTGGTACAAACTTGCATCCAGGCATTGCAACTTCAACGCAAGCATCCATATCTGACCTTGACCTATATTTCATGGTTCACTGACTTCGTGAATTATTGCGACCACCCTGACTTTCACCATTTCTCGAAAACTATTAAAGCTTTTTAAATTATAATTGGTACAAACTTGCATCTAGGAATTGCAACTGCAACGCAAGCATCCATATTTGACTTTTACCCATATTTCATGGTTCACTGACTTTGTGAATTATTGCGACCACCCTGACTTTCTATCTAATGTAAGAGTCCATTTCTCAAGATCTATTAGAATTTCATTGATTGTATTTGGTACAAGCTTGCATTTAGGAATTGAAACTTCAATGCAAGTATCCATTTCTGACCTTGACCTACATTTTATGGTTCACTGACTTTGTAAAATAGTGTGACAACCCTAACTTTCACCCTGATGTAAGAGTCTGTTTTTAAGAGTTTCATTGATGATACTTGGTACATGCTTGCAACTAGGAGTGAAATTTTTATGCAGGCATCCATGTTTGACCTTGACCTAGATTTCATGGTTTGGTGACTTTGCGCCCCCACAGGCGCGACATAGCCTTCCGGGGAATTCTTGTTGTATGTTTTTGAGTCTTTAACAATATTTGTTGAATATTTTGCCATCTACGGACAAGCAAAGGTTGGGGGCATTGTGTTTTACAAACACCATTTCTAGTTCTTACAATTTTGATAAAACATGCCAAAAATCTGTAGTGCAGGTGGTTGTACAAATCATCATTTACAACTGGATAAAAAGCTATCGTTCTATCAGTTCCCAAATGGAGAAAAACATCCAGAGAGACGGTCTCGGTGGATAAGGGCCTGCAGTCGCCAGAACGCTGATGGTTCAGACTGGATTCCTACATCAAAATATGTTTACATGTGCAGTGAACATTTTATAACAGGTAATTGATTCACAATACATTATTCTTTGGGCCATGCTTTGTTGATAATGAACTGAAATTGTCCTTTCTATTGGTAAAATTGTCTGTTGATTTCTCTCTAGTGCTCGTATTTCTCCCTTTCAACAACATTTCTGCACTTACCGAGGCGATCCCTTGGAACATCACCACAGGTGTTGGATGGGTGACTAAAGGAGCAGTCTCTATAAGGCTGTTATCATGGCCACAACCGATTTCCTTTAAACTTTGTAGCTTCAAATTGGTACATATTGACTGTCTAATGGTGAATTTTTAGACTCTTTGGTCCACTTGTTTTTGATGTATACACTATTAAAGTGGGTGGGGTAATGTCACCCCATCAAGGGTATACCAACAAAAATGCTATTATTTTTGTTCAAAGTGCTTGACTGGAGGCGATGTTTGCCATATGCTTACTACCCTTTTAGGCATAACAGCCGGTGATAACAGTGTTATAAATATCAAACAAGAGAAGAGTTTATACGCGCTTGTAAGCTGTACCCAAATATTAGTAATTTTTATTCCCCTACTTTACGAAAAACCACAACACCTTTACAGTTTTCAACTTATTTCAAAGATCTTTCATAAATATAATGTTGATGTAATAGTCATTCTAGGTATATGTCAGAATTATTGTTAGTTCATAAAACTTAAAGAGTTACCTGCCCCGAAATTGGATTTTACCCATTTTTTTAAATCAGAGTGCATTTATCCGTTTGTAGTACTCACAACTTCATTTGAAAGTGAATAAACCGATTCCATGCAAATATTATTAAATAGATGTGGACCAGGATGTCATTTGATTTAATAGTGCATGCTAGTAATTCCTTTTTTTGGTTATTTATGAACTCTTAATTGCCGGGTGCAAATGGAACATTTGTCAACTGTCAAACATTTTTGACCACCAAAGCAGGCTTTGCTCATGTTGTGGAACCTCATTTTAGACTGATACTGTGCTTAAATATAAGCCCGTATGGTCTCACTACATGTTTAAGAATTTGTTAATTTACTGATCTTCCTCTGAAACACTAGATGTACTCCATGTGTCAACAGCAGCATCATAAACAAAATCAATATGTTCCCGGCTTGGTTTTGCTTCACTATTTTCTGTTTTGTTCCGGTAATATCCCAAATACCAGAGAACAGAAGCCACATGTGCGCAACATCCCACAGTACGAGCTCCACTTCTGCACCCACAATACCATCCTGTGATTGGGTTCAGTCCTTGTGTATATTCAACCCACATTGTATATGTTTTATTAGACGTGTGGCGAGAACGTATATGTGCTTTGAGAACACCATCTTCTTTGTGTGCCATTATCTCATATGATCCATTGTGGTCAAAATGTTCATCTGTGTAGGATTTGGCTTGTTTCAGCTGGTAAATACCCATTGTCAAATCCCTGAGTTCATCCTCAGTCATCTCTGGGAAATTCTCAAGTTTCTCATCATCAATCTTTTTCCAAATAACTCGTTTTTTTTATTCCAGCCTTTTTTGTCGCGCCTGCTATTAGCATGGCGCGATATAGGCGCCCGGTTTTCCTACCGTTCGTTCGTCAAGGCGTCAACATTTGTGACCACCCTAGCGTTCACCCTAATGGTCAAGTTTATTTATACAAACTTATATCTGTGGATGGCAACCTGAATTCAAGCATCCATATTTGACCTTGGCCTATATTTCATGGTTCACTGACTTTGTAAAATATTGCAACCACCCTAACGTTCACCCCAAATGGTTAAGTTTATTTCTTAAGAACTATAAGAGCTTTATTAATGATACTTGGTACAAACTTGTATCTGGGGATGGTTACTTAAATGTAAGCATCCATATTTAACCTTGACCTATATTTCATGGTTTACTGACTTTGTAAAATATCGCGACCACACTAGCGTTCACCAAATATTACCCGTTTTTTATCCCAGCCATTTTTGTCACGCCTGCTATTAGCATGGCGCGATATAGGCACCCGGTTTTCCGTCCGTTCGTTCGTCCGTTCGTTCGTTAAGGCGTCAACATTTACGACCACCCTAGCGTTCACCCTAATGGTCAAGTTTATTTCTCAGGATTTATAAGAGCTTCATTAATGACATTTGGTGCAAACTTAACTCTAATAATTCTTGAGAAATGAACTTAACCATAAGGGTGAACGCTAGGGTGGTCGCAATATTTTACAAAGTCAGTGAACCATGAAATTTAGGTCAAGGTCAAATATGGATGCTTGCATTTAAGTTGCCATCCCCAGATTCAAGTTTGCACCAAATGTCATTAATGAAGCTCTTATAAATCTTGAGAAATAAACTTGACCATTAGGGTGAACGCTAGGGTGGTCGCAATATTTTTCAAAGTCAGTGAACCATGAAATATAGGTCAAGGTTAAATATGGATGCTTACATTTAAGTTACCATCCCTAGATACAAGTTTGTACCAAGTATCATTAATAAAGCTCTTATAGTTCTTGAGAAATAAACTTAACCATTAGGGTGAACCCTAGGGTGGTCGCAATATTTTACAAAGTCAGTGAACCATGAAATGTAGGTCAAGGTCAAATATGGATGCTTGCATTCAAGTTGCCATCCACAGATATAAGTTTGTATAAATAAACTTGACCATTAGGGTGAACGCTAGGGTGTACAAGTTTGTACCTTATATCATTAATGAAGCTCTTATAGTTCTTGAGAAATAAACTTGACCATTAGGGTGAACGCTAGGGTGGTCGCAAATGTTGACGCCTTAACGAACGAACGGACGAACGAACGGACGGAAAACCGGGCGCCTATATCGCGCCATGCTAATAGCAGGCGTGACAATAATGGCTGGGATAAAAAACGGGTTATTTGGAAAAAGATCGATGATGAGAAACTTAAAATTTCCCAAAGATGACTGAGGATGAACTCAGGGATTTGACAATGGGTATTTACCAGCTGAAACAAGCCAAATCCTACACAGATGAACATTTTGACTACAATGGATCATATGAGATAATGGCACACAAAGAAGATGGTGTTCTCAAAGCACAGATACGTTCTCGCCCCACGTCTAATAAAACATATAACATGTGGGTTGAATATACACAAGGACTGAACCCAATCACTGGATGGTATTGTGGGTGCAGAAGTGGAGCTCGTACCGTGGGATGTTGCGCACATGTGGCTTCTGTTCTCTGGTATTTGGGATATTACCGGAACAAAACAGAAAATAGTGAAGCAAAACCAAGCCGGGAACATATTGATTTTGTTTATGATGCTGCTGTTGACACATGGAGTACATCTAGCGTTTCAGAGGAAGATCAGTAAATTAACAAATTCTTAAACATGTAGTGAGACCATACAGGCTTATATTTAAGCACAGTTTCAGTCTAAAATGAGGTTCCACAACATGAGCAAAGCCTACTTTGGTGGTCAAAAAATGTTTGACAATTGACAAATGTTCCATTTGCACCTGGCAATTAAGAGTTCATAAATAACCGAAAAAAAAGGGAAATACTAGCATGCACTTTTAAATCAAATGACTTTCTTGTCCACATCTATTTAATAATATTTGCATGGAATTGGTTTATTCACTTTCAAATGAAGTTGTGAGTACTACAAACGGATAAATGCACTCCGATTTAAAAAAAATGGGTAAAATCCAATTTCAGGGGCAGGTAACTCTTTAAGTTTTATGAACTAACAATAATTCTGACATATACCTAGAATGACTATTACATCAACATTATATTTATGAAAGATCTTTGAAATAAGTTGAAAACTGTAAAGGTGTTGTGGTTTTTCGTAAAGTAGGGGAATAAAAATTACTAATATTTGGGTACAACTTACAAGCACGTATAAACTCTTCTCTTGTTTGATATTTATAAGACTGTTATCACCGGCTGTTATGCCTAAAAGGGTAGTAAGCATATGGCAAACATCGCCTCCAGTCAAGCACTTTGAACAAAAATAATAGCATTTTTGTTGGTATACCCTTGATGGGGTGACATTACCCCACCCACTTTAATAGTGTATACATCAAAAACAAGTGGACCAAAGAGTCTAAAAATTCACCATTAGACAGTCAATATGTATCAATTTGAAGCTACAGAGTTTAAAGGAAATCGGTTGTGGCCATGAAAACAGCCTTATAGAGACTGCTCCTTTAGAAATTGATTGTAATTAACTTTAACCCTATTGCACTCAAACCGCCCGTAACCGCCTTACCTGTATATCCTCAGACCGGCCGATACCGGCTTATTTACCTGTACTCAGACTGGCCAATAGCTGCCGTTTTTACGGCATCGATTTAGACGGTTTTTGACGCTATGTCGCAAAACACTGCCAAAAATCGTCAGTGCACAATAAATGCTGACGTATTTTCCAGTTTTAACCAGTGAAATCGGAGCGGTACTTTTGAAACGGTTTGCAGTTAAAAATTGGTAAATTTGTCGAAATTTTCTTTGTTTGATTCGTATTGGAAAATGGCTGATCGAGATAGAAATAGCGAATATGAGTCGGATGGCAGCGAAATCAGTGGGTTTGACGAGCAAACTCTTAGGGAAGCAGAAAGAAATAGAAGGAACTTTGATGAAAGTGACATCGAGGATATGTCCGACTGGGAAGTTTCAAGTGTCTCCAGCATCTCGTCGGCCGATCTTGACGCTAGGTTTCGAGATTTTTCAAGTGATGAAAGTGAGGATGAATGGACAGATCAACTCACCCCTATCAACATTCGAGAATTTACAGAAGCTGCAGGGCCCAAACACGACCTCGCCCCTGGCTCCCATCCACTGAATTTCTTCAACCTCCTTTTTGAAGACAACTTTTTTCAGACCATCACAGATCAGACAAATCTGTATGCCACACAGATGCAGCAGAACAGACCTGACCCCCGATGGGAGCCGACCACTATAGATGAAATGAGAGCTTTCTTTAGCCTTCAAATTATCATGGGAATTCATCAGCATCCAGAATATAGTCTATACTGGGCCGATGACAAGTGTCTGAATGTCGCGGGTGTGTCAGAAGTCATGACGAAAGCCAGATATGAGAAACTGACCCAGTATTTTCACCTGGTTGACAATTCTCGGCAGCCGGCAAATGACAGCCCTGATTATGACCCCCTCTATAAAGTACGGCCACTCATCAATATGGTGAACAGGAACTTCTTAGCCCACTACACACCAGGGCGAGAAGTAAGGCCAAAAAAAAAAATAGGTCTGTTTACGGTCGTCCGACCGACCCTGTTTTTCGCCTGCGACCCTACCGTTTTTTTTCATTGAAATAAAAAAATCGCGGTCGATTTCCGGTCCCGGTCGAGCGGTACCGGATTTTAGCGCCTTGTCTTGTACGTAATTTCGGCATGTCGTTTGACCGTCAACCCAAAATGGCGGCGCCCGCGGTTACGTCCGTAATCGCATTTAAATTTTAACAATGCGATCACCAGGAGCAGAAGAGCTTCATGGAAGCAACGAAACATCGTCTACTATTTTAGAAATCTTTAACGCATGCAACATTTGCTGAAATTTTGCTGGATGCATTAGTGAGAAAAAGGAAGAATTAGGCCAGTTTTTGTAACACACAACGGAACGCGCGATCGTCTTCAAAAGGCGGGAAAATGAACGTGCGTGCAAGTATCACCAGAAAGCATGTATTTTAAATTAAAATGTTGAAAAGACTTTACCTGTTCACCATTGTTATTTATTTATTAACCCACATATGTCCGCGGCCCTTTTTGGGACATCGGCAAACAGTGCAATCCCAGATCAGACACCTCAGAAAGACGCCGCAGACATCTGATTTGGATTTACACTGTTTGATGATTTATAATAACGGTTCAATTATGACAGTATTGTTAATCCCTGTCATATAATTGCACCCTGCGGTGTATGTCGATAAGGTGTGAAAATATGGTCAAGTTATGTCTCTAATTTGCGTTTATTCCCCCGATCATAAAATTTTAATCCGCAATCAATGTGAAAATTATTTAATTGCTCCTAAGAACTCGTCTTAGGAGCTACGACTATTCTACTATCTCGTGAATGATTATGCTTTGGCGCCAAATAGCAGACGCTTGGCGAGAAAAGTTGAAAGCTTTAATTTATGTTAACACATCTGAATGCTGTTGTTGGATATTGACACGGAGCTTACAGATAGCGCTGTTTTCCACAACCGTTTTGCTATCGAGAATTTTTTTACCGTTTCCAAACAATTTTTTATGAAAGAGATACGCCCCATTAAGATAAAACAATAGACACGTGTGGGGTTGCTGGGGTCCGATGACGTCATTTACCGATCGCGTGCAGAAAAAAAAAAAAACTGTAGCGGTGGTTTCATCTCATTGATTCGCGTCCGTCAATTTCGGCCGCTCGGAAAAATTCGGCCGATTCGCCCCAGTCAATTTCGGATGCGCGGAAGTTCTATGCGCCGAATTCAAGTCTGTGGGTTGTCAAAGATTTATTTCAGCGAATCGGCCGATTCGCCCCGTCAATTTCGGACGCTCGAAAAAAATCGGCCGGTTCGCCCCAGTAAATTTCGGATGCGCGGAAGCTCTACTATGCGACGGATTCAAGTCTGCGGCTTGTCCCAAATTTATTTAGCGAATCGGCTGATTCGCCCCCGTCAATATCGGACGCTCGAAAAAAATCGGCCGGTTCGCCCCAGTCAATTTCGGACGCGCGGAATCTCCCCCGACGGAAAAAAAAATCGTACGTGATTTTTATTTTCTTTGCGTGATTCACGTAAGATTTTGCGTGAGTGGGAGCTCTGGGAGGGGGCTAGTGGCACGCAAGTCATAAAGCAATCAGATTCAACAAGACTGGAGATCAAGTGTTTGATCCTTTGGTGACACATCCTTTCATATTCATCATCCTGGTGAATAAATGTCATTTGACGTGTCACCAGTAACAATTCTGATTCTCAACAGGCAGGTAGGCCCTGATCAGATGCAACATTTTGTGATGTCTGATCTGGGCCTGCACTGTTTTTTTTTTTTTGTTTTTTTTTTTTTTTATTTTCGTTTTTTTTTTGGGGGGGGGGTTGGTTTTAAGGCCCTTTCAAGATTATTTCACTCATATTGAGCCGATCGTTAATCAGAGGTGGGCGAAAACCGGAGTACCCGGAGTAAAATCACCTGACCTTCCGTTGCAGAACTTGGTGTCTCACATATAACCCGAGCGAGGCTCGAACCACAGCGGTTAGAGACCTGATGATCAAGAGTCAGCGCTCTTAACCACTAGGCCACGGAGGCCCGTGTTTGCCAATTTAATACCTACCAGTTTTAATAAGGGTTACCAGTACTGAAAAGGATTAATTTACAATAAATTGACTCCAAGATAAATATGATGTATATTAAAAATAGCCCAAAATTATTTTATGACATTTTATCCTGTATTTGTTTGTCCAATCATAAATTTTTAAGGACAATGGTCGATGTCCAACCCCAAACAATATACCAGGAAAATGGTGGTGGGGGGTGGGGGGGGGGGCACTGACCATCTCCAGTATGACTAAAACTGTGTTGACCGTCACATGAAACCTCAATACAACCAGGCCATTTTTTTCCATATTGTCTGCACAGAAGGTTTCTTTTTCAGGTCAGTGGTTCCTTACAAATGACAATGACATGTATTTGGTCTGGGCAGTAATGAAATGCTAAGAATATATAATACTTTTGAAGCCCTTTTTCTAAAAAAAAAAATTAAAAAAAAATAAAAATTGACCTACCTACCCTGTTTCAATTTTTCATACAATAGTAAACACACCTATTTTTTTTTTTGGCCTAAGTATTGATGAAGCCATGATTGGGTTCAAAGGGCGGACATTTCTGAAGCAGTATATGCCTGCAAAGCCAACCAAGTGGGGGATCAAGGTTTGGCAACTTTCAGAATCTTCAACTGGGTATACCTCACAGTTCCAGGTGTATACCGGTCACAGAGAAGGTAACCAAGACCAGCGGGGACTAGGCCACAGAGTAGTGATGACTCTTCTTCAGCCACTACTTGAGAAGAATTATCATGTGTACTTTGACAATTTCTTCAGCTCTCTGCCACTGTTCGATGACCTTGCACGACACCGCACCTATGGCTGTGGCACACTGCGTCTGAACAGGAGGGGCCTTCCACCGGCAATCAAGAATGCAAAGCTGCGTCGTCTTGGTGAGACCATCAAGCGTCAGAAAGGAAACTTACTTGTCACGGTGTGGAAAGACAAGCGACAAGTAGCTGTCATATCCTCTAATCAGCAGTCAACAGACAGCATCCATACACCAAGACGTGGGGCCCCTATTAGTAAACCAGATGCTATTATAAACTACAATCTGCACATGGGCGGTGTAGATTTGGCAGATCAACACAGAGCATATTATTCTTTGGGGCGTGAGCACAAGAAATGGTGGAAGTACGTTGTAAATTTCTGTTTGGATGTTGCCCTGGTCAATGCCCACAGAATTTACATAGCAAGCAACCAGCCTCTTTCTAAGTCATCGCGTCAGTTCTCGCATCTGACATTTCGACTGCAGGTGGCTGATGCACTACGTGGTGGCTTCACCTCAAGAAAAAGACCGGCAGGGACGAAAGCTAATTCCAAAGCTGTTCGGCCGGTGCTTCGAGAGGAAAATATTGGGCACCACGTACTAGTGCATATTGATGGACGGAAAAAAGTCTGTGTAAAATGCTCAGCTGATGGAATGCGAACACCAGCTGGAGGGAAGCCAGAGACAAGCTACAAATGTCAGCAGTGCAATGTAGCTCTGTGCAGAACAAGGGGTTGCTTTGTGCGGTATCACGAGGAACTTAGGTTGTGACATTTTGGGCAAACGATATTGAAGCGACACATTGTATATATTTGTAAATAATTGTAATATAAGTAAAAAAAAAAAAAAAACATTCAAGGATTACTGGCATCTGTATATATTTTTCATTTAGTGTTCATAATTCTCATTTGAGTGGGTTGGATATTATAGTGAAATAGAAAATATGTGTGTTTGAAAATTCTTCTTTTATATTCTTCGGATAAATATTTCATTTGTTCAATGTGTTTCATAATTTTGGTGGAATATAGTGAAATAGGAAATGTGTGTGAAATATTCTTTTATATTCTTTGGATAAATGTGTGTGTTCTTTCGATGTGTTTCATAAATTGTAAAAAAGTGGAATTATTATTCTGTTTCTTTGGATTATTATAAATTTGTTGCTGATGAAGGATCATACACAAGAGCTAGAAGACAACGAGGTAAGTTTAGAAGTGCATGCAGTAGGTTTTAGTCAACTTTCAGAATTTTTCAGATTTCTACATACATATAGATGGGGACACAAAATTTAGCCCTGTCATTGTCCAACAAAATTTTAAAATAAAAAAAATAAATTAATTAGAATTGCAAAAAAATACCTGAAAAATATGTTTTTAGTTCTTACATGTGCAAGAACATCTAACTATGTCAAATTCAACAACAGGATTGAAAAGAAACTACAACAAACATTACATTTAATAATTTTTATAACTTTATTTATTTTTTTTCAGATGTATTTCTGTGATATTTTTATGAATTTTATACCACATAAAACTTCATTCATTTTCAAATCTTATGGTACAAAAATCATAAAAATATTCCAACAAATAAAATAACAACAAGCCTTTAAAAACATACACTATCAGTTATCAGTGACCAAAACCAGAAATCAGCAGAAATTGCATGAGGATGAGATAATACACAGGTAAAGATATTGGAAAGGATATGAAGGCTTATCAGCAGTATGTGCACAAGTGCAATAGGGTTAAAGAGTAGAAAATAAAACCTCCTTAGTGGGTGTGCTAAAGAAGATCAGGGGTCCTAAAATGAATGCCTCTGATCTAAAGGTCAAAACAACAACAAGGTCTTTAGAATGTGTGCCTTGTAAATGAACTAACAAACTAGCCTGTCCCCCTAGCCTTGGCATAACCTCGGATCTGGGTTCACACTATTTGCAGAAATGACATATGACATGCAAACAGTATGGACCCAGATCAGATGAGCAGTCTGATCTGGGTCCACACTGTTTGCAGAAATGACTTAAAGCTACCGGCAGTCAACGATTTTTTTACAGACAAACAGTGTAGACTCAGATCAGACAGCTCCTCTTAGCAATCTGATCTGTGTTATTTTGACAATAAACAGAATGTCAAACCTACCTTGACACTTGGATAGAGTATATTTCTCCGAGTCCATGACACCTCCGAATACACAACACAATTGACACTAGTCCGTAGACATCGGTTATCAGGCAGCTGTTATTTCACTAAATGGAAATTTCCCGCCTCGTTATTCTTTACTTTTAATCATTTTTACTTACAGTAACATGCATTTTCAGGTTCAAAAAACGATTTTATTCAATGTAATTGACAGCGATCTAAAGGGTAATTGCCGGTCGCTCTGTTATTGTTTTCACCTCCAAAATGGCGGCCTATCGGTTGCTACGGGAAGTGACGTCACGCCGGCGAACCCTATTCGATGTAAACCAGTGATTTTTTTACCCCTGTGTCCAGGACGCACAAATAGGACTGAGGACGCATAATCATAAAATATGTGCGTCCGTCGGACGCAAATATTTCATGGGCGAAAAATCCAACTTTCTTTTCACTGCTGTAAATATCAGCAGTGAGTGAGTGAGTGAGTTTTAGTTTTACGTCCCACCAACAGCTAAGGTCATACGGAGACGGGACCTCGGTTTAAAGACTCATCCGAAAGTCTGGAGAAGCCCGGGATCGATCCTGCGATCCCTGGTTTACAAGGCGAGCAGCGTAACCACTGCTCCACGGAGGCTTCTAAATATCAGCAGAAGTGATAAAATACTGCACTTTTACCGAACCTTCAACTGCCCGAGTCACCGAAAAATCGATACAGGTACAATTTAATGATCCAACCACAAGACGAGAATCCCCTCCATCCAAAATGAGCCCAAACTTTCACACAAGCAAGTTCAATGCGAACATCAAAGTTTTCCGCCATCCAAACCGCCCCCCACAAACCAACTCTACCATTTTTCTGCATGTGATCGGTAAATGTGTCAAAGGACGTCATCCGATGCCAGCAACCCCGCACGTGTTTAATGCCATTGTTTTATGTTAATGGGCTGTATTCCGTTCTTAAAAAAATTGTTAGAACCGGTACAAAAATATTTTCTCGATAGCTAAACGGCTGTGAATGGAGGTGGATAGAAAACAGCGCTTTGCACAGCCCCCGAATTATCCCCAGCGGCTCCAACAACAGCGTTCGGCTTTTCCCACCAAGCCGAGTGTCTGCTATTTGGCGCCAAAACATAACCATTCACGATCCGTTTTTATAATGCATACATCTACCGTTAGATGTAGCTAATTGTCTGAGGTGCGAGTAAATCATTTTCACATTGATTGTGGATTAAATTTTATGATTGGGGAATAAACGCAAATTAGAGACATAACTTGACCATATTTTCACACCTCGTTCAAGTTGGCTTATCGCCAGAAATGAAAGACACGCACCGCAGGGCAATCATGTTTACTTGGCAATTATATGACGGGGATTAACAATAGTGTCATAATTGAACTGTTATAAATACACAGACGGTTTGTCTCTAATTGTCGACAAAGCAGGACAGTGCAGCACAATTATTGTGATTTACTTACTCTAGTTTTACTGTATTTAAGGACTCAAAAGACTGACAGCTGTAGACGATTTTTTTTTGCACTTGTCCAACCGGGCATCCTAAGGTCAATGTGCACCTGCCCGGCGCGATTTCGGACGTGTGCAGCCGGGTAATGGATTTGTAAGCCCCTGAACCTAGATAGCTGGTGTGTCAATCAGGGGAGGAAACGTTTGTCGATAATGGTTCGGAATATTATCTCCATTGTGCATGAAGTAAATTTCACGCACATGTTGCGGTGCGCACTTATCGAAAACGAAAGTAGAAAACATTACGGAAAATAGACTAAAAAACGTACATTTTAGCAGGATTTCTTTGGGCTTGTAAACAACACAAGTTGATGATTGATTCTGTTCATTGCAAATAATAGATACTAGACCGCATTATTTTTAACTATGAATAATGGCATTTTATACTGAACCGATCTTTTTTGTACTTCCTTTTTTTCCCCTCCAAATATTGGGACTCATACTTCCAGATTTGGGACGCACAGTTTTTTGGTTGAGCGAGTCCCAGGACGCATAGTTGAAAATTTGTAAAAAAATCACTGTGTAAACATGATCAACTTGACGTAAAATAAAAATGGAGGATTGTCTTGCAGAAAGACTCGGAATTAGCGTTGTTGAGACAAAACCTGCATGTCTCTGCGCATAGTGTGATTGGAAACAGCTTTCAATACGCTGCAGGCGGAACAACCCTTTGCTGGGTTGGCAAAAAGCCGGTCAATATGAGTATTGACCGGGCCGGTGGTTAAAACCGGTTTTAACTGGTCATTACTGGTCGATTGGTGGTCGATTAAATCACTGGAGTATATACCTCTGTCCTGTTGCTAAACTGGTCTTAAAAGCTTTCCCCCCTACATCATGTACAATATGTTAAACTATATTTTCACCACTGAACAAGACAAAATAGTTTTTATTAATAACAGTAATTATTTGAGGTATCTTATATTTCATCAAAAATCAAAAGACTTTATTGCTGGTCGATTGACTCACTGAACTGTAGACAGGCCTGGTGTTCTTTTCAATTATAATTATTCTTTTTTTCCTTTATAGGGTAGATTGATTGTTCATATTTTGATTTACAGGAATATGAATAAGCTGAATGTATCATGGAATTTGAAGGATTCATGAAAGTCCTTTATTTTTTAACCAAAAAATATTTGAAGATTCACTGATGTCTTTGAATATTTAAAAATATCTGCAACACCTGTAAATTGCTGTCAAAACAGTGGGTGTGGCAAAGATCTGATTGCTAAATTTGACCAATTACATGTCCCTAATAGGGGTATTATAAACTGACACCAGGCTTTATTCATAATGTTTGAAATTTTGATTTATATGCAATATAGACAGTTTCTTATCATCAAGCTATTACTGAAGGTGTCAAAAATGAATGAAACCTAAAGACCCAATTTGGAACTTCTTCACTATTTTGGAAGATAACAACAACAAAAAAAAAACAGTGCAAGGTGCTAACGTCTTAAGACTGATGAGTCATAGACAAAAATGCCTAGGGCCATAAAAACCCAGAAAGTATTGCTAATTAAGAGGCCACTTGAAGAAATAACATCTTGAACCTGAAACTCTATGAAATGATCAGCCACCAGCAAAGAGAGCAAAACTTCAAAATAGTTTCAGTAGCTTTGCTTTTTTAACACTCAAATTATTCAATTGGCCTCTCAGTATTTCAATCGACCAGTATTGACCACTTTGGGAGTATTGACCGGGACGGTTTTAACCGGTTAAAACCACTGGTTAAAACCGCCCCTGGTTTTGACCGCCCAACCTTGACCCTTTGCATTGTATTTATATGGATCCAGACGCTTTTCGCCAACCATGAATAACGGTGATCCATGTAAAGTAATTTGCACATGTGCATTGAAATATAAACAAAGTCACATGTCAAAACTATTTGATCCATCTATAGATACTGATTAGGCCTGGAAAAAAATGTCATGTTCCCAATTTCCTGACCGACTCATCAGATTTTCTGCTGACTTTTTTTTTTTCCTTTTTTTTTTTTTTGGCAGTCAAGACTGCCTGTGTCATACAGGTAGGTGGAAAGCGGGGGCCTGGAAGGCCCAGGATGACCTGGAAGCAGCTAACAGAAAGAGATTGCAGAGAATGGAAGCTCTCTGCTATTGATCCTCATGATAGACAAGCCTGGAGATCTGGTTTATGATCTGCCATGCGTGCAGCAAGCCAGCTACCTGGAAGGGGGCCCACTTATGTGGACGTTGCCCCTGTACCTGCACGTTAATCAAAAATCCGTTGATGATGATGATGATGAAAATGAAAAAAAAATTGAATTAAAATCCCCAGTTGGGACATTGAAATTTCCGAGGGCTGAAAAATTCTTCAAAATTTTACTCTTCCTGCATAATTGACTGTCGTGAGGGTATTTTCCACAGTGGAGTGACAAAATTGGTGCTTGTCCTCCAGACTTTTTATTACGCAAACACGCCTATACAAATACATTGCCATCGTTATCGCCGAAAACATGAAAATTTTATGATGAAAAATTGTGATATTTTTCTTATTTCTGCTCAAAATATAGATTGTGGGCACTCGTTAGAACCGCCTTACCCATAATCTATATTTTAGAGCAGTAATAAGAAAAATAAGGTATATCCCCGGAAACCCCAGTTTTACTATATATATAAAAGTGGGGTTCAAGGGGGTCAAAATTATATAGGCGTGTTTTTGTTATGTTAATCGTCATGGTTAGTGGGCAAGTGGAATTTCCAGCCCTGGGAATTCGGCACCCCTGGCTCTGGTTATGTAGTTCATGTATTTGTAGCTGAGCAGGCAGGTTTGTATCTTGTAGTGTCCCAAATCCTGAAGTGAGGCTTTCTCATGTATGAATTCTGATAAAATTTTCAGCTGACAGATGGTGACATCCGCTATGGAAACAAGACAGTTGAGAAAGAGAAGATGGAAGTCTTCGCCAAATAAAACTGCAAGGTAAAGACAAGCAAACTTTTTCAGAGGAACAGATAAGCAGATTATTTGCGTAAATACTCTATTAACCCTTGACCTACTGAATATTTATATATATTCCACACCCACTACTGATTGTCGAACAATCAGATTACTTGATGCAAATTATTGCAACAAATTCATGAACTGAATGGCAAACAATGAAGATCCTGATCAGATGGCTTCTGAAGAAGCCATCTGATCTGGATCTTCATTGTTTGGAAAATAAGGCATATCCGAGCTCAGCAGGACATGGGTTAATTCAAGAGAATACCTGATAGAAAAATAAGTTGAAGGGTAACAAAACCTAAATGAAAATCCAAAATAGCCAATTCATACTGACATACTTGCATACATATATGAATCATTGGATTCAAAATGCTAAATGTTCTTCATATTTACATATACCAAGGCAGGAATTCTCAACTTTGAGGTGATTGCTTTAAGTGTTTGATTTGATGTGTAACGTCCCCGTCAACACTGCTGCTTTTTAGTAAGTTTTTACACGTATGAAACTGTAAGCACAAGACTGTAAAGCTTCTTTCAAGTCTCTGTCAAGTTGTTAAATAATAAGTACACATGTATATTAGCCATTTAGTTCCATTGACCAATAATGTGGGTAATCAAACATGAGATGCCCATATTATAGTGGGTATTACCCAATTCCATACCGAAGCTTATCTGTTCTTCTCCTTTTTTAGCTCACCTGTCACGAAGTGACAAGTTGAGCTTTTGGCATCACTTTTTGTTCGTTGTGCGTGTGTGCATCCGTCCATCCGTAAACAATTTCTTCAAACAATATCTCCTCCTAAACCACTGATCGGATTTTGACCAAACTTCACAGGAATGATCCTCAGGTGGTCCGCTTTGAAAGTTGTTCAAATGGTTCCTGTCTGTTGTACATCTAGATCACAGGAGCTAAAGATAGATTTTTTTTTTACTGCAGACTTAAAAAATCTCCTCTGAAACCGCACGGTCCAGGTCTTTGATATTTGGTATTTATGAAGCTTCATCTTTTGTTTGTTTGATCTGAGGTTTAACGTCCCCCTCAACACTGTAAAGGTCATTTTGGAGACATTGCTTTCAATTTTGTGGGACTTTTACCCGAAATGAGATGTAATGACATCTCAAGCCATGCCCCCCAAAGAAACCAATAGGATCTCTAAGCATGGACGGGCTGACTCGCACTGCTTTGCCTGGGGAGGCATAGATCCTCTAAGCGGTTTATCAGTACTCGTGTGCGGGTCGGTTTCAGCTCTGAGTGGAAGCATCATGCAGCCCATATATTTCTTTAAGCCCCGATGGGCGGGGGCCTTGAAGCTTCATCTTGTGGACCTCTACCAAGATTGTTCAAATTATAGCCCTGATGCCAAAAATGCCCCCTGCGCCAGGGCCCACGAGGTTTACATAGACTTATATATGGAAACCCATTAAAAATCTTGTCTGAAACCAGAAAGCCCAGTTCTTTAATATTTGGTTTGACGCTTCATCTAGTGGACCTCTACCAATACTGTTCAAAATATAGTCCTGGGGCCAAAAATGCCCCAGCGCTGGGGCCCACTGGTTTCACGTCTAGGCTTTTATAGGGATAACCTTTAAAATGCTTCGTCTGAAACCAGACGGCCCAGGTCTTTGATATTTGGCATGAAGCTTCATCTAGTGGACCTCTATCAAGATTGTTCAAAATATAGTCCATGGGCCAAAAATGCCCCCACGCCGGGGCCCTCTGGTTTCACATAGGCGTATACAGAGATAGCCTTAAAAATCTTCTTGTCTGAAACCAGAAGGCCCAGGTCTTTGATATTTGGTATGAAGCTTCATCTAATGGACCTCCAGAGCTACAGATAATTTTTAGGCCAAAGAGTATTTTACTCCCTGATTTTCTTTTCAAAGGGTATTTCAGGTCCTAGAAATTGTCAGTTTTTAGAACATATTGGTGATATTTATAATCATAAAATAATTATCATAACTTCAGATAAGGCGCTTTTTTCATCAGAAAAGTACATATATTTTTCTTATTTCACCATAAACATAATTGTGTTGTTGGTATTCATTAGAAGTGCCTCACTGAGGGTCTGTTACTTCCTTCCTTGTTAGGAAGTTCAATATGTTGCCCCCATTTGCTGGAATTTTCGGTTTAAAACGACCGGACTTCGACGATATCTGCGCCATTTGTTTGCATTGGAAACCAACAGAGTAATTTCCCTTGCCGATCTGTTATTCTAATCACGATTGGCCTAACGAAAATGAAAGTACCAATCAGACAACGTATTATTCAGCGGCTTTTGGTAGAACCGGATATGAAGTTGGGTTGCTCGATTTACCGAAACAAAGTCGGTTTACTCCAACTTTTATTTTGCACCCGTCGGGACCATGACGTACCCGTTTTTTCCAATGCGTATCGGTACGCGAAAAATCGATTTTCAATGCGTTTTTAATGAAAATTAATGCGTATTTACGCGGATACGCGCCTTATCTGTAGCTCTGGACCTCTACCAAGGTTGTTCAAATAATAGGCTTGGGGCCAAAAATGTCCCCGCACCAGGACCCACTAGTTTTACATAGGCTTCCTTTAAAAAATCTTCTTGTCTGAAACCAGAAGGCCCAGGTCTTTGATATTTGGCGTGAAGCTTCATCTAGTGGACCTCTACTGATATTGTTCAAATTATAGCCCTGGTGCCAAAAAATGTCCCCGCGTCAAGTCCCACTGGTTTTCAAAGGCTTATATATGGAAAACCTTTAAAAATCTTCTTGGAAACCAGAAGGCCCAGGTCTTTGATATTTGGAATGAAGCTTCAACTAATGGACCTCTACCAATATTGTTCAAATTATAGCCTTGGGGCCAAAAATGTCCCCGCGCCGGGACATATTAGTTCTACATAGGCTTATATAGGAAAAAACCCTCTAAAAATTTTCTTGTCTGAAACCAGAAGGCTCAGGTCTTTGATATTTGGCGTGTAGGTACATCTAGACATCTAGTGGACCTCTACTGAGATTGTTCAAATTATAGCCCTGGTGCCAAAAAATGTCCCTGTGCCAAGTCCCACTGGTTTTACATAGGCGTATATAGGGAAAACCTTTAAAAATCTTCTTTTCTGAAACCAGAAGGCCCAGGTCTTTGATATTTGGTATGAGGCTTCATCTAATGGACTGCTACCAAGTTTGTTCAAATTATAGCCATTGGGCCAAGAATGTATTAGAGACACTTATACTCAGGTAAGCGATTCAGGGCCCTTTGGGCCCTCTTGTCTTTCAATCCTTATCCTGCAGAACACAATAGGCTCTTATCTTCACAATCAGTGTAGACCCAGATCAAATGGTTTCTGAAGAAGCTATCTAATCAGGCTCTAATATGTTTCTCATTCAGATTGTGAATTTGAACAAATACATTATTTCAAGTATTAAACTTGATCATCGGGGCTTAAAGAAATAGATGGGCTGCATGATGCTTCCACACAGAGCTGAAACGGCCCGCACATGAGTACTGGTAAACAGGTTCGAGAATCTATGCCTGCCCAGGCAATACGGTGCGAGTCGGCTCATCCATGTTTATAACCCATCTTGGTTTCATTGGGCGGCAGGGCTTGAGATGTCATTTCACCTTAATGTCGGGTAAAAGTCCCACAAAATTGGAAGCAAGGTCTCCAAAATGACCTTTACAGTGTTGACAGGGGCGTTAAACTTCAAATCAAACAAACAAACAAGTAACTTGATTGGTTGATAGAAATGAGTGTGTTAGAATTAATTTTTTTAGCAGGATAAGGGTTAACATATGCTTTTCTGAAAGATCAGTGATCTGTCATCTGTCCATTTATATCTGTCAACCTCTACCACTCGGACCAAACTTCACGGGAATAATCTGGCCCCCGCCCATCGGGGCTTGGAGAAATAGATTTGGCTGCATGCATGATGCTTCCACACAGAGCTGAAACCAACCCCAGATGAATACTGGTAAACCACTTAGGAGGTCTAAGCCTGCCCAGGCGAAATGGACTGTCCATGCATATAAACCCTATTTGTTTCATTGACCAGCAGGGCTTGAGATGTCATTTCATTTCGGTGTTGGGTAAAAATCCCACAAAATTGGAAGCAATGGTTCCAAAATAACCTAAATAAAATAGAGTTGACAGGAATGTTATACCTCAAAACAAACAAAACAATAGGAATAATTTCAGTGTTTATTGCTGAATAGTGGTTGCCATAGCAACATTAAGGACAAATCAGCAAAAATATTAAAAAAAGTGCCACCACCCATCGGGGCTTGAAGAACTAGATGGACTGCATGATGCTTCCACGCAGAGCTGAAACTGGTCGCACACTAGTACTGGTAAACCGCTTAGATCTAAGCCTGCCCAGGCAAAAGGGTGCGAGTCGGACTGTCCATGCTTATAAACCCAATTGGTTTAATTGGCCGACAGGACTTGAGATGTCATTTCATCTCAATGTCTGGTAAAAGTCCCACAAAATTGGAAGCAATGTCTCCAGAATGACCTATACAGTATAGATGGGGACGTTAAACCTCAAATCTATCAATAAATCTTTAAAAAAAAAAGTCTTCTTGTCGTAAACAACAAGGCACAGGTCTATTGATTTTGGTATGTATATACATACAACATCCTGTAGTGGACTGCTGCCAAGATTTTATACAGCGGGTCATGTGTTCATTTGCTTGGGTCATAGTGCAAAAATGCAAAGTTCTGTATTAAGTATTGTACTGTAATACCACATCACAAAAACACGCCTAAATAATTCTGACCCTCTTGAACCGGACTTTTATATATATAGTAAAATTAGGGTTACAGGGGTATACCTTCTTTTTCTTATTTCTGCTCTAAAATATAGGTTGTGGGTACTTGTTAGAACCGCCTCAATGAGGCGGTTCTAACAAATACCCACAACCTATATTTTGAGCAGTAATTAGAAAATATATCACAATTTTTCATGTGAAAATTTTAGTTTTTTCGGCAGTTAAGTTTACACTGTTTTACTGTATAGGCGTGTTTTCATAAAGATTCTAGGCGTGTTTTCATAAAGATTCCTCATTGCTCTGTTTGATCTGGTGTTATGCTTACAAATTCAATTTTGCAAGTGTTTTTTTTTCCCCCAGGGCTGAGTTAGATTTTGGACAGACAACACCGTCACCAAAAAGACGTCGTCTAGATGTAAATTTAAGGACTCATATAAATGATGAACAAGAATCGTTCACCATCAAATCATTTTATGGAAAACGAGAGAAAAAACATTTTCCTCATTCGCCTGGTCGAAGAAAGAAAGTTGATCAAGTTTTGAATAAACTGGCTGAGGATAGCACTGGATCAGAATCTGAAAAGAACCTCAAGCATGTGGAAAAGAAATCTGTGATGACTAATGATAAAAGGTCTGATTATCAATTCCACTCATCAGACACCACAGACACAGACTCAGAATACAAATTAAAGGTGAATGCAATTAATACATCGAGGTCAGCTGAAAAATCAGCCTTGAAGAAAGTGCCCCTGGATATCATGGTTAAGAAGTTAGAACCAAAAACTCCCAAGATGAACAGTGCTAACAGAAAATTCACCAGCAAATCTACCAGTAAACTTGCTGATCGCCCTGTTTTAACAGAAAGGCAGTTACAGACACCAGTTTCAGGAAAAAAATTCTTTAAAACGAGGTCACCAGCATCTGCAGATAAATGCTTTGCCGGAATTGTTGTACGTAAAGGATTTCAGTTGCAGTTTGTAGCTAACAAGAAAGCACAAGCTTCAAAGACACCCAGATCTAGCAAAAAGAATTCAAAAAGAATTGCTGAAAAACCTGTAGCTAAAGGTATAACTGTCAAATCATTGAAAAAGAATGTTACTGCAGAAGATGGAATAGTTTATCTTGAAGATGAGAAAGAAACAAGTAGGGAACCAGACACAGAAAAATCTGATGTAGGAGATGAGACTGTTATTACTGATCATGATGTGGACCTACAGAATAATGTTTCGAACTTCACCAGTGTTGATACAAAAGATCCTGATATTCTTGAGATTGACAGAAACCTGGAAATGTACCCAGACAAAGAATTGAATGATTCTGCAATAGACACTGCAAATTCGGAAGACCTGTTCAGTAATGTATCTGATCACAGTGGGTCAGTCAACAGGGAAAGACCTTATGATGAAGCATGTTCAGAAGTTGAGTCAGTGCATCTGGACAGCGGACCATCCAGAGGAACCTCCAGCAACCGTGTGTCTCCTGTGTCTGATAGTAGCTCTGTTATTAAAGATAGCCAACAGTCACCAGCCGGGAAGAAGCTGTTCCCAATCTTCAACAAGGGAATGAGAACACCACAGGATGCTGGAAGGAAATCTCTTAGAAAACTAAGGTAATAACCTAATTTATCATATGACGTCGCGTCTGAGAGTGTAAAAACGCCATGTAATATTTTCGATAATCCACTAGTGGATTAAATATGCAAATTAGCTAGATACGTCCCGTAACGTTACATGTACGATGTCCTTAATGACGTCGCGCTTACTAATGGCGGAATATTGACATTTCTGTAAACAATCGTGAATAAAATACGTTTTAAATGTCATATGATAAATAGAATCTTGCATTCGCGCTCATGTATTATTGAATTTATTAAACTCGTTGAAGAAAAGGGATAAAATGCTCGGCAAAGCCTCGCATTTTATCCTCAATAATACATGAACACTCATGTAAGATCCTCTATATTATCATAGCCCCAGATAATAGTGGTTATCCACATACAGTAAAATTCCTATATTAAGACCACCCTTGGGACTGTTCAAAAGTGGTCTTAAAGACCAATTTTGAACAGTCCCAGAGGTGGTCCCTGACCAGGGGGCAATGTATGCAGACAACACAAAGAAAGAATAACTACATCCTTGTAAATAACCTTTTTAAAGCAGATTTAGTCTTAATTTTAGGTGGTCTTAACTCTTAATAGCGGAATTTTAGTGTATTATTTTACTTATTTCTGCGCAAAAATGTGTTGTGAGTGCCTCGGCGAAAAATATCAATACCTTGTGGATGAAAAAAAGCCTTATCTGGAGCTATGCATTTTCCTGTGTTGCCTGAAAAACATTCTTGTTGACCAGAACCGTGTATATTCTTTCAGGTTTGCCAGACATTGTCAGCTGGCAAAACTGACTTTAAACTGTGAACATTTTATACATAAGCAGTTAATCAGTCCAGTGCACATTCTTTAGCCAGATGGTAGTTTCTGGGGAAGGTTTGAACGCTGTATTGGTCAGGCTTCGTATTTTCCAGGCATTTGCAGCATTTCAGGTTTTTTCTTGATGTCAGGCTTTTTTGACACCCCCCCCCCCCCCCCCCCCATATTCTGTTTAAAATGACTATTTATTTTGCCACACCCATTTATAACTATCCAATCAAATTACTTGATATAATGCATTCATTCAGTTCAAAACCTGCATAATAAACAGGGTAGATCCTGAGCAGAGCCATCTGATCATTATGAGGCCTTATTGGTAAACCCTTTACGCATGTCGGGTAATAGTCCCACAAATTTGGAAGCAACCTTTCCCAAATGACTTTACAGTGTTGACGGGGATGGTAAACCTCAAATCAAACAAACAAACCAACAATTCAGGGCTGGAAAAATCCTCTTGTCCACTTGCCATGAGAGTGCCTCTTGCTGGAGGAAGAGTAAAATTTCTGTGTACCATATTTATTTCATACCGCAATCAGCCACTCAGACATCGTCAGCTGGCAAAAGTGACTTTAAACTGTGAACATTTTATACATAAGCAGTTAATCAGTCCAGTGCACATTCTTTAGCTAGATGGTAGTTTCTGGGGAAGGTTTGAACACTTTTGCAGCATTTCAGGTTTTTTCTTGATGTCAGGCTTTTTTTGACCCCCCCCCCACCCCCATATTCTGTTTAAAATGACTATTTATTTTGCCACACCCATTTATAACTATCCAATCAAATTACTTGATATAATGCATTCATTCAGTTCAAAACCTGAATAATAAACAGGGTAGATCCTGAGCAGAGCCATCTGATCTGGATCATCTACACTGCAAAGGTAATGGTTGTCATGTTTGGCAGGATAAGGGATAAGGCTGCAAAGTCGGCCCTTTCAGGCATGGAAAACCTTGATCATTATGAGGCCTTATTGGTAAACCCTTTACGCATGTCGGGTAAAAGTCCCACAAATTTGGAAGCAACGTATCCCAAATGACTTTACAGTGTTGACGGGGATGTTAAACCTCAAATCAAACAAACAAACAATCAATTCAGGGCTGGAAAAATCCTCTTGTCCACTTGCATGAGAGTGCCTCTTGCTGGAGGAAGAGTAAAATTTCTGTGTACCATATCATTTCATACCGCAATCAGCCATTCTGGCAGCCTAATAAAGGGGGTCGAATAACTGCATGCTATCATCGGTAGTGACCTATAATACCTTCTACTGACCTATAATACGTCTAGTGACCGCTTTTAGACATGACCTACTTTTCAGGTACCTAATTTGCAAGTGTCAGCAAAAACATTAACGTTTTGTATCTGGGAGAACAACCAATCTGCAAGTTATTATCTTTGCTATATTTATTTAAATACATTTTCAGCAATTTCACTTAGATTCTTACCTTCTCAGGCTTTCCTGGTTTGAATAGTCTGTTAGAATAATTGCGCACTGGTACTGCGGCTGCGTCTAAATCTTGATCATGATTTCCAAAGTTAACCCTTAACCTGCTGAATATTTATATATGCCACACCCACTACTGGTTATCAACCAATCAGATTACTTGATGCAAATCATTGCAACAAATTCATAAACTGAATGTCAAACAATGAAGATCTTGATCAGATTGCTTCTTCAGAAGCCATCTGATCAAGATCTTCATTGTTTGAAAGATAAGGCATATCCGGGCTCAGCAGGACAAGGGCTAAAATAAACTGTTTATTTGCAGATTTTCATATAGAATGTAAAGCGCACAGAAACTTTTATTCGGGCAACATTGTTGTTTCAGATGTTTCTGTGACGCGATGTCGTCAGAAACATTGCACACCTTGACGTCATGTTATGTCATGTGTGCGCGACAAGGCAGGATGTCGTTTAACAAGCCACACTGCCTGCATGCTTTTCGGTAAAATTTACTAAATTACTGCAAAGCAGGGTTCAACATCAACTTGTCAAAAAACTGGACGAGGTGGTCTTGTAACTCTTGGGATGCACTGGACCTGACTTAAGTTCAACAGGACCAAAGAAATACGGAAAATCAAACAAAAAAGTGATACATTTATGATTAGTTCAACAGTCATCAGCTTATTTTCTGTTATTATTTATAATCTATACATAGTAAAACTACTGCAGGAATGATCCTGAGGTGGTCCCCTTATAAACTTGTTCAAATGGTTCCGGTCTGTTGCACATCTAGGTCACAGGAGCCCGAAATAGATTTTTTTCACCGAAAACTGAAACCACAAAGCCCAGGTCTTTGATATTTGGTATGAAGCTTCATCTAGTGGACCCCTACCAAGATTGTTCAAATTATAGCCCTGGGGCCAAATATGCCCCGGGCCCCTTTGGTTTAGCATTTAGGATTATATAGGGAAAATCTTCAAAAATCTTCTTCTCTGAAACCGCAAGGCCCAGGTCTTTGATATTGGGTATGAAGCTTTATCTAGTGGACCCCTACCAAGTTGTTCAAATCATAGTGCTGGGGCCAAAAATGCCCCCGCCCCGGGGCATTTTGGTTAAATTACATGAGCTTATATAGGGAAAATCTTTAAAAACTCTTCTTCTCTGAAACCGCAAGGCCCAGGTCTTTGATATTTGCTATGAAGCCTTATCTAGTGGACCCCTACCAAGATTGTTCAAATTATAATGCTGGGGCCAACAATGCCCCAGCCCTGGATCCCTTTGGTTCTATATAGGATTATATAGGGAAAATCTGAAAAAAATCTTCTTCTCTGAAACCGCAAGGCCCAGGTCTTTGCTATTTGGTATGAAGCTTCATCTAGTGGACCCCTAACAAGATTGTTCAAATTATAGTGCTGAGGCCAAAAATACCCCTGCCCCGGGGCCCTTTTGGTTTTACATCTATAGGCTTATATCTATTGGGAAAATCTTTACAACTCTTCTTCTCTGAAACCACAAGGTCCAGGTCTTTGATATTTGGTATGACGCTTCATCTTGTGGACTTCTACCAAGATTGTTCAAATTATAGCCCTGGGGCCAAAAATGCCCCTGCTCCGGGGCCTTTTGGTTTTGCATAGACTTAAATAGGGAAAATTTTGAAAAATCTTCTCTGAATCCACAAGGCCCAGGTCTTTGATATTTGGTATGAAGCTTCATCTAGTGGACCGCTAACAAGATTCTTCAAATTATAGTGCTGGGGCCAAAAATACTCCACCTCGGGGCCCTTTGGTTTTACATAGACTTATATAGGGAAAATGATCTTTAAAAATCTAATCTTCTTCTGTGAAACCACAAGGCCTAGGTTTTTGATATTTGGTGTGAAATTTCATCTAGTGGACCTCTATCAAGATTGTTCAAAATGCCCCTGCCCCTGCCCCGAGACCCTTTGGTTTTACATAGACTTATATAGGGAAATCTTTAAAAATCTTCTTCTGAAGACCAGTGGTGTGAAGCTTCATCTAGTGGACCTCTATCAAGATTGTTTTAATTATAGCCCTGGCCATAAATTCCCCCACCCTGGGGCCATTCGGGTTTTACATTGGCTTATGGAGGGAATATCTTTAACAAAAATCTTCTCTGAATCTGCAAGGCCAGGTCTTCGATATTTGGTATGGAGCTTCAGCTAGTGGACCCTTACCAAGATTGTTCAAATTATAGCCATCAGGCCACAAATGCCCCCGCCCCGGGGCCCTTTGGTTTACATAGACTTATATAGAGGTAATCTTTGAAAAACTTCTTCTGAAGACCAGTGGTGTAAAGCATCATCTAGTGGACCTCTATCAAGATTGTTTTGCTGGGGTTAATTGCTGGGATTCCAAATCAGAAGCAGTGTTATAACGACACAAAAAGGTATCTATATATCTATATGATCTATAAGCATTATACCATGTTATATTCAAAGTTGCGATTGGACTAAATGTTTCAAAGAGATTGTGGTGTATATGATCATAAATGAGCTGCAGCAAGCAAAAATGTCTTCAGACATACACACATCACAGATTCAGATCAGCCTGTGTATCTGTGCAGTGCAGACTGTTCAGTCTTTGCTGTACCCTGTATGGATGATAACCCAAAGCCTCATCATGCAGCAGACATGTAAGACTGTATTCAGGCTGAGTGTATGTATACACAGCCTGATGTGAATCTTGGGTGTAAGCTCAGGTCCGGATTTTTTGTAGCTCACCTGAGCCGAAGGCTCCGGGGGAGCTATTGTGATCGCTCACTGTCCGTCGTCCACTCCAATTCCTTTGAATGACATCTCATAAACCACAAAACAGATTTTGACCAGACTTGGCGGAAAAGATCTTTGGGTGGTCCTCTCTCAAAGTTGTTCAAAGAATTTCATTCCATGCAGAACTGTGGTTGCCATGGCAACCTAAAGGAGAAAATAAGAAAAAAAAACTTTAAAAATCTTCCTTTCTGAAACCAGAAGGCCAAGGTCTTTGATATTTGGTATGAAGTTTCATCTTACGGACCTCTACCAAGATTGTTCAAATTACATGTATAGCCCTGGGGCTAAAAATGCCCCCGCACCGGGGCTAAATGGTTTTACATAGACTTATATAGGGAAAACCTTTAGAAATTGTCTTGTCTGATACCAGAAGGCCCGGGTCTTTGATATTTGGAATGACGCTTCATCTAGTGAGCCTCTACCAAGATGGTTCAAATTACAGCCCTGGGGCCAAAAATGTCCCTGCGCTGGGGCCCATGGTTTTACATAGGCTTTAAGCCGCTTATATAGGGAAAAGGTTAAAAAATCTTCTTTGTCTGAAACCAGAAGGCCCAGGTCTTTGGTATTTGGTTTGAAGCTTCATCTAGCGGACCTTTACCAAGATTGTTCAAATTATAGCCCTGGGGCCAAAAATACCCCCATGCCCGGGTCTACGAGATAGTTCAAATTATAGACCTGGGGCCCATAATTGCCCCACCCTGGGACCCACATATATATCTCATAGCTCATGAGCGAATTAGGACCATAATGGTCCTCTTGTTTTCACTTGATATGGTCACACGGCTCAAATAAAGGAATAAGAATTGTGCTTTGCTGCAAAATTTCAGGTCGAGTAACTCCCCTGGTGGCTCACCTCTGCTACGATATGTGAAGAGTAAAGACCAGAAAGAGCAGATGATAATTGTAAGTTTCCAGTTAACGTAAAAATCCTAGTAGCCTCCGTGGTGTAGTGGTGTATGATACTAGCCTTGTAAACCAAGGGCCAGTTGTTTAAAACTAACGATGTTGTAGTTAACATATCTTTAAATCTTTGAGCATTTAATATGGCAAATATGCTAATATTTTTGCTGAAAAAAAAATGTGAGCAGCTTTTGCATTTGCAAAAGCTGCTCACATTTTTTTTTTAGCAAAAATACCAAAATTTTAGATATTGTACTTGCTAGAACAGTTAACAATTTGACCACTTACGAGCTTGTTAAGCTAACAATGCTTTGAACAACTGGGCCCAGGGAGCACGGGATCAATTCCGGGCTTCTCCATATTTTCGGATGAGTCTTTAAACCGATGTCCCGTCTCCGTATGACCTTAGCTGTTCGTAAAACTCAAACTCAGAACACTGAACCATAAAAATCCTAAAAATTCGAGCACCTTGAGGATCTGCTATAATAATACCAGGGATTTTCCTACCCTTCAGAATCAGGGTCCATGGCCACTGGGTTTGGGAAAAACCGCTCGCTAATATTTATAGTTGGGAATTTAATTCAGCTGTAACTTTGTCAATTTTGGTTCAGTTTTCATAAATTTTCTATCAAAATGTAGCACAACATCAGAAATTGGGAAAGTTGTCATAAAATTTGGGAATATCTGTCTCTAAATTGGGAAAAATAGGGGCCGATTACCGGCCCCAAAGTTGCACTAGGAAAATCCCTGAATACTAATTCTCCTAAAGTATTAGCAAATTTGTTTCACGATCAAGGAAGGAGTCCAAAAAGTGCCAGCCGTATTGCAAACAGTGTAGACCCTGATCAGACTGCTCCAGTCTGATCTGGGTCTGCACTGTTCACATAGGCCAGTCTGTTCCAATACTTAGAATCATTACGGTATCATTTTTATCATATGACGTCGTGTCTGAGAGTGTAATAACGTCATGTATTATTTTCGATAATCCACTTGTGGATTAAATATGCAAATTAGTTAGATACGTCCCGTAACGTTACATGTACGACGTCCATAACGGCGTCGCGTTTACTAATGGCGGAATATTGACATTTTTGTAAACAATCGAGAATAAAATGCGTTTTAAATGTCATATGATAAATAGAATCTTGCATTCGTGTTCATGTATTATTGAATTTATTAAACTCCTTGAGGAAAAGGGATAAAATGCTCGGCAAAGCCTCGCATTTTATCCCTTTTCCTCAACTCGTTTAATAAATTCAATAATACATGAACACTCATGTAAGATCCTCTATATAAAAGTGCCTATGTATGCCCAGCATAGCTCCAGATGAGGAGTAACTATGTTTGTTTGATTTGAGGTTTAACGTCCCCGTCAACACTTGTAAAGGTCATTTTGGAGACGTTACTTTCAATTTTGTGGGACTTTTACCCGACATTGAGATGAAATTACATCTCAAGCCCTGTTGCCAAATGAAACCAATAGGTTTATAAGCATGGACGGTCCGACACTCACACCGCTTTGCCTGGGCAGGCTTAGATCTTATTTTTAAGCGGTTTACCAGTACTCGTGTGTGGATCGGATTCAGCTCTGCATGGAAGCATCTTGCATCCCATATATTTCTTCAAACCCCGATGGGCGGCGGGGGCCGGAGGAGGAGGAACTATGATAAATTCTCTTGGTCTGCTGAATAAATTAATTTAGTAACACCAATGTCTGGATTACTTGATGTAATTTATTCCTACAAATTCACAAACTGAATGGCAAATAGTGCAGATCTATGTTACTGCTTAGATTGCTTTTTCAAAGGTCATCTCATCTGTATCAACACTGTTTGTAAATTGGAAAAAGAGAAAGAAAGAAAAGAGATGTCTGCACCAGTTGGCAGTTGTTGACATCTGAACTAGGTACTAAGAAATATTCTAGAGCAGACAGCAATTTTAATAAAAAAAAAATTCAGAGAAAAAAGGCTTGACATTTCAAGTGAAATGTCTGCTCAGCAGGAGAATCAGATGCAATGCCAGGCCTTATTTTCTCTAAAATAAAATCAAATAAGGAAAATACCTCAAAATGTCATTAGCTGGAAGTGATTTGCCATTATCCTGCTGAACACAACAACCACTACCTTTGCAAACTGTGTAGATCCAGATCAGATGGCTTCTGTAGAAGCCATCTGATCATAATCTACACTATTTGCCATTTAGTTTGAAAATTTGAATGAATACATTGTATCAAGAGCAATTTAATTAGATAGTCAGAAACGAGTGTAGCTAAACAAATTTATTCAGCAGGATAAGGATTAGTCCTTAGAGCATTCATTCCGTTTTGTTGTAAAAGTATTTATGACAGTGGGTATTTGTTCTGCAAATCATGCTTAATCTAGGGTTAATCTTTTAATACCTTGAGGTTAAGATTTGCATAAAAATGAAACACTTAATTTTTATAGCCTAAAAATCCAATTGCTATTGAATGAAACCAAAATGTTATAAGTTCTGAACTGCTGTTTTACGAAATTTAATTTTGTTGTTATGTGAAGGATTATTGACTTTATAGAAGTGGATAGCAAAATTCCTTTTCCTAGACGTGACTTAGATCAACAGAATCTGTGATTCATTATGTTAACACTTTTAACCTTTAAAACACCAGGCAAAGTTTCAGAGCAGACAACATTGTATATAGTTGTCTTTTTTTCAGGCCTGACTTTATTTCGTGTTAATAGTCTGCTGCTTGGCACATGTGAATAGTCTGCTGCTTGGCACATGTAAATAGTCTGCTGCTTGGCACATGTGCATAGTCTGCTGCTTGGCACATGTGAATAGTCTGCTGCTTGGCACATGTGAATAGTCTGCTGCTTGGCACATGTAAATAGTCTGCTGCTTGGCACATAAGCATAGTCTGCTGCTTGGCACATGTGAATAGTCTGCTGCTTGGCATATGTGAGTAGTCTGCTGCTTGACACATGTGAATAGTCTGCTGCTTGGCACATATGAATAGTCTGCTGCTTGACACATGTGAATATTCTGCTGCTTGGCACATGAGAATAGTCTGCTGCTTGACACATGGGAATAGTCTACAGCTTGGCACGTGCATGTGAATAGTCTGCTGCTTGGCACATGTGAATAGTCTGCTGTTTGGCACATGTGAATAGTGTGCTGCTTGGCACATGTGAATAGTCTGCTGCTTGGCACATGTGCATAGTCTTCTGCTTGAAACATGTGAATAGTCTGCTGCTTGGCACGTGAATAGTCTCACCGCCCCCGCCCAAAGGGGCTTGAAGAAATATATGGGCTGCATGATGCTTCCACGCAGAGCTGAATCCGTCCCGCACACTAGTACAGGTAAACCGCTTGGAGGATCTAAGCCTGTCCAGGAACCGCGGTGCGAGGCGGACCGTCCATGCTAATAAACCCTATTGGTTTCATTGGGCGACAGGGCTTGAGATGTCATTTCATCTCAATGCCGGGTAAAAGTCCCACAAAATTGGAAGCAACGTCTCCAAAATGACCTTTACAGTGTTGACGGGGACGTTAAACCTCAAATCAAACAAAACGTGAATAGTCTGCTGCTTGGCACATGTGAATAGTCTGCTGTTTGGCACATGTGTGTAGTCTGCTGCTTGGCACATGCGAATAGTCTGCTGCTTGGCACATGCGAATAGTCTGCTGCTTGGCACATGTGAATAGTCTGCTGCTTGGCATGTGTGAGTTGTCTGCTGCTTGGCACATGTGAATAGTCTGCTTCTTGGCACATCTGAATTGTCTGCTGCTTGGCACATGTAAATAGTCTGCTGCTTGGCACATGTGCATAGTCTGCTGCTTGGCATATGTGAATAGTCTGCTGCTTGGCACATGTGAATAGTCTGCTGCTTGGCACATGTGACTAGTCTGCTGCTCAGCACATGCAAATAGTCTGCTGCTTGGCACATGTGCATAGTCTGCTGCTCAGCACATGCAAATAGTCTGCTGCTTGGCACATGTGCATAGTCTGCTGCTTGGCATATGTGAATAGTCTGCTGCTCAGCACATGTGACTAGTCTGCTGCTCAGCACATGCAAATAGTCTGCTGCTTGGCACATGTGACTAGTCTGCTGCTCAGCACATGCAAATAGTCTGCTGCTTGGCACATGTGCATATTCTGCTGCTTGGCATATGTGAATAGTCTGCTGCTTGGCACATGTGAATAGTCTGCTGCTTGGCACATGTGACTAGTCTGCTGCTCAGCACATGCAAATTGTCTGCTGCTTGGCACATGTGGATAGTCTGCTGCTTGGCACATGTAAATAGTCTGCTGCTTGGCACATGTGCAGTCTGCTGCTTGGCACATGTGAATAGTCTGCTGCTTGGCACATGTAAATAGTCTGCTGCTTGGCACATGTGAAAAGTCTGCTGTGTGGCACATGTGAATAGTCTGCTGCTTGGCACATGTGAATAGTCTGCGGCTTGACACATGTGAATTGTCTGCTGCTTGGCACATGTGAATAGTCTGCTGCTTGGCACATATGAATAGTCTGCTGCTTGGCACATGTGAATAGTCTCCTGCTTGGCACATGTGCAGTCTGCTGCTTGGCACATGTAAATAGTCTGCTGCTTGGCACATGTGCAGTCTGCTGCTTGGCACATGTGAACAGTCTGCTGTGTGGCACATGTGAATAGTCTGCTGCTTGGCACATATGAATAGTCTGCTGCTTGGCACATGTGAATAGTCTGCTGCTTGACATGTGTATACTGTAGTTATCTGCTACAGGCACGTAGTTATGATGGGTGCTTGAAGTGCTAATAACCACAACCTCATTACAACATGATTGATATAATATTATTTTGGGTATGGTTGCACTGGAAGATGGATCTGGTTATAACACAAATTTGGGTATATCACAGTCCGAAGATGGATCCCTAAATGTTCAGAATATATAGAAAAAAATGACTTTAGTTTTGTCGTGCCTGCATCTGCTTTAAGCATAGTAGATTAAGAAGTTGGATTTTCAAGCTGTTCATCCTTTTCTTAGTCAAGCCATCAACATTTGCGACAACCCTAGCATTCAGAAGGTTCACCCTGATGTTCAAGACCATTTCACAATAACTATAAGAGTTTCCTTAAAGATGCTCGGTAGCTCAGTCGGATGCGTGTCTGACTGGTGATCAGGAGGATGCGAGTTCAGTACCTACTGGGGTCAGCAACATTCTTTTGTGGAGACTGATCATGAAATCTTTTCTATGGTCATTCTCTCCCATCCGCTGATTCAAGAATGGCAGTTGTCAGTTTCTGGCGAAAGAAAGTGCACTGTACTGGTTAACTGCTTACGTTTTAGCCTGCCCAGGTAAAGTGTGGATAGGTAAACTGACTAGCTAAAAAATGACCTAAATAGTGTTGACTGGGCCTTTAAACTCCAATACATACAAAAAAAACTTGCATCTAGTGATTCCAACTTTAACCCTTTTTGTACCAAATGGAATCTTCCTCCTTATATATAGCTGGAGTCCATTTGGAAAATGACTGAACTTTTAGTAAACAGTGGAGGCCCTGATTAGACGCCGCGTTCTGCGGCGTCTGATCTGGGCCTGCACTGTTTGCCAGGGTACCCCTTTTGGGGTTTCCGGTACTAAATGGGTTAAGGTGACCTTGACCTACCATCTTGTTTACCAACTTCGTGAAATATTGCGTCAGCCCTAGCTTTCTTCATTATGTGACAAGTCCATTTCTCAAGTACTGTAACTAGTTACAAACTTGAATCTAGGGATAGCAACTTAAATTCAGGCATCCATATTTGACCTTGACTTACATTTCATGGTTCACTGACTTTGTGAAATGTTACCCTAGTATTCACCCTAATGTTAAGTCCATTTGACAAGAAATGTAAGAGCTTTATTATTTAATTAATGATATTTGATACACTTGCATCTAGGAATGGCAACTTTTATGCAAGTATCCATGTTTGACCATGTGTGGCTTGGGTGACTGCACCCCCCACAGGCACGACATTGCCTTCGACAGAGTTCTTGTCTGTATAATCTATACATTATGTTTCAAAAGCAGTTGTTTAGCAACCATAAACTTTTCTGTAGATGCCAAATAATGGTGTTATATAAAGAGGTTCTGGTATAAGTGAAATTGACTATGAATTGCATACAAAACTGACCGGCCCCGATAGCTCAGTTGGTAGAGCGTCCGCTCCGGGGAACGGGAGGTCACAGGTTCGATCCCAGGCCGCGACATACCAAAGTCGTTAAAAATGGTACTAGCTGCTCCTCGCTTGGCACTCAGATTCACGGGGTAGAGCTAGGACTGGTCGACCCAGTGTCAGGATAATGTGACTGGGTGTGGTATCATGTAACGTGTCTGGGACATGATACTTCAGTGAGGCAGCACTATAAAAGTGAGCATTGAGCTCCCTGTCGCAACCAGACACGGTCGTGATATGACTGAAAAATTGTTGAAAGCGACGTTAAACCCGAATTCACACACACAAATACAAAACTGTCCCACCTACTGTTGTTAACCCTTCTCTTGTTGAATATTCAATATAGCCACACCCATTTCTGACTTTGAACCAATCAGATTACTTGATGTAATTTATTCCTACAAATTCATAAATTGAATGTCAAACAGTGTAGATCCTGATCAGATGGCTTCTTCAGAAGCTGGATCTGCACTGTTTGCAAAGGAAAGGTTGTCGTGAACAGCAGGATAAGAGTTAAGTTGAATGTGTTCATTAGTGTGCATTTTATTCCTTCAGTCTTTAAAACATACATAACTTTGACATGGCTAGTTCTAACTCTAAAGAAATACCAGCTACCTCGGTAAACTCAAATATGATTGATTGCGGATTCGACATTGAAATGGTAAGAAAAATTATGGGGAATGGATACATCTTCAGGGGAGACAACTCCTGCAAAAGTATTTTTGTCTCCCATGTCAAAAGGGGCCAACTCTTTAAAGAGGACTGAGGAGTAAATTCTTTCCTTTAAGAGTAGACCCCTGTGAAAAGGGACCGACTTAAAGGGGAGAATTTGCTCCTGAGGAGCAAGTTCTTCCCTTAAAGAATAGACCCATTTTTCAGTGGGAGAGAGTTTGTAGAAAAGTGAACAGGAATTCCCAAAATTTGGCTCCCTTTGAAAAATGGTGGAAAAATCTGCCAAGTGTATCCAGACTCACTTTCAGGGGTGGCATTTCAGAAATGTGATTATCTCCCTTACCAATTATGGTTTATCTATGGAAGATTCTGGGTCCTGAGGGTTTATGTTTTTAGAAATTTATTTGAAAATAGTCAAACTTTCTGAAATCCCGAATCTTACACCCCATTCTGGTCTGGGCCTGCACTGTTTGCCAGTAACCTGCTTGTGTGTGTGTTGGGTGCCGGGGTGGGGGGGGGGGGGTAATAAAAGAATTGGTCCCTCATTTGCTTTTGAGAATTTTAGAGGAGGTAGTTGACGGAGGTGGCCGTTTATGCAGGTCATTCAGCTGAGACGTGGCTTTTCTTTCTGCATTTTACCTTTCAGTATTTTAATAAATGTTAAGGTCAAGCATATGAAAGGTAGAGGTGTACTATTTTAATGCAGAAAGGCAAGGGATGAGCGATAGTTTTCTTTTCTAGACCTTGATATTTTCTCCCTACCTATAAAATGCAAAAAGGAAGGGGGTTGACTCTGCCTTTCATTTTTATCCTTGACATTTTTAACCTTTTAGTAAAATACAGAAAAGAAATGGATGAATTCTGCCTTTTGTATGCTGGATCTTGACACAGAGAGAAGCAACCTTGTCCTTAGTGGGAGGCAGGAGGCTACAATACGTAGCAAGCAATAAATTTTACCTTTTTGTCACACCTGCTCTCAGGTTGGCGAGATATAGGAGTCTGGTTTTCTGACCTATCGACAAGTTGTCCGCAACCAGACACCGTCGTGATATGACTGAAAAATTGTTAAAAGCGACGTTAAACCCGAATTCACACACACACACACTCGACAAGTTGTCAACATTTGCGACAGCCAAAACTTTCATCCTAATGTTCAAGTCCATTTCTCAAGAATTATCAAGCTCTTAACCCTTGTCCTGCTGAATATATATGCCACACCCACTACCGATTATCAACCAATCAGATTATCTGTAGCAAATTATTACAACAAATTCACAATCTGAATGACAAACAATGTAGATCCTGATCAGATGGCTTCTTCAGAAGCCATCTGATCTGGATCTACATTGTTTCAAAGAAAAGGCATATCCGGGTTCAGCAGGACAAGGGTTAATGAAAGATATTTGATACAAACATGCATAGATCTTGGGATTGCAACTTCAATGCAAAGATCCATATTTAGCATTGACCTACATTTCATGGTCCATTAATGCCCCATAGGCTTGACATATTCTCTGGGGGAATTCTTGTGTTCTTTATTGTTGCTGCCTTCATAGCGTCTTGGCTCTGCTCTGAAACTTAACCCTTGTCCTGCTGAATATTCATATATACCACACCCACTACCGATTATCAACCAATCAGATTACTTGATGCAAATTATTGCAACAAATTCACAATCTGAATGGCAAACAATGTAGATCCTGATCAGATGGCTTCATCAGAAGCCATCTGATCTGGATCTTCATTGTTTGGAAAATAAGGCATATCCGGGCTCAGCAGGACAAGGGTTAAAGGTTGGTATCCGTATATTATTTTCCTTATTTCTGCACCAAAATATATATTGTGGGTACTCATTAGAAAATTATTAATATTTTTCAGATGAAAAAGGCACCTTATCTGGAGCTTCTCCCCTTTGCAAATTGGGACTGTCAAGGTTTACAAGAAGTATGAAGAGACTATTTTTGTGAAATATATAATGAATGTGTTATACATATACAGTGAAATTCCGCTATTAATACCACCTAAAATCAAGACTAAATCTGCTGTAAAGATCTTATTTGGAAGGCTTCACTTAATTTTCTTTGTGATTTCTGCTCATAGTGCCCTCTGGTCATAGACCACCTTTGGGACTGCTCAAAAGTGGTCTTAAAGACCACTTTTGATATTAAAGACCACTTTTGGACAGTCCCAAAAGTGGTCTTAACCCTTATCTTGCTGTTCACGACAACCCATATCTTTGAAAACAGTGTAGATCCAGATCAGATGGCTTCTGAAGAAGCCATCTGATCAGGATCAACACTGTTTGGTATTGAGTTTCGGAATTTGTAGCACTAAATTGCAATAATTTGATTGGTTGATAGAGAGAAATGGGTGTGGCTTAAATGAATATTCAACAAGATAAGCATTAATATAGGAATTATACTGTATACGTTTTGTGAAATATATAATGTATTATATTCAGTGTATTATATTTTGTTCAGGATGCTGGTCAGAAGAGGTATGGAGTGACACAGTGCGGTATCTGTGGTATGGTGTATTCTCAAGCCGAGCCTGCCGACGAGACTATGCATCATAAATTCCACCAGGGTCTACTGAATGCTCTTCGGTTTCCTGTAAGTATCAGAATTTGTCGGGTAGACAGAACTTGCATCTGTCACTGAATATACCATACCTTCGGTATTTACCGTATGTTATTGGTCAGACAGTCCTCAGGAAACAGTGTAAACCCAGATGAGACTCCATAGGATGCAGTGTCTCATCAGGGTCTACACTGTTTGCCATTTATCCAGCTGTTATCAGAATCCTAACAAGCTTTGGTCAAGACTTTTATCATTTATTATAACAGCTTAAACTAATGTGCTAAAATTTTTGCTTGAAAAATGTGCTTTTCTCTTGCGCTTTATCTCCCTTCTACTGATTCAAGAAGGGTGTTTGTCAATTACTGATAAAGGAATGTGCACTGTACTGGTTAACTGCCAAGAAGCATGAAATGTGTGGTAAGGTTTACTGACCAGCATGACATAATAGCCTTAACTCCCAGGCCCCTTCTCCTACTCTGTGCATATAAGTCCATTTCAATATCTAGGGGTGTCAGCAGTCTGATCAGGGTTTATATGTGCGATTGAGAACGTCTTTGCAGCTAATATACCTACAGAATAATTTATGCTACAAAAAAAAAAGTTTCATTTAAAACTGTCAGATTATTAGGGCCCCGCACTGAAAGTGTGGGTGCCCTATAGTAATCACTCTGTCTGTCCGTCCACAAATTTCTGATAGCGCTGCCGGGGCCCTAGTCAGTTTCACTGACAGCTCTAGTTTCAGTTAAATATGGTACTCCAACAGAAAGAGACAAAACAAGACTTTCAACCCATTCAGTGTTCAATCTAGGCTGCTCAAGAAGGGCAGTTGTCAGTTTCTGGCGAAAGAATGTGCACTGTACTGGTTAACCGCTTAAGTATAAGCCTGCCCAGGAAAGTGTTGATAGGTAAACTGACCGGCTCAAAAATGACCTAAATAGTGTTGACTGGGCCGTAAAACTCCAATACAAACAAACAAACAAAACAATCTAGGCTGCACCATTGCGCCCTGGGCCCGCTTTTTACATGAGGGGCGCACTAAAGATCATCCAATGGGCCCATTGGGCACAACATTAGAATTTAGTGACTGTTTCTTCTGGAATTCATTTTCGCAATTTTCTCGCGATTTTTCGGCTGTCTGGTGCGTATAATTGAGTTTATCACAAACCCCATGCTGTCCAATCAAAATAGCTGAGAAAAACGATTTGTTTTATTTGTTTAACCAGTAACAATTCTTATTTTTTAAACCCAAATCAATGTTTTGTTAACAGTGGATGCGGCCATGTTCGGTCTACTTGTGTGCGCTGGGGGGGGGCTTACGCAATATTCGTGTGCGCCGTGCGGCTTACGCTAAAAAACGGACCAAAATACTGCAAAATACTGAGGCAGGCGCTATTTACTATAGAGTTCTTCTCTTCCAGAAATAAATTTAATGGCATTTATTCTAAATAAAACATGCATTTAGTCCTTGAGCATGATACTTTATATCTAAATTGCTTTGTACTGGTTAACTGGGGTAATGGGCAGATGTGACCAACTCGGTATTAGAAGATGGATAGATAGACAAATAGATTTTGTCTGTGATGTTAACTCATTATCCCCTAGCGTCGCTTATATGCGGCCGATAAAATATCGATGTAGTCCCGCGCGCCGCATAAAAGCGACAGGTAAATTCTTATCGGTATACCGTCCGTCGCTTATAAGTGGGCCGTAAACAAGTACTCCATTTCCCGAGCGTCGCGTATATGCGACACTTACCATTGGTCTACAAAACTAAAAAATATCGGCAAGTTCGATTTTCAGCCAATAAAAACGCAGTTTACAAACACTGTTCGAATATTTTTCTTGCCAAAAATTGAAAATTCCACGTGTTTACCGGGAAGGAAAAGCGAGAATTTTGAGGTAAAATACCATGGAAAACAGCAAAAAATACGCGTCCACAGCTTGCGATCGGTAATAATATAATGGAGTCTGATGTCAGTGATGGCGAATTCTCCGGTTTTGGCTCAGATGCGGCTGGAAGTGACATAGAAATTGACGGAAATTCGTCTGCACACGGCAGACTTGTCCGATTTGGATGAGGATTTGGCGGCTCTTGAGAGCGATGGCTCAGATGAGACATGTTTTTAATGTCGTGAAAAAAAAAAATATATATATATATATATATTATATGTGTTATGAGTGGTTTGGTGTTTACGTGTTTTTTATGCTCCCCGAAGGGGGAGCCATATAGTCGCCGCTTCGTCCGTCTGTCCATCTGTAAGAACGTGCGTCCGTCCGTCTGTCACGCTCTATATCTCTAAAAGTATTAAAGGTATTTAAGTGAAACTTGATATACTGATAGAGGGCGATGAGGGGAATCGTAAAATACAAGAACCATAACCCTGTCACCAGTATTTATGGAGTTACTTCCCTTCTTAACTATTTCAATGAAAAGATTGTCCGGAGCATATCTCTGAAAAAATAAAAGGGATTTAAGTGAAACTTGATACATTGATAGATGGCCATCAGAGGAAGTGCAGAGTGCAAGAATTGTAACTCTATCACAAGTAATTACAGAGTTATTTCCCTTTTTAGTTTTTGCTATATTAAGCTTGTCCGGAGCATATCTCTAAAAGTTTTAAAGGTAATTTAGTGAAACTTGATACACTGATAGGGGGCTATGAGAGAAATCGCAGAATGCAAGAAGCATAACCCTACCATCAGTATTTACGGAGTTTATTCCCTTCTTAATTAGGTCCCCACACAGTATTTTGGGTGCCCTATAGTAATCTTGTCAGTCAGTTTCAAATGTAAACCAAAACATTTAACCGGTTATAACTTCAAAAGTATTATCCCTACTCCCATGAAACTTCACACCCGTCCGTCCGTCCGTCCGTCCGTCCGTCACGCTCTATATCTCTAAAAGTATTAAAGGTATTTAAGTGAAACTTGATATACTGATAGAGGGCGATGAGGGGAATCGTAAAATACAAGAACCATAACCCTGTCACCAGTATTTATGGAGTTACTTCCCTTCTTAACTATTTCAATGAAAAGATTGTCAGGAGCATATTTCTGAAAGTATAGAAGGGATTTAAGTGAAACTTGATACATTGATAGATGGCCATCAGAGGAAGTGCAGAGTGCAAGAACTGTAACTCTATCACAAGTAATTACAAAGTTATTTCCCTTTTCAGTTTTTGCTATATTAAGCTTGTCCGGAGCATATCTCTAAAAGTTTTAAAGGTAATTTAGTGAAACTTGATACACTGATAGGGGGCTATGAGAGAAATCGCAGAATGCAAGAAGCATAACCCTACCATCAGTATTTACGGAGTTTATTCCCTTCTTAATTAGGGCCCCACACAGTATTTTGGGTGCCCTATAGTAATCTTGTCAGTCAGTTTCAAATGTAAACCAAAACATTTAACCGGTTATAACTTCAAAAGTATTATCCCTACTCCCATGAAACTTCACACTCTTACTAACAATCACAAGACCTACATTCTGACAAACCATATTGCTTTTGTTCGTGTGTTTGTCACGCCTTAACCAAAAAATTTAACCTCGGTCATAACTTCAAAAGTATTTGCCCTACTCTCATGAAACTGCACACACTTACTATCACAAGACCTACATTCTGACAAAGGGCCATAACTATATTGCTTTTCGGTGTGTGTTTGTCAGGCAATAACCAAACAACTTAAACTCGGGTCAAAATTTTAGAAGTATTTATCCTACTCTCATTAAACTTCACACACATACTTACCATCACAAAACCTACATTCTGACAAAGGGCCATAATTATGTTGCTTATTTTCGCTGAATTATCTCCCCTTTTCCAAAAAAATATCTCCTGTTGTTTCATAACCATGGGTAATAGGGCTTTCATATTTCACATATATATTCCTTGTGACATTCTTCATTGAAAATCACTTACTAGGGAACACAAAACTGAGTTTCTTTGTCTTATGGTTTAAGATTTACATGCCCTTGCATGGAAGGGGCCTTACATTTCTCCTTATTTTTTGAAAATCACTAACTAGGGAATTCTTAGACTTTAGGTTAAACCCATTTGGTACCGGAAACCCCAAAAGGGGTATGTGGCAAACAGTACAGGCCCAGATCAGACGCCACGAAACTTGTGTTTGTCACGCCTTAACCTGGCCCTACTCTTATGAAACTTCACACACATACTTACCATCACAAGACCTACATTCTGACAAAGGAGAATAACTTGTGTGTTTGTCACACCTAAACCAAAAACCTTAACCTCGGTGATAACTTCAAAAGTATTTTGTCTACTCTCATGAAACATGACACACATAATTACCATCACAAGACCTACATCCTGACAGATTGCATTTGGGTGTGTGTTTGTCAGGCTACATTCTGACAAAGGGCCATTACTATATTGCTTATTTTCACTAATCATCTCCCCTTTTTTAAAAAAAAAAATCTCCTGTTATTTTATAACCATGAGTGATAGGGCTTTCATGTTTCACATGTGTATTCTTGTGACATTTTCCATTGAAAATCATTTACTAGGGAACACAAAATTGAGTTTCTTAGCCTTATGGTTTAAGATTTAGAGGTCCTTGCAGGAAAGGAGCCTTACATTTCTCATTTTTTTGTTGCATTCTTGGTTGAAAATCACTACCTACTTTATTTGTACTCCAAACATCAGCTGAGGGTACTCATTAGAACCTCCTCATTCAGACGGTTCTAGCGAGTACCCATAACCTTTGTCTTCAAACAAATCTTATCAAACTTCAAAGTGTATAGGATCATTTCACTAAAATAACCCTCCTAATACTGCGCATCTTCGGGGAGCATCCCTCGGTTTCACCGATGCTCTTGTTATGTAATATATTAGTGCTAAAAGTGTTCCTTGGAAATTTTTTATTCTCGTTTTGGAGTATAAATGTATTCCTGGAGATTCTCATTGAAATTATGGAAATTTTGAAAGAGTAAGTCATTTTCTTTATCACCCACCCTGCATGTAATTAAGAATTTTGCATGTGTTTGGTATGCTCTTGTAGATAATTTTTTCATCTACCTTTGTGTCAAATTTCAAAGTCCAGACACTTGTAATAATTGAATTATACATAAAATAATATTGCAACCCCCAGTTTCAAAATTCATTTCTAATCAAAGCTAGAAAATGTCTAGGGAGATAGGCACTGAAATACTGATAAGCCTCCCAGGTATCAGCTGCAGCAGTATTTGCCATGGAATGAGTGGAGATAAGAGTCTAGGGGATAATGAGTTAACTTGTTTTGTGTCAACTTTTATCATGCAGCCGAAACCTAAAGATAAATCTGGCAACTTTATAGAGTATAAATTAAGGGCCCCCAAAATTTCCAAACGGCCCCCTTTTCCAAGGCCGGTGGGGCCCATAGGGCCTCCAAACCCCAAATCCTGGATTGAACACTGCCCATTATATACTAGTGGACTCTTCCACTGCTATATTTTGGACAGGTCCATTTGTTACATAAGGGGTCACAGACCCCTTTTTTGAGCTCACCTGACCATAGGTCATAGTGAGCTTATGTGATTGTGAGATGTCTGGCGTCATCATGTGTAAACTTTTCTTGTGAACACACTAGAGGTCACAGTTTTGGGCCAATGATCATCAACTTGGTCAGAATATTCATCTTGACAGTATCTCGGTCAAGTTCGAATAAGGGTCATGTCGGATCAAAAAGTAGGTCAGTAGGTCAAATCATAGAAAAACCTTATGAACACACTAGGGGTCACATTATTGGTCCTATCATTATCAAACTTGCTCAGAATGATCATCTTGACAATATCTCGGTCAAGTTCGAATATGGGTCATGCCTTGTCAAAACGTAGGTCAGTAGGTCAAATCACAGGAAAAACTTCTTAACACACTAGAGGCTACAGTTTCGATGTGATCAACATCAAACTTGCTCATAATGAACATCTTGACAATATCTGGGTCAAGTTTGAACAGGGTTATTGATAAGCTTTTGCCCAAGGAGTACTGTTACTCCTTCAACCAAAGACATAGGCGTATCCTGTGATTCTTTGAGAGTATTGGTACTCCTAAATTCAAAACTAGGGTCGTATCTTCATCTGTCATCACAGGATGGCTGCTAAGTGCACTTATAATAATGTCAGACGTGGCAATGGCCATATGTAAAAGATGTTAAACATTTGGCCATTGCCACATATAAAAGACGTTAAACACATATTCTATATCATCGTTACATACCGATATACATTTTCATGTTAATAAGCTGGCGGACAGCAAAATTAAAAATTACTTTTTCTTCTAAAGAATGTAAATCCAGCCAATGTGGTCGTCTACTTCGCATGTGTTTTTGGAATTTCCCAGATGCCATTGAAGGCTCGTTTTGCTCACACTGTGCAGGCTGGTCGGAGTCTTCAGCTGTCACACAGATCATATTGTCATCAAAACGTTTCCAAACCCATGTTTTGTGTCTGTAGCGGCCTTATGTACTACGTGTTCAAAGGCGGGGAAATCTCCACGAATTGTAGCAACTGCATGCGGTTGGTAAAAGGTGAGAAATTCAGCGCTCAGCAAAAATAAAATAAAACGTGCGACCAGTGAAGACTCAGATCAGCAAGCGCATCTGTGAAAGCTAATCAGTCTGTCCTGGTTGCTGTGTTTTCGTTCTTTTATGATGCGCTGCCAGTCATTCTGCTTAATGTTCAAAGACGCCGGCGAGACATCTTAGGGTGTTAATTTAATCGGCTACTTGATAGATAGCGGTAAATAAGCATGCACTGCATGCTGACCACCTGTGATTCACACTTATATATATGAGTACCCAAGTATTACAGGTTAATCCTGCCTTTGTGACTCAATAAATATAATTTTGGTCAAATGTATACGGAACACGACGGACAAAGAGATCAGTCTGTGCAGCGTTGGTCCTATCTTAGACGTGCATTGACGACAATGTCGGAGAAAAAAATATGTCGGAATGATAAAAGTATGAAAAATAGAAGTGGAGTCAAAAGTAAACAAGCACCATGATGCAATAATCAAAGGCGCTGATATACACGTGTTGGAAAACGGAAATAAACAAGGTTTTTAAGCCTCCGGTTAAGAGTTTTTGCCAATGGCCAAAGGACGCGAAAAAAATGAGTCATGGACGCAAATTTTCTTGCATCTGTGGCCTGCGGGCGCTAAGCAGAAAGAGCTAGCGCTAACGCTGCCTGGTCGGATATATATTTGCTGTTACATTAATTACAACTTTCCTAGCCCAGTTGTTGTTGCTTCTGTTTTGTTTTTCCACAAAATACAGAGTAATCCATTTCAACGTGAATTTCTGCGATTTGGGAGAAATAGCCGCCAGAAATTTCTCCTGCATTTGATTTTTTTTCTTGCATTTTTCAGAGAAACTTTGTCAGGTTTTCCATAAAAAGAAAAAGTGGTCCTAACTTTTAATTGTCTGCGGGTCTGTTTTGATATTTAATTCCTAACTACATGACAATGTGAATCTGTAGACATGTCGAACCCAATTTTTTTTCTCGAAAATGACACTCCGTACTCCGTAGAAGTCAATGTGGTTGCCTAACAATATTCAGGATCGTATTTTTATGCACGCTTGTCATAAAGTTACTGTTCATGCTTCAGGCGTTGTTAATAAAGTTAATAATGCGGGCGGCTTTCCCTTAGATAATAAACACCGTCATGTGATCACGCATCAATAAGCGGTTTCCTAATCATGTTGATAGTTGTCATAACTTGAGGCTGATTAAATATAAGCGGATCGGTATTCAATATTTGATCGTCAAAAGGTAAGGTAGAAGTGTTTCAGCGCAATTAAAACAAATGCCATCATTCATGAATGGATAAATTTCGAATTGTTCTTGAAGATTGGAACAGTTTTTGTTGAAGACTATGATGCGGCGAAAATTACCGCGATTTCGATTGCTTTTTGTCAGGCATCACGTTTTATTTTTATACCCCCGGCATACGAAGTATGTCAGGGGGTATATAGTTTTCGTCTTTCCCTCCGTTTGTCCGTTTGTTCGTTCGTTCCTGCGTTCGTTCGTTCGTACTTCCGTCCGTCCCACTGTTCGTCAACCTTTACGTCAAAGTTTTGCGTTAAACCTTTTTGACGGCTCATATCTCTGCAACCACATGTTAGATTCTCTTCATGTTTGGTAAAGGATATCCCTATAGCATAACCTTTCATATGGAATAGCTTAGCCCCTGGGTCAAGCCCCTGGGTGGGCTGTCTGTCTGTCTGTCTGTCTGTTCGTCTACTTTTACGTCGAAGTTTTGTGTTAAACCTTTTTTCATTGCTGATATCTCTGTAATCACATGTTAGATTCTCTTCATGTTTGGTAAAGGATATCCCTGTACCATTATCATTCATATGGAATATCTAAGCCCCTGGGTCAAGCCCCTGGGTGGGCTGTCTGTCCGTCTGTCTGTTCATCGACTTGTACATCAAAGTTTTGTGTTAAACCTTTTTTATTGCTGATATCTCTATAACCACATGTTAGATTCTCTTCATGCTTGGTAAAGGATATCTTTATACTAATACCTTTCATATGGAATATCTAAGACCCTGGGTCAAGCCCATGGGTGGGCTGTCTGTCTGTCCATCTGTCTGTTCATCTACTTTTACGTCAAAGTTTTGTGTTAAACCTTTTTCATTGCTGATATCTCTGTAACCACACGTTAGATTCTCTTCATATTTGGTAAAGTATATCTCTATACCATTGCCCTTCATATGGAATATCTAAGCCCCTGGGTGGGCTGTCTGTCCGTCTGTCTGTTCATCTACTTTTACGTCAAAGTTTTGTGTTAAACCTTTTTCATGGCTGATATCTCTGTAACCACATGTTAGATTCTGTTCATGTTTGGTAAAGTATATCACTATACCATTACCTTTCATATGGAATATCTGAGCCCCTGGGTCAAGCCCCTGGGTGGGCCGTCTATCTGTTCATCTACTTTTACGTCAAAGTTTTGTGTTCAACCTTTTTCATTGCTGATATCTCTGTAACCACATGTTAGATTCTCTTCATGTTTGATAAACGATTTCGTGATGCATGTCCCTGTCCCCCACCCATGGTGACCTTGACTTCAAGGTCACAGACTTAGAAATTTTACATTTGGTTAAAGTTTTATGACAAAGTTTATAGATGCCTGTATGTTCTAAACTCTAAGAAAAATTCAATTGATACTTGCATCAATGTTGCATATCAGTCCAAAGATTTCATTAATGCATACCCCACCCTGCTGCTTCATTAACTTTGATCCCTCACTGCCTTGGTCCATTTAGAAATTTTATGTTTGGTTTAGCTTTTACAAGCACATTTATAGATTCTTATAGCTTCTTGACTTCATTTATTTTACTTACAAGCTCAAAACATATATCAGAGGATGGCACTGGCCGGGGGTATACGTGACCCACTGGTCGCTTTCTCTAGTTTTTTTTCCAATTGCCGATACAACTGCAATGGCACAACCTTGGCGTATCAAAATTTGACGGTCGTATTTGGTACGACTTTTTCTTCATTTCTAGGCGTATTTGCTCGATTTTAGAGTCGTATTTACGACAATACGATCCTTATCAATTACTCTGTTTGAATATGGGTCATGTTGGGTAAAAAGTAGGTCAGCAGGTCAAATCATAGAAAAATGTTGTGAACACTCTAGTGGCCACAGTTTTGGTCCAATCATCATCAAACTTGCTCAGAATGGTCATCTGGACAATATCTCGGCCAAGTTCAAATATGGGTCATGTCAAATAAAAAAAAAGATCAGTAGTCTATTTTGTCATAATTTTTGAACCCTTTGAGATAGAGCCTTCATATTTGGCATGTAGGTTCCTTGTGACAAAGCTTCCCACCCTTAAAAAAAAATCTGACCCGTGACCTTGACCTGTGACCTACTTTATCATAACTTTTGAACCATTTAAAATATAGCCTTATTATTTGGCATGTATGTTTCTGGTGACAAGGTTTTCGCAACCATGCAAAAATTTTGACCTGTGACCTTGACTTTGACCTACTTTGTCATAACTTTTGAAGCATTTGAGATAGAGCCTTCATATTTGGCATGTAGTTTCCTTGCAACAAGGGCTTCCTATTCATACATAAAATGATCTGTGACCTTGACATGTGACCTACTTTATCATAACTTTTGAACTATTTCAGATAGCACCTTCATATTGGCATGTATGTTCCTTGTGACAAGGTCTTCCCACCAATACAAAAATTTGTCCTATGACCTTGACCTTTGACCTACTTTGTCATGATTTTTGAAGCATTTGAGATAGAGCCTTCATATTTGGCATGTAGGTTCCTTGTGACAAGGGCTTCCAATTCATACAAAAATGACCTGTGACCTTGACATTGACATGTGACTTACTTAATCATAACTTTCAAACCATTTGGGATGGAGCCTTCATATTTGGCATATATGTTCCTTGTGACAAGGACTTCCCATCCATACAAAACTTTTGACCTTTGACCTACTTTCTCATCATTTTGAACCATTTAAGAAAGAGGCTTCATATTTGGCATGTAGGTTCCTTGTGACAAGGGCTTGCCATTCATACAAAAAATTGACCTATGACTTTGATCTATGACCTACTTGGACATAAGGTTTGAACCATTTTACATAAAGCCTTCATATTTGGCATGTAAGTTCTTGTGACAAGGGCTTCCCACTCGTACAAAAAGTTTTGACCTGCGTCCTTGACCTTTGACCTGCTTTGTCATAACTTTTCAACCGTTTGAAATAGAGCCTTCATATTTGGGATGTAGGTTCCATGTGACAAATGCTTCCCACTCATACAAAAAAATAACCTGTGACCTTGAACTGTGACCTTCTTTATCATAACTTTTTAACCATTTGAGATTTTGTTTTGTTTGATTTTGATTTTCAACACTGTATAGGTCATTTTGGAGACATTGCTTCCAATTTTGTGGGATTTTTACCCAACATTTACATGAAATGACATCTCAAGCCCTGTCGTCTGATGAAAGCAATAGGGTTTAAAAGCATTGATGGTCTGACTTGCACCACTTTTCTGGGCAGGCTTAGATCCTCTAAGCGGTTTACCATACTTGTGTGCGGTTGGTTTCAGCTCTGGGTGGAAGCATCATGCAGCCCATCTATTTCTTCAAGTCCCTATGGGTGGGAGCCTAAACCATTTGAGATAGAGCCTTCATAATTTGCATGTATGTCTTATTACGAGGGCTTCCCACCCATAGAAACATTTTGACCTGTGACATTGACCTACTTTATCATAACTTATTAACCATTTGAGATAGAGCCTTCATATTTGGCATATATGTTCCTTCTGGCAAGTGCGTGCTGCCCATACCCAAATTTCGACCTATGACCTACTTTGACAAAACTTCTGAACCATTTCAGAAAGAGCCTTCATATTTGGCATGTAGGTTCCTTGTGACAAGGGCTTCCCCCCATACAAAACTTGACCTGTGACCTTGACCTTTGACCATTTTTTGTCATAACTTTTTAACCATTGAAGGTAGAGCCTTCATATTAGGCATGTAGGTTCCTTGTGACAAGGTTTTCCCACTCATGCAAAAATTTTTGACCTGTGACCTTTATCTGTGATGTACGTCTTAATCATAACTTTTGACCCATTTGTGATAGAGACTTCATATTTGGCATATATATTCCTTGTGACGAGGGCTTCACATCCATACAAAAAGTTTAACCTGTGTCCTTGACCTTTGACCTACTTTATCATAACTTTTGAACCGTTTGAGATAGAGCCTTCATATTTGGTATGTATATTCCTTGTGACGAGGGCTTCACATCCATACAAAAAGTTAAACCTGTGTCCTTGACCTTTGACCTACTTTATCATAACTTTTGAACCGTTTGAGATAGAGCCTTCATATTTGGCATGTATATTTCTTGTGACGAGGGCTTCACATCCATACAAAAAGTTAAACCTGTGTCCTTGACCTTTGACCTACTTTATCATAACTTTTGAACCGTTTGAGATAGAGCCTTCATATTTGACATGTATGTTTCTTCTGTCAGACAAGGCCCTTACTATATTACCTACCATTTCATTTCTATGGTGAAGATCAGGTGAAAAGAGCGCTGACTCTTAGTCATTAGGTCTCTCACCGCCGTGGGTTCAAGCCTCGCTCGGGTCACGTGTGAGACGCCAAGTTCTGCAACGGAAGGTCAGGTGGTTTTTCTCCGGGTACTCCGGTTTTCGCCCACCTATGATTAACGATCGGCTCGATATGAGTGAAATAATCTTGAAAGGGCCGTAAAACCCAAACCAAAAAAAAAAAAAAAAAATCAGGTGAGCGATCCAGGGCCATCATGGCCCTCTTGTTTTGGTTTTATTCTATTTTGGCGTCTGATCCGGGCCTGCACTGGGGTTTCCCCGCATACAATGGGTTAACCCTTGTCCTGCTGATCCCGGATATGTCTTATCTTTCAAACAATGAAGATCCAGATCAGATGGCTTCTGAAGAAGCCATCTGATCAGGATCTACATTGTTTATCATTCAGTTTATGGATTTGTTGCAATTATTTGCATCAAGTAATCTGATTGGTTGAAAATCGGTAGTGGGTGTGGCATATATGAATATTCAGCAGGACAAGGGTTAATTTATTGAGCTTTTTTGAACCCATATTGTATTTTTAGGGCTGGAAGAAAGAGCATGTTGTCCAAGAGTACCTGGATACTGGTAGTAGAATCATCATGGTAAAGGCAGGGGATCCAGCTTATGCAACTAAAAAGGTAGGTTGAGCTTGGGGTCGACCCAAAGTGATTAGTTCACCCCTGCCCTTTGGGGCTTGGAGAAATAGATAGGGCTGCATGTTGCTTCCATGAAGAACTGAAACTGACCACTTATGAGTACTGGTAAACAGCTTACAAGGACTAAGCCTGCCCAGGCGTGAGTCTGAAGGTCCAGTGTATATAAGCCTTATGGTTTCATTGGATGGCTGGGCTTGAGATGTCATTTCGTCTCAATGTCTGGTAAAAGTCCCACAAAATTGGAAGCAATGTCTCCAAAATGACCTTAATAGTGTTGAGTGGGACATTACACCTCAACTGAAACAAACAAAAATGATTAGCCCATTCTGTACTGAATATAATTCCGACCTTATTCAGGGTCCGAACTTAAGTTTTTTTTGCCACAAGCAAAATTTAGCTTGTTACAAAAAAGATCTTCTATCTGAAATGAAGATCAACTCAATTTTTTCAAAAAACCCTTTAATAAGAGCAGAAATTTTTCAAGAACAACAGTAATGATTAACTTGAATGCATAGTATTTATGCAAATTGCCAAATTGCATATTATAATATAGATCTACCATATTTTTGTTTTTTTACCGACGATCGGACATTTTTGCATTCGCAAAAATTTTCTTGTACAGATATTTTGGCCTCGCATTTTGAAATTCTCTCTCGCATTTAGCGTACATGCGAGCTTAATTTCAGACACTGTTATTATAAATAGCAGGCGTCCCTTTCAAATTTAGGAGTTGGGTTAATTTCAGAAATTCATTTAAGAGAATGTCTGAACATTATTGCAAGCATTCGGGGCCTGATCAGAAGCGACATTCTGTTTTAGTGTTTCCAGTGTAAAAATGGTTAATTTTGTCATTGGTGTTATGAAACATATTTCTTCTTCCTTTTACAACCAGACCCGTGCCCCCGCCCATCAGGGCTTGAAGAAATAGATGGGCTACATGATGCTTCCACACAGAGCTGAAACCGACTGCACACGAGTACTGGTAAACCGCTTAGAGGATTTAAGCCTGCCCAGGCAAAGCGGTGCAAGTCGGAATTCCATGCTTTTAAACCCTATTGGTTTCATTGGGCAACAGGCTTGAGATGTCATTTCATCTCAATGTCGGGTAAAAGTCCCACAAAATTGGAAAAAATGTCTACAAAATGACCTATACAGTGTTGACGGGGACGTTAAACCTCAAATCAAACAAACAAAAAACACTCGGATCCATCCCAAAAATGGTCTACCTTAATGATACTAAGTATCTGGACAGAGTGGACTATGGCTAACAGTTCAGGCCAGATCAGACTACACTGTTTGCCATTCTGTCTGCACTTTTTGGACTCCTTGTCGGATTGTGAAACAAATTTGTTAAAATTTTAGGTGAATTACAGCATGTCCTCAGTAAGGCTGACACGATTAATCGTATAATCGATTAATCGATTGATTAATTCCACAAAAATGATTATCATTATAGCCCCGCTTGAAAAGTGGGGCTATATTGGATTTGCCCTGTCATTCCGTAATTCTGTAATTCCGTAATTCTGTAATTCTGTAATTCCGTAATTCCGTTATTCCGTTATTTTTTCGTCACAGTTTTCCCCGAAACTAAGAGAGCTAGAAAACTAAAACTTTGTATACACGTGGACAATGGGTGCCTCCACGGACCTTACCGAAATTATGACCAAGGGCCCATAACTCTTGGAGTTATCTCCCCTGATAGGTTTTTTTAAATGAAAATGTTTGGTCACAGTTTTCTCAGGAACGAAAGAAGCTAGAAAGCTCAAACTTTGCATAAATGTGGACAATGGGTGGATATAGGGAGCTTACCAAAATAATGGCCAAGGGCCCATAACTGTTGGAGTTATCTCTCCTGATAGGTTTTTTAAATAAATGAAAATATAGGTTTTTTTTAAATGAAAATGTTTGGTCACAGTTTTCTCAGGAACTAAAGAAGCTAGAAACCTCAAACTTTGCATAAATGTGGACAATGGGTGGATATAGGGAGCTAACCAAAATAATGGCCGAGGGCCCATTACTTTTGGAGTTATCTCCCCTGATAGTATAGTTTTTTTTAATAAATGAAAAGGTTTGGTGACAGTTTTCTCAGGAACTAAGAAAGCTAGAATACTGAAACTTTGTATGAACATGAAAAGTGGGTGGATGTATGGCCCTTACCAAAATAATGGCCAAAGGCCCATAACTCTTGGAGTTATCTCCCCTGATAGGATATTTTCTGCAAGTAAAAAAATCATTTCACTTTTCTAACCATCAAACCATGAAAAATATTTTCGATACAGTTTTCTCAGGTACTAAGAAAGCTAGAAAGCTGAAACTTTGTATAAACATGAACATTAGGTGGATGTAAGTAAATAATGGCCAACAACATTACTCTTGGGGTTATCTCCCCAGCAAAGAAAAAAAAAAATATTAAAGTTTTCTCTGGAACTAAGAAAGCTCCCCTGATAGGTTAAAAGCTTTTAGAGTCAATGTGTCTTACTCCTCTGATAGCGCTATAGCGGGGCTATAGTCAGATCCTCTGACAGCTCTAGTTTCTGATTTGCTTTTAATTGATTACTGGATAGGTATAATTTACTACCCAAACTTATGCCTAGAATAGCTGGATGAGTGGCAAACTGTGCAGACCCTGATGAGATGCCGCATTATGCGGTGTCTCATCTGGGTCTACACTGTTTGCTCAGGCCTGTCTGTTCAAATATACATGTGGTAAAGCATGTCCTCAGTAAGGCTGACACGATTAATCGTATAATCGATTAATTGATTGATTAATTCCACAAAAATTATTATCATTTCTAATTTGCTTTTAATCGATTACTTGATAGGTATAATTTACTACCCAAACTTATGCCTAGAATAGCTGGATGAGTGGCAAACTGTGCAGACCCTGATGAGATGCCGCATTATGCGGTGTCTCATCTGGGTCTACACTGTTTGCTCAGGCCTGTCTGTTCAAATATACATGTGGTAAAGTGCAACATATGGTAAGAGTCATGCTCAGACAGAAAGCCAGACAGGTAAAATTATGACAAAAAACGTAGCGATTACTAATCGATTATCGATCGCAATGGCAGGACTGATTATCGATTATCTTTTAAGTGCCGATTAGCCAACCCTAGTCCTCAGGGTGTCCAAATTTTAGTATTTTTATCACACTCTGAAAGGAAAACAGAGGTGCAGACGAGTCTGTGCATCCATGCTGTCTTATCAGCACCTTAGTGCTCACTGATTGAATTTTACAATACTTTCTTATCCGGCTGATTAATTAATTTAGCCACACCTATTTCTGCTCTGAACCAGTCAGATTACTTGATGTTATTTATTCCTACACTAGGCCTCCTATTTTTCAGGCATATGCAGGATTTCAGGCTTTTAGGGCTTGATTATTTCTTGATTTTTTTTCTTGATTTCAGGCTTTTTAGATTTTTATTTTTCCTCCTATATTCTGTTTAAAATGACTATTGAACACTTTATCTCTGAATAAGATGATTTGACAACACCCTTTTCTGCCTATTCACCAATCAAATTATATGATATAATGTATTCGAGTCACAAACTGCATTACAAACAGTGTAGATCCTGATCAGATGGCTTCTTCAGAAGCCATCTGATCTGGATCTACACTGTTTGCAAAGGTAATGGTTGTCATGTACAGCAGGATGAGGGTTAAGGCCACAAAATAAGGTCTTTCAGATTTGAAAAGCTTGGTCAGTATGAGACCAGCTACAAATTAACAAACTGAATGACAAACAGTGTAGATCCTGATCAGATGGCTTCTTCTTCATCTGATCTGGATCTACACTGTTTGCATAGGTAGGGGTTGTTGTGAACAGCAGAATAAGGGTTAAGTTTTCATATCTAAAATTTCGAGACTCGTAAGGGGAATGGGAACACCTTCAGGGGAGGCAACCTCCTGCAAAAGTATTTTTTGTCTCCCATGTCAATAGGGGTCAACTCTTAAAGGAAAGAATTTGCCCCCGAAAGTTGTGTTCATTGAAAAATGGCGGAAAATCTACCAGGTGTTCCCATTTCACTAAAGTTTGTATAGCTGAGCAGACCAACTTTTGTCATTTGAAACAACCTGTCAGTTGTGCCAGGATGTGTGTAGTTGAAGATTTGTATGTTATTGTAGGTTGAAGAAATCAACAATATAATGGGTAGAGAGCTGGGTTTTCCAGAACAGAACATGGTATTTATGCCACAATACAAGGTAAGTTTGTTTGTATTGGAGTTTAATGGCCCAGTCAACACTATTTAGGTCATTTTTGAGCGGTCAGTTTACTTATCCACACTTTTCCTGGGCAGGCCTATACGTAAGCGGTTAACCAGTACAGTGCACATTCTTTCGCAACAGACAGCTGCTCTCTTGAATCAGCGGAAGGGAGAGAATGACCGAAGAAAAGATTTCATGATCCATCTCCACGAAAGAATGTTGCCCACCCCGGCAGGTATCGAACCCGCGTCCTCCTGATCAGCAGTAAGACGCGCATCCGACTGAGCTACCAAGGCTCGCTATAATACAAGGTAAGACCTGATAGTAACTGTAAATAGGTTTTCTGATAGTCACCTTGGCATCTCACAGGGTATCAGGGGCCAGTTGTTCAAAGTATCGTTAGCTTAACGAGCTCGTTTGTGGTCATATTGTTAACTCGTCTAGCAAGTACAATATCGTAAAGGTTGGTATTTTTGCTGAAAAAATGTTAGCAGCTTTTGCTTCCGCAAAAGCTGCTCACATTTTTCCAGCAAAAATTTCAGCATATTTGCCATATTTAATGATCAAAGTTTTAACGATTCGTTAACTAACGACGTCGTTAGTTTTGAACAACTGGCCCCTGTTGTTCGAAACTAACAATACTGTTGCATTTTAACCTGCTGGATAAATTAATTTAGCCACACCCATTTCTGACTATCAACCAATCAAATTGAATATAATGCGTTTGTTCAGTTCACTAACAGAATGACAAATATGATATATTATGATTCAGAAGCCATCTGATCTGGATCTACACTGTTTTTAAAGGTAGGGGTTGTAGTGTTCAGCAGGATAAGGGTTAATATGGCAGATATGCTGATATTTTTGCTGAAAAATGAGGGTAGATTTTGCAAATGCAGAAGAAAACTGACCATTTAATCTGGCAAATATGATAATAACTTTGTTGAAAACATGATTGCAAACGCTGCTTTACATACTTTCCAACAAAAATACCAATGTATTAGATATGGTTCTAGAACAGTAACATTTTGACAACGAATGAGCTCATTTAGCTAACGAGGCTTTGAAGAACTCGGTCCAGCCCCAAACGAATGATTGATTAGTGAACATGGGCCAGTTGTTCAAAGCATTGTTAACTTAACAAGCTTCTTTGTGGTCATATTGTTATCTAAAATATCTAAAATTTTGGTATTTTTGCTGAAAAAAAATGTGAGCAGCTTTTGCATTTGCAAAAGCTGCTCACATTTTTCAGCAAAAATTTTAGCATCTTTGCCATTAAATGATCAAAATTTCAACAATATGTTAATAAATGACGTTAGTTTTGAACAACTGGCCCCTAATTGTGAAAACCGATCATATAATATTGGAAATATATTAATGTTTTTGCTGAAAAATAAAATATGAGTTGCTAAACTACCAGAGTATTGGTTACTGTACTTGTTAGGAAGTTAACCCTTGTCCTGCTGAATATTTAAATATGCCACACCCACTACTGACTATCAACCAATCAGGTTACTTGATGCAAATTATTGTAAAAATTCATAAAGTAAATGAGAAACAATGGAGATCCTGATCAGAAGCCCCATCTGATCTGGATCGGCATTGTTTGAAAGGCAAGACATATCCGGGCTCAGCAGGACCAGGGTTAACATTTTGACCATTTACAAATCCAACAGGCTTCTGTGGCCTAGTGGATAGGAGTGCTGACTCTTAATCATTAGGTCTCTCATTGTTGTGTTTCGAGCCTGGCTGTGGTCAATGTGAGATGCCAAGTTCTGCAAAGGAAGATCAAGTGGGTTTTTCTCCAGGTACTTTGGTTTGCGCCTACCCGATTAACGATCGGCTCGGTATGAGTAAAATAATCTTGAAAGGGCAGTAAAACCAACCCCCCTCCCCCCCCCCCCAAAAAAAAAATTACAAACCTGTTAAACTTTCAAGGCTTTAAACAACTGAAGGCAGTTATTCAAAACTAAGGACATCGTTAGTTAGCCAGTCTTTAAAACTTTGATCATTTATTATGGTAAATATGCTAAAGTTTTTGCTGAAAAAATGCGAGCAGCTTTTGTGGCAGAAATACCAAAATTTGTGATATTGTACTTGCTAGAACAGTTAACAATTTGACCACTAACGGCCTTGTTAAGCTAACGATGCTTTGAACAACTGGTCCCTGGGCTCTGGTGTTTTAAGTCTACCTTCCATAATGGGCCTTAATGTGTTTGAATTTCGGCAAGTCTATTTAGGGGTTTGAATAGAATCTTAACAGTGTAGATCATATTAAACTGTCCTGCCTATATTGATCTACGCACTTTGTTTAGGCTTCTGTAATTTGGTCTGTATTCTTTAAAATGTGAAGTGTGCAGATACAGCTACCTAAAGTGCATTCAGCCATTTTGAATAGCTTGCCTCTACAGGGAGCAGTTGTTGTCATCTTCACATAGTTGCCCCACCCACCTCTAAGTTATAAAACAAAGGTTTTAGAAGTTCATATCTCAGTAAACACTGACTAGAAGCCTTTCCAGTTTAGCCTATAAACCTATAATAGGGTAAACCTCTATTACAAAACACCAGTCTTCAGGGTCAGGCTGTGGGTTCTTTCCTTCAAGAGCAAAACCCCCTTGGAGAGGTTCCAAGCTTTCGGGAAAGCAGACAGAAAAAAATTGCAAGAAGTGCAAATAATGATAGGAATGGAAATTTGATCGTTCGTTTCTATTTATTCACTATTACAAAAAGGGAAATTCTTTTGTGTAGACCACCTTTGGGACTGTTCAAAAGTGGTCTTAAAGACCACTTTTGAACAGTCCCAAAGTTGGTCTAAAGACCACTTTTGAACAGTCCCAAAGGCGGTCTCTTACTAGAGGACACTGAGCGTAGAAAGTAAAAAGAGAGGAAAACTGAAACCATTTGAATATGGATTAAAAGGAAGAGACAGTCTTAATCTTAGCCGGTCTTGACCTTTAACCTGCTGAATATTTAATTTAACCATACCTATTTCTGCTCTGAACCAATCAGATTACTTGATGTAATTTATTCCTACAAATTTACAAACTAAATGTCAAACAGTGTAGATCCTGATCAGATGGCAAGAAGCCATCTGATCTGGATCTACACTGTTTGCAAAAGTAAGGGTTGTCGTGAACAGCATGATAAGAGCTAATCTTAGCCCGTCTTGACCTTTAACCTGCTGAATATTTAATTTAACCATACTTATTTCTGCTCTGAACCAATCAGATTACTTGATGTAATTTATTCCTACAAATTTACAAACTGAATGACAAACAGTGTAGATCCTGATCAGATGGCTTCTTCAGAAGCCATCTGATCTGGATCTACACTGATTGCAAAAGTAGGGGTTGTCGTGAACAGCATGATAAAGGGTTAATGGCAGAATTTCACTGTATATATAATAATGCATAAATGCTTGTACTACTTGAAGCAACTTATGGCCCCTGTCATGGGATGACCATAGCAAATGCTCGTCTTCCATGAAGCAAATTTTGTGTTTGTAAATACAGTAGAACTTCGATGGTTCATTATAGAACACCGAAAAGATGTCAAAAAGGATCTCCTTATGCCTCCTGACAGTAACCTCAGTGGCTCGAACTACCCCGGTCTCGAACAGAATTTCGATGTCCCAAAGGTGTTCGAGCCATTGAAGTTCGACTGTAATTGATTTTATATTTTTTATGTTCCTTGTATGTATTTCAATGTAGTATATACTTACCTCTGAAGAAGGCGAAAGCGCACTCGGGTACAATTCAGTTTTTTGCATTGTTAATGATACAATCTCCCTATAATACTGCTTATAATCAGAGACTTTCAATCCTGTTCCTGTTTTTCAGGCTTTTCTTTACATCTCATCGGAAAAAAGGATTGAAGGATGTTGTATCACAGAACCAATTAAAGAGGTAATATAAACACCTGCACCCCCCCACCCCCACCCCCACACACATTCTATGTAAATTCAGTTGAATATCAATGGCTTAAATGCAGATCAATCATTTACCATCATTGATTCAAACCCGCTCTGAGCTCTAAGATATTGTTCTGTTAGCTCCAGATACAAAGTATTTTGGGAATTTTTTTCATATTTCATCACGAAAATAATCCCATCGGGGCTTGAAGAAATATATGGGCTGCATGATGCTTCCACGCAGAGCTGAATCCGACACGCACACGAGTACTGGTAAACTGCTTAGAGGATCTAAGCCTGCCCAGGCAAAGCAGTGCGCATGAGTCGGACCGTCCATGCTTATAAACCCTATTGGTTTCATTGGGCGACAGGGCTTGACCAAATTGGAAGCAACGTCTCCAAAATGACCTCAAATCAAACAAACAAAATCACGAAAATATAAGTTGTGTTTATTCATTAGAATTTGCAATTCTAATGAGTACACACAACATACCTTCATACTACTGAAGATTAAAAAAAAAAATCCCATTATATCTTCTATACTAGGGTTAAGCTTTACTCACAATGGCTAGAACTGCCCCTGTCTTGAACAAAATTTAATGTTTGCTGTAGAAGTTTGACTGCAAATGTTGTCACAAGAAACTTTGTATTTTGGCTCATTTGACCATTTATGGCAAAGGAATAGCCTGTGTGCCTTGGAGATGTTACTGTTTGCTCTATGGACAGACTGACTGCATCACATGAACAAGTCTGTGAAATGAACACCCCCATACACCCCACTTTATATATGGAAAACTGGGGTGTACGGGGGTATACATTATTATTTTTCTTATTTCTGCTCCAAAACCTAGGTTGTGGGTACTCGTTAGAACCGCCTCAATGAGGCGGTTCTAACCAGCACCAACAACCTATGTTTGCGGTATTAATAAGAAAAATATCCTAGATTTTCAATAGAAAGGTAGCCATTTTGGAGATATGGAAAACTGCACTATGTCGCAGGGGTGTGTTTTCGTATTGGATCTTTTTCAGCATGTCCTAAGTATTCACTGGGCCATTTTCTGCAAAACGAAAGTCTTGATTGTTGCACACAAACCTTTTGTAACACATTGGATTATAACATTGTTTGAACATTACAGTCTGTGTGACACATAGATGTTCCATATAAAATATGTCTTTGCTTGGACAATTCATTGGTTTCTGAGAAGAAATTCTGATGGCCATTCAATCCTTGTGATCTTGAGCCAAAATCACTGAATGACCTTGACCTTTGACATCCATAGAGGTTCATATAAGACCAATTTTCTTACATAAGATAAAAAATAATGTTCCTTTTATGGAACAATAACAGATGACAGATGATCTTGTACATTCTTGTATGGTAACAACAGTCAAAGATTTCTGTTAGGATTTCATTGCAAAGATATTAACCCATTGTATACTTTGTTTTGTTTGATTTGAGGTTTAATGTCCCATTCAACACTGTATAGGTCATTTTGGAGACTTTGCTTCCAATTTTGTGGGACTTTTATGAGATGAAATGACATCTCAAGCCCTGTCATCCAAAAAAAACCCGTAGGGTTTATGAGCATGGACGGTCCAACTCGCACCGCTTTGCCTAGGCAGGCTTAGATCCTTTAATTGGATTACCAGTACTCCTGTGCGGTCGATTTCGGCTCCGCGAGGAAGCATCATGCAGCCCATCTATTTCTTAAAGCCCCAAAGGGGCCGTCATTGTATACTAGTGGACTCTTCCATTGCTATATGTTGGACAAGTCCATTTGTCATATAAGGGCGCCAGGCCTTTTTTGTCTTTTTTGTTATTAGCTCACCGTCGCGTAGTGACGAGGTGAGCTTTTGGGATCACTTTTTGTCCGTCGTACTTCCGTGCGTGCGTAAACAATTTCTTCAAATGATATCTCCTCCTAAACCACTGATCGGATTTTGACCAAACTTCACAGGAATTATCCTGAGGTGGTCCAAGAAGCCTCCGTGGTCGAGTGGTTACGCTACTCGACTTGTAAACCAGGGGTCGCAGGTTCGATCCCGGGCTTCTCCAGACTTTCGGATGAGTCTTTAAACCGAGGTCCCGTCTCCGTATGACCTTAGCTGTTGGTGGGACGTAAAACTGAAACACTCACTCACCCCTGAGGTGGTCCCCCTTCAAAGTTGTTCAAATGGTTCCGGTCCATTGCACATATAGGTCACAGGAGCCAAAAATAGATTTTTTTCACAGAAAACTTAAAAAATCTTCTTCTCTGAAACCCCAACTCGGGGCCCTTTTGTTATACATGGGCTTATATAGGGAAAATCTTAAAAATTCTTCTCTGAAACCGCAAGGCCCAGGTCTTTGATATTTGGTATGAAGCTTCATCTTATGGACCTCTACCAAGATTGTTCAAATTATAGTGCTGGGGCCAAAAATGCCCCCCCCCCCGGGGCCCTTTGGTTTTACATGGGCTTAAATAGGGAAAATCTTTAAAAATCTTCTTCTCTGAAACCGCAAGGCCCAGGTCTTTGATATTTGGTATGAAGGTTCATCTAGTGGACCCCTACCAAGATTATTGAAATTATAGTGCTGGGGCCAAAAATGCCCCCGCCCCAGGGCCCTTTGGTTTTACATAGGCTTATATAGGGAAAATCTTCTTCTCTGAAACTGCAAGGCGCAGGTCTTTGCTATTTGGTATGAAGCTTCATCTAGTGGACCCCTACCAAGATTGTTCAAATTATAGTGCTGGGGCCAAAAATGCCCCTGCCCCGGGGCCCTTTGGTTTTACATGGGCTTATATAGGGAAAATCTTTAAAAATCTTCTTCTTTTAAATGCAAGGCCCAGGTGTTTGATATTTGGTATGAAGCTTCATCTTATGGACCTCTACCACGATTTTTCAAATTATAGCCCGGGGGCCAAAATGCCCCCGCTCCGGGGCCCTTTGGTTTTACATAGACATATATGGAAAATCTTGAAAAATCTTCTTCTCTGAAACCACAAGGCCTAGGTCTTTGATATTTGGTATGAAGCTTCAGCTAGTGGACCTCTACCAAGATTGTTCAAATTATAGCCCTGAGACCTAAAATGCCTCCCCCTCATGGCCCTTTGGTTTTACATAGACATATATAGGGAAAATCTTTAAAAATCTTCTTTTATGAAACCACAAGGCCTAGGGCTTTGATATTTGGTGTGAAATTTCATCTAGTGGACCTCTATCAAGATTTTTCAAATTATAGCCCTTGGGCCAAAAATGGTCCAGCCCCGAGACCCTTTGATTTCACATATACTTATATAGGGAAATTTTTAAAGATCTTCTTCTCTGAAACTGCAAGGCCCATGTCTTTGATATTTGGTATGGAGCTTCATCTAGTGGACCTCTACCAAGATTTTTCAAATTATAGCCCTGGGGCCAAAAATGGCCCAGCCCCGAGACCCTTTGATTTTACATAGACTTATATAGGGAAATCTTAAAAGATCTTCTTCTCTGAAACAGCAAGGCCCAGGTCTTTGATATTTGGTGTGAAGCTTCATCTAGTGGACCTCTATCAAGATTGTTTAAATTATAGCCCTGAGGCCAAAAATGCCCCCGCCTCGGGGCTATTGCGTTTTACATAGGCTTATGTAGGGAAAATCTTCTTCTCTGAAACCGCAAGGCCCAGGTCTTTGATATTTGGTTTGTAGCTTCATCTAGTGGACCTTCGCCAAGATTGTTCAAATTATAGCCTAAGTTGATATTTAGTATGAAGCTTCACCTTTTTAGACCTCCCTCAACATTATGCACATTATAACCCTGGGGTCAATAATGGCCCTCCCCGGGCCCACTTGTTACTCTATGGATCAGGTAAGCGATCCAGGGCCATCATGGCCCTCTTGTATTTTGGACGGAGAATTCTGTTAGCAAATAGTGCAGGCCCTGATCAGATGCCGCATTCTGCGGCGTCTGATCTGGGCCTGCGCTGTTTGCAAAGGTACCCAGGCCTTTAGGGGTTTCCCGCATTCAATGAGTAAGGATTTCATTGCAAAGATATTAAGTTGTGCTTCATACATATATGTATATGTTCTAGGGTTATCCTGTACTACCTGGGAGCCAGTCCAACAGCCACTCCCCACAGAAACACCCGGGACAACGCCCCTGGTACTGTAGTGATAAACCCAAAGGGGCTATGGTCGGGATCAGCAAGATCTGGGTGTATGCCCAGAGCAGGAAACAAGGCATAGCTACAAGGCTTCTAGAATGTGTCAGGTATACTGTATTGACCATAAGTATTTGGACACCTCAGCTCCTTTCCATACTTGTTCTAAAATTTATAGGGTCTAAGCCTGCCCAGGCAAAGTGGTTTTGTTTGAGTTGAGGTTTACCATCCCCATCAACACTATTTAGCTCATTTTGGAGACGTTGCTTCCAATTTTATGGGACTTTTACCCAACATTGAGATGAAATGACAACTCAAGCCCTGCTACCCAATGAAACCAAAAGGCTTATATGCACTGGATGGTCTGACTCACCACTTTGCCCTGGACAGGCTTAGTCCTTCTAAGCGGTTTGTCAGTACTCATGATTGGTCAGTTTAAGCTCTGTGTGGAAGCACCAATGCAGCTCAATTTATTTCTCCATGCATAGATGGGTGGGGGTAACCAGGAAGTGATGGGAGTTTGACTGTCCCTACATACAAACCCTTTTGGTTTTTTAGGAGGCAGGTCTTGGGATGTCATTTCATCTGACCGTCGGGTAAAAGTCCTGCAAAATTGGAAGCAACGTCTGCAAAATGATCTGAATAGTGTTGACAAACAAAACAATCTAAAATTTGAACAAGTAAAATTTACTTGCCATTGTTGTGTTAAAACGCTAGAAAAAGAAGCAAACAGTGTAAATCTGATAAAAACAGCATACTGCAGCATCTCATTTTGGTCAGTGGTTGCTCAGGCCTTTAAATGCATAGGGGAAATGGTTCTAGTGTCGACCGGGTCACCTGTGAGATGCCAAGTTTTGCAATGGAAGGTGAGGCAGTTTTCTCAGGTATTTTGGTTTTTCCCAACCTGTGCTTATATATCGGCTCAGGATAAGTGAAATGATTTTGAAAGTGCCGTAAAACCAAAACCAAGCCGAAACATACCGTAAATTCTGTACTCTTGAGGTATTATACAGTTAGTCATAGGCATCATCAGGTAGAAATAGCTTTTGGCTTATCTATATAAAAGACCTGGAATAGGCCTATCGCGCCACACTAGCAGTGGTGGTGGCGATGTAACAGTGATATTTGAATTTAAAAAAAAAAAAACGACAAATGTTCCAAACCCTTGAGGTAGATAAGGTCTATACCAATCCTTATCCCACTGCATATCTAAGTTAGCCACACCCATTTCTAACTTTCAACCAATCAGATTACGTTTGCAAAGATAGCAGGTGTCGTGAAAGCAAGATAAGGGTAGATAAGGTCTATACTAATCATTTGGACCCAATGGTTCAAACCATCATTAGTTTAACCTTAGACTAGTTAGTGGTCAAATTATTAACTGTTCTATCAGGCCAACTCTGATGTTAACTGCACTGACATCACTGTTAGAAGCATTGTATCTCCTGAACCAATGGATGGATTTTCACCAAACTTGTCACATGTCCATAGCAAATCGAACGGAAATATATGTTCAACGGCTAAAGACATTTCCAATGCCTTTGGGGAAAATTTTCAGAAAAACTCCTCTAGCTCAAATTATTGGGAAACCTTTCAAAATATTAAACAAGAACAAGAGAAAAAGAATTTAATTTTTTCTTCATTAAATCACAAAAAAATATAATTTACCTTTCAGTACTAAAGAATTATTTGATTCTCTCCATAAATCTCATGATACTGCTGTTGGTCCTGATGACATACACTATCAAATTTTAATTCATTTACCCAACAAGGCATTGGAAACTTTATTAAGTATTTTGAATGATATTTGGATCACTGGAAAGTTCCCTGAGAACTGGAAAAAAGCTACTATTATTCCTATTCCAAAACCTAATAAAGATCATCCTGAAGCCACTAATTACAGACCTATTGCTTTGACAAGTTGTTTATGTAAAACAATGGAGAGAATGATTAATGATAGATTGGTTTGGTTCTTAGAATCAAACAAGCTTATCACTAAATTCCAAGCTGGATTTAGAAAAAACAGCTCTACTTACGATCATTTGATTCGTTTAGAATCTTTTATACGTAATGCCGTATTTAAAAAAGAAAACGTGCTAGCTGTATTTTACAATGATACAACTTGGAAATATGGCACCATGAAAGATTTACAATCCTTGGGCCTTAAAGGCCGATTACCATTTTTTATTCAAAATTTCCTATCAGATAGAACATTTAATGCTCGCATAGGAAATACATTATCAGACATATTTGATCAAGAACAAGGTGTACCACAAGGTAGCATTTTATCACCGACCTTGTTCAGTATTAAAAATTAATAATATAGTTAAATGTGTAAAGGACCCAGATTATTCGCTTTTTGTTGACGATTTTGGAATTTTTTATCTCTCCAAAAATATGGAAATCATTGAATTTAAACTCCAAAGGTGTTTAAATAATATATAGAAACTTGGGCAACAGAAAATGGTTTTAAATTTTCAAAAACAAAAACTCGGTGTGTTCATTTCTGCCAAATTCGAAAGTTGCATTTAGATTCAGTTTTAACAATATATGGCAGTCCAATTCCAGTCGCCACTGAGGCGAAGTTTTTGGGTCTTTTTATTCGATAACAAATTGTCTTTTATTCCTCATATCAAAGCTTTGAAAGCTAAATGTTTAAAAGCTCTTGATATTCTGAAAGTCCTGTCCAGTTCCGACTGGGGAGGAGATTGCACCATTCTTTTAAATCTTTATAGATCTTTAATTTGTTCCAAATTGGACTATGGTTCCATTGTCTATGGATCTGCTAGGAAATCTTATTTAAAATCTTTGGATACTATCCATCATCAAGATTTACGTTTGGCACTGGGTGCCTTTCGTACTTCACCTGTGGAAAGTCTTTATGCTGAATCAAATGAACCATCGCTTTATATTAGAAGAGAGAATTGGGCGGCAGGGCTTGAGATTTCGTTTAATCTCAATGTTGGGTAAAAGTCCCACAAAATTGGAACCAACGTCTCCAAAATGACCTTTACAGTGTTGACGGGGATGTAAAACCTCAAATCAAACAAAAAAAAAAAACATCAAAAGAACCATGGACATTAAATCATCCAAAGATAATTTTAGACTTGCATAAAAATAAGAAATCCGAAGTTGATTCACATATTTTTAAAAACGAATTTTTACAAATCAAATCCAATTTTAAACATCACATTTCCATTTACACTGACAGTTCAAAACAAGATGGGAAAGTTGCTTGTTCTGTCATTAGTCCGAATTTCACTGACAGCATTAGATTACCCGATAATAGCTCTATTTTTACTGCTGAAGCAAAAGCAATTGATATTGCACTGTATCATATTCGAGATCAGTACGAAAAACAATTTATCATTTTTTCAGATTCTCTTTCTGTTTTAAAGGCTCTTAAAGATCAACAGCACAGAAATCCCTTAATTCAACAAATTTTAAGAAAATTTCACTATCTTTCGGTCTCCAAGGAGATTATTTTCTGCTGGATTCCCAGTCACATAAATATTCGTGGAAATGAGTTAGTGGATTTAGAAGCTAAATTGCATTATCGTTCACTATTACAAATTTTAAAATTCCTTTTTCAGATTTTAAATCGAACATTAATAATTATATAAAGAACAAATGTCAATCTGTTTGGGAAAAAGAAACTGATAATAAATTATTCAAAATAGAACCTAATTTTCACAGTAAATGCTTTTTCTCAAATTACAGTAGGAAAGACCAGACTAAAATTACAAGGTGCCGTATTGGACATACAAGACTCACTCATTCTCACATATTACAAAACGAACAAGCACCTTTCTGTATATCTTGTAACGAACCGTTCACAGTTAAACACTTTCTCATTTCATGTGTAGAATTTTATCATATACGCTCAAAATATTTTAATCTTACAACAATGAAAGATCTTTTTAACAAAATACCTTTATATCAATTAATTAATTTTCTTAAAGAAATCTGTCTTTATCACAAACTGTAATTATTAATATTTTAATTTTCATACTTGCATAATTTTATGTATAACATATAAACATTTTTAGACGCTATATGCCCTATTAGGGTTGAGCGTCTTTAAACAAAATATCCATCCATCCATCCAAACTTGTCTATCCATCCATCCAAACTTGTCTACATACATTACAAGGGTGGGGGCAACAGTGATTAGGTTTTGATTGCCTTGACCTCATGTCAAGGTCTATCTATCTCTCATCATATACGGAGTCGGTCATATTTGGCCATTACCTCAGGTCACAGACTCTCAAAAAAAAAAAAGGTAGAATTTTGCCAAAAAATAGCTTGTCAAAACAGAGTACTCTATGAAATCATGTGACCAGTAAATAACACCTTAATCAGACCAACCAAAACAGCTTATCAGTTAACAGTTCATTTGGCTTAGACAAACAGTAATACCAGTATACTTTTTCACTGAAAGATGCAATTTTCATTCAGAAATATGGTTGTTTGTTTCAAGATATATACATATGCTTGGTAATAGCCTTCTGACAGAGGAGTGAATTGTAGTCAAACTTGGTACAATACAGTTCTACTCCATTATATTGCGTTCCGATATTCGTGACAACCAATATAACGTGGTCGTGCCATGGATCCCATTTTTGTCGAACCTGCTTGTAGCAGGGTGGGATAACATTTCCCTCACCTTCTGTTTGTTTTTTTAGCTCACCTGTCACGTAGTGACAAGGTGAGCTTTTGGGATCACTTTTTGTCCGTCGTCCGTCGTGCGTCCGTGCGTCCGTGCGTCCGTGCGTGCGTCCGTAAACTTTTTCTTCAAACGACATCTCCTCCTAAACCACTGATCGGATTTTGACCAAACTTTACAGGAATGATCCTTAGGTGGTCCCCTTTCAAAGTTGTTCAAATGGTTCCGGTCCGTTGCACATATAGGTCACAGTAGCCAAAAATAGATTTTTTTCACCGAAAACTTAAAAAATCTTCTTCTCTGAAACCGCAAGGCCCAGGTCTTTGATATTTGGTATGAAGCTTCATCTAGTGGACCCCTACCAAGTTTGTTCAAATTATAGTGCTGGGGCCAAAAATGCCCCCGCACCAGGGCCCTTTGGTTTTACATGGGCTTATATAGGGAAAATCTTAAAAAATCTTCTTCTCTGAAACCGCAAGGCCCAGGTCTTTGATATTTGGTATGAAGCTTCATCTAGTGGACCCCTACCAAGATTGTTCAAATTATAGTGCTGGGGCCAAAAACCCCCCCGCATCGGGGTCCTTTGGTTTTACATGGGCTTATATAGGGAAAATCTTTAAAAATCTTCTTCTCAGAAACCGCAAGGCCCAGGTCTTTGATATTTGGTATGAAGCTTCATCCAGTGGACCCCTACCAAGATTGTTCAAATATAGTGCTGGAGCTAAAAATGCCCCCGCACGGGGGCCCTTTGGTTTTACATGGGCTTATATAGGGAAAATCTTGAAAAATCTTCTTCTCTGAAACCGCAAGGCCCAGGTCTTTGATATTTGGTGTGAAGCTTCATCTAGTGGACCCCTACCAAGATTGTTCAAATTATAGTGCTGGGGCCAAAAATGCCCCAGCCACGGGGCCCTTTGGTTTTACATAGGCTTATATAGGGAAAATCTTGAAAAATCTTCTTCTCTGAAACCGCAAGGCCCAGGTCTTTGATATTTGGTATGAAGCTTCATCTAGTGGACCCCTACCAAGATTGTTCAAATTATAGTGCTGGGGCCAAAAATGCCCCCGCACCGGGGTCCTTTGGTTTTACATGGGCTTATATAGGGAAAATCTAAAAATCTTCTTCTCAGAAACCGCAAGGCCCAGGTCTTTGATATTTGGTATGAAGCTTCATCTAGTGGACCCCTACCAAGATTGTTCAAATTATAGCCCTGGGGCCAAAAATGCCCCCACGCAGGGGCCCTTTGGTTTTACATAGACTTATATAGGGAAAATCTTGAAAAATCTTCTTCTCTGAAACCACAAGGCTTAGGTCTTCGATATTTGTTATGAAGCTTCAGCTAGTGGACCTCTATAAAGATTGTTCAAATTATAGCGCTGAGACCAAAAATGCCCCCGCCATGTGGCCTTTTGGTTTTTCATAGACTTATACATGTATAGGGAAAATCTTTAAAAATCATCTTCTCTGAAACACAAGGCTTAGGTATTTTATATTTGTTATGAAGCTTCAGCTAGTGGACCTCTACCAAGATTGTTCAAATTATAGCCCTGGGGCCAAAAATGCCCCCGCTCCGGGGCCCTTTGGTTTTACATAGACTTATATAGGGAAAATCTTGTTTTACATAGACTTCTATATGCAGGGTAAACCTTTAAAATCTTGTTCTTTGAAACCACAAAGCCCAGGTCTTTCATATTCAATATGAAGCTTAATCTTGTGGACCTCTACCAAGATTGTTCAAATTATAACCCTCGGGCCAAAAATGACCCTGCCTGGGGCCCATTTGTTATACATTGGATCAGGTGAGCGAACCAGGGCCCTCTGGTTTAATTTGAGGTTTAACGTCCCCGTCAACACTGTAAAGGTCATTTTGGAGACGTTGCTTCCAATTTTGTGGGACTTTTACCCGACATTGAGATGAACTGACATCTCAAGCCCTGTAGCCCAATGAAACCAATAGGGTTTATTAGCATGGACGGTCCGCCTCGCACCGCGGTTCCTGGACAGGCTTAGATCCTCTAAGCGGTTTACCAGTACTAGTGTGCGGACCGGATTCAGCTCTGCGTGGAAGCATCATTCAGCCCATATATTTCTTCAAGCCCCTATGGACCTTCTGACTTGGCAGGCACCTTGATCCGGTGACCTTGACCTAGTCCGACAAAATTAAAATCCTTCAATATGAGGCTCATAACATATCAATCAGCCCCCGTAGTTTGTCTGCATGCTATCTTCTTTTGAATTGTGGTCAAAGTTGATTGCGTATATCATTGGAACCTACCAAAGACTGTTTGATTTTGGTGACCTTTACCTCGTTTTCAAGGTCATAGGTTCCACAAAACTCAAATTTGGTCCAAGAATACAATGCCTGCATCTCATCTGAACAAAATCATGAACTGTGGTCAGACCTGGTACAATATATCATTGGAACATACCAAAGACCTTATTGCACCATATCTCTTTAACAGATTAATCAATTCTGACTTAATTGGTATTATATATTAGTTTAACAAACAACAGACTTGATTAGAATTTGGGCAACTTAACCTTCTTCAAAGTCTCCAAAAATGACCTTTACAGTGTTGGCGGGGACATTAAACTTCAAATCAAACGAACAAATCAAACAAAGTCATACAGTTCTGAAGATTGTGCAGTTTTTGCTCATCAACATCATATGGGCCCCATCAAGCGATTTTGGTACTTATCGCCTATGCGAGCAGCGAAGGTTCAGGCGAGCCTGCGCATCGGCGCAGTCTCGCCAGAACCTTCGCTGCTCGCTCATACAAGCAGTGAATCAAGAGGAACCTTCAGACAGAAAGCCATATCCATGGCCCCTCTGAATGGCTGGGCATGCGCAGTTAAAATTTGTCATGACGGAATGCTCGAAGACACAAATTCGCTTGGCGGGGCTCATATCTCTTGTCAACTGATGGAAAAATTCTTACCAAACATGGTACAGTATATTATTCTTTGGTGACCTTGACCTTATTTTCAAGATCACAAAATTTTTTGGGGGGACTTAGTGAATACTAGAATTGCTGCCGTTAAAGGTCATCCAAAAATGGTAAGAGTGTTTCAGCTAATATCTTGTAAAATAATGGATACTATCGATGTGTTTTTGTATGTAGACTGGTATTGAAAATACAGTTGACTCTCGTTATCTTGACCTCTCCTATCTCGATCCAATCACTTATGTCGAACCGATTTCTAAGTTCCGTATATTTCCCCTATATAATTATTGTATTTCAACTTCGCATGTGTTGAACTACTTTTAAGTCGACAATCTCGACCATCACTTTCAGTCCCTGAATATATTTTTCACTGTTTTTACTACTGTGTATCTCGAACCTGGATTCATGACGTAAAGAAGGAAGGAAACAAACATATAAACGATGTCGCTGGTCTTTCAGTTAAAGAAAATAATAAATGTAATAGACCTTTACAAAACAGTTCATCAATACTCACAATGTTTTTAATATTCCAATTTGTCCAGGTGCGTTCGCAATTAAAATTAGCGCAATCAATACCTTTACCGCTATAAGGAAAATCCCGTGCACGTAATAATGACTGACACGTGGTGCTCAACCTTTGATCTTACCACGGTCTCTTTTCAATGATTTCCAAGATTTTCGTGATAAAAGGCAGCTCTGATTTGTATTAATGTACGATTAGGTATGACAAGGCTCTTTAATTGGTTGTTTTACATACTCGTCATTAGTGTCAAAATTGAGTACTGTCCCTTGTCCCAATCCACTTACAAACAGTGTAGATCCTAAAAAGATGGCTCATGACCAGCTTTCTCGGCAGGACCTACACTGTTTAAATCAATACGGGAGACTACTGTATGACAAATAGCATGTACTGCTCACCGAAGTGATATAAGCATTGCATTCACAAGCTGGGAACCAGTCTATTTAATACCCGAATTAGCAGGAATTTAAATGGCAACAAAACAGGTGAGAAATGTTTATAATCACTATATTTCGACAAGCTCCATAACTTTCATAAACAAATTTTAAAAACTCTTAAGCGGTGCATGCAATTGCTATTACTCTAGAATAACCAAGAATACCAGGCATATCACGGCAAATAATGGGCTCTGACATGCATGTGAAGTCACACTTTGGTTAACTCGTACTACGGACAACTCAAACTTTTTATCCAGTCCCGTGAGTTTCGAGATAACGAGCGTCGACTGTACCTTGATTGAATTTTGAATAAGAATTGTTGCGGGGGAATACAGAGTAAGTGCTGCTTACTGACATATCAAGTTTTGAACTGTTTTATGATGTCATTACAGGCAGTGGTTTGAGTATGGAAGTGTGATTCCCAAGAAGAAAGTGGCGTTTTCTGACCCAACTCCAGATGGCAAGAAACTGGCTGAGAAATACCTTGAATCTCCAGAGTTCTTAGTCTATAAGTTCCAATAATTACCATTTGGGTGAATAGATACTATGTATGAACAGGTATATAGATACTCCTGCATAAACAGGTGTGTTACCAAAGCTCTAAGCCTCAGTTATAAAAAATTATCATGCTCAACTCACTATAGCATGATTTGTCCTGCTATGGTGTCATTACAGGCAGTGGTTCGAGTATGGAAGTGTGATTCCCAAGAAGAAAGTGGTGTTTTCTGACCCAACTCCAGATGGCAAGAAACTGGCTGAGAAATACCTTGAATCTCCAGAGTTCTTAGTCTATAAGTTCCAATAATTACTATTTGGTGAAAAGATACCATTTATGAACAGGTATAAACAGGTGTGTTACCAAAGCTTTAAGCCTCAGTTATAAAAAATTATCATGCTCAACTCACTGTAGCATGATTTGTCCTGCTATGGTGTCATAACAGGCAGTGGTTCGAGTATGGAAGTGTGATTCCCAAGAAGAAAGTGGCGTTTTCTGACCCAACTCCAGATGGCAAGAAACTGGCTGAGAAATACCTTGAATATCCAGAGTTCTTAGTCTTTAAGTTCCAATAATTACCATTTGGTGAAAAGATACCATTTATGAACAGGTCTATAGATACTCCTGCATAAACAGGTGTGTTTTCAATTGCTCTAAGCTTCACAGTTATAAACTTTTTTCATGCTCAACTCACTGTAGCATGGAATTTGTCCTGCTCATAAATTTGAAAATGCCAACATATGTTGGCATTTTCAAATTAATGAGCAGGACAAACAACAGTCTCTGATGAGCAAGAAAATTGCCTTCATCAATTGTATTCCAATATTTATGAGCATTATACATTTCATGCTCCACTCTCTGTAGCATGTTTTGTGCTGCTCATAAATTTGAAAATGCCAACATACGTTGGCATTTTCAAATTAATGAGCAGGACAAAAAACAGTCTCTAATGAGCAAGAAAATTGCCTCCATAAATTGTATTCCAATATTTATGAGCATTATACATTTCATGCTCCACTGAGTTGAGCATGAAAAAAGTTTTATAACCTCAGCCCCTGGTATGAGGAGTAATATCAATAATTAACCCATTTTGTACCAAATGGAATCTTCCTCCTTATATATAGCAGGAGTCTATTTCATAATTTAGGGGTGTCAGGTTGTGTTTTCATAAAAAAATATTTGGAAAATGACTGAAACTTTAGCAAACAGTGGAGGCCCGGATTAGACGCCGCGTTCTGCGGCGTCTGATCTGGGCCTGCACTGTTTGCCAAGGTACCCATTTAGGGGTTTCTGGTACTAAATGGGTTAATAACGGATTAATTAGCCAACATATTATTATTATTATTATTATTATTATTATTAACCTATATATGAAGAGGATGGTTGGGTGAGGCAAAGGTGTCTTGTATCTTGCCTCACTGGAGCATCCAATTGATACTGGCTTCCCATAGGGGCTTGAAGAAATATATGGGCTGCATGATGCTTCCACGCAGAGCTGAATCCGGCCCGCACACTAGTACTGGTAAAGGGCTTAGGGAATCTAAGCCTGTCCAGGAACCGCGGTGCGAGGCGGACCTCCATGCTAATAAACCCTATTGGTTTCATTGGGCGACAGGGCTTGAGATGTCATTTCATCTCAATGTCGGGTACAAGTCCCACAAAATTGGAAGCAACGTCTCCAAAATGACCTTTACAGTGTTGACAGACGTTAAACCTCAAATCAAACAAACAAACTTACAGTTGTGCAAGGCCTGCTGTCCTGCAGCAAGTAATGTTAGAAGGGGAATGTCGTTACTTTTTCAGTATCTATACTTTCATTTTCCTCGTTCTCCACAATTCTTCACTTTCATCTCATGTACCATCTCTTCTGTCTCTGTTTCTCGGGGAGACAACACAAAATGACCCTCAAGTGTTGGCATGTTGTTAAATCCCAACACAATTTATCAGGGGCCAGTTGTTCAAAACTAACGACATCGTTAGTTAACGTATCATTAAAACTTTGATCATTAAATATGGCAAATATGCTGAAATTTTTGTTGAAAAAATGTGAGCAGCTTTTGCGGACGCAAAAGCTGCTCACATTTTTTCAGCAAAAATACCAAAATTTAAGATATTGTACTTGCTAGAAGAGTTAACAATATGACAGCTAAAGAGCTCGTTAAGCTAACGATGCTTTGAAGAACTGGCCCCAGATTAATGGATTCTTGTTGGTCAGGAAAAGCTGTCAAAATGCTCAGATTGGAAATATTGACAGTTGTCATTGGTTACAACTTTTTTTAGCCCTTCCCTTCTGAATAATTAATTTTTTCACACTAATTTCTGGCTATAAACCAATCAGATTAGTTGAAATAATGGTTTCCATTTAAGTTGCAATATGAATGACAAACAATAGATCTGGATCTACAGTGTTCCCAAAGGTAGGGTTGTAGTGTGCAGCAGAACAAGGGTCAATTTGATTTTCTGTGAGCTAGCGACCAAACATTTTCTTTAGAAGTGAAAAAAAAAAAACAATTGCAAATTGTGCCATGGCACCCCGTGCCTATAGGCGCCTGGAGAAATAGATTGGACGACATGTTGTCTCTGTGCAGAGCTGAACTAACCAACTTGAGTACTGGTACACCGCTTAGAAGGTCTAAGCCTGCCCATGAAAAGTGATGGGTCCAGGGAGCCTGATTATTCCTTAAATCCTAGTGGTTTCTTTGGGCGATAGGGCTTGGAAGCAACGTCTCCAAAATGATCTAAGTAGTGTTTATGGAGACGTTAAATCTCAACACAAACAAAAATTACACCAGGGAAATAGGCAAAGTTCATTATCATTTATTTCTCGCAGAGTTTTTTCTCGCAGCTAGACTCTAGTTGGTATACATGGTTGATTTTTTTGGTGTGTGTGTCCACATGATCAGTTTTTGCCAAATTCAAAACAGAAATTCAGCACTTTTAAACTGACAACTCAGATGTCCATGTATATCAGACTGTTCAACTTTTCCATTTATTCAAATGGGCATAATGATAGCAAACAACCTTATAACTTGTAAAGTCATGGAAATCGACAATGTAGATTTTGACTTGTTTGACAATACAGTCTTACAGGGAATTCAGAATAGGATTCACAACTTTGTAAGATAGATGTATTAGTGGATGTTGTATTATTATACACAGCCCCATATAAGAGTGGGTTTCACATATTATTCTTATTTCTTCAGAAAACATGGGCACTCATTAGAAGTGGAGGCACTTCTAATGAGTAGTACCCACAAAATGAAGTTTCATACAAAAATAAGAAAAATATCTGGCAGTAGTTTTTTTTTTATGAAAAAAGGCTTTTGTTTGTTTGTTTGATTTGATGTTTAACGTCCCTGTCAACACTATATAGGTCATTTTGGAAACACTGCTTCCAATTTTGTGGGACTTTTACCCGACATTGAGATGAAATGACATCACAAGCTTTGTCGCCCAATTAAACCAATAGGGTTTTTAAGTATGGATGGTTTAACTCGCACCGATTTGCCTGGGCAGGTTTAGATCCCCCAAGTGGTTTACCACTACTCGTGTACGGTCGGATATAGCTCTGCAGTGAAGCATCATGCAGCCCATTTATTCTTCAAGCCCTGATGGGCGGGGGCTGCTGAAAAAAAGGTGCCTTATCTACAGAGTTATGTAGTACACATGTTTAATAAATAGTAAGCTTGTATGGACAGTGATACATATAACCCTTTTTATCATAGTGTTCATTACAATCATTTTGGGTATAACAGTTTTGATGGGAACTAATAATGTATAGATTATATGGAAACATTTAGGATGGAGTTTTTATGGGAGCTAATAATGTAAAAATTATATAGAAAAAAATGACCATATATTCAATATACAGTAAAATTCCTATATTTAGACCACATTTGGGACTGTTCAAAAGTGGTCTTGAAGACCACTTTTAATATACAGTAAAATTCCTATATTAAGACGACCTTTGGAACTGTTCAAAAGTGGTCTTAAAGACCATTTTTAATATACAGTAAAATTCCTATATTAAGACCACCTTTGGGACTGTTCAAAAGTGGTCTTAAAGACCATTTTTAATATACAGTAAAATTCCTATATTAAGACTACCTTTAGGACTGTTCAAAGTGGTCTTAAAGACCACTTTTGAACAGTTCCAAAGGTGGTCTATGACCAGATCACACAGTATGAAGAAATGGCAATGAAAGAACAAATGAAACTTTCTAAATAAGCTTCTTAAAGCAGAATCAGTGTCAATTTTTGGTGGTTTTAATAGTGGAGTTTTACTGTAATATATGCATTTTTGTATAATATAATATATAACTTTTTGTAACAAAATTCTTTCTATATTTGACCTCAGCAATAGTGTTACAACGAGGTCTTGGTGTCCATGTTTGTCTTGTGATAGAGCTTACACTGTTAGATATAGGAATCTTAACTTGTTTTATGTTGGTTGATTGATTTGTGGTTTATCGTCGCCATCAACACTGTAAAGGGCTTTTTGGAGACGCTGCTTCCAGAATTGTGGGACTTTTATCCGACATTGATATGAAATGACATCTCAAGCCCTGCCGCCCAATGCAACCAATAGGGTTTATAAGCATGGACGGGCCGACTCGCACCCCTTTGCCTCGGCAGGCTTAGATCCTCTATGCGGTTTACCAGTACTCTTGTGCGGGACGGTTTCAGCTCTGCCTGGAAGCATCATGCAGCCCATCTATTTCTTGAAGCCCTGATGGATGGGGGCCGCACTTGTTTTATGTAGACAGTGATGTAAACTGTTAAAGGTTGACAGAAAAACAAATGAGGCCCAGTGTTCAAGCTTGTTAGTGGCCAAAATGTATTGCATTCAGGATCCAGTTGTTCGAAGCATCATATGCTTAACCCTTTTTGTACCAAATGGAATCTTCCTCCTTATATATAGCAGGAGTTCATTTCAAATTTTAGGGTTGTCAGGTTGTGTTTTCATCAAAATTTATTTGGAAAATGACGGAACTTTTAGCAAACAGTGGAGGCCCTGATCAGATGCCGCATTCTGCGGCGTCTGATCTGGGCCTGCACTGTTTGCCAGGGTACCCATTTTGGTGTTTCTGGTACTAAATGGGTTAACAAGCTTGATAGTGATCAAAATGTTTACTTATATTTTTCAGGCATTTGCAGGATTTCAGGCTTTTAGAGCTTGATTTTTATGCCCCCAACTTTAAAAAAGTTGGGGGGCATATTGCTTCTGGCTTGTCCGTCCGTTCGTACGTCACGCTTTCTTGTGCATAGCATATCTTTAGAACCGTGTATGCTAGTGTTTTGAAATTTCATATATGGGTTCCTCATGAAAAAATAGTTGATATTTGGTATAGTGATTGGGACTAAGGAGGAGATTACCTGATTAAATTTTCAACCAATTCTATAAAATTTTGTTAGAGTTATGGCCCTTTGTAATTTTTTGCCACTCAATTGTGTTGCTTTCTGGTGCATAGCATATCTTTAGAACCGTGTATGCTAGTGTTTTGAAATTTCATATATGGGTTCCTCATGAAAAAATAGTTGACCCGTATTTTTTTTCTTGTCCAAATTATCTCCCCTTCTTGAATTATTTCCCCTTTAATTAAATAACATAGAATTCTCGTTAGCAAGATATCTCAAAAAGTATTTGAGCTACAGCCTTGATATTTGGTATAGTGATTGGGACTAAGGAGGAGACTACCTGATTAAATTTTCAACCAATTCGATAAAATTTTGTTAGAGTTATGGCCCTTTGTAATTTCAGAACCGTGTATGCTAGTGTTTTGAAATTTCATATATGAGTTCCTCATGAAAAAATAGTTGACCCGTATTTTTTTTCTTGTCCAAATTATCTCCCCTTCTTGAATTATTTCCCCTTTAATTAAAAAACATAGAATTCTCGTTAAGAGTTTCATTGATGATACTTGGTACATGCTTGGAACTAGGAGTGAAATTTTTATGCAGGCATCCATGTTTGACCTTGACCTAGATTTCATGGTTTGGTGACTTTGCGCCTCCACAGGCGCGACATAGCCTTCGGGGGAATTCTTGTTGTATGTTTTTGAGTCTTTAACAATATTTGTTGAATATTTTGCCATCTAAGGACAAGCAAAGGTTGGGGGCATTGTGTTTTACAAACACCATTTCTAGTTTTTATTGATTTCAGGCATTTAGATTCTGATTTTTGTGTATATAGTCTGTTTAAAAAACTTTTTAACCCTTATTTCTGTCTATAAGTCAACCAAATTACTTTATATTTTCACACACTCCATTGCAAACTGTAGATCCTGATCAGATGGCTTCTTCAGAAGCCATCTGATCAGGATCTACACTGTTTGCAAAGGTAATGTAGTTGTGTCTTGTTCATCAGGATAAGGGTTGAAGCTGCAAAATCGGGCCTTTCAGGCATGGGAAAGCGTGGTCAGTATGAGGCCTGTAGGAAGTACAGTATTTAATATAGTGCCGGCCTCGGTAGCTCAGTCTAATGCGCCTCTGACTGGTGATCAGGAGGACGTGGGTTCGATACCTGCCACGGTGGGCAACATTTTATGGTGGAGATTATGAAATCTTTTCTGCGGTCATTCTCTCCCTTCCGCTGATTCAAGACGGGCAGTTGTCAGTTTCTGGCGAAAGAATGTGCACTGTCCTGGTTAACTGCTTACATATAAGCCTGCCCAGGAAAAGTGTGGATAAGTAAACTGACTGGCTCAAAAATGACATAAAATAGTCTTGACTGGGCCATTGAGCTCCAATACAAGCAAACAAAAATTTAACCCAATTTGTATCAGAAACCCCAAAATGGGTACCCTGACAAACAGTGCAGGCCCAGAGCAGACACTGCAGAATGCGGCGTCTGATCAGGGCCTCCACTGTTTGCTAAAAGTTCAGCCACTTTCCAAATAAATTTTGAAGAAAACACAACCTGACACACCTGAATTTTGAAATGGACTCCTGCTATTATATAAAGAGGAAGATTGCATTCGGTACAAAAAGGGTTAATATAGTGCTATTGTTGCTGAAAAAATGCAGAATAGATTTTTTTTCTGCAAGAATAAAGTGTTAATGCCACATTTGAAAGTCAGAAAGTTTGAACTGTATCTTAACTTTCAGTGTCCTTAGTTTTGAACAACTGGCCCCATAGAGTTAAAGTTTTAATGTCATTGTTGATTAGTCTTTATTAGCTCACCTGAGCCGAAGGCTCATAGATCAGCTTATAGTGTCCGTTGTCTGTTTTCTGTCAACACTTTCAAACATCTTCTCTGAAACCACTGGGCCAATTAAAGTCAAATTTCTTATTGAGCATCTAAGGGATGGGGGAACCAAAGTTCCTTCACGGGATCCGGGTCACATGACCAAGATGGCCGGCATGTCCATATATGGTAAAAACCCTTCAAAAATCTTCTCTGGAACCAATAGGCCGATTGGTATGTAGCATTTGTGACTCTGGGCCCATCATAGTTGGTTGAAATGATGACCCTCGGATGACGTTGACCTATTTTATGCCTAGGTCAAATTTGGTCACATTAACTTCTGTATGGAAAAAAGTCAAAATTGTGTATTTTTCGGAAACCATTGCAGGTTGTGATCTGAAAATTGGTAGATGCGGTTAGCTAAATGTGTGGATGAAACTACTTGAGTATTCAAGGTCAAGGTCAAAGAATGACCTTGGCCTAAGGTCATTCAGATATTAAAACTTATTTTCCTCACAAACCACTACCCCATTTGTTACTAAATTTTATATAAGCACCTTTAGGAACAAGGAAATAAAAATTAATTGAAATGAGTTTTGTCACATGACCAAGATGGCTGCCATGTCAATATAAGTAAAAATCCTTTAAAAATCTTCTTGTCCGTAACCAGAGGGCCGATTGTCATGAAACTTAGTATATAGCATTGGGGACTCTGGTGGCGCATCACAGTTTATTCAAATGATGACCCTCGGATGACCTAGACCTATTTTACCCCAAGGTCAAATTATGTGGAAAAGTCAAAACCATGTATTTTTTCGAAACTATTGCAGTCTCTGATCTGAAAATTGGTAGCTGCAGTTAGCTAAATGAGTGGATGAAACTATGAGTATTCAAGGTAAAGGTCATTGCTTGACCTTGGCCTAAGGCCTTTCATATATGAAATTAAAACTTATTTTCCACGGGAACCTCTGGGCCATTTATGACCAAATTGTATAGAAAAGCTTATTAGCTCACCTGAGCCGAAGGCTCATGTGAGGTATTAGTATACCACGAGCCGGCGTCCGTCGTCCACACTTTCAAAGAAGTATATCTCCGGAACCAGTGGGCCAATCTTGATCAAATTTCATGTGAAGCATTATCAGGTAGAGGGAAAGGCTGCATACTGTTTTCGGGCAGATCGGATTGGAACTCTGGTTGCCATGGCAACAAATAGCTCCCATAGACTTAACATAGGAAAAAGTTTGTCATCACTCTAGCTCCGTCAATTTTTTTCTGATCGACTTCATTCTTGCAGATAACGAGGACAGGCATGTAATCTCGATCCAGTTCGATTTTGGGCTGAACCGGATTATTCACTCAGGAGTTACGTGCCCTTGAGCGGTAGGAAAAAGCTTGTCATCACTCTAGCTCCGTCAATTTTTTTCTGATCGACTTCATTCTTGCAGATAACGAGGACAGGCATGAAATCTCGATCAAGTTCGATTTTGGGCTGAATCGGATTATTCACTCAGGAGTTACGTGCCCTTGAGCGTTGAAAAAATTGCCTATTGACTTAACATGGGGAGAATGTTGTCATCACCGTAGCTGCTTCAGTTATTTTCAGATTGGCTTTATTCTTGCAGATAACCAGCACAGCCATGAAATCTCGGTCAAGTTCGATAACTGGCAGAATCGGATCATTCACTTAGGAGTTACCTGCCCTTGTGTGTTTTTGCATTAGGGTTAATGGGAATTTCAAAAATGTATATCTTAAAGACTACTTGGCCAACTTTGATCAAATTTCATGTGTCGCATTATTGGGCAAGTGGAAAGGCTTCATTAGGTTTTCAGGCAGATCTGAGTGGAACTCTGGTTGCCATGGCAACATCTAGCTCCCATAGACTTCACATAGGAAAAAGCTTGTCATCACTCTAGCTCCGTCAATTTTTTTCTGATCGACTTCATTCTTGCAGATAACCAGTACAGGCATAAAATCTCGGTCAAGTTCGATTTTGGGCCGAATCAGATAATTCACTCAAGAGTTACGTCCCCTTGAGCGCCCGAAAAATTGCCTATCGACTTAACATGGGGAAAATGTTGTCATTGTTGTAGCTAGTAACGAGGACAGGCATAAAATCTTGGTTAAGTTCGATTTTGGGCAGAATCGGAATATTGACCTCGGAGTTACGTGACCTTGAGCGACAAAAAATTTGCCCATAGACTTAACATAGGGAAAATGTTGTGACTACGATAGCGACCTGAATTTTTTTCAGATCAGCTTCAAACTTGCAGGTAACGAGGACAGACATAAAATCACGGTTAAGTTCGATTTTGGGCCGAATCGGATTATTTGCCTTGGAGTTACCTGCCCTTGAGCATGAAAAAAGGCGGACGGATATAGTTTTGGCGTTGTCCGTCCGTCCGTCCGTCCTTCCATCCTTCCGTCCCTCCGTCCTTCCGTCCCTCCGTCCTTCCGTCCGTCCGTCACACTTTTTTGTCCGGAACCGTTTCTCAGCAACTATTGCATGGAATTAAATGAAACTTGAAATAAATATGTATTATTATGCTGTGGTGATGCACGCGCAATTTTTTTTCGGATTGACTTTTTACATCCAGAGTTGTGGCCCCTTGAATGATTGAAATTCTGGATTTTTCGTCGTCTCACTTTGTCCGGAACCGTTTCTCAGCAACTATTGCATGGAATTAAATGAAACTTGAAATAAATATGTATTATTATGCTGCAGTGATGCACGCGCAATTTTTTTTCGGATTGACTTTTTACATCCAGAGTTATGGCCCCTTAAATGATTGAAATTCTGGATTTTTTCGTCATCTCACTTTGTCCGGAACTGTTTCTCAGCAACTATTGCATGGAATTAAATGAAACGTGAAATAAATATGTATTATTACGCTGCGGTGATGCACGCGCAATTTTTTTCTGGATTGACTTTTTACATCCAGAGTTATGGCCCCTTAAATGATCGAAATTCTGGATTTTTCTTCGTCTCACTTTGTCCGGAACCGTTTCTCAGCAACTATTGCATGGAATTAAATGAAACTTGAAATAAATATGTATTATTATGCTGTGGTGATGCACGCGCATTTTTTTTTCCGGATTTACTTTTTACATCTAGAGTTATGGCCCCTTAAATGATTGAAATTCTGGATTTTTCGTCGTCTCACTTTTTTGTCGGGAACTGTTTCTCAGCAACTATTGCATGGAATTAAATGAAACTTGAAATAAATATGTATTATTATGCTGTGGTGATGCACGCACAAATTTTTTTCGGATTGACTTTTTACACCCAGAGTAATGGCCCCTTAAATGATTAAAATTCTGGATTTTTCGTCGTCTCACTTTGTCTGGAACCGCTTCTCAGCAACTATTGCATGGAATAAAATGAAACTTGAAATAAATATGTATTATTATGTTGCCGTGATGCACGCGCAATTTTTTTTAGCTCACCTGACCGAAGGTCATGGTGAGCTTTTGTGACCGTAAGATGTCCGGCGTCGTCGTGCGTCGTCCGTCGTCCGTCGTGCGTAAACTTTTTCTTGTGAACAAACTAGAGGCCACAGTTTTGGTCCAATCATCATCAAACTTGCTCAGAATGATCATCATGACAATATCTCGGTCAAGTTCGAATATGGGTCATGTCGGGTGAAAAAGTAGGTCAGTAGGTCAAATCATAGAAAAACCTTGTGAACACTCTAGAGGGCACAGTTTTGGTCCAATCATCATCAAACTTGCTCAGAATAATTATCATGACAATATCTCGGTCAGGTTCGAATATGGATCATGTAGGGTCAAAAAGTAGGTCAGCGGGTCAAATCATAGAAAAACCTTGTGAACACCCTAGAGGCCACAATTTTGGTCCAATCATAATCAAACTTGCTCAGAATGATCATCATGACAATATCTTGGTCAAGTTCGAATATGGGTCATGTCCGGTCAAAAAGTAGGTCAGTAGGTCAAATCATAGAAAAACCTTGTGAACACTCTGAAGGCCACTGTTTTGGTCCAATTATCATGAAACTTGCTCAGAATGACCATTGTGACAATATTTCAGTCCAGTTCGAATATGGGTCATATCGGGTTAAAAAGTAGGTCAGCGGGTCAAATCATATAAAAACCTTGTGAACACCCTAGGGGCCACAATTTTGGTCCAATCATAATCAAACTTGCTCAGAATGATCATCATGACAATATCTCGGTCAAGTTTGAATATGGGTCATGTCCGGTTGAAAAGTAGGTCAGTAGGTCAAATCATAGAAAAACCTTGTGAATACTCAGGAGGCCACAAGTTTGGTTAAATCATTAATCTTGCTCAGAATGGTCATTGTGACAATATCTTGGCTAAGTTTGAATAAAGGTCTTTTCGGGTCAAAAAGTAGGTCAGTAGGTCAAATTAAAGAAAAAACTTGTGAACACTCTAGTTTTACATAGACTTATATAGGGAAAATCTTTAAAAATCCTTTTCTCTGAAACCACAAGGCCTAGGTCTTTTATATTTGGTATGAAGCTTCATCTAAAAGACCCCTAACAAGATTATTCAAATGATAGTGCTGAGGCCAAAAATGTCCCCGCCCCCGGGCCCTTTGGTTTTACATAGGCTTATATAGGGAAAATCTTTAAAAATCTTCTGCTCTGAAGCTGTAAGGCCCAGGACTTTGATATTTGGTATTAAGCTTTATCTAGTGGACCCCTACCAAGATTGTTCAAATTATAGTGCTGGGGCAAAAAATGCCCCCGTTCCGGGGCCCTTTGGTTTTACATGGCCTTATATAGGGAAAATCTTTAAAAATCTTCTTCTCTGAAACCGCAAGGTCCAGGACTTTGATATTTAGAATGAAGCTTCATCCATTGGACCTCTACCAAGATTGTTCAAATTATCGCCCTTGGGCCAAAAATGCCCCCGCTCAGGGGCCCTTTGTTTTTACATAGACTTATATAGGGAAAATCTTTAAAAATCCTTTTCTCTGAAACCACAAGGCCTAGGTCTTTTATATTTGGTATGAAGCTTCATCTAAAAGACCCCTAACAAGATTATTCAAATGATAGTGCTGAGGCCAAAAATGTCCCCACCCCCGGGCCCTTTGGTTTTACATAGGCTTATATAGGGAAAATCTTTAAAAATCTTCTGCTCTGAAACTGCAAGGCCCAGGACTTTGATATTTGGTATTAAGCTTTATCTAGTGGACCCCTACCAAGATTGTTCAAATTATAGTGCTGGGGCAAAAAAAGCCTCCACCTGGGGCCCTTTGGTTTTACATAGGCTTATATAGGGAAAATCTTTAAAAATCTTCTTCTCTGAAACCGCAAGGCCCAGGACTTTGATATTTTGTATGAAGCTTCATCTAGTGGACCCCTACCAAGATTGTTCAAATTATAGCCCTTGGGCCAAAAATCCCCCTGCTCAGGGGCCCTTTGGTTTTACATAGACTTATATAGGGAAAATCTTTAAAAATCTTCTTCTCTGAAACCGCAAGGTCCAGGACTTTGATATTTAGAATGAAGCTTCATCCAATGGACCTCTACCAAGATTGTTCAAACTATCGCCCTTGGGCCAAAAATGCCCCCGCTCAGGGGCCCTTTGTTTTTACATAGACTTATATAGGGAAAATCTTTAAAAATCCTTTTCTCTGAAACCACAAGGCCTAGGTCTTTTATATTTGGTATGAAGCTTCATCTAAAAGACCCCTAACAAGATTATTCAAATGATAGTGCTGAGGCCAAAAATGTCCCCGCCGCCGGGCCCTTTGGTTTTACATAGGCTTATATAGGGAAAATCTTTAAAAATCTTCTGCTCTGAAACTGCAAGGCCCAGGACTTTGATATTTGGAATTAAGCTTTATCTAGTGGACCCCTACCAAGATTGTTCAAATTATAGTGCTGGGGCAAAAAAAGCCTCCGACTGGGACCCTTTGGTTTTACATGGCCTTATATAGGGAAAATCTTTAAAAATCTTCTTCTCTGAAACCGCAAGGCCCAGGACTTTGATATTTTGTATGAAGCTTCATCTAGTGGACCCCTACCAAGATTGTTCAAATTACAGCCCTTGGGCCAAAAATGCCCCCGCTCAGGGGCCCTTTGGTTTTACATAGACTTATATAGGGAAAATCTTTAAAAATCTTCTTCTCTGAAACCACAAGGCCTAGGTCTTTTATATTTGGTATGAAGCTTCTTCTAAAGGACCCCTACCAAGATGATTCAAATTATAGTGCTGGGGCCAAAAGTGGCCCCGTCCCGGGGCCCTTTGGTTTTACATAGACTTATATAGGGATAATCTTTAAAAATCTTCTCTGAAACCACAAGGCCCAGGACTTTGAAATTTGGTATGAAGTTGCATCTAATGGACCTCTACCAAGATTGTTAAAATTATAGCCCTGGGGCCAAAAATGCCCCCACTCTGGGGCCCTATGGTTTTACATAGACTTACATGGGGAAAATCTTCAAAAATCTTCTTCTCTGAAACCACAAGGCCTGGGTCTTTGATATTTGGTATGAAGCTGCATCTAGTGGACCTCTATCAAAATTATTCAAATTATAGCCCTGGTACCAAAAATGTCCCCGCTCCGGGGCCCTTTGGTTTTGCATAGACTTATATAGGGAAATCTTTAAAAATCTTCTCTGAAACTGCAAGGCCAAGGCCTTTGATATTTAGTATGGAGCTTTATCTAGTGGACCTCTACCAAGATTGTTCAAATTATAGCCCTGGGGCCACAAATGCCCCCACCCCGGGCCGGGGCCCTTTGTTTTTACATAGATTTATATAGCCCTGGGGCCATTTGGTTTTGCATAGGCTTATGTAGGGAATATCTTTAAAAAAAATCTTCTTCTCTGAAACTGCAAGGCCCAGGTCTTTGAAATTTGATGTGTAGCTTTATCTAGTGGACCTTTGCCAAGATTGTTCTAATTATAGCCTTTGTTGATGTTTGGTATGAAGCTTCACCTTTAAGACCTCCCTCAACATTATGCACATTAAAACCCTGGGGCCAATAATGGCCCTCTCTGGGGCCCACTTGTTACACTATGGATCAGGTGAGCGATCCAGGGCCATCATGGCCCTCTTGTTTCTCAATTTTGGCCAGATATATTTTCTTGCCATTCTACATGAAAAACCCATTCGGCGGGGGATATCAATTCAACGAATTTGCTTGTTCAGATCAGCTTCAAACTTGCAGGTAACAAGGACAGGCATAAAATCCCGGTTAAGTTTGATTTTGGGCAGAATCGGAATATTGACCTCGGAGTTACATGACCTTGAGCGACAAAAAATTTGCCCATAGACTTAACATAGGGAAAATGTTGTGACTACGATAGCGACTTGAATTTTTTTCAGATCAGCTTCAAACTGGCAGGTAACGAGGACAGACACAAAATCTCGGTTAAGTTAGATTTTGGGCCGAATCGGATTATTTGCCTTGGAGTTACCTGCCCTTGAGCATAAAAAAATACATTGTGACCACGATAGCAACTTTATTTTTATTCAGATCAGCTTCAAACTTGCAGGTAACGTGGACAGGCATAAAATCTCAGTTAAGTTCGAATCGGAATATTGACCTCGGAGTTACATGACCTTGAGCGACAAAAAATTTGCCCATAGACTTTACATAGGGAAAATGTTGTGACTACGATAGCGACTTGAATTTTTTTCAGATCAGCTTCAAACTTGCAGGTAACGAGGACAGACATAAAATCTCGTTTAAGTTCGATTTTGGGCCGAATCGGATTATTTGCCTTGGAGTTACCTGTCCTTGAGCATAAAAAAATACGTTGTGACCACGATAGCAACTTTATTTTTATTCATATCAGCTTCAAACTTGCAGGTAACGAGGACAGGCATAAAATCTCGGTTAAGTTCAATTTTGGGCTGAATCGGAATATTGACCTCGGAGTTACGTGACCTTGAGCGACAAAAAATTTGCCCATAGACTTAATTAGGGAAAATGTTGCGACTACCATAGCGACTTGAATTTTTTTCAGATCAGCTTCAAACTTGCAGGTAACGAGGACAGACATAAAATCTCGGTTAAGTTCGATTTTGGGCCGAATCGGAATATTTGCCTTGGAGTTACCTGCCCTTGAGCATAAAAAAATACGTTGTGACCACGATAGCAACTTTATTTTTATTCATATCAGCTTCAAACTTGCAGGTAACGAGGACAGGCATAAAATCTCGGTTAAGTTCGATTTTGGGGCGAATCGGAATATTGACCTCGGAGTTACGTGACCTTGAGAGACAAAAAAATTTGCCCATAGACTTAACGTAGGGAAAATGTTGTGACAGAAATAGCGACTTGAATTTTTAGCTAACCTGAGCCAAAGGCTCCAGTGAGCCGATAGTATACCAAGGCTCCGGAGTCCGTCGTCTGTCGTCCGTCCATCCGTCGTCCACACTTTCAATGAAGCATATCTCAGAAGGCAGCCGACCAATCTTGTTTAAATTTTATGTGTAGCACCATTGGGCAAAGGGAAAGGCTGCATTAGGTTTTGGAGCTAGTCTGGTTCATTTGTTCCTTCATTCTTCTTTCTCTCCATATAGAGATAATAGACCAATGTTAAATTTTTAATCAAAGATTTCTCAGGAACTATAAAAGCTAGAAGCATCAAATTTGGTATTCAATAGAATAATGATGACTTATTTTGTGTAAGAGACATTGGGCTTTCTCAGCTTATTTGTTCATCTGTTCTTTCATTCTTCTTTCTCTCCATTTTGACCAATGTTAAATTTTCGTCAAAGATTTCTCAGGAACTATAGAAGCTAGAAGTCTCAAACTTGGAATGCAATGCAATAATCATGACTTATATCCTGTAAGGGTCAATGGGCTGGATTCTATTAGCAGATTTAGTAGTCAAGTCTGTGAATTGTTAAAACTTAAGTTCCTCAGGTGAGCGGTTTAGGCTCATTGAGCCTCTTGTAGAAAATTTATTATTATGACTGGTCACATGACCAGAATGGACACCTTGCCCATATAAGGTAAAAACACCTCAGAAATCTTCTCCAGAACCAATGGGCTGATATTCATGAAACTTGGTATGTTGCATTAGGGACTAGGGTCCATTATAGTTTCTTCAAATGATGACTCCTGGATGGCCTTTACCTATTTCACGCTAAGGTCAAATTTGGTTGCATAGACATTTGTATGGGAGAAAGTAAAAAAAAAATGTATATTTTTATGCCCCCGCCATTCGAAGAATGGTGGAAAGGGCATATAGCGTTGCCCCTGTCCGTCAGTGCGTCCAAAACTTAAATGCAGTCAATAACTTCCTTATTTCTTGATGAATTTTTAAAATTACTCGTCAGAAATGTAGACCATCATGAGACGACGTGTCACGTGCAAAACCCAGGTCCGTACCTCCAAGGTCAAGGTCATACTTGGAGGTCAAAGGTCAAAAAAAGGGTCCAAAACTTAAACGCAGTCAATAACTTTCTTATTTCTGGATGGATTTTGAAATTACTTTGTAGAAATGTTAACCATCATGAGACGATGACGATGTGTCACGTGCAAACCCAGATCCATACCTCCAAGGTCAAGGTCATACTTAGAGGTCAAAGGTAAAAAAAAGGGTCTGAAACTTAAACGCAGTCAATAACTTCCTTATCTCTGGATGGATTTTGAAATTATTTGGCAGAAATGTTGGCCATCATGAGACAATCTGCCTCACACAAAACCAAGGTCCTTACCTACAAGGTCAAGGTCATACTTAGAGGTCAAACCTGAAAAACGGGTCCAAATCTTAAACACGGTCAATAACTTTCTATGGATGAATACGAACATAGACATATTTTCAGGCGGGGGCATCCGTGTACTATGGACGCATTTCTAGTTTAGAAACTATTGCAGCCTGTGATCTGAAAATTGGTAGATGCAGTGAGCTAGTTAGGTGAATGAAACTACTTGAGTATTAAAGGTCATGGTCATTCTCTGACCTTGGCCCAAGATCATTCAGATATGGAAATTAAAAATTATTCTTCACAGAAACCACTGCTGCATTTGTAACCAAATTTCACATGAAAGCTTTTAGGAACAAACAAATAAAAATAATGTTAATATGAGTTTGGTCACATGACCAATACATGACCATATAAGGTAAAAACCCTTCAGAAATCTTCTGAACCAATGGGCACAGTATCAGGTCACATGGCCCTGATAGCTTGATAGCTTCAGTGGCAAAAACCCTTTGAAAATCTTCTCAGAAATGAAATGGCTCAATAAACTCTCAGCACTCAGGTGAGCGGCTTAGGACCATTGGTCCTCTGGTTAAATTTTAACATGGTAGTAGGCATCTGGGACTGCAAGATTGATTAGTTTTAAATTTTATTCAGAAAGCAATATGTTTAGCATAAAAATCCTAAAATTTCAGACACCTTGAGGACTTTATGTAATTCTAAAATTTTGACAAATTTGTTACATGATCCAGCAAAGAGTCCAGAAAGTGCAGACAGAATGGCAGACAGTGTTGACCTGATCTGGGTCTGCACTGTTCAGTTTGCTTAGGCTTGTCTGTCCCAATACTTAGGATCATTGTGATAATGTCATTGATATTTCTGGATTATTTTAGTATGTTACTAATCTGTCTTTTATTTATAGTTGTTTCTTCTGATAAAACTAGTCATGTACAGAAGGACATGTTTGTTTTTTTTGTTTGATTTGATGTTTAACGTTCCTGTCAACACTGTAAAAGTCATTTTGGAGATGTTGCTTCCAATTTTGTGGGACTTCTACCCGACATTCAGATGAAATGATATCTCAAGCACTGCCGCCCAATGAAACCAATAGGGTTTATAAGCATTGACGGTCTGACTCTCACCGCTTTGCCTGGGCAGGCTTAGATCCCCTAAGCAGTTTATCAGTACAAGTGTGCGGGTCAGTTTCAGCTCTGCGTAGAAGCATCATGCAGCACATCTATTTCTTCAAGCCCCGATGCGGGGGCGTTACATGTTTATGTGTTGTACATAAGAAGTATCTTACTGAAATTGTGTGTCTGTTAAAATTTTTGTTTGCAAAGCCTGTTTTCTTCACTGAAATAGTGTACTTATTCAAACTGTCAGATATTGTGTATGCAATTTTTTCCCTGATGGCGCATATTTGTTTGTTTGATTGAGGTTTAACTTCCCCGTCAACACTGTAAAGGTCATTTTGGAGATGTTGCTTCCAATTTTGTGGGACTTTTACCCGACATTGAGATGAAATGACATCACAAGCCCTGTCGCCCAATGAAACCAATCGGGTTTATTAGCATGACCTTTACAGTGTTGACGTGGACGTTAAACCACAAATCAACCAACCAACCGCCTCACACCGCGGTTCCTGGACAAGCTTAGATTCTCTAAGCGGTTTACCAGTACTAGTGTGTGGGACGGATTCAGCTCTGCGTGGAAGCATCATGCAGCCCATATATTTCTTCAAGCCCCTATGGGCGGGGACCCTGATGGCGCGTAGCTTATATTGTGTTTACAAAGCATAAGTTTTTCCGCAGATGAAATGTGTATATGTACACATGTTAATACTGATGTTGTTTGTAAAGTTCTTTTTACTGAAAACATGTGTGATACGTTTAAACTTAATGACAAGTATGTTCGCAAAGTTTAAGCCTTTCAATATTAACCCTTTTTGTACCAAATGGAATCTTCCACCTTAAATATAGCACAAATCCATTTCAAAATCTAGGGGTGTCTGGTTTAGTTTTCTTCAAATTTCATTTGGAAAATGGCTGAACTTTTTGCAAACAGTGAAGGCCTTGAACAGAAGACGCATTGTGCGGCGTCTGATATGGGCCTGCACTGATTGCCCGGGTACCCGTTTTGGGGTTTCTGGTACAAAATGAGTTAAATTGTATATGCTAAAATTGATGTGTTTACAACTTCAGCTGCCCCTGTCATTTGAAGAATGTTGGAAAGGGCATATATAAAAGATCTTACATGAGATCTTACATGAGTGGTCATGTATTATTGAATTTATTAAACTAGTTGAGGAAAAGGGATAAAATGTAAGGCCTTGCCGAGCATTTTATCCCTTTTCCTCAACGAGTTTAATAAATTCAATAATACATGTGCACGAATGCAGGATTCTATTTATCATATGACATTTAAAACGCATTTTATTCATGACGATTTTACAAAAATGTCATAATTCGGCCATTAGTAAATACGTCATTAAGGACGTACATGTAACATTGTTGTGGGCATCTAACTAATTTGCATATTTAATCCACTAGTGAATTATCGAATCTATTACATGGCTTTAATAACACTCAGACGTGACGTCATATGATAAAGTAGTCCATCCGTCCATTGGTCTGAGATACACTTTTTCCCTATTTGAGTTTAGATAACTCCACTAAACAGGCTTTCTTGGCCTAGGCTAGTGGGTATTAGCCCTTCTCTTGCTGTTCACGACAACCCCTATCTTTGCAAACAGTGTAGATCCAGATCAGATGGCTTCTGAAGAAGCCATCTGATCAGGATCTACACTGTTTGACATTCAGTTTATAAATTTGTCGGAATAAATTACATCAAGTAATTTGATTGGTTGATAGACAGAAATGGGTGTGGCTTAAATGAATATTCAGAAAGATAAGGGCTAACTTATTGTTTCTTAATCATATGGTTTCAAACCTAGTTCAGGCTCACATGTGAGACGCCAAGCATCGCAACAGAATGTTAGGTGGTTTTTCTCTCAGGGTAGTTCAGTTTTTGCCCACTTCTGATTACTGATTATAGTGATAGGTTCAAAATATGTGAAATAATCTGGAAAGGCTGTAAAATAAAAAAGGGCATCATCAAAGTTGTCTCCCTTGTAAAATAGGGTAGGGAGGTGTATCCATTTTGCTGTGTCTCAGCTTGTGTTCTGAAAATTTACATCATGAAAGTTTGTTTTGATGTTATATCTTGTACGTGAGTGCTAGCACCCTTACCTGGAATCTTGTTCATCATGACAACAAGTCTGTGTAATATGATGATAACTCACCCGTGCGACATAGTGCATTTTTCACATCTCCAAAATGACTACTTTTCTGATGAAAATCCGTGATATTTTTCTGATAAATGGTCAAAACATAGGTTGTGGTTGCTCGTTAGAACCGCCTCATTGAGGCGGTTCTAACAAGTACCCACAACCTATGTCTTGGAACAGAAATAAGAAAAATAATGTATACCCCCGTAAACCCCAGTTTTCTCTATATAAAGTGGGGTGTAAGGGGGTGTTCGTTTCACGGACTTGTTAGCGTGATGCCCTCTAAACCCCACTTTATAGAGAGGTTGAGTTTACAGGAGTATACATAATTTTCCATATTATTTGTTCAAAAACAGATGATGGGTGCTCGTTAGAACTGCCTCGGAATGGTTAAAAGGGGCACCCACAATCTATGTTTGAACAGGAAATAAGAAAAAAAAAATCATCTGAAAAATCCTGGTTCTGGAGATTTATGAAAGTCCCCATTTTAGGACACGGATGTGTTATCATATTGGCATTTAAAGGCCACAATAGCTTCATAGATGTTGGTTGTATATTTCTTTTGCTTTCGTTTGATTGGTTGTTGAGATTTGTAATCAAGATAAAATCCAAATAAGTCCAGCAGGATTTATGTAAGTACTTACTATTGAACAGCATTTATACCTTATCGGCCAACTGTCATTCTCAAAAAATGAAATTAAGTGGAATGGGTACACCTTCAGGGGAGGCAACTCCTGTAAAAGTATTTTTTGTCTCCTGTGTCATTAGGGGTAAACTCTTAAAGGAAAGAATTTGCTCCTGGGGAGCAAATTCTTTCCTTTAAGAGTTGATCCCTTTTTCTGTGGGACTGAGCATCTAGAAAAGTGAACAAAAAGTCCTGAAAGTTGTCTCCCTTTGAAAAATGGCCGAAAAATGTGCTAGATGTTCCCATTCCGCTTAAAAATAATTTCTTGCCAGTATAATTTCAGCTTTTGTATCAAATTAAAACTCTTGGCCCAGTTGTTCAAAAGCAACATGGTTAGTTGACATAATATTGTTTAAACATGTACTTTGATCCTCAGATATAGTATTGCACTAATTGTACTGGCCAGAATTGTTAACAGTTTGACCACTAACAAGCTTGTTCAACTAACGATGCTTTAAACAACTGGTTCTTGATATATTTGACCTGTGAATTATGGGTATATTTGTTATTAACCCTTGTCCTGCGGAACACAACAATCCCTACCTTTGAAAACAGTGTAGATCCTGATCAGATGGCTTCTGAAGAAGCCATCTGATCAGGATCTATACTGTTTGTCATTTAGTTTGTGAATTAATACATTATATCAAGCAATTTGATTGGCTGATAGTCAGCAATAGGTATGGCAAAATTAAATTTTTCAGCAGGACAAGGGTTAATACATTTCAAAGCCGGCCTCGGTAGCTCAGTCAGATGCACGTCTGACTGGTGATCAGGAGGACACGGGTTCGATACCTGCCTGGGTCAACAACATTCCTTCGTGGAGATTGATCATGAAATCTTTTCTATGGTCATTCTCTGCCTTCTGTTGATTCAAGAAGGGCAGTTGTCAGTTTCTGGCAAAAGAATGCGCATTGTACTGGTTATAAGCCTGCCCAGGAAAGGTGTGGATAGGTAAACTGACCTAAATAGTGTGACTGACAAAACAAACAAACATAATACATTTCAGAATTGAATGCAGGAGTTTAACCCTTATCTTGCTGAATACTCATTTGAGCCACACCCATTTCTGTCTATCAACCAATCAAATTACTTGATGTAATTTATTGCTACAAATTCATAAACTGAATGCCAAACAGTGTAGATCCAGATCAGATGGCTTCTTCAGAAGCCATCTGATCTGGATCTGCACTGATTCCACAGATAGGGGTTGTCGTGAACAGCAAGATAAGAGTTAAGCTATTTTTAGCATGGCCTTAGATACTTCCGTTAGCAGTCATTACAGTTATGACTATCTGGTTTGAATTTACTCATGTGAATCATTTGATCAGAGTTTAATTTTGAAATATTAAATGTCTGAGAAAGACAAATTAAAATTCTTCTTTGCATTTTCCATTTAGAATTAGAATGATTGTATTATAACTTTGTGCTTAAAGTGAATTATATTGAAAGGACCTTTGCCCCTCATCAGTCCACTGTCATCTGTTTACATTTGACATCACAAGAGGCATAATCAAGTTTAGCCCATTGCATTCCAGAAACCCCTAAAGGGGTACCTTGGCAAACAGTGCTGGCCCAGATCAGACGGGTCAGGGCCTGCACTATTTGCAAACAGAGTTTTCCTTCAGAAATAGACTAAAAAGGAAAAAATGGGCCTGCCACCCCTTATATGACAAATGGTCTTGTACAACATATAGCAATGGAAGTGTCCACTAGCATACAATGGGTGAGAGATATTGTGATCAGGTGAGCTAAAACGTATAGCTCTAGGTAACAAGTAAAAAGGATCATTTGTGGATGTAATGGGAACACCTTCAGGGGAAGCAACTCCTGCAAAAGTATTTTTGTCTCCCGTGCCAATAAGGGTCAACTCTTAAAGGAAAGAATTTGCTCCTGAGGAGCAAATTCTTTCCTTTAAGAGTTGACCCCATTTTCGGTGGGACAGGGCTTATAGAAAAGGGAACAGGAAGTCCTGAAAGTTGTCTCCCTTTGAAAAATGGCGGAAAAATCTGCCAGGTGTTCCCATTCCCCTTAATAGAAACCTGGATATATTTTTGAGGCAATTCTAAAGAAAAACCACAACACATGGCTTGGTGGAGAAATAAAAAAAAAAATCTCAAACATATCAACCCGTATCATGCTGAATACATAAACCCCTTCCTTTAATAGAAAATAGAAGTGGAGGCAATGATCAGGAATCGATACAATCAACCCACAGCTCCCATCAGAGACACCAAAGGGAAAGAAACACAAACATGAAACAACAGACCCTATGGAAACATCAATAGCGGAAAGCCAAAACGACAGTTACTTTCCCACAAAATTGCCAATAGGCTATCCAAAATAAAATAATTTAAGCGACACAAATACACAAAGATGAACCATAACAAAAATAAACCGTGACAGAAGAACCGCCTTGGAACGGTCAGCGGAAAAGAATTCCACTGGGGGTTTAAATTGATTTACTTGGCCACAATCCTTGCCCTTCCGTCGCGATTTAGACAAATAATTTGTTCAGTCCGCATGAAGGCCTCCTAACTCATCAGTGCAACATCTCCCTGAACACAAATAAACAAACACCCACAGAGATGAAACAACGGTGAGGACTCAACAGCAAGAAACCACTGAAATGCTGGAGTTAAAGTTTATTGTTTCTGTTATGTCTGTCTATCAGTGTTCCGTCATGATATGCCTTTCATCACTCCTGTTGATTCCAAGACTAAAATTGTCAGTGTATGCCTCCACACCAACTCCAGTTCATGCCATTGAAAATATGTCACAGTTAAGTTTTTCAAAATTGATTAAATGTTATAACTTTCAAGGTCCTGCTTGTATCTGTTTTTATAAGCTCTAGCCTTTCAAACTTAGTTCATTCACCAAAACACTCATCACTTTCGCTGGCCTCGGTAGCTCAGGCAGATGCATGTCTGACTGGTGATCAGGAGGACGCGGGTTTGATACCTGCCGGGGTCGGCAACATTCTTTCATGGAGGTTGATCATGTCATCTTTTCTAGGGTCATTCTCTCCCACTGATTCAAGAAGGACAGTTGTCAGTTTCTGGCAAAAGAAAGTGCACTGTACTGGTTAACCACTTACGTAAAGCCTACCCAGGAGAAGTGTGGACAGGTAAATTGACGGCTCAAACGTGACGTAAATGGTGTTTACTGTTACAGTTGAACTTCAATACCCTAAATACCTTTAGGACCATGAAAACTTGATCGAGATTGGGGTAGTTCGAATTACCAAGGTTTATTGTTAGTGCCACGTCCGGCACTATGGGGAATGCTTAATGAGTTTCTATATAATGAAGGTATGTTTGTGCACTCATTACAGTTGTCTCATTGAGGCGATTTTAACCCATTGTATGTGGGAAACCCCAAAAGGGGTACCTTGTCAAACAGTGCAGGCCCAGATCAGATGCCGCAGAACGCGGCATCTGATCAAGGCCGGCACTATTTGCTGACAGAATTTTCTGTCAAAAATGGAATAAAAACGAAAAAATAGGCCTACCACCCCTTATATGACAAATGGACTTGTCCAACATATAGCAATGGAAGAGTCCACTAGCATACAACCACTAGCATACAATGGGTTGAAGAAGTTACAGCATGCCTTTAAAGATAAAATCAAGAGAACTATGGATATTCTAAGCTATCAGAAGAATTCTCTAGGGATTCAACGGCGAGTTTGAATCACCCATGGTAAACGAGCTATCCGTGCTATTGAGGTTTCACTTCGTTGGACAAGTCCATTTGTCATATAAGGGGTGTCCGGTCATTCCATTTTTGACGGAAAATTCTGTTAGCAAATAGTGCAGGCCCGTCTGATCTGGGCCTGCACTGTTTGCCAAGGTACCCCTTTAGGGGTTTCCTGCATACAATGGATTAATATGTTACACTCCTTTCCGCTTTTCATCCATTTGTGTTGCATGATTTTTATGTCCCCGGTAGCAATAGGGGGGACATTGTTTTTGCCCGTTCGTTTGTTGGTTTGTACATGGACAACTTTAACGTTGGTCATAACTTTTGAACCATTTTAGGTAGAACATTCATATTTGGCATGAAGGTTCCTTGTGACAAGAGCTTCATATTCATGCAAAAAAATTTGACCTTGACCTTTGAACTACTTAAAAGAAAAAAATAACATTGGTCATAACTTTTGAACTGCTTGAGATACAGCCTTCATATTTTGCATGTATATTCCTTGTGACAAAAGTTTTACATTCGTGCAAAAAATTTTGTCCTGTGACCTTGACCTTTGACCTATTAAGAATAAAAAAAAAATAACATTTTGGTCATAACTTTTGAGCCTTCATATTTTGCACGTAGGTTTCTTGACAAGAGTTTTACATTCACTCAAAAAAATTTGAACTGTGACCTTGACCTTTGACCTAAATAAAAGAATAAGTTAACATTGGTCATAACTTTTGAACCGTTGGAGATACAGTGTTTATATTTGGCACATGGTTTCTTGTGACAAGAGCTTTACATTCATGCAAAAAATTTTGACCTGTGTCCTTGACCTTTGACCTACGGTACTTAAAATAAATGACATTTTGGTCATAACTTTTGAACCGTTTGAGAAAGAGCCTTCATATTTTGCATATAGGTTCCTCATGACGAGCTTTTCATTCACACAAAAAAAATTGACGTGTGACCTTGGTCTTGACCTTTGACCTACATAAAAGAAAAAGTTAACATTGGTCATAACTTTTGAACTGTTTGAGATACAGCCTTCATATTTGGCATGTAGATTCCTTGTGACAAGAGCTTTACGTTCATGCAAAAATTTTTGACCTTCACCTTTGACCTACTTAAAAGTAAAAATAAAAGGGTTCATAACTTTTGAACCATTTAAGATAGAGCCTTCATATTTGGCATGTAGGTTCCTTGTGACAAGAGCTTTACATTCATGCTAATTTTTTGACCTATAACCTTGACCTATGACCTACTTTAAAGAAAAAAATATTATTGTTCATAACTTTTGAACCACTTAAGACAGAGCCTTCATATTTGGCATGTAAGTGCCTTGTGTCAAGGGCTTCCCACCTCTGACCTTGACCTTGAACTGTGACCAACTTTGAAAAAAAAATGACCATGCCCGGGGAAATGTTCGCGTTGCACAAACACATCTTGTTTACCATGGATTCAGTAGCAGAATGGAAAACAGCGTTGATCTTGTTCAGCTAACTGATCTGGATCTATACTGTTTTCAAAAATGAATATATCCAGGTTTAGCATGGTGAAGGTTACTATTGTATCTTGGCTGCCGATCTTTCAAAATTCATCAACACTGGCTCAGTTGGATATTTGTCTGACTGGCGATCCTTCAGTCATTGGGTTCCTGCCCATTGGGGCTTAGAGAAATAGATTGGGCTGCATAGTTCTTCCATGTAGAGCTGAAGCAGACCACACATGAGGACTTGTAAACCACTTACAAAGTCTATGCATGCCTGCCCAGGCAGAGTGGTACAAGTCGGACCTTCCCTGCATATGAACCTTAAATTGTTTGTTTGGGCGGTAGGGCTTGAGATATCATTTCATCTCAATGTTGGGTAAAAGTTTCACAAAATTGGAAGCAACATCTCAAAAATGACCTAAATATTGTTGATGGGGGACGTAAACCTCAATTCACACAAACAATGATCACTTAGCCATGGATCAGATCTCAGGTCAGCAAAATACTTTCATGGAGATTGGTCATGAAATCTTTTCCACGATCATTCTTGCCTGCTGTTTTTTCTAGCGAAAGAATGTGCACTACTTATGTATATGGTGGATAGGTAATCTGACTGGCTTGATATGACCTACTGTTGACTAGGTCATAAAATTCCGAAACGAAGCTCTCAATGATTCGAGAAGGGCATTTGTCCTTTTTTGGTGAACAAGGAAAACTGTACAGGTTGACCACTGTATGAGTTTTGATTAATGTACAGGTACAGGGGCAACATCCACATAAGTGGGCCCCCTTCCAGGTACATGTAGCTGACTTGCTGCACGCATGGCAGATCCACCCCAGATCTCCAGGTATGCCTATCATGAGGGTTGATAGCCGATAGCTTCCACTCTCTGCGATCTCACTCTGGCAGCTGCTTCCAAGTCATCTTGGGCCTCCCAGATCCACATTTTCCATCCACATGTATATCAAAGGCTGTCTTGACTGCACCCTTGTAACGCTCCATGTGTCCATACCAGCAGAGCCTTCTCTCTTCAGGATGAGATCCAGATCCTCAATGCTAAGCCCCGCAAGTAGCTCACTGGACCTGATGGTGACAGTATCTTGTGGCTTGATATTGCAGATTTGTCTGATCATTGCCCTGTCATTCTCCTGCAGACGTTGGAGGTTTGGTTTTGGCAATGGCCAAGTCTCGCTGGCATGGAGCATTGTGCTCTGCACACAACAGCTGTATACACGGCCACGTGTCTTGAACGGGAGATGGTGAGAAGAGAGAACTGGTAGCAGTTCCTTGAACTTCTTCCAGGCTGTTTTCACACATGATATGGTCGACAGACTACAGCCACCGGCTGCAGAGAGCATACATGTAAAATCATCATTAATAATAACCCATTGTATGCGGGAAACTCCTAAAGGGGTACCTTGGCAAACAGTGCAGGCCCAGATCAGACGCCGCAGAATGCGTCTGATCAGGGTCTTCACTATTTGCTAACAGAATTTTCCTTCAACGAAAAATCAGGCCTGACACCCCTTATATGACTTATGGACTTGTCCATTATATAGAAATAGTAAAGTCCACTAGCATACAATGGGATAACTTCCCTATGAAAAGTGCCTAGGTGAAGTGACCTTGAAATAGTGTTGACTGGGCCATTACACTCCAAACCAATCAAAATCAACTCCAAACCAAATCACTGACATGTGAATCAAAACACATAAAAATTGCTGGTTTTAGCTACTCTGCAATTCCTCCTGTTCAATCCCACAGTACACAGTTGTTAATGCTTGAAGTAAATTACGATAACTCACCTGTGCGACATAGTGCATTTTTTTACATCTCCAAAATGGCTACTGTTCTGATGTTCTGATATTTTTGTTATAAATTGTCAAAACATAGGTTGAGGGTTCTCGTTAGAACCACCTCAACGAGGGGGTTCTAACGAGTACCCACACCCTATGTCTTGGAGCAGAAAAAAGAAAAATAATGTTTACCCTTGTAAAACCCAGTTTTCTCTATATAAAGTGGGGTTTAGGGGGTTCTTCATTTCACGGACTCGTTCACGTGATGTAGCATTAAATATACAAATTTAAACCAGTCTTGATTTCTTTAAAAATGGCAGAGTCTGGATGTGTGTCGTATCTGCTATAACATGGGGCATCTCCCCTGATTTGTTTGTATTGAGGTTTAACGTCCCCATCAACACTAGGTCATTTTGGAGATTTTTTAATCATGATGTATGTCATTAGTCATTGAAACTATGATCATTTTATATGACAACTAAGTTTATATTTTTGCAGAAAAAATGTGAGCACAAGCTAAGCTAACAATGCTTTGAACAACTGGGCCCTGATCTTTTATAAAATATGGGTATGTTATTATGTGCTCATTAGCCATCAGTGTTCAAGCCACTGAAGTTCTGTTTTTGCAGATATCATTTTCAAATATGTTTTTCTTATTTCAGAGAAAATAGGAATTAAGTGTGTGATATGATTCGCATGTAATGTCAATCTTTATTTTCTCTGAAAACCAGAGCAAGCGACCAGTGGGTCAAATATACCCTGGGCCAGCGCCACCCTCTGATATATCAGTCGAGCTTGTTTGTAATATGAATGACGAAGTCCAGAAGCTAAAAGAATCTGTAAATGTGCTTGTAAAAGCTAAACCAAACATAAAATTTCTAAATGGACCAAGGGAGTGAGGCTATCAATGTTACTGAAGGGGAAATGGCATATCAATGTTACTGAAGCAGCTGGGTGGGGTATGCATCACATCTTTGGACTGGTATGCAACATCGATGCTAGCACCAGTATCAGTTGAACTTGTCCGTGACCTTGAGGTCAACATCATCATGGGTGGGGGAAGGGGCATACCTCACAAAATCTTTGGACTGGTATGGAACATTGATGCAAGTATCAACTGAATTTGTCTTAGAGTTAAGAACATATAGGCTTCTAAATACTTTGTCAGAAAACTTTAACCAAATGTAAAATTTCTCTAAGTCTGTGACCTTGACCTCAAGGTCACTGTGGGGGATGCATCAATGAAATCTTTAGACCATTATGTAACTTCAGTGTAAGCATCAACTAAATCAAAGGGTTCAGAAGATACAATCTCTTAGAAACTTTGACGCAAAACTTTAACCAAAATGTTAACGGACAGACGAATGGATGGATGTTCTCACGAACGGACATTTAGGTGGCTAGGTATCGGCATATTGACTACTTAAGCGGCAAATTCTCTTAAGACGCAAGCCACATAAGAGCAAATTTTTGCTACTTAAGTACCAAAATTACGGAATAAATATGGATAAACTCCCGAATGACTACTTAAGTGTCAAAATGTCCAAATTTTTTGTCCCCTAAATGTCATTTCGTTAGTGCTGAAGGACGGAAACACTGACGTCCGTGTTTATGAGCGGGTACTTGGTTTAATTTTAAGTTCATCAAGCACTTGATGGGTAATTTTTGCTTGTTGGGTATACCAACAGTAAATCAATCTAAACGTAGGGGGTGGTAGGGTAGGGTGCCTAGATTTATTTGGTAACTACCTCTTGTCAGTAAAATGTCCAAACTGTCGACTATTTTATTGGGTCTGTCAATATATTTTATTGAGTCTTTCCAAATATTTTGTTGGGTTGTCCAAATTTTGTTGGGTTGTCCAAATTTTGTTGGTTTGTCCAAAATTTTGTTCGGTTGACCAAAATATTCTTGTTGGTTAATTTTTGGTACAACAGGCTTTTATTTGGTATTATTCTTGGGCAATGTTGTTTGGTTTCTATTTTGTTAGACATTTCTCCTATTGGGTTATTTTTGCTTGTTGTTTTACCCAATTAAGATGGACAAAGTATCCAACAAAAATACCCTATTAAACCATGGCCAGTGTACCCAATTTGTAGCCATTTGTAGGTATGGATGGATGCATGGCAGGACGAAAACTATATACCCTCATAGCATTACTTCGTATGCTGGGGTATAAATAGTGTAAAAGAATTTTCATGGTGTTTTAAGGGTTGGCACTAGGTACGTATTGCCAAATTAGTTTGCCCCCACCCATCGGGGCTTGGAGAAATAGATTGGGCTGCATGATGCTTCCATGCAGAGCAGAAACCAACCGAAAACAAGAAATGGTAAACCACTTTGGTTCAAGCCTGCCCAGACAATATCTTGCGAGTCAGATCGTCCCTGCATATAAACCCAAGCGGTTTCTTTGAGCCATAAGGTGAGCTGTCATTTCATCTCAATCCCAGGTAAAAGTCCTATAAAACTGGAAGCAACGTCTCCAACCTGACATTAATAGTGTTGATGGGGGTGTAAAACCTTAAGACACACAAACAAAACTAATCTTATAGGTTTTCAAAACAACAATATCAAAGTTCAGAGATTTTGATTTTACTTTACATCTGTAACACTTTTATGCATCTAAATCAGTACAAAACGCTGTATAAAAAGCTGCATACATATTGTAGAAATCCATGCAATGCTCAGTAAAATGAAAAGCTATGAAAGAAAAGGAAAATCGTAAAAAAAACAAAAACATTTCAACCCTTATCCTGCTGAATAAATTAATTTAGCCACACCCATTGTTGACTATCAACCAATCAAATTACTTGACACACTGTGCTTTTCAATGCACAAACTGCATTACAAACTGAGATCCTGATCAGATGGCTTCTTCAGAAGCCATCATCAATCTCCTCTGGATTTACACAAAGTAGGATTGTCGTGTTCAGTCGGATAAGGGTTAAAATCTCATATAGACCTACATCTCATCTGATCTATAAAGAACATCTCCAAATTAACCTAACCCTTTCACCCTTAAGGGGGATGGATACACCTTCATGGTAGGCAACTCCTCCAAGAACATTTTTTCCTTGCTCATCAATAGGGGTAAACTCTTAAATGAAAGAATTTGCTCCTTGGGAGCAAATTCTTTCCTTCAAGAGTTTGCCCCAATTTGCAGAGGGCTTACAGGGAAGCAGTGCCAAACACAAGCCCTAAAAGTTGTCTCCCTTTTGATAAAATAGCTGAAATTGTTATGGGCATCCATTGCCTGTAAGTTTATTCTTCCTCCTTTGCATTTAAGGGGAATGGGAACACCTGGCATATTTTTTCACCATTTTTCAAAGGGAGACAACTTTCGGGACTTCCTGTTCGCTTTTCTATAAGCACTGTCCCACTGAAAAGGGGTCTACTCGTAAAGGAAAGAATTTGCTCCCAAATTCTATCCTTTAAGAGTTGACCCCTATTGACATGGGAGACAAAAATACATTTGCAAAAGTTGCCTCCCCTGTAGGTGTTCCCATTCCCCTTAAAAAGGTCTACAGTTCTGCTTCAGTCAAGATTAAAAGACACATTGAACAATAAATAGTGTTCACAAACGTAGATCTGGATGAGATGGCTTTCAACTATCAGTGAAAAGTCTAGAAAATTTGATACCTTTTCGAGTTCAGTGAAAACTTGGTCATTTAAAACAAAAAAGGTCCGTGAAATTTAGAATTCAAAAGTCCGAGAACTGTCAGTGAAAAATTGTAATTTCAGGATAAACAGCTCTATTATACTTCATGGTCAAAAGCTTAACCCTTATCTTGCTAAATATTCATTTAAGCCACACCCATTTCTCTCTATCATCCAATCAAATTAATTGATGTACTTTATTGCTACAAATTCATAAACTGAATGCCAAACAGTGTAGATCCAGATCAGATGGCTTCTGAAGAAGCCATCTGATCTGGATCTACACTGTTTCCAAAGATAGGGGTTATCGTGAACAGCAGGATAAGAGTTAACATGCTACTGAAACAAATGGAACTGGTAATGTGCCATTACTTTTCAATAAATTAAAACTCATAGGGCGACAGTTTTATGTTGAACTCTGTAAAATTATTCTTTCCAACTATCAAGGAAGTCTAGAGTATGCCATGAATGGCTGATTGTGAAGGCCATCAGACAGGGCCATTTTCGTCAGCGAAAATGAGCATTAAGTCAGTGAAAAGTCAGGGATTTTTTTATATGAACCTATTGTGGGGTTTATGTATGCAAGTCATATCATCTTGGTCTACACTTTTGCATGTATCTTTTGTCTGTCTACAGGGCTGAAAGGGTAGCTACCTTCCATGTGGATGTTCATGCAATGGTTTGAAATTAAAAAAGAAACTATGCAAGAATAGATTATTAAATGACTAGTTATTTATTAAAAGGGCCAAAACTAAAATCTGCTTCTGACTTTTCCAGGAAAATGTCACACAGTTGATGGACCCAAAACTTCTCCATGAGTACCATAACTAGAACTGTCAGAGGAGCTGACTATAGCCCCAATATAGCGCTATCAGAAAAGAAAAATACAAGAAAAAAATGTTTTCAGCTTGAAGCCTCTAATTAAAGGTGGTAGAAAGCATTGAAATTGGTACTGTAGAATTATCTAATAAACCAAATTCATTACAGGATACCATTGCAGTTATGCAACAGACACGAATTATTACTGTACTGAGTCTATTCCAAGTGCCATTTTTCAATGTTCAAAGGGCAATAAGTCCAAAAATAGCCAATCCAGAGTTATGATTCATGCGCTCTGCACATCATCTTATGGTTCTTTACATTTGTGTGAAGTTTCATGAAAATAACTCAAACAGTTTTTGAGTTGTGGAGTGGACAAGGTTAAAATTCCATTTTTCAATGTTTAAAGGACAATAACTCAAAAAGTAGGCAAACCAGAGTTATGGTTCATGTGTTCTGCACATCGTCTCATAGTGCTTTACATTTGTGTGAAGTGTCATGAAAATACCTCAAAAGGTTTATGAGTTATCATGAAAAACGAAATTACAGTTGCTATTTTTCAATGTTCAAAGGGCAAAAACTCGAAAAGTAGGCAATCCAGAGTTAAGATTCATGTGCTCTGCACATCGTCTCAGAGTGCTTTACATTTGTGTGAAGTTTCATGAAAATACCTCAATTGGTTTTTGAGTTATCATGAATAACTGAATTACGGAAACTCAGAAGGACAAGGCATATCCAATATAACCCCCACTTTTTCAAAGCGGGGCTATAAATTCAGAGAGGGAGAACCCCCAAACATTTTCTGTCATTTTTACAAGGAAGACAACTTTTGGGAATTCCTGTTTGCTTTCCTGTAAAAGAACCATTGTGAAAAGGAGTCTAATCTTAAAGGAAGGAATTTGCTTCTTTGGAGCAAATTCTTTCCTTTAAGAATAGACACATACTCACAGAGACAATTTGTTCTATAAAAGGAAGCAAAGAATACACCACAGAAGCAGAACTAACCATGGAGTGTACAAGTATTTCTGGGTAGACTAGCTAATTTCGGCCAATTAGGCCTCATCACTGACCCTCAAGTATTTTCAAAATTCCACAATGGAATCAATGATCCCAAAGGACAAGAACATACAAACTACACTGTGATGAAGGGCAAAGAGACTTGTTTTGGCTCCCACACATTCCCTTAACAGCAGCTGCAGTGACGTTAACTAAGTTCTATAAAATAGCCATCGGAAGAGATGGCGAATCCCCAGACCAAAAGCCAATATGGCCTTCAGAAGATTGTTCACCAATAGAAAGTGCACCAGAATTAAACCAGCACTATATCACAAAAGTATTGCAGTTATGGCCACACAAGATTATACTGTCAGGGGAGATAACTAAAAAGCCAGGGCACTCAGAAATGTGGTTCTTGCGCATGACATACCTGCTTAAGCTCATGTATTTCTGTAAAAAGTACCATCAATATGTCTCAAAAGGTATTGGAGATATGGTGATCACAAGCTGGTCATACTGTTATATTGGAAGGGTAGATAACTCAAATACCACACCACCAACAGTTGTGGTTCTTGCACATGACATCCCTTCTGTACCTTGTATACAATTGTGCCAAGTTCCTTCAATATATTGCAAAGGGTGTTGAAGTTATGGCCATCACAAGGTTATATTGCCAGGGGAGATAACTAAAAAACCGAGCACCCAGAGTTGTAATTCTTGAGCATGACACATCTGCTTTACCTCATGTACATCTGCATCAAGTACCACAAATATGTCTCAAAGGGTATTGGAGGTACCATGATCACAAGGTTGTCATACTGTTATATTGGAAGGGGAGATATCTCAAATTTCATAGCACCCAGAGTTGTGGTTCTTAGGCATGAAGTGCCGTCTCAACATTGTATACAATTGTGCCAAGTACCATCACTATATCTCAAAGGGTATTGGAGTTATGGCCATCACAAGGTTATATTGCCAGGGGAGATAACTAAAAAACCAGAGCACCCAGAGTTGTAATTCTTGAGCATGACACACCTGCTTTACCTCATGTACATCTGCATCAAGTACCACAAATATGTCTCAAAGGGTATTGGAGGTTAGATGAACACAAGGTTGTCATACTGTTATATTGGAAGGGGAGATAATTCAAATATCATAGCACCCAGAGTTGTGTTTCTTAGGCATGAAGCACTGTCTCAACTGCCAAGTACCATCAATATATCTCAAAGGGTATTGGAGTTATGGCCATTACAAGGTTAAATTGCCAGGGGAGATAATTAAAAAACCAGGGCACCCAGAGTTGTGGTTCTTGCACATGGCACACCTGCTTAACCTCATGTACAACTTACCAAGTATCATCAATATATCTCAAAGAGTGTTGGAGATGTGGCCATCACAAGATAGTGATTCTATATTATTGGAAGGGGAAATAACTAAAAAAACCCTGGCACCCAGAGTTGTGGTTCTTGTGCATGACACACCGTCTCGGCCTTGTGAACAACTGTGCCAGGTATCATCACTATATCTTAAAGGATATTGGAAATATGGCCATCACAAGGATGTCATCCAATTTTATTGGAAGGGGAGATAACTCCAAAACCATGGCAACCAGAGTTGTGGTTCTTGTGCATGACACGCCATCTCAGCCTTGTGAACAACTGTGCCAGGTACCATCAATATATCTCAAAGGGTATTGGAGTTATAGCCATCACAAAGTAGTCGTTCTATTTTATTAAAAGGGGAGATAACTAAAAAAGTATGGCATCCAGAGTTCTGGTTCTTGCGCATGACACGCCGTCTCAGCCTTGTGAACAATTGTGCCAAGAACCATCAATGAATCTCAAAGGGTATAGGAGTTATGGCCATCACAAGGTTGTCACTCTATTTTATTGGAAAAGGAGATAACTCATAAACCATGGCAACCAGAGTTGTGGTTCTTGTGCATGACACGCCCTCTCAGCCTTGTGAACAGCTGTGCTAGGTACCATCAATATATCTCAAAGGGTATTGGAGTTATGGCCATCACAAAGTAGTCATTCTTTTTTATTAAAAGGGGAGATAACTAAAAAGTATGGCATCCAGAGTTCTGGTTCTTGAGCATGACACACCATCTCAGCCTTGTGAACAATTGTGCCGAGAACCATCAATAAATCTCAAAGGGTAAAGGAGTTATGGCCATCACAAGGTTGTCACTCTATTTTATTGGAAGGGGAGCTAACTCCAAAACCATGGCAACCAGAGTTGTGGTTCTTGTGCATGACACGCCGTCTCAGCCTTGCGAACAACTGTGCCAGGTACCATCAATATATCTCAAAGGGTATTGGAGTTATGGCCATCACAAAGTAGTCATTCTATTTTATTAAAATGGGAGATAACTAAAAAAGTATGGCATCCAGAGTTCTAGTTCTTGCGCATGACACGCCGTCTCGGCCTTGTTAACAATTGTGCCAAGAACCATCAAAGAATCTCAAAGGGTATAGGAGTTATGGCCATCACAATGTTGCGTCTACGGATGGACGGACGGACGCCAGGCTGATCGCTATATCCCCCGAACCTATTCGGTCGGGGGATAAAAAGGGTTATCCTTTGGAAGTAAAGAATACATCACAGAACTGAAAAACATGTATACCGGTAAATGTATTCATTACGATAACACACCCGTGCGACAATGAATTTTATCACATCTCCAAAATGGCTACTTTTTCTGATTTAAATTTGTGATATTTTTCTTATTTATACTGCAAACATAGGTTGTGGGTGCTCATTAGAACTGCCTCATTGAGGTGGTTCCAACGAGGACCCACAACCTATGTCTTGGAGTGAAATAAGAAAAATAATGTATACCCCCATAAACCCCAGTTTTCTCTATATAAAGTGGGGTTCAGGGGGTGTTCATTTCACTGACTTGTTCATGTGATGTAAAAGAGTTGCCTCCCCTGAATAAAATACAAGTAACCTAAACTGAATTTGAACCCGCAACTCCATGATTCACACTGAATATTCACTTTTAAACACAATGGAGCCTGGAGAAAAAAGTAGCTGATTGGCACTTAGGGTCCCATCCTGTGACTGTTTTCCTGGAAAAGCCTACCCCCACCTTACCCAGCCAACCCCCCAACTTGCAACTGAAATAGTGAAGATAGTTCTACAAACAATATTAAAAACAATACGAAAACAAATTTACAACAGTTAAGACATATAATATAACAAAGCAAAAAGGACCTCAGTATAAAAATCTCAAGAGAATATTACCATATTAGCCATAGCTATTGCTCACGTTCTTTTACACACTGGTACTTTTTCAAGAAGTATACTTGACACCAAATAGGAGCAAGATTTTGCAGTCTATTGAAGTTCAAAAAGTGCTAAACAATACCATAATGATCCTCAGTATTGGGAGAATGACAATGAGTGTTTGAGTTTTACGTCTCACCAACAGCAAAGGTCATACGGCAGGGCTCGAGAAAATATCGGTTTTCCGGTTCTGGACCGAATTTGCCTTCCATAAACCGATTTTGACTTCAGAAGAAGATTAAAAAATCGGTCCATAATTCTATAACATTGTTAAAAAATCGGTTCGAAAATTATCGCTAAATCATTATGTTGACCATTTGCCACTGATAATCCAAGCATGTATGCAAAAAACAAGGTGTTAGACGGGTTCATTATCTAACTAGGTGAAAATTGGACAAGTCCATGTCGGGTTCTTTGATCTTATCGCAGCGAAATTTGACCCGTGTGTCAAAAATATTAAACCGTGAACATTGGCCTCATGCGTTATCGGCAAGCTGGCAAGGTGAGAAAATTAGGTCAATCAATACAGGACATACGCTAGTTTGTTTACACAAGTCATTAATTTATGGCTTACTATAGAACCGGTATTTGAATATAAAATCGTGTTTTTTTTTTTTTTCACAGGGCGCAATTTTCAATACACACCTGTCATGTCTGAACATTGCCTTCGAGGGAAAATGCCTTATTTCACCCATTCTAAATGATATTTTTATTTAAGAAATACGCTCCATTGAAACCAATAACATAAACCAGGTGTGTATTACACCCTTGAATACACATGGCTTCAATATCGGTTGTCATTTGTAGACAAACCGATTTGTTTCAGGCTTCTGAATCGTGAAATATGTATTTATATTCTTTATAACTCAGTTCAATGACTCTCTTTCGGCCATGTTTTGGTTCGAGATTAAAGAAATGTTTTTCGATTTTTTAAACCTGTTGAAAGCGATTTTTTAGACATACGCTCTATTAAAATTAGTGACATAAAACAGGTGTGTGTGTTACTTCCTTGACTGCATTAATGTGTATTGTGTAAACGGAAACCGTATGACGTCATTTTCCGACCACGTGGCTGCAAAATCGGTCGCCATTTGTAAACAAAGCAATTTGGGCAAAATAAAATGCATGAAGTAAGAAATATTTTAAAGGTTTATAAAGTGACCATCGAACTGGTCTTTGACTGCCCTACGTCGGTTGTTTCCTTTAAGCGGTCTTCAGGTTCTGAGTGACCGGATATTGGGAAAATGAAAGTAGATGAAATCTGGCATAGAAAATGAAAGTAGATGAAATCGGAACAAGGTGAGCAATATTTGCTGTTAACAATCGAGATACTGGTGCTCATATCCGTTGACAAGTGTAAGAGCAACAGTGATATATATGTCATTCGTTACGCTAATAACACATTTTGAAATTGCAAATCGCCAAGGACGTTTACGGAAATTACCGAATCCGATCGGCAATTTCCGTAATTTTTGGCGAAATCTGACTGGACCGATTTGGATTCTTCAGTTTCTCGAGCCCTGTCATACGGAGATGGGACCTCAGTTTAAAGACTCATCCGAAAGTCTGGAGAAGCCTGGGATCGATCCTGCGATCTCTGGTTTATAAGGAAGTAGCATAACCACTACATCACGGAGGCTTCCAGGTCACTTCACCTAGCCACTTTTTATAGGGAGGTTATCCCATTGTATGCTAGTGGACTCTGCCATTGCTATATAATGGACAAGTCCATACGTCATATAAGAGATGTCAGGCCTGTTTTTTTCTGTGAGCAAATAGTGAAGGCCCTGATCAGACATGTTTGTCACTGATTATCACAAATCCTGGTCCAAATTTAAAGAATGTGTTAAAAAAAATACGATTATGTCTAAAATTTTGTGGGTATAAAAGTAATAAATAGTAAAGATAAGAACATAAAAGTACATATCTGGTACTAATTTAGGGAACAGTTTTCTTAAGTCCTCCATAAAACCATAAACATAAACCTCCATGTAACACTGTTCTTTATAACATTGTTTTGGATATAGCACAGGTTTAAATATGGATCCCAAATATATAGGTTATATAGACAAAACATCACAATAACAAGTCCTTGAAATGAAGACCCCACTAAAACCCACTTTATATAGAGAGAAGTGGGGTTTATGGGGGGATACATTATCTGCCTTATTTTTTCTTTTACACATAGATTTTGGGTACTCGTTAGAACCGCCTCATTGAGGCGGTTCTAACGAGCACCCACAAGCTATGTTGAAAGCAGAAATAATCTAGATGTTATCATTTTTACCTAATATTTATTTTCTGACACCATGTTGGACGCCATTATTTCTTACGGACATGTTTTCCTAATGAGACCATAAATGGTCATTTTTCCATATGGCCTATACATTTTTGTTTGGATACAACCTGATTGTTAAACAAACAGGGTTTCTGATTTGAACTCCAACATAGTGTTATGCATCACGAAAACACGCCTATATAAAACTGACCCCCTTGAACCCCACTTTTATATAATAACTGGGGTTTACAGGGGTTAACCTTATTTTTCTTATTTCTGCTCTAAAATATAGATTGTGGGTACTCGTTAGAACTGCCTCAATGAGGCGGTTATAACGAGTACTCACAATCTATATTTTGAGCAGAAATAAGAAAAATATCACAATTTTTCATCTTAAAATTTTCATTTTTTCGGGGATAAGGTTACAATGTATTTGTAAAGGTGTGTTTTCGCAATGAAATTCATGGTTTTCATTAGAAAGGCTTCAGTTAGGTAGTTCCAACAGCTACCATCACTATAAGATGCACTATAAGAAATCCTTTCGGGCATATGCGAGTTACCTAAATACAGTGAAATTCTGCTATTAAGACCACCTAAAATTAAGACTAGTTCTGCTTTAAAAAGCTTATTTTGAAGGCTGCACTTAATATGTCTGTGTTTCTGCCCACAATGTCCTCCGGACAGGGACCACCTTTGGAGCTGTTCAAAAGCGGTCTTTAAGACAACTTTTTAAACAGTCCCAAAGGTGGTCTTAATATAGGAATATTACTGTACTCGGACACCTCAACTCCTTACTATTCCTGTTCTAAAATTTTTTAACAAGATACTTATACTTTATAGCACAAGCTCAGCAAACCTCCTTGAGCCAAAGTTACTAAAAATAGCTCAATGGCATTTTCAGTGTTAGAGAGCTACCTGTGGTGACTCATTCTGCTGGTCAGTGTAGCTTGTGCTATAAAGTACATACCTCTCGAAGTTGTGTCTGAGAATAGCTAGGTGAGTGGCAAACAGTTTACACCCTAATGATGTGTGGCATCTCAACTGGGTTACACTGGTTGCTAAGACTGCACCACTAAACAATCATGTTATAGTCAAACAAAAATGTATAGATTTTACAGAAAAATGACCATCTATATAGCCATTTTTCTATATAATCTATGCATTTTTAGGATTCATCTTCCAACCATATTATATCTAAATCATGTTATAATGAACCGTGTTACAGTGAGGTTGCGGTGTATCTGTTTTGAACAGGTTGTGGTGAACACTTTATATCTTTCTCTGGATATGCCTCAGTTGACAAAAATTTCTTTCAATAACATTTTGTCTCCCTTAAAAATAGGGGTCTACTCTTAAAGTATTCATTAAGAGAAGATCCCTTTCTACAGAGCTGTGAAAATATGCCAGGTCTATTATATCTAACCACCTTAACCCTTATCTTGCTGTTCACAACATCCCCTATCTTTGCAAACAGTGTAGATCCAGATCAGATGGCTTCTCTGATCAGGATCTACACTGGTTGGCATTCAGTTTATGAATTTGTAGCAATAAATTACATCAAGTAATTTGATTGGTTGATAGACAGAAATGGGTGTGGCTTAAATGAATATTTAGCAAGATAAGGGTTAAAATAATGCACAAGGAAATGAACAAAAATATTGACAAACTGAAAATGGTCCCATTATATGCATGTATAAAGAAAACAAGGTGATTCGAGACTGGTAAAATAAAATAATAAAAGAAATGTTCATCGTGTCAACATCTCAGTGTGATGAACACCAAAAAATCCCCACTTTCTGTAGGGAAAAGTGGGGTTTACATGAGTAAATGAGCTGCTTTAAGTTAAGGCCAACTTAACCCTTGTTCTGCTGAGCCTGGATATGCCTTGTTTTCCAAACAATGAAGATCCAGATCAGATGGCTTCTGACGAAGCCATCTGATCAGGATCTACATTGTTTGCCATTCAGATTGTGAATTTGTTGCAATAATTTGCATCAAGTAAGCTGATTGGTTGATAATCGGTAGTGGGTGTAGCATATATGAATATTCAGCAGGACAAGGGATAATATTGTTATGTTTACAGCTGAAGGCAGAATGAAGCAATAACAAATGAAGTACAATATACACAACAAATTAAAGTCAAAATTAGAAAAAAAGTTACTTCTGGTCTACCAGTAGACGTTGGGACTGGGCTTAAATTTTATGGTCTCTCATTGGTTTATTTAAGGGATCGATGATTGATTAAACATTGATCAATGAAAGTTCAAACTGCTAGAAATATTTACATTGCTGTTATTTACAGTGTTTGGGTAATTTTTAACTCTTATCATGCTGTTCACAACAACCCCTATCTTTGGAAACAGTGTAGATCCAGATCAGATGGCCATCGGATCAGGATCTACACTGTTTGACATTCAATTTATGAATTTGTAGGAATAAATTACATCAAGTAATCTGATTGGTTCAAAGTCAGAAATGGGTGTGGCTAATCTGAATATTCAGCACGAGAAGGGTTAATAGCACAGGAAGCTTGTACCAAAATGTACAGATTCCACAGAAAGTGACCATCTATGGTCATTTTTATAGATCATACAGAAAAATGACCACATGCACTGAACACAAAGTTTCTCAGTATCCTAAACACAGTATTCAAAAGAGCCTGTTATGTATATAGAGAAAAAGGTGTTTAATCAATCATGGAAAACCAAGATCGATCATACATCATTTGCCTTAAATCAATAATCCAGTGGAATGATCTATTGGTAAACCACAATCCATGCTCCAAAGAAAGCCCAAATATTTGACAGTGTATATATGTTGTTAATTGATGGACGATGATGTTTCAGATCACCCTGCGCACCTGCGCAGGCTGATCTAAACCATCATTGTCCACATATACCCTAAGGTATGTTCCAACTCATTGTGGCTCATTAACCCTTTCACCCCTGCGCATCTAAAGTGGTCTCTTCCATCTTATCTAGTCTTGTAAATTTGGAGTTAATTCGGAATCATCTACAGGCTGACAAAAAAGTGTAGATCCTGATGAGTTGTATCATAACCCTTATCTTACTGAATATTCATTTAAGCCAAACCCATTTCTGACTATCAACCAATGAAATTACTTGATGTAATTTATTGCTACAAATTCATAAACTGAATGCCAAAAAGGGTAGATCCTGATCAGATGGCTTCTTCAGAAGCCATCTGATCTGGATCTACACTGTTTCCAAAGATAGGGGTTGTCGTGAACAGCATGATAAGAGTTAATGAGCCATCCCATTTGGATCTACACTGTTTACATAGGTATCAGTACTCATCTATGGGGCTGAAAGGGATTAAAAGAATAAGCGTAGACACTACAAGGCACATGTATGCAAGGACTTCAGAGAAGAAAGTCTTTCACAAAATTAGTAAATTAATAATAGTCTTGAGTATTGCTAATTTATTGTATTGTGAATAAGAGAAAAAAAACATGAATGAGATCAAACAACCATGAGATACATTTGTTGTTCCAGGTCCTTTGATCAGACACCTATTGGGCTTTACAGTTTGTTTTTGTTGGATTTGATGTTTAACATCCCCGTCAACACTTTAAAGGTCATTTTGGAGACGTTGCTTCCAATTTTGCGGGACTTACCCGACAATGAGATGAAATGACATCTCAAGCCCTGCCGCCCAATGAAACCAATAAGGTTTTTCCACATGGACAGTCCGACTCACACCACATTGCCTGGGCAGGCTTAGCTCCTCTAAGCGGTTTACTAGTCCTCGTGTACCGGTCGGTTTCAGCTCTGCGTGGAAGTATCATGCAGCCCATCTATTTCTTCAAGCCACGATGGGAGGGGGCTGAACACACCTTTGTGACATAGTACATTCATTCATATCGGTAAAATGCTTATTTTCCTGATAAAAATTAGTGATATTTTTGTAATCTAATCATAGGTTGTGGGTACCTGCTAGAGCCCATTATTGAGGTGATTATAAGGAGTACCCACAACCTATATATGCCTAAGCAGAAATAAGAAGAAATAATGTCTACCCCTGTAAACCCCAGGGGCCAGTTGTTCAAAGCATCGTTAGCTGCTCACATTTTTTCAGCAAAAATAGCATATTTGCCACAATAAATGATCAATGTTTTAACGATATGTTAACTAACAACGTTGTTAGTTTTGAACAACTGGCCCCAGATTTCTCTATATAAATTTGGGTTTAGAGGGGTGTTCATTACACAGACTTGTTAATATGATGAAGTCTGTCAACTTATGATGTAATGATATAAATGTGAGAATCTTATATCCATAGTCATTTTGTAAGACATTTATGAAACAACTATTTAAATTGTTTCACTGATTTCATGTAAAATAACCATAAATAACAGATTTTGTTTATCATATGGGCCCCGTCAAGCGATTTTGGTACTAATCGCCTATGCGAGCAGCGAAGGTTCAGGCGAGCCTGCGCATCCGTGCAGTCTCGCCAGCACCTTCGCTGCTCGCTCATACTAGCAGTGAATCAAGAGGAACCTTCGGACAGAAAGCCATATCCCTAGCCCCTCTGAATGGCCGGGCATGCACAGTTAAAATTTGTCATGACGGAATGCTCGAAGACACAAATTCGCTTGGCGGGGCTCATATAACTGTTTTACATACATCTACCACTGAATAAGTTACATAATGTGATAATATCACTATTACAGATCATTATTCAGTTTATTATGCAAAATGAAAGAATATGAACAACTTTTATATGAATATGAACAACCCCTATCTTGTGAAACAGTGTAGATCCAGATCAGATGGCTTCTGAAGAAGCCATCTGATCTGGATCTACACTGTTTGCTACATTATGCTACAGTTTTCCTTTAATCTCCAGGCCTAAAATTTTTCTGTCTCTTCAAAATCTACATTTTTGGGTCAACATTTTATCAGCTGACCCAAAATTATCAAGCACAGTAGCTTAATTTTGTTGATGTGCACGTGACTATCACTGATTTTTACGAAATCTAGGTAATGTTACGTATAGCCATGAAATCAGAGTGCTGTGTGAAAGAAAGCTTGCTGTAAAGCCTTGTCTAGACTCATGCACTGGGATAATGGCAAACAGTGTAGACTCAGATCAGACACTGCAGAAAGTGGCATCTGATCAGGGTCTACTCTGTTTGCTTAAAATTTAAGGGTTAAACAGCCAAATTCTCCATTCAGGACCTTTTTCCAACTCACACATTATCCACCAGTGCTGTCAGTGCTTTGATTTTAAACTAGAATAAATTTGTCAATGAATTGTGACCAATGCATGGTAAAACCCCTCAGGAAGAGGGATCAGGCTCTACAAGATTTTGCAAACATGTACCGTATTTGCTTTTGGACTTTCAGGGACTGTTTGTTTGTTTGTGAGTTTTACATCCTACCAACAGCTAAGGTCACATGGAGACGGGACCTCAGTTTAAAGATTCTTCTGAAAGTCTGGCAAAGCCTGGGATCCAACCCAGACCCCTGGTTTAAAGGCTGAGTAGCATAACCACTATACCACAGAAGCTGCTTTCAGGGACTGAATTAACTGTATTCCATTTTTTATAATTATTTAAATATTTTTTGCTTGGGTTGGGGGTGGGGCCAGGGTCATTGTAAGCAAACAAGCAATTATAACCTGAATACAGAAATGAGAAATAAGTTTGTAAAGGGCTGTTATGAATTTTGGTCCTTCTCCACTATGAGGAAACAACATCTTAGAATACTTCACTTAAAGTATAGGCATACATGTAATTGAATATGGTCTTATACTAGAACCATTCAGATCCAAAATATCTGTGTATTATGAAAGAAATATAAACCTTTGGAAGGTGTGAAAAGTTTAAAATCATATCTGCAATTACAATGAGTACACACAATATACATATTCAACATAAGGTAAGAAAAAAAATAATATCCCTTTATCATCCGGGATATATTGATATCTAGAGTTACCGCAAGTTTTTCCTAGTGACTCTAGAACATGTTCATATCAGCCATGGTAAATGAGCCATCTGTTATTGAGTCATTGAAGTTTCCCAGTAAAAGAGAAAGCACTTACATATACATGACTTTTGGAGAATGGATACACCCTCAGGGGAGGCAACTCCTGCAGAAGTAATTCCGTCTCCCCATGTCAATAGGAGTCAACTCTTAAAGGAAAGAATTTGCTCCTGAGGAGCAAATTCTTTCCTTTAGGAGTTGACCCCTTTTTCAGTGGGACAGGGCTTATAGTAAAGCTTACAGAACAGGAGGTCCCAAAAGTTGTCTCCTTTTGTAAAATGGCAGAAAAAAAAACTGCCAGGTGTTCCCATTCCCCTTAAGAAAATCAATGACAGGACATAAAATGAGCTGCTTCATGTGCAAATGTTTCTTTGGGCGTAGGCACCCAGCAAGTACTCAAATTATCTCTATAGACTGTCTGTCTCTTTGCCACAGAGCTATCTACAGTAAGATTCCTATATAAAGATTATCTTTGTATTTCGTTAACAAGTCCATGGAAGGAGCACATTGGTGCAAAGGAGCGCATCTGTGCAGTGGTAAAACACCTGACTAGTGATTGAGGGGTTCCAGGTTCAAGAAAGACCCATATCTGGCATCATGGGTTGTGTCATTGAGCAAGATACTTTAACAGTATTGCTTAGTACTGATTTTTACCCAGAAAGACTTTGATCTATTCAGTATTAGAACATAAACATGCCTGTAAACCTCAATTTATATTACATGGAGAAAACTGGGGTCCATAGGGGTACTGTTATTCTTTTTTTTTCTTATTCTGCTCCTGGGTAACCATTAGAACAACCTAAATGAGGCTGTGCTAACTAGCACACTGACAACCTATGTTTACAATATAGGTATTTGTTTGTTTGATTTCAGGTTTAACGTACCGTGAACACTGTAATGGTTATTTTGGAGACATTGAGATGAAATGACATCTCAAGCCCTGTCGCCCAATGAAACCAATAGGGTTTATAAGCATGGACGGGCCGACACACACCGCTTTGCCTGGGCAGGCTTAGATCCTCTAAGCTGTTTACCAGTACTCGTGTGCGGGTCGGTTTCAGCTCTGCGTGGAAGCATCATGCAGCCCATATATTTCTTCAAGCCCCAATGGGCTTACAGTATAGGTAAGAAAAATATCACATTTTTATCAGAGAAAATCTTGAATATGTCAGAACGCACTGTCACATGGATGTGCTATCGTGATTTGGACTGTCCTGAATTGGTCTTAATAGTGGGGTGGTCTTAATCACATATAAAAAACATTTAAGGAAAGCATTATTTCGGATTGGCAATATGAACTATTAACCCTTTTTGTACCAGATGGAATCTTCCTCCTTTCATACAGCAGGAGTCAATTTCAAAATTTAGGGGTGTCAGGTTGTGATTTCATCAAAAATGACTGAACTTTTAGCAAACAATGGAGGTCCTGATCAGACGCCGCATTCTGCGGCGTCTGATCTGGGCCTGCACTGTTTGCCAGGGTACCTGTTCTGGGGTTTCTGGTACAAAAAGGGCTAATTGTGGCGTGGTCCTAACAGTGTGTGGTCTTTATACAGGCATTTTACTGTATACAGTTCTCAGCAAAGACTGATCAGCCTGTGCAGAATGGAATACTGATCTGAGTCTTTCTTAGCCACATATGCTCAAAATCACATTTTGGTTTATTGCAGCCTTAATAATACTGAGACTTTAGAAATAAAATAAATACAAGTGCATGTTATGATCAAACTGACACCATGGTACAGTCATACCTGTGGTAAAGGTCACCTCTGAATAACTACCACCCTGCTTACAAAGGCCAGTATGCTAAATCACACATATGCATTTTACATAGAGAAAATTACCAATAGTTTGTCTGTACCTTTATAAAAGAGTGTAAACACAAACTAGACAGGCAGCAAATCTGAAACTATTTGCTTCCCCTAACAATACATCTATCCCTTTGGCCATTTCCAAGGGATCATTCATTGCTGATTTTAACACTGTTGAACCGAACTCAGATGTTCATACATGTCAAATTGCCAAATTTGACTTTTATCATCTAACAACTTGATACAAATTTGTCCTAACAATTATCTTGTCAGATTTGACACAGTCTTTGACAATATTAACCCATTTAGTACCAGAAACCCCAATACGGGTACCCTGGCAAACAGTGCAGGCCCAGATCAGACGCCACAGAACGCAGCGTCTGATCAGGGCCTCCATTGTTCGCTAAAAGTTCAGTGATTTTCCAGATAAATTTTGATGAAAACATAACCGGACACCCCTAAATTTTGATATGAACTTCTGCTATATACAAGGAGGAAGATTCCATTTGGTTCAAAAAGGGTTAATTGCGTGAACACAGCTTGGGAAAACTGAAAGAGTAGAAGCCTTTGTTCATTCAAACGGTGATTTATAGTTACCCAAGGTGGACCCTTTATAAATGAGCAGATTCATGATGCAAGTTTTACCATGTCATGTTGTTCTTAAACATAAAGGATATACAAAATAGCACAAAATATACAAAAAGTTCCTATACAATGACTATATCAGCAATAATTGTGACTATTTCAGAAAATATTATAAACAACTATAAGTCGACTATTCCAGAAAATATCTCTTCTGAACCAGCCTTATCATGATAAAAATAAAAAGACAAGAGGGCCATGATGGCCCTGGATCGCTCACCTGTGTACCATAGAGTAACAAGTGGGACCCGGGGAGGGCAATTATTAACCCTAGGGCTATAATGTGCATAATGTTGAGACGTCTAAAAAGGTGAAGCTTCATACCAAATATCAACAAAGGCTATAATTTGAACAATCTTGGCTAAGATCCACTAGATAAAGCTAAACACCAAATATCAAAGACCTGGGCCTTGCGGTTTGAGAGAAGAAGATTTTTTTTTAAGATATTCCCTATATAAGCCTATGTAAAACCAAATGGCTCCAGGGCGGGGGCATTTTTGGCCTCAGGGCTATAATTTAAACAATCTTGGTAGAGTTCCACTAGATGAAGCTTCATACCAAATATCAAAGACCTGCGCCTTGCGGTTTCAGAGAAAAAGATTTTTAAAGATTTTCCCTATATAAGCCTATGTAAAACCAAAGGGTCCCAAGGCGGGGGCATTTTTGGCCCCAGCACTATAATTTGAACAATCTTGGTAGGGGTCCCCTAGATGAAGCTTCATACCAAATAACAAAGACCTGGGCCTTACGGTTTCAGAGAAGAAGATTTTTAAAGCTCTTCCCTATATATAAGTCCATGTAAAACCAAAGGGCCCCGGAGCGGGGGCATTTTTGGCCCCAGCACTAAAATTTGAACAATCTTGGTAGGGGTCCACTAGATGAAGCTTCATACCAAATATCAAAGACCTGGGCCTTGCGGTTTCAGAGAAGAAGATTTTTAAAGATTTTCCATATATAAGCCCATGTAAAACCAAAGGGCCCCAGAGCGGGGGCATATTTGACCCCAGCACTATAATTTGAACAATCTTGGTAGGGGTCCACTAGATGAAGCTTCATACCAAATATCAAAGACCTAGGCCTTGTGGTTTCAGAGAAGAAGATTTTTAAATATTTTTTCCTATATAAGCCAATGTAAAAGCAAAGGGCCCAGGGGCGGGGGCATTTTTGGCTCCAGCACTATAATTTGAACAATCTTGGTAGGGGTCCCCTAGATGAAGCTTCATACCAAATAACAAAGACCTGGGCCTTACGGTTTCAGAGAAGAAGATTTTTAAAGCTCTTCCCTATATAAGCCCATGTAAAACCAAAGGGCCCAGGAGCGGGGGCATTTTTGGCCCCAGCACTATAATTTGAACAATCTTGGTAGGGGTCCACTAGATGAAGCTTCATACCAAATATCAAAGACTTGGGCCTTGCGGTTTCAGAGAAGAAGATTTTTAAAGATTTTCCCTATATAAGCTATTCCCTAATTTTTGGCTCCTATGACCTAGATGTGCAATGGACCGGAACCATTTGAACAACTTTGAAAGGGGACCACCTAAGGATCATTCCTGTGAAGTTTGGTCAAAATCCAATCAGGGGTTTAGGAGGAGATGTCGTTTAAAGAAATTGTTTATGGACGGACGCACACACGGACGACGGACGAAAAGTGATCCCAAAAGCTCACCTCGTCACTACGTGACGGTGAGCTAAAAACTGATGCCAGACAGGGTAATTGTCTGTTTTTACCATGTCTATATAGAGGATATTATGTGAGCGTTAATTTCATAAAAAGGATGAAAAAATATGCCAGGGTCCAGTTGTTCAAAACTAGGGATGTCGTTAGTTAACCCATATATGCCTAGCATCCCTTTTATGGGACAATGACAATGTAGATCCAGATCAGATGCTGCAAAAAGCGGCGTCTGATCTGGGTATACACTGTTTGCTCAAAGTACATACATCTGTGTTCAACTTACTCAAACAAAATCAATCTGACACGGTTTTAATAGGAAATGCACCATTCCAAACTAATTTAGGTGGAAGATTCCATTATCATACATATGAGATAATGTATCATTAAAATGTGATCATTTAATAGGGCAAATATGCTAATATTTTGATGAAAAAAAATGTAAGCTTGACACATTTTCTAAAAAAAATATCTGCGTGTCAAGACAATGTACCTGCTACAAACATTAACATCCTGACCACTAACAAGTTTGTAAGCTAACGAGGCTTTGAACAACTGGACCCGGATGAATGAATATACATTCCGTAAATAAATAATGACGTATTGGCAGCAACATGATTGACATTTATGGCACTATTTTCTACTCGTGTACACTTTAAAGCTATTTATAGACGACAAAACTAACATACCAGTTATTCCTGTATGAGTATTCATGCAAAGACTAAGGGCAAGATATTAATAAATTTACACAAAATGCTGATGCAAGTGTTTCAGGTTTCTCTGGGTTTTAAAATTACCTTTTACAAAAGAAACAAACAGATAAAGAAATGTTTGGTCAAATTATCTGGAAAAAGCATGCAAGAGGTCAGAATTTAACTCCATGAACTGGCAGTCTTATTGAGTTTACAAAATGGATAACGGTATATATTACATGCACAACAGAGAAATACTGTTATTTGTACCAGACATAAACTTGGTATTTTCCTTTTTGCTAAGAAGAAATATTTCCTCTTAGCCGGGGAAATAAATCACTTAAGCTGGAAATACTTTTTGTACATGATAAAAGATACCGCTTTTGCAGTGAAATCGTCATATTCAAACGCTGGGAAAGTTTCAGTCACGTCGACTTTATTCATGACATCATCGCAATGACATGTGGGACGATATCAACAGACGTTCAGAATGCCTGAAGTTTGAGTTGGATGCAACACTGAATCAAAGAAAACATGGACTTGACCATTGAAGAGGAAGTATGTTTTGCTTTCTTAAATCGCACATTTTAGTTGTCTATCACTGAAACACTTTGTTTTTTTATTTTTATTTAAAACTGTAGAAAGTGCTTTCAAAATGGCGCCTATCCAGTTTTTCTTCCAGCCAGCTTCTGTAACACCATGCTGATTGAACCGTTAAAGCGAGCTGTAAACAGTCAACAGTACCGAAATTCAGATCCTGAATTCAAGATCCAAACTGTCCTAAAAGTCTATGGAAGTGCATGTAATGTATAGATTATTCATTTCTCCTATTTGAAATATGGGATTTATAAACCTCTGGAGGTAGAAAAATCTGTTAAAGAAACTTGTGCGATTGTTCTACCTCCTGAGGTTTATAAATCCCATATTTCAAATAGGAGAAATGAATGGTCTATATATTACATGCACTTCCATAGATTTTTTTCGGACAGTTTGGATCTTGAATGAATAAACTCTAAATTCTCCGCCGTTTTTTCAAAGACAGACCACTTCTGCTTTCCTGGAACCTAAACCCCTATGAAAAACCGGTCTACTCCTAAAGGAAAGAATTTGCTCCTTTAAGGGTGGACCACTTTCAATGATGGAGACAAAAATGTTTTAAAGAGTTGCTTCCCCTGACTGAAGGTATATCCATTTGCCTTATAAAAGTTAGCATAGCAACAGGTAAGGTTGGTATTTTTTGACATCACGAGACCACGCCTATATAAATTTGACCCCCTCATACCCCGCTTTTATATAGTAAAACTGGGGTTTCTGGAGGTATACCTTATTTTTCTTATTTCTGCTCTAAAATATAGATTGTGGGTACTCGTTAGAACAACGAGTGCCCACAATCTATATTTTGAGCAGAAATAAGAAAAATGTCACAATTTTTCATCATAAAATCTTCATTTTTTTCGGCATTAAAGGTGGCAATGTATTTGTATAGGCGTGTTTTCGTAATGATTGAAGGATAGTTCTAATGAATATCTAATGAATGAGGAAGATCTAATAAACACCCACAACAAAGCTTTTTATGGAGAACTGACAAAAACTATCCTTCAAAATACTATCACATCACGTTAACAAGTCCGTGAAATAAAGAACCCCCTAAGCCTCACTTTATATAGAGAAAACTGGGTTTTTCGGGGGTAATAATTATTTTCCTTATTTCTGCTCCAAGACATAGGTTGTGCGTACTAGTTAGATCCGCCTCAGTGAGGAAGTTCTAACAAGCACGCAAAACCTATGTTTGGAGTATTAATAAGAAAAATATCACAAATTTTCATCAGAAAATTGACCTTTTTTGAGGTTTGAAAAATGCACTATATGACACGGATGCGTTATCGTAATGACAAAATGGGAACATTATCTGTTGCTATGGTAAGGAGGTAAAAATTTCTATAAAAAGGTAATCCTTTGGTAGCAAGGATTACAACACAGAACAGAAAACCATCATTACGAAAACGCGCCTATACAAATACATTGTTAACTTTATCGCCGAAAAAAAATAAAATTTTAAGATGAAAAATTGTGATATTTTTCTTATTTCTGCTCAAAATATAGATTGTGGGTACTTGTTAGAACCGCCTCATTGAGTACTCACAATCTATATTTAGAGCAGAAATAAGAAAAATAAGTTTTACCTCTGTAAACCCCAGTTTTAACATATAAATGTGGGGTTCAAGGGGGTCAAAATTAAATAGACTTGTTTTCGTGATGGTAGTTTTCAAGTTTTTTTTTTCTGGGCCAGACTAGCTAGTTTCAGCCAATTGGGCCTTATCAGTGACCCTCAAATATTTCAAATTTCTGCAGTAAAATCAATGATCCCAAAGGACTAGAGAATTAAACCCACACTATGATAAAGGGCAGGGAGACATTTAACGGCTGCCACACATTCACTTAACACAAGCTGTGGTGGAGTTAAATGTTCTGTAAAAAGGTAATCCTTTGGTACCCATCCTCCTTGGCCTAGTGGTTAAGAGTGCTGACACTTAAACATCAGGTCACTGACTGCTGTGGGCTTGAGCCCCACTAATATCACATGTGACGTAAAGTTCTGCAATAGAAGGATTGGTGGTTTTTCTTTGGTTACTCCGTTTTTTTCCAACCTCTGATTAAAAAGCGGTTTTAAAAAATCTAGAACGAGCTAAAACATTCAAATAAAAGTAAAAGGATCCCATATTTATGCATTGTGTAGGAATACAAGAGGGCCATGATGGCCCTGGATCGCTCACCTGATCCATATGATAGAGTAACAAGTGGGCCTCAGGGAGGGCCATTATTGACCCCAGGGCTACAATGTGCATAATGTTGAGGGAGGTTTAAAGAGGTGAAGCTTCATACCAAATATCAACAAAGGCTATAATTTGAACAATCTTGGCAAAGGTCCACTAGATGAAGCCACACACCAAATATCAAAGACCTGGGCCTTGGGGTTTCAGAGAAGAAGATTTTTTAAAGATATTCCCTACATTAGCCTATGTAAAACCAAATGGCCCCGAGCAGGGGCATTTTTGGCCTCAGGGCCATAATTTAAACAATCTTGATAGAGGTCCACTAGATGAAGCTTCACACCAAATATCAAAGACCTGGGCCTTGCTGTTTCAGAGAAGAAAATTTTCAAAGATTATTTCTATATATTAGTCTATGTAAAACCAAAGGGCCCCGGAGTGGGGGCTATAATTTGAACAATCTTGGTAGAGGTCCACTAGATGAAGCTCCATACCAAATATCAAAGGCACGGGTCTAGTGGTTTCAGAGAAGAAGATTTTTAAAGATTTCCCTATTTAAGTCTGTGTAAAACCAAAAGGTCTCTGGGCGGGGGCGTTTTTGGCCCCAGGGCTAATAGCCTATAATTTGAACAATCTTGATAGAGGTCCACTAGATGAAATTTCACACCAAAAATATCAAAGACCTAGGCCTTGTGGTTTCAGAGAAGAAGATTTTTAAAGATTTTCCCTATATAAAGTAGAAGTAAAACAAAGATCAGGAATCGATACAATTAACTTACTCCAACCATCAAAGACACCAAAGGGAAAGAAATACAAACATTAAGCGACCAGACCATAATGGAAACCTAAACAAAAGAAGGCCATAAGGACAGTTACTTTCCCACAAAATGGCCATATGGCCATCCAAAATTAAAAGACACAAGTGATACACACAGTAAGTAACAAACAACAACATGAATAAATCGCCACAGAAGAACCGCCTTGGAACGGTCAGCGGAAAGATTTCCACTGGGGGGCTTAAATCTATTTTACATGGCCACAATCCTCACCCTTACTTCCCCCGTGATTTAGACAAATAATTTGTTCAGTCCGCATGAAGGCCTCCTAACTCATCAGTGCAACATCTCCGTGAACACAAATAATCAAAGAACCACAGAGGTGAGACAACGGTGAGGACTCAACAGCAAGAAACCACTGAAATGCTGGAGCAAAAGAAAACCAACAGTTAGACTCTATAAGTTATAAGTCTATGTAAAACCAAAGGGCCCCCGAGACAGGGGCGTTTTAGGTCTCAGGGCTATAATTTGAACAATCTTGGTAGAGGTACACTAGATGAAGCTTCATACCAAATATCAAAGACCTAGGCCTTCTGGTTTCAGAGAAGAAGATTTTTCAAGATTTTCCCTATATAAGTCTATGTAATACCAAAGGGCCCCGGAGCGGGGGCATTTTTGGCCCCAGGGCTATAATTTGAACAATCTTGGTAAAGGTCCACAAGATGAAGCTTCATACCAAATATCAAAGACCTAGGCCTTGTGGTTTCTGAGGAGAAGATTTTTAAAGATTTTCCCTATATAAGTCTATGTAAAACCAAAGGGCCCCGAGGCGGGGGCATTTTTGGTCTCAGGGCTATAACTGAACAATTTTAGTAGAGGTCCACTAGATGAAGCTTCATACCAAATATCAAAGACCTAGGCCTTGTGGTTTCCGAGAAGAAGATTTTTCAAGATTTTCCCCTCTATAAGCCCATGTAAAACCAAAAGGCCCCAGGGTGGGGGCATTTTTGGCCTCAGCACTATAATTTGAACAATATTGGTAGGGGTCCACCAGATGAAGCTTCATACCAAATATCAAAGACCTGGGCCTTGCGGTTTCAGAGAAGATTATTAAAGATTTTCCCTATATAAGGGGGGGGGGGGTAACTGGGCCTTGTGGGGTGAAGCTTCATATCAAAAACATGGGCCTAACAGTTTCAGAGAAGAAAATTTTTAAAGATTTTCCCTATATAAGTCTATGTAAAACCAAAAGGCCCCGGGGTGGGGGCATTTTTGGCCCCAGGGCCTGGGCCTTGTGGGGTGAAGCTTCATACCAAATATCAAAGACATGGGCCTTACAGTTTCAGAGTAGAAAATATTTAAACATTTTTCCCTATAAAAGCCCATGTAAACCAAAGGGCCCCAGAGCGGGGGCATTTTGGCCCCAGCACTATAATATGAACAATCTTGGCAGGGGTCCACTAGGTAAAGCTTCATACCAAATATCAAAGACCTGGGCCTAGCGGTTTCAGAGAAAAAGATTTTTAAAGATTTTCCCTATATAAGCCCATGTAAAACCAAAAGGCCCCGGGGCGGGGGCATTTTTGGCCCCAGCACTATAATTTGAACAATTTTGGTAGGGGTCCACTAGATGAAGCTTCATACCAAACATCAAACATACGCCCTTTACTTGAATATAGCGATGCAGTTTGGGATAATTGTACAAACGAATGTAAGAAGCAATTAGAGTCCATCCACAATGAGGCAGCGAGAATAGTATGTGGGGCTACTAAGCTGTGTAGCATCCATAAACTTCTACAAGAACTCGGCTGGGAAACCCTACAAGAACGTCGATCCAAACACAAACTCGTAATCCTTTATAAAATCTTAAATGGTCTTACACCCGATTACCTTTCTGATTTACTGCCTCCATTAGTAGGTAACACCAATCCTTATAACTTACGAAACTCAGGAAATATCCAACTCTTCCGCGCTCGCACCAACCTTTTCTTCAATTCATTTTTTCCGTCTACGGTTAGAGCTTGGAACGATCTATCTGAAGATATCAAGGCAGCAAACTCAGTTGCAGCGTTTAAATACCGATTGAATAGAAACATAAAGAAACCGCCCAACTACTTTAATGCTGGTTCTAGAAAAGGACAAATTTTACATGCCCGCTTACGCATGGAATGTAGCTCTCTAAACGCTCACCTATACCGAAAGAACATTGTTCCAAGTCCTTCGTGCGAATGTGGTGGCTTTGAAAGCCCATACCACTTCTTCACTCAATGTACTAGATATGCAGCAATTAGACATACCTACCTGCAAAGTTATTTACCAAATTATTCTACCCGTGACTTGCTGTTTGGTAAAGAGTCCGTCTCTGATTTGGAAAATGAAACTCTATTCCTTAATGTACAAGAATACATTTTGAAGTCCAAACGTTTTGGTTGAATTAGTGTGGGGGCGCTTGTCTGTACACTATTAAGATAGAACAGTCATATTCATCATGAAATAAAGCTGGAATAGTCCCTCTCTCTCTCTCTCTCGTAGTATAGGTGTTTAGTTTCTCCGTATATTTTGCTTCCTAACACTTCCTGACCATTCGCAGTACCTCTGTACATTTTACTGTATGCCAGGAGATGACCTTTGCACAAGCCATTGGCTTTTTGTCAAATCCTGGACCATATGTATTTGTCTGTTTTCTTATCCTTGTATGTGAAGCAATCAAAATAAAGTTTAAACCAAACATCAAAGACCTGGGCCTTGTGGTTTCAGAGAAGAAGATTTTTAAAGATTTTCCCTATATAAGCCCATGTAAAACCAAAGGGCCCCGGGGCGGGGGATTTTTGGCCCCAGCACTATAATTTGAACAATCTTGGCAGGGGTTCACTACATGAAGCCTCATACCAAATATCAAAGACCTGGGCATTGCGGTTTCAGAGAAAAAGATTTTTCAAGATTTTCCATATATAAGTCTATGTAAAACCAAAGTGCCCCAGAGCGGGGGCATTTTTGGCCCTAGGGCTATAATTTGAACAACCTTGGTAGGGGTCCACTAGGTGAAGCTTCATACCAAATATCAAAGATCTGGGCCTTGAGGTTTAAGAGAAGAAGATTTTTAAAGATTTTCCCTATATAAGCACATGTAAAACCAAAAGGCCCTGCTGGGGCGGGGGGGGGGGGGGGGGGGGGGGGTTGTGGGGGGGACCTGGGCCTTGTGGGGTGAAGCTTCATACCAAATATCAAAGACAAGGCATAACGTTTTCAGAGAAGAAAATTTTTAAAGATTTTCCCTATATAAGCCCATGTAAAACCAAAGGGCCCCAGAGTGGGGGCATTTTTGACCCAAGGGCTTTAATTTGAACAACCATGGTTGGGGTCCACTAGGTGAAGCTTCATACCAAATATCAAAGACCTTGGCCTTGCGGTTTCAGAGAAGAAGATTTTTCAAGATTTTCCATATATAAGTCTATGTAAAACCAAAGGGCCCCGGAGCGGGAGCATTTTTGACCCAAGGGCTTTAATTTGAACAACCATGGTTGGGGTCCACTAGGTGAAGCTTCATACCAAATATCAAAGACCTGGGCCTTGCGGTTTCAGAGAAGAAGTTTTTTTAAGATTTTCCCTGTATAAGCCCATGTAAAACCAAAAGGCCCCGGGGCGTGGTGGGGGGGGGGGGGAACCTGGGCCTTGTGGGGTGAAGCTTCATACCAAATATCAAAGACATGGGCCTTACGGTTTCAGAAAAGAAAATTTTTAAAGATTTTCGCTATATAAGCCCATGTAAAACCAAAGGGCCCAAGGGCCCAAGAGCGGGGGCATTTTTTGCCCCAGCACTATAATATGAACAATCTTGGTAGGGGTCCACTAGGTGAAGCTACATACCAAATATCAAAGACTTGGGCCTAGCAGTTTTAGAGAAGAAGATTTTTAACGATTTTCCCTATATAAGCCCATGTAAAATCAAAGGGCCCCGGGGTGGGGCGCATTTTTGGTCCCAGGGCTATAATTTGAACAATCTTGGTAGGGGTCTACTAGGTGAAGCTTCATACCAAATATCAAAGACCTGGGCCTTGCGGTTTCAGAGAAGAAAATTTTAAAAGATTTTCCCTATGTAAGCCCATGTAAAACCAAAGGGCCCCAGAGCAGGGGCATTTTTGGCCCCAGCACTATAATTTGAACAATCTTGGTAGGGGTCCACTAGATGAAGCTTCAGACCAAATATCAAAGACCTGGGCCTTACGGTTTCAGAGAAGAAGATTTTTAAAGATTGTCCCTATATAAGCCCATGTAAAACCAAAGGGCCCTGGAGCGGGGGCATTTTTGGCCCCAGCACTATAATTTGAACAATCTTGGTGGGGGTCCACTAGATGAAGCTTCATACCAAATATCAAAGACCTGGGCCTTGCGGTTTCAGAGAAGAAGATTTTTTAAGATTTTCCCTATATAAGCCCATGTAAAACAAAAGGGCCCCTGGGCGAGGCATTTATTGGCCCCAGCACTATAATTTGAACAATCTTCGTAGGGGTCCACTAGATGAAGCTTCATACCAAATATCAAAGACCTGGGCCTTACGGTTTCAGAGAAGAAGATTTTTAAAGATCTTCCCTATATAAGCCCATGTAAAACCAAAGGGCCCCGGAGCGGGGGCATTTTTGGCCCCAGCACTATAATTTGAACAATCTTGGTGGGGGTCCACTAGATGAAGCTTCATACCAAATATCAAAGACCAGGGCCTTGCGGTTTCAGAGAAGAAAATTTTAAAAGGTTTTCCCTTTGTAAGCCCATGTTAAACCACCAAAGGGCCACGGATCGGGGGCATTTTTGGCCCCAGCACTATAATTTGAACAATCTTTGTAGGGGTCCACTAGATGAAGCTTCATACCAAATATCAAAGACCTGGGCCTTGCGGTTTCAGAGAAGAAGATTTTTAAAGATTTTCCCTATATAAGCCCATGTAAAACCAAAGGGCCCAGGGGCGGGGGCATTTTTGGCCCCAGCACTATAATTTGAACAAACTTGGTAGGGGTCCACTAGATGAAGCTTCATACCAAATATCAAAGACCTGGGCCTTAGGGTTTCAGAGAAGAAGATTTTTAAAGATCTTCCCTATATAAGCCCATGTAAAACCAAAGGGCCCCGGAGCGGGGGCATTTTTGGCCCCAGCACTATAATTTGAACTAGACAAAAGTGCCCAGTGGGGCACGTATACCCCCGGCCAGTTTCGAACTACAAAGGGAAATAACTCTAAAAGGCCTGACCCCTTGGCCCTTATTTTCTTTCCCACAATACAAGTAGTCATACTGATCATGTGTGCAAAATTTCAAGTTTCTATGTGAAGCAGTTCCTGAGATATCTTTGACACAAAATAATTGTTTACGGACAGACAGACAGACGGAAAAGACAAAAACTATATACCCCCATGGCATACGCCGGGGGTATAAAAATCTTGGTAGGGGTCCACTCGTTGAAGCTTCATATCAAAGATCAAAGACCTGGGCCTTGCGGTTTCAGAAGAAGATTTTTAAAGATTTTCCCTATATTAGCCTTTGTTAAATCAAAGGGGCCCAGGGCGGGGGCATTTTTGGCCCCAGCATTATAATTTGAACAATCTTGGTAAGAATCCACTAGATGAAGCTTCAGACCAAATATCAAAGACCTGGGCCTTACGGTTTCAGAGAAGAAGATTTTTAAAGATTTTCCCTATATAAGCCCATGTAAAACCAAAGGGCCCCGGAGCGGGGGCATTTTTGGCCCCAGCACTATAATTTGAACAATCTTGGTAGGGGTCCACTAGATGAAGCTTCAGACCAAATATCAAAGACCTGGGCCTTACGGTTTCAGAGAAGAAGATTTTTAAAGATTGTCCCTATATAAGCCCATGTAAAACCAAAGGGCCCTGGAGCGGGGGCATTTTTGGCCCCAGCACTATAATTTGAACAATCTTGGTGGGGGTCCACTAGATGAAGCTTCATACCAAATATCAAAGACCTGGGCCTTGCGGTTTCAGAGAAGAAAATTTTAAAAGATTTTCCCTATGTAAGCCCATGTTAAACCACCAAAGGGCCACGGAGCGGGGGCATTTTTGGCCCCAGCACTATAATTTGAACAATCTTGGTAGGGGTCCACTAGATGAAGCTTCAGACCAAATATCAAAGACCTGGGCCTTGCGGTTTCAGAGAAGAAGATTTTTAAAGATTTTCCCTACATTAGCCCATGTAAAACCAAAGGGCCCCGGAGCGGGGGCATTTTTGGCCCCAGCACTATAATTTGAACAATCTTGGTAGGGGTCCACTAGTTGAAGTTTCATACCAAATATCAAAGACCTGGGCCTTGAGGTTTCAGAGAAGAAGATTTTTAAAGATTTTCCCTATATTAGCCCATGTAAAATCAAAGGGGCCCGGGGCGTGGGCATTTTTGGCCCCAGCACTATAATTTGAACAATCTTGGTAGGGGTCCACTAGATGTAGCTTCAGACCAAATATCAAAGACCTGGGCCTTACTGTTTCAGAGAAGAAGATTTTTAAAGATTTTCCCTATATAAGCCCATGTAAAACCAAAGGGCCCCGGAGCGGGGGCATTTTTGGCCCCAGCACTATAATTTGAACAATCTTGGTAGGGGTCCACTAGATGAAGCTTCAGACCAAATTTCAAAGACCTGCGCCTTACGGTTTCAGAGAAGAAGATTTTTAAAGATTGTCCCTATATAAGCCCCTGTAAAACCAAAGGGCCCCGGAGCGGGGGCATTTTTGGCCCGAGCACTATAATTTGAACAACGTTGGTAGGGGTCCACTAGATGAAGCTTCATACCAAATATCAAAGACCTGGGCCTTTTGGTTTCAGAGAAGAAGATTTTTTAAGTTTTTGGTGAAAAAAGTCTATTTTTGGCCCCAAAAACCAAGATGTGCAACGGACCGGAACCATTTGAACAACTTTGAAAGGGGACCACCTAAGGATCATTCCTGTGAAGTTTGGTCAAAATCCGATCAGTGGTTAAGGAGGAGATGTCGTTTAAAGAAATTGTTTACGGACGCACCGACGCACTGACGCACGGACGCACTGACGCACGAAGGACGACGGACGAAAAGTGATCCCATAAGCTCACCTCGTCACTACGTGACGGTGAGCTAAAAACAATACAATGTATATATATATAAAAAAACTTTCTAAAATCAATGCTAAATATGGATCTTTATATGCTGGTTCCGTAACATGCTTAACTGGTTGAATAACAATTAATACTTAAATATTTCTACTAAAGCAAGCAGTTTCATGACATGTCAGAGATTCCTAATGAACCTTTTGCCTATCTGCAATTAAAGGGTATGGACCTATTTCAAGGGAGGCAACTTTAAACTAGAGCTGTCAGAGGATCTGACTATAGCCCCGCTATAGCGCTATCAGAGGAGTAAGACACATTGACTCTAAAAGCTTTTAACCTATCAGGGGAGCTTTCTTAGTTCCAGAGAAAACTTTAATATTTTTTTTTTTCTTTGCTGGGGAGATAACCCCAAGAGTAATGTTGTTGGCCATTATTTACTTACATCCACCTAATGTTCATGTTTATACAAAGTTTCAGCTTTCTAGCTTTCTTAGTACCTGAGAAAACTGTATCGAAAATATTTTTCATGGTTTGATGGTTAGAAAAGTGAAATGATTTTTTTACTTGCAGAAAATATCCTATCAGGGGAGATAACTCCAAGAGTTATGGGCCTTTGGCCATTATTTTGGTAAGGGCCATACATCCACCCACTTTTCATGTTCATACAAAGTTTCAGTATTCTAGCTTTCTTAGTTCCTGAGAAAACTGTCACCAAACCTTTTCATTTATTAAAAAAAACTATACTATCAGGGGAGATAACTCCAAAAGTAATGGGCCCTCGGCCATTATTTTGGTTAGCTCCCTATATCCACCCATTGTCCACATTTATGCAAAGTTTGAGGTTTCTAGCTTCTTTAGTTCCTGAGAAAACTGTGACCAAACATTTTCATTTAAAAAAAACCTATATTTTCATTTATTTAAAAAACCTATCAGGAGAGATAACTCCAACAGTTATGGGCCCTTGGCCATTATTTTGGTAAGCTCCCTATATCCACCCATTGTCCACATTTATGCAAAGTTTGAGCTTTCTAGCTTCTTTCGTTCCTGAGAAAACTGTGACCAAACATTTTCATTTAAAAAAACCTATCAGGGGAGATAACTCCAAGAGTTATGGGCCCTTGGTCATAATTTCGGTAAGGTCCGTGGAGGCACCCATTGTCCACGTGTATACAAAGTTTTAGTTTTCTAGCTCTCTTAGTTTCGGGGAAAACTGTGACGAAAAAATAACGGAATAACGGAATTACGGAATTACAGAATTACGGAATGACAGGGCAAATCCAATATAGCCCCACTTTTCAAGCGGGGCTATAACAAGAGGGCCCAATGGCCCTATATCGCTCACCTGTGTACCAGAAAATCATTAGTGTAGGAGACCACTTGACATAGCTATATACTAAATATCTGAGCTCAGGCAAAGCGGTGTCCATGCTTATTAACCCTACTGGTTTCATTGGGCAACAGGGCTTGAGATGTAATTTCATCTCAATGTCGGGTAAAAGTCCCACAAAATTGGAAGAGACATCTCCATAAATGACCTATACAGTGTTGACGGGGATGTAAAACCTCAAATCAAACAAAATCTGTGCCTTATGGTTTTGGAGACAAAGATTTTTTTTAAAGTTTTTTCCAGTATAAGTCTATAGGAGCTAATGAGCCCTGGGCTTGGCCAATTTTGACCCCAAGGGCACGGTTGGCAGGATTTATGTAGGCGACCATTTTGTGTTGCTATATACTAAACATCTAAGGTCTGTACTTCATGGTTTCAAGGAATTTTGAAGCTTTTTTTCCATTATAAGTTTGTTGGAGTTAAGGGGCAACAGGATTTGGACCCCAGGGGCATGATTGGCAGGATTCATGTAGGCGACCACACGACATTGCTACATGCTAAATACCTAAGCTCTGGGACTTATGGTTTCAGAGAAGAAGATTTTTGAAGATTTTTTTCCCCCATTTTAAGTTTTTTTTTTTTTTTTTTTTCATTATAAGGGCCCTGTGGTTTCAGAGGAGAAGATTTTCGAAGTTTCTCCAATTGTAAGTCTATGGAAGCTAAAGAACCCTGGGGTACAGCCAATTTGGATCCCAGGGGCATAACTGGCAGGATTTATGTAGGTGGCCACTTAATGTTGCTACATACTAAAAATCTAAGCTCTGGGCCTTATGGTTTCATAGAAGAAGATTTTTTAAGTTTTTTTTCCATTATAAGTGTATTGGAGGTGATGAGCTTGGGCGTGGCCAATTTTGACCCCAGGGGCAGGGTATTATAAAGCAGGATTTATGTAGCTGGCTATTTTATGTTGCTAGACACTAAATATCTAAGTTCTGTGCTTCACAGTTTCTGAGAAGAAGATTTTTGAAGCTTTTTTCCATTATGAGTCTATGGGAGCTAAGGGGCCCCTGGGCATGGCCCATTTCGACCCCAGGGGCATGATTAGCAGGAAATATGTAGGAGACCACTTGCAGTTGCTACATGCTAAATATCTAAGCTCTGGGCCCTGTGGTTTCAGAGAAGAAGATTTTTGAAGTTTTTTTTTCATTATGTGTCTATGGGAGCTATGGGGGTCACAGGGTGTGGCCCATTTGGACCCCAGAGGCATGATTGGCAGGATTTATGTAGGTGACCACTTGTCATTGCTACATGCTAAATATCTAAGCTCTGGGCCCTGTGGTTTCAGAGAAGAAGATTTTTGAAGCTTTTTTCCATTATGAGTCTATAGGAGCTAAAGGGCCCCGGGGCGTGGCCCGTTTGGACCCCAGGGGCATGATTGGCAGGAACTATGTATGTGACCACTTGCCGATGCTACATGCTAAATATCTAAGCTCTGGGCCCTGTGGTTTCAGAGAAGATTTTTGAAGCTTTTTTTTCCATTATGAGTCTGTAGGAGCTAACTAACCCTGGGGCGTGGCCCTTTTGGACCCCAGGGGCATGATTGCCAGGAATTATGTAGGTGACCACTGGCCGTTGCTACATGCTAAATATCTAAGCTCTGGGCCCTGTGGTTTCAGAGAAGAAGATTTTTTAAGCTTTTTTTTCCATTATGAGTCTATGGGAGCTAAGGGGCCCCGGGGTGTGGCCAATTTGGACCCCAGGGGCATGATTGGCAAGAATTATGTAGGTGACCACACGTCGTTGCTACATACCAAATATTGCAGCTCTGGGCCCTAGGGTTTCAGAGAAGAAGATGTTAGAAGCTTTTTTCCATTATGAGTCTATAGGAGCTAAAGGGCCCCGGGGCGTGGCCCGTTTGGAACCCTGGGGCATGATTGGCAGGAATTATGTAGGTGACCACTTGCCCTTGCTATATGCTAAATATCTAAGCTCTGGGTCCTGTGGTTTCCGAGAAGAAGATTTTTGAAGCTTTTTGTTCCATTGTGAGTCTATGGGAGCGAAGGGGCCCTGGGGCATGGCCAATGTGGACCCCAGGGGCATGATTGGCAGGAATTATGTAGGTGACCACTGGCCGTTGCTACATGCTAAATATCTTAGCTATGGGCCCTGTGGTTTCAGAGAAGATTTTTGAAGCTTTTTGTTCCATTATGAGTCTATGGGAGCGAAGAGGCCCCAGGGCGTCGCCCATTTGGATTCCAGGGGCATGATTGGCAGGAATTATGTAGGTGGCCACTGGCCGTTGCTACATGCTAAATATCTAAGCTCTGGGCCCTGTGGTTTCAGAGAAGAAGATTTTTTAAGCTTTTTTCCATTATGAGTCTATGGGAGCTAAGGGGCCCCGGGGTGTGGCCAATTTGGACCCCAGGGGCGTGATTGGCAGGAATTATGTAGGTGACCACTTGCCATTGCTATGTGCCAAATATCGCAGCTCTGGGCCCTGTGGTTTCAGATAAGAAGATTTTTGAAGCTTTTTTCCATTATGAGTCTATAGGAGCTAAAGTGCCCCGGGGCGTGGCCTGTTTGGAACCCAGGGGCATGATTGGCAGGAATTATGTAGGTGACCACTTGCCCTTGCTATATGCTAAATATCTAAGCTCTGGGTCCTGAGGTTTCCGAGAAGAAGATTTTTGAAGCTTTTTGTTCCATTGTGATTCTATGGGAGTGAAGGGGCCCTGGGGCGTGGCCAATGTGGACCCCAGGGGCATGATTGGCAGGAATTTATGTAGATGTCCACTGGCCGTTGCTACATGCTAAATATCTTAGCTCTGGGCCCTGTGGTTTCAGAGAAGAAGATATTTTAATTTTTTCCCATTGAAAGTCTATGGGAGCTGTATGTTGCCATAGCAACCAGAATTCCAATCTGATCAGCCCAAAAACCTTATGCAGCCTTTCCCTCTACCTGGTGATGCTTCTCATGAAATTTGATCAAGATTGACCATGGGGTATTAGAGATATACTTATTTGAAATTGTTTACGGACGCACGCACGGACGGACGCACACACGCACGACGGACAAAAAGTGACCACAAAAGCTCACCTTGTCACTACGTGACAGGTGAGCTAAAAAAATATTCTGGTCTCTCTTATCAATAGTTATATGCTCCTAAAGCAAAGAATTTGCACCGTTAGGAATGAACTCTTTCAAACTCGCTACTGCTGATTACTGGTGGGACGCACATCCAAATGAATCATTCAGCCAATCTTTGAAAATGGGGTCTTCTCTTTAAGGAAAGAATTTGCTCCTGTGGAGCAAATTCTTTCCTTTAAGTGTAGACCCTTATGCACAAAGGAGACATTTTTTAAATGAGTTGCCTCCCCTGAATGTGTATCCATTGCCCACAAGATAAAATACTTGCGGTAATTCTCTGAATACTCTTGTGTATTGTATGTCTTGCACACAATAAGATACCGTAGGTATGTTAAAACTGAGATTGAATCTTGATGAGTTTTGTAACAATCCAAAATAGCTGGCATTCAACGAACCCTAGAAAAAGCTGTTTGCAATCATCAAACAGTCAGATCAGGCTGTGAATTTGTCCAATCTGATCAGTCTACACCAGTTGCATTAGCCTTCTTTATCCCCTTTGGCCATCCAAACAGAGATAAATGAAAACACTGACAAGACTGAATCGGTGCCCAGACTGACCCATGTCTTTGCAGTTTTGCATATCTTGTAGTATGTCATGTTCAGACTTATTTTTCAAATTCTAACCCATTTTATACCAAATGGAACCTTCCTCCATATTTTTAGCATAAGTCCATTTAAAACTTTTGGGGTGTCAAGTTGTATTTTCTTCAAAATGTATTTGGAAAATGGCTGAATTTTTTGCAGTGTAGGCACTGATCAGACACAGCTGGGTCTACAATGTTTTTCCTAATACAAACAGTAAATACTGTAATAGGGTTACTAGACACATATAAAATTGTCAAGACACTAGAGAATTTCTACAGGTATGAAATGTGTTCACTAGCAGGACCCCTGGCAGGCTCTTTTGAAGATTATAAAGGATTTTTTTTATAAAGGCTATTTTAGGTATAATAAAGGTTTTTAGGACAGAATATTTTACATTTTTTTTCTCACATCATTTCCAATTTCTGTGCCATACAGATATATAGACCTCTTATCTAAAGGAAGCATATTGACCAAGGACAAGTAGTGTGTACTACAGCTACATGGTTTTATGGTAAACATTTATTGTCGTTTTATAGATACTTCACACTCCTGTGTGGATCCAGATCAGACTGCTCCTGATCATGGTAAGCAAAAATGAATTACGATAACACATCCGTGCGATATAGTACATTTTTCAAACCTCAAAAAAAAGCAATTTTTCTGGTGAAAATGTCTGATATTATATTATACTCCAAACATAGGTTTTGGGTGCTCGAAGAACTGCCTCATTGAGGCGGTTCTAAGGAGTACCCACAACCTATGTCTTGGAGCAGAAATAAGGAAAATAATGTTTACCCCCTTAAACCCCAGTTTTCTCTATATAAAGTGGGGTTTAGAGGGGTCTTTATTTCACGGACTTGTTCACGTGATGGAAAGTTTGCAAGAAGATGCAGTAGAAGACATAAACAGACAACATTTTCAGATGCATTTTTTCTTGGCATATTAAGGGTAAAGCCAGTTTTCTTGAATATTTCTTGAATATTTTAAAGAAATTTGCCAAAAATGAAGGTTCTTTATTCAAAATAAAGGGTTTTCAGACAAATTAAAGGCTTCATGCAATTATAGGTTTTTAAAGGTTTCAAAAATTCCCCTAGGGGGCCTGCTGACTAGATTCAATCATCAATTTAACCCTTTTTCACAGTATGGGAGCGGAAGTGAACGGCCATTTGCGATTGAACATCACTTGCGATTTGTACAGTGGACGATCAGTCACTTGCGGTATGATATTTTCGCCGACACGGTAAGTAATTTCATTTTTGTTCTGCGAACATAACGCTTATATGCGATATATATGTCTTGCTGGTAAGATGGATGTTTTTATCATATTCCAACCACATAAATATGTTATTTTTTGGAAGGCATGAGAAGAGCTAGATTGTTGATCACTTTGTTTATCGTAATGCCATAACCGGTTGACACAAGTGTAAATATGCATAAAACGTGTGTTAAGAAGCATTTCCTTTGTTATTTAGCATTTTAGTCTTCTAATATTATCACTGATTGAATACAAATCAAAGACATCTTCAAAAATCTAAATCAGACCGAAGGATTGTTAAAAGTATGACACAGGGGAAAGGAAACGCTGTTCAGGTCACTTGCTTTTGTAAGTATTGGGATTGTACAGGTCAATTGCGATTAGTTTGAACGGTCACTTGTCAGGTGATATTCTGAATATGCTTAAGTCTTTCGCTTACTGGCACCTTTTTCCCCATCTCCACCCTACTAACTCATACTGTATTGATGTATCACAGCATCTCCACTTTTCTGGCAAAAGAGAAAAGAGGCAAAAAAAATTAACTCCTGCCATTAGCCCAACTTTAACAGAAGTTATTTATTTATTATTTTTTTGGTCTCCCGCTTGTGGTTTCGCTTGTTGAGAATGCTATATGTCTTATTTGGAACCATGTCGATCAGACATTTTATTTGATAAGACCACAGGGCCAGTGGTATACTATGTAGTCACTGGTAGGCTGTTCAGATGATCAAACGATTTTTTATGCGACACCAACGACAAGGTGAGTGTGGTCCAATTTCTGCACCACAATGCAGATATGCAACAACAAGCCCATAATAAGTCAAAGCTTGCACATAAAAAAGAGGCCAACGGGCAGAGCCCTGGCATAAAACAGCTATCACATTTGTACAAGCCCATATTTGCTGTCATATTTGTACATGCTATACAAACTATACATCAACAAACTCTCGACCACGATAGACCACTGCTTATCCTATAAGCTCGCCTAGAGCATTCGGCTCTGGTGAGCTGAAAAAAAATGCCCCATCGTTAGCAAAATGTTGGCGTTACTTTTCAGTTAGTCTTCTATAAAGTGTAGGAAAGTTGTCTGCTTAACGTCTCCAACAGTTTTCAAGCATTCCATTTGAAATGATGTTACAAGCAAGTTGCACATGTGCCATTTTAAAATGAAAAAGCACTTTTTGACAAAATTGCAGCATTTGCAACTTTGACATTTCATACTTCAGTCGGCAGGATCCTGGGCTGCAGACTGGCAATTAGAATATTGCCAAAGACAGTAAATTGTATAAAACATATTTCTGGTATATAACTTTAGACAGTATAATATGAGCTCAGCGTAGATCTAGAGTTTTGTAAAAGCTATACTGCATATTAACCATATTCGTTCGTTTGGACGGCAGGGCTTGAGATGCCATTTCATCTCTATGTCGGGTAAAGTCACACAAAATTGGAAGCAACGTCTAAAATAACCTTCATAGTGTTGACGGGGACGTTAAATCCCGAATTAAACAAAAACAATTGTTTGTTTGATTTGAGGTTCAACGTCCCCGTCTACACTGTATAGGTCATTTTCGAGACGTTGCTTCCAATTTTGTGGGAATTTCACCCGACATTGAGATGAAATGACATCCCAAGCCCTGTCGCCCAATCAAACCAATAGGGTTTATATGCAGGAACAGCCCGACCCGCACCCCTTCTAAGCGGTTTGCACAAGCACCACGACTCTAGGTGCTATGGTATTTGACAGTCCTGCTCGCATCTTTTTGCCTGGGCAGGCTTAGATCCTCAAAGCGGTTTACCTGCGTTGAAGCATCATTTAGCCCATCTATTCCTTCAAGCCCCGATGGGCGGGGACCGTAAAACAATTGTAACAAGTACCATGCATGGACTACACAAAGGATGTCATTTAGCTTCCGGGCAGAGGTGAAACCGACCTCACATTAATGCAATCGCAAGGACAGCCAAATCCCCCGCCGCACTTTGTATCAAGGCTCAACCTTGTGACCTTGACCTGTGACCTTGACTTTGAGTTGACATGGTTTATTTATGGTTCTGCACATCAGCTCACTCTGGGGTATATTTCACAAAAGTTTAATGAAAATCCTTCTAGGGGTAAAGGAGATATGGAACAGACACAAAATTCAAAGTTTCAAACTTTTCACCTTCAAATGTGACCTTGACCTTGAGTTGGCATGGTTTATTTATGTTCTATGCACATCAGCTCACTGATGGGGACATTTGACCAACATTAAATGAAAATCCTTTGAATGGTAAAGGAGATATGGAATGGACACAAAATTCAAAGTTTCAAACTCGTGACCTTCCAATGTGACATTGATCTGGTGTCCACATGATCCTTATATGGGCTATGCACGTGAGCTCACTGAGGGGGATAATTGACCAAAGTTTAACGAAAAACCTTTGATGGGTAAAGGAGATATGGAACGGACAAAAAATTCAAAGTTTTATACTCGTGACCTTCAAATGTGACCTTGACCTTGAGTCGGCATGGTTCATTTATGGGTTCTGCACATCAACTCACTGAGAAGAATAATTGACCAAAGTTTAATGAAAATATATCAAAGGGTACACGAGATACGGAGCAGACAAAAAATTCCGGAGCGGACATGTGTTACGGACAAACACACGGACGGACGGACGGAAGGAAGGACATGGGTTCTGCACATCAGCTCACTGAGAAGAATATTTGACCAAAGTTTAATGAAAATCCTTCCAAGGGTAAAGGAGATATGGAACGGACAAAAAATTCCAAGTTTCAAACTCGTGACCTTCAACCGTGACCTTGACCTTGAGTCTGCATGGGTTATTTATGGGTTCTGCACACCAGCTCATTGAGACGAATAACTGGCCAAAGTGTCATGAAAATCTATCAAAGGGTTCAGGAGATATGGAGTGGACAAGAAAGTGTTACGGACAGACAGACGGACGGAAAGACAGACGGACAGACGGACGGACAGACGAAGGCCATTCCTATAATCTCCGCTCCGCTTCGCAGCGGGGGATTAATTAAATGCTTTGTGAGTTATATTAAAAGTAACTAGAATTTGTTTTTCTACAAAAACACAGATGTCTCCCCCGTTTTTGACCTCTAAGTATAACCTTGACATTGGAGGTATTGAGCTGGGTCTTGTGTGCAACACATCATCTAATGAAGATAAACATTTCTGTAAAGTAACTTTAAAAATGTTCATAGAAAAAGAATAAAGTTATTGGCCATACACAAAAAAGCCCTTTTTTACCTTTGACCTCTAAGTATGGCCTTGACCTTTGAGGTACAACACATCGTCTCATGATGGTTAACATTTCTGCCAAGTAATTTCATAATCCATCAAATAATAAGGAAGTTATTGACTGTCCCTTTTTTTTAACTTTGACCTCTAGGTATCACCTTGACATTGGAGGTTTATGGACCTTGGTCTTGCACATGACTCATGGTCTAATGACGGTGAACATTTCTGCATGGTAACTTTATAAAGTCCATCCAGAAATAAAAAAAGTTATTGACGGGACACAAAAAAACAACAACTTTTTTTACCTCTGACCTCTCAGTATGACCTTGATCTTGGAGATACCGACCTGGGTCTAGCGTGCACCACATCGTCTCATGATGGTTAACATTTCTGCCAAGTAATTTCACAATCTATCCAGGAATAAGAAAGTTATTGACGGAACACTAAAAAGGCCCCTTTTTGTCCTTTGACCTCTTAGTACGACCTTGACATTTGAGGTACCAACTTGGGTCATGCACGCAACACATCGTCTCATAGTGGTAAACATTTCTGCCAAGAAATTTCAAAATCCATCTAAAAATAAGAAAGTTATTGACAGAACACAAAAAGGCCCCTTTTTGACCTTTAACCTCTATGTATGACCTTGACCGTTCAGGTACCAAACTGGGTCATGCGTGCAACACATCATCTCATGGTGGTTAACATTCCTGCCAAGCAATTTCAAAATCCATCTAAAAAAAAGAAAGTTATTGACCAAACACGAAAAAAGGCCCCTTTTTTTACTTTGACCTCTATGTGAGACCTTGACATTTGAGGTACCAAACTGAATCATGCATGCAACACATCGTCTCATGAAAGTTAACATTTCTGCCAAGTAACTTCAAATTCTATCTAAAAATAAGCAAGTTATTGACAAAACCCGGAAAAAGGCCCCTTTTTTTACCTTTGACCTCTAAGTATGACCTTGACCTTTGAGGTACCGACCAGCCTCATGTACGCAACATATCGTCTTATATTATTTAACATTTCTGCCGAGTGATTTCAAAATCCATCTCAAAATAAGAAAGTTATTGACAAAACACGAAAAAAATGCCCCTTTTGACCTTTGACCTCTAAGTATGACCTTGACCTTTGAGGTACCGACCTGCCTTATGCGCACCACACATCGTCTCATGGCTGTTAATATTTCTGCCAAGTAATTTTAAAATCCATCTCAATATAAGAAAGTGATTGACCAAATACGAAAAAAGGCCCCTTTTTTGACCTTTGACCTCTAAGTATGACCTTGACCTTTGAGGTACCGACCAGCCTCATGCGCAACACACATCGTCTTATGGTTGTTAATATTTCTGCCTAGTAATTTTAAAAACCATCTGAAAATAAGAAAGTCATCGACCCGACACAATTTGCCCATACATATATACATACCAACAAACTTCCAAGGGAGATAATTCAAAAAGTATCAATGCGAGAGTTATAGTTCTTGGGCACTGCACGTCGTCTAATGCTGTTTTATATTTATACTAAGTTTCGTGAAGATAGCTCGAACGGTTTTCAAGTTATAGAGCGGACACGAATGTGTGACAGACGGACAGACGGACAGACAGACGCCCGGGGGAAAAACAATATGTCTCTCCGAAAAAAAAAATCGGGGGAGACATAATTAAATGTTACTGAAAGAGTCATAGTAAATATGCAAACGTGTCTTTAGGCTCTGTCCATCGAGACTTGGAGAAATAGACTGGGATGCATTGTGCTTCCAAGCTGATGTGAAACCGATCGCACATGAGTAATGATAAACCGCTTAGAAGGTCGTCGACTGCCCAGACAAAGTGGTGCTAGTCGGTCCGTCTATGCATATAAACCCTATTGGTTTGTTTGTGCGGTATGGACTGAGATGTCATTTCATCTCAGTGTCTGTTAAAAGCCACAGCATTGGAAGTGCTCAACGTCCGACAAATTACCTGAATAGTGTTGACTTGGACGTCGCACCTCTAATCATATAAAGCGCGTGTTTTCACTTTATAACTCGGAAGTGAAAAGAGTTCCACACCATGCTGATGAAACAGTAGTAGTGTCCCAATCGTATAAGAAGGAAGTCTTTTGGTTATTTGATGTCAGTATCTGATCAAACTTCTTAGAATGATCCAGTATCACAAAAAAACATGTCAAGTGTGAAATCACCATCGCAAGTGACTGTTCAACTCAAATGATTACAGATCGCAAGTGACCGTTCAATCCAATGTCAAGTGACCGTTCAGTTGATCCAAAGTGATGGGAATAAAAGTTAAGATTTAGCTGCCGTATTTTACTTCAACGTATACATCCTTTTGGTCAGTAGGCTTTATAGTTTATTAAAGATGTCAGGAAAACTAAAAAAGTTGCCTCTAAATATTTATCCGTCATTTAATCCACTTTTTAGTAACGTGTGCCAGCAACAGCGAACAACATGTCAACTGATCACCATCGTTAATTCCACCGTTAGGATCAATGACACCAACGAAATTGTTATCAATAAAGTGACACATATATTGACAACTAACACAAATAAAAGCAATGGCCAAAACCTCACGCTAATGGCTTCTTTGTTTACATATTTGATATACCACGTGATAATGTCATATCGCAAGTGACTGATCGTCCACTGTACAAATCGCAAGTGATGTTCAATCGCAAATGGCCGTTCACTTCCGCTCCCATACTGTGTTTTTGTACCAAACGGAATCTTCCTCCTTATATATAGTAGGCGTCCATTTAAAAAATTTAGGGGTGTCATGTTGTGTTTTATTTAAAATTTATTTGGAAAAAGGTTGAACTTTTTGCAAACAGTGTAGGCCCTGATCAGACACCGCATTCTGCGTCTGATCTGGGCCAGCACTGTTTGCCAATTACCCATTTTGGGACTTTCGGTACCAAAAGGGTTAATATACTGACTGTAGCATACTTCTGTGAAATTTCATTTTCTGCAATACAGGCAATCATAAATAAACAGCAGTTTTTAACAGGCACACAGTCTAGACCTATAGATGCGTTCTTATCACATGACATTTGAGTAGATCTGGGTATCATCTAGGTGCTCTGCCACCGCTCTGTGGCAGAAGTCATATTGCTCCTGAAATGAAAAAACATCAAATCATTAAAGTTATAGAAACAACAAGATATCAAAATGTTACCATTCAAATGCCCATGAATAGCAGACGGCATTTAAAATGCCTCTGAGTTGTGTAGCAGACAGCATTCAAGTGGCAGTCATCATTTACAATGCCACTGAGCTGAGTAGCAGACAGCATTTAATATGCCACTGAGCTGAGTAGCAGACAGATTTTACAATGCCACTGAGCTGAGTAGCAGACAGCATTTAAAATGCCACTGAGATGAGTAGCATACAGCATTTAAAATGCCATTTGGTTGAGTAGCAAATGGCGTGTAAAATGCCGCTGAGTTAAGTAGCAGACAGCACTTAAAATGCCACAGAGTTTAGTAGCAGACAGCATTTAAAATGCCACTGAGTTTAGTAGCAGACAGCATTTAAAATGCCACTGAGTTTAGTAGCAGACAGCATTTAAAATGCCACTGAGATGAATAGCAGACAGCATTTAAAATGCCACTGAGATGAATAGCAGACAGCATTTACAATGCCACTGAGCTGAGTAGCAGACAGCATTTAAAATGCCACTGAGCTGAGTAGCAGACAGCATTTACAATGCCACTGAGCTGAGTAGCAGACAGCATTTACAATGCCACTGAGCTGAGTAGCAGACATAATTTACAATGCCACTGAGCTGAATAGCATACAGCATTTAAAATGCCATTTGGTTGAGTAGCAAATGGCGTGTAAAATGCTGCAGAGTTAAGTAGCAGACAGCACTTAAAATGCCATAGTGTTTAGTAGCAGACAGCATTCAAAATGACACTGAGTTTAGTAGCAGACAGCATTTAAAATGCCACTGAGTTTAGTAGCAGACAGCATTTAAAATGCCACTGAGATGAGTAGCATACAGCATTTAAAATGCCATTTGTTTGAGTAGCAAATGGCATGTAAAATGCTGCTGTGTTAAGCAGCAGACAGCACTTAAAATGCCACAGAGTTTAGTAGCAGACAGCATTTAAAATGCCACTGAATTTAGTAGCAGATAGCATTTAATATGTCATGGAGTTAAGTAGCTGGCAGCATTTAAACTGCTACAGAGATGTTCACAGACAGCATTTAAACGGCTACATAATTGTGTAGCAGACAGCATTTAAACCACCTATGAGTTAAGTAGCAGACAGCATTTAAAATACCACTATACTGAGTACCCAATGACATTGAAAATCTGTTTTCTTTTAAGAGAAAATCAAGCTTAACTCTTATCATGCTGTTCATGACAACCCATATCTTTGGAAACAGTGTAGATCCAGATCAGATGGCTTCTTCACTGAAGAATCCATCTGATCAGGATCTACACTGTTTGACATTCAGTTTATGAATTTGCGGGAATAAATTACATGAAGAAATCTGATTGGTTCAAAGTCAGAAATGGGTGTGGCTTAACTGAATATTCAGCAAGAGAAGGGTTAATATTTCTTGTTCATGGTCTGCTCAGCAGATGATTCACATGTAATATTAACCCTTATCTTGCTGTTCATGACAACCCCTATCTTTGCAAACAGTGTAGATCCAGATCAGATGGCTTCTGAAGAAGCCATCTGATCAGGATCTACACTGTTTGACATTCAGTTTATGAATTTGTAGCAATAAAATACATCGGGTAATTTGATTGGTTGATATAATGAAATGGGTGTGGCTTAAATGAATATTCAGCAAGATAAGGGTTAAGCCTTATTGTCTCTGAAAAATGAGTCAGGGCACAGCATTTCCTACAACTTACATGTGCACCCAGCAAAGAATCAGATCAGCCTGCGCATCAATATAGTCTTACCGGAGACTTCTCTTGCTGCATGAAGGAGCATTGGGCCCTTTGCTATTCTTAGAGCACACAATAAAGACTGATCAGACTGCACGGATGCGCAGGCTGATCTGAGTCTTCGTTGAGCACACATGTTTAATTGTAGGTTTTGTCCTGCGCTGGCTCAAATGATAAGAAAACTAGAAAAAGTGTCCATAGGACTTGGATGCCCCCGCCAAATGCCATTCATAAATCAGGCTCTACCTGTTACAAAAACTTTAACCTGAGGTTACAGGATCACATACGTACGTACGTACGTACACACACACGTACAGATGGACATACACATGTACGCACGTACAGAAAACCGAAAAACTATATGCCCCCGGCATCATATGATGCGGGGCATAAAAATGCTTTCTGCTAGGTTTATGATTGGCATAATATTCCTAAGAATTGGGATAAGTAGGCCTAAGAAAACAGTGCAGACCCAAATCAGACTGCTCCTGAAGAAGCAGTCTGATCAGGGTCTACACTGTTTGTCATTCTGTCTGCACCTTTCGGAGTACTTGCTGGGTCATGAATCAAATATGTTAATTTGTTGGACACCTCACCTCTTTACCATACTACTTCTAAAATGTTAACAAGTATAATTTACTGCGCAATGTTGTGTCTAGATATAGCTGGATGATTTGCAAACTGTGTAGACCCTGCTGAGATGCCACATTTTGAGCACCTCATTTTGGTTTACACTGTTTGCGCAGGCCTGTCTGTCCGAATTCATACGGTAAATACGGTAACTAACCGTCTTCAATCAGCAGAAGGGAGAGAACGACCACAGAAAAGATTTCATGATCAACCTTCATTAAAGACTGCTGCTGACCCAGTAGATATCGAACCTGCAACCCCCTGATCACCGGGCAGACCCACATCCGACTGAGCTTCAGAGACCTGCCTTAGCGATTAAAGATGAGTCCAAAAATGTATAGATTAAATAGAAAAATGACCATAAATGGTCATTTTTCTATATAATCTGTACATTTTTGCTTGTAAGCCCCCGCCCATAGGGGCTTGAAGAAATATATGGGCTGCATGATGCTTCCACGCAGGGCTGAATCCGGCCCGCACACTAGTACTGGTAAACCGCTTAGAGGATCTAAGCCTTTCCAGGAACCGCGGTGTGAGGCGAACGTCCATGCTAATAAACCCTATTGGTTTCATTGGGCGACAGGGCTTGAGATGTCATTTCATCTCAATGTTGGGTAAAAATCCCACAAAATTGGAAGCAACGTCTCCAAAATGACCTTTACAGTGTTGACGGGGACGTTAAACCTCAATTCAAACAAACAAACATTTTTGCTTGAAAAAAAAAAACAGGTTTGTTTAACTTATAACGTTTTCTGCTTCAAATCCCAACAAGAGATTGTGGTGTACTTACAAGATTTGGTAGAAGTTGTGGTCTACGCCGCCTCAGTTGTAATATGGTCTGTGGAATGTTGACTTGTTGTTGTGTTCGGAGTTGTGCCATTATGGCGGCCACTATACAGAACAGGCCACTTCGATCATTGCCATTCCTGAATTGACAAGGGGCATTTTACACAATCAAGTGAGGTAACTCTTAACCCTTTTTGTACCAAATGGAATCGTCCTCCTTATATATAGCAGAGTCCATTTCAAATATTAAAGGTGTGACAGGTTGTGTTTTCATCAAAATTGGGATGTCTGAACTTGTAGCAAACAGTGGAGGCGCTGATCAGATGCTGCATTCTGCGGCGTCTGACCTGGGCTTGAACTGTTTGCCAGGGGACCCGTTTAGGGGTTTCTGGTACTAAATGGGTTAACTGAAGTAGTTACGGCTCAATTTTTGAAAGAGTTAACTCTTTACAAAAAAGGATCTGCCTGTCAAACAAGAGGGCCCAATGGCCCTATATCGCTCACCTGTGTATCAGAAAATCATAAGTGTAGGAGACCACTTGACATTGCTACATACTAAATATCTGAGCTCTGGGCCTTATGGCTTTGGAGAAGATTTTTGATTTTTTTTTCAGTATAAGTCAATTGGTCAATTTTGACCCAAAGGCCATGGTTGGCAGGATTTATGTAGCGACCATTTTATGTTGCTATATACTAAATAGCTAAGGTCCGTACTTCATGGTTTCAGAGAAGAAGATTTTTAAAGCTTTTTTTTTCCAATATAAGTTTATTGGAGTTAAGAAGCCACAGGATTTGGCCAATTTGAACCCCAGGGGCAAGACTCAGGCAGGATTCATGTAGGCAACAACTCCATGTTGCTACATGCTAAATACCTAAGCTCTGGGCCTTATGGTTTCACAGAAGAATATTTTTTAAACTTTTTTTTTTTCATTTTAAGTTTTTTTTTTCCATTTTAAGTCCATCCATGGTAGCTAATGGGCCATGGGTGTGGCAAATTCTGGCCCAAGGGGCATGATTGGCAGGATTTATGTAGGTGACCTGGGCCCTGTGGTTTCAGAGAAGAAGATTTTTGAAGCTTTTTTCCATTAGGAGTCTATGGGAGCTAAGGGGCCCAGGGCGTGGCCCATTTGGACCCCAGGGGCATGATTGGCAGGATTTATGTAGGTGACCACTTACCTTTGCTACATGCTAAATATCTAAGCTCTGGGCCCTGTGTTTTCAGAGAAGGAGATTTTTGAAGCTTTTTTTCCATTAGGAGTCTATGGGAGCTAAGGGGCCCCGGGGCGTGGCCCATTTGGACCCCAGGGGCATGATTGGCAGGATTTATGTAGGTGACCACTTGCCGTTGCTACCTGCTAAATATCTAAGCTCTGGGCCCTATGGTTTCAGAGGAGAAGATTTTTAAAGGTTTTTTCCATTAGAAGTCTATGGGAGCTAAGGGGCCCCAGGGCGTGGCCCATTTGGACCCCAGGGGCATGATTGGCAGGATTTATGTAGGTGACCACTTGCCGTTGTTACATGCTAAATATCTAAGCTCTGGGCTCTGTGGTTTCAGAGAAGAAGATTTTTTAAGCTTTTTTCCATTAAGAGTCAATGGGAGCTAAGGGACCCGGGGCGTGGCCCATTTGGACCCAAGGGGCATGATTGGCAGGATTTATGTAGGTGGCCACTTGCCTTTGTTATATGCTAAATATCTAAGCTCTGGGCCCTGTGGTTTCAGAGAAGAAGATTTTTGAAGCTTTTTTTTCCATAAGGAGTCTATGGGAGCTAAGGGGCCCCAGGGCGTGGCCCATTTGGACCCCAGGGGCATGATTGGCAGGATTTATGTAGGTGACCACTTGCTATTGCTACATGCTAAATATCGGAGCTCTTGGCACTGTGGTTTCAGAGAAGAAGATTTATGAAGCTTTTTTCCATTAGGAGTCTATGGGAGCTAAGGGGCCCCGGGGCGTGGCCGATATGGACCCCAGGGGCATGATTATCAGGAAATATGTAGGTGACCACTTGCCTTTGCTACATGCTAAATATCTAAGCTCAGGGCCCTGTGGTTTCAGAGAAGAAGATTTTTGAAGCTTTTTTCCATTAGGAGTCTATGGGAGCTAAGGGGCCCCGGGGCGTGGCCCATTTGGACCCCAGGGGCATGATTGGCAGGATTTATGTAGGTGACGACTTGCTATTGCTACATGCTAAATATCGGAGCTCTGGGCCCTGTGGTTTCAGAGGAGAAGATTTTTGAAGCTTTTTTTTCCATTATGAGTCTATGGGAGCGAAGGGGCCCCGTGGCGTGGCCCATTTGAAACCCAGGGGCATGATGGCCAGGAATTATGTAGGTGACCACTGGCCGTTGCTACATGCTTAATATCTAAGCTCTGGGCCCTGTGGTTTCAGAGAAGAAGATTTTTAAAAATTTTCCCATTATAAGTCTATGGGAGCTATATGTTGCCATGGCAAGCAGAATTCCAATCTGATCAGCCCAAAAACTTTATGCAGCCTTTCCCCCTACCTGATGATGCTTCACATGAAATTTGATCAAGATTGGCCATGTGTTATTAGAGATATACTTATTTGAAATTGTTTACGGATGCACGCACGCACGGACGGACGCACGCACAACGGACGACGGACAAAAAGTGATCACAAAAGCTCACCTTGTCGCTACGTGACAGTTGAGCTAAAAAGACCACCTATTTTGTTAATTCTGAACATTATAACACAGTATTGGCTATAACATGGTTTCAAGATGGATCCCAAATAGAAAAATCATTTTCTATATATTCAGTAGATTTTTGTTTCATATAAGAGGGTTATTTAACTTAAAGGTTTCTGCTTTGGACCCCAATAAAAGTGTCATAAAGAGGTTGGTGTGTACCTTGCCTTGTTCTGGCAGTGGTCTATTGTCAGAGAACAATTTGCTCTGATGGTAAAGACTGTTTTCTCTAGGAGCTGACCCCTGTTGATAAGTAAACCAAAACTAGAAATGGTGTTTGTAAAACACAATGCCCCCAACCTTTGCTTGACCTTAGCTGGCAAAATATTCAACAAATATTGTTAAAGACTCAAAAACATACAACATGAATTTCCCCCGAAGGATATGTCGCGCCTGTGGGGGCGCAAAGTCACCAAACCATGAAATCTAGGTCAAGGTCAAACATGGATGCCTGCATAAAAATTTCACTCCTAGTTGCAAGCATGTACCAAGTAACTCTTAAAAACAGACTCTTACATCAGGGTGAAAGTTAGGGTTGTCACACTATTTTACAAAGTCAGTGAACCATAAAATGTAGGTCAAGGTCAGAAATGGATACTTGCATTGAAGTTTCAATTCCTAAATGCAAGCTTGTACCAAATACAATTAATGAAGCTCTCTCTAATAGATCTTGAGAAATGGACTTTTACATTAGATAGAAAGTCAGGGTGGTCGCAATAATTCACAAAGTCAGTGAACCATGAAATATGGGTAAAAGTCAAATATGGATGCTTGCGTTGCAGTTGCAATTCCTAGATGCAAGTTTGTACCAATTATAATTTAAAAAGCTTTAATAGTTTTCGAGAAATGGTGAAATTCAGGGTGGTCGCAATAATTCACGAAGTCAGTGAACCATGAAATATAGGTCAATGTCAGATATGGATGCTTGCGTTGAAGTTGCAATGCCTGGATGCAAGTTTGTACCAAGAATGATTAATGAAGCTCTAATAGTTCTCAAGATATGGACTTGCTGACAAGATTTTATTAAAAAAAAAACAAGGCATCGCATGTGATACAAATCCCCTCGCACAAGACAACTTCGTGTGTGGAAAACACTGAAATGGCAAAAGTCCAACTTGCTTGAGATATTATCATATGCAACATTTGTGTAAAGTTTGTTTAAAAATCCATCCATAAATGTAGGTTCTAGAGTGATGACAATATTTCTCTAAAAATAGTCATAGTGACCTTGACTTGAGGCCATGGCCGCGAAGTAGATCTTGCTCAAGATATTATCATAAGCATCTTTTGTGTGAAGTTAGATTAAAATCATAAATGTAGGCGGTAGAGCAATGACAAAGTTTTTCTAAAAATAGCCATAGTGACCTTGACCTTGAGGTCATTACCTTGAAAGTCAAAGCAACTCGAGATATTACCATAAGAAACATTTGTGTGAAGTTCTATTAACATCCATCAATAAATGTAGGCACTAGAGCGATGACAAAGATTTTCTAAAAATAGCCCCAGTGACCTTGACCTTGAAAGTCGAAATAGTTTGAGATATTGTCATAAGGAACATTTGTGTGAAATTATACTGTAATCGGTGAAGAAATGTAAGCGCTAGAGCCATGTCAAAGTTTTTCTAAAAATAGCCACAGTGACCTTCACCTTGAAAGTCAAACTCACTCGAGGTATTATCATAAGGAACATTTGTGTGAAGTTATATTGAAATCAGTGAAGAAATGTAGTCGCTAGGGCGATGACAGTTTTTTTTTTTTCAAAAAATAGCCACAGTGACCTTGACCTTGAAAGTCGAAATCGCTCGAGATATTGTCTTAAGGAACAGTGACCTTGACCTTGAAAGTGGAACTCGCTACAGATATTGTCATAAGGAACATTTGTGTGAATCGATTTTGAAATTGGTGAAAAATGTAAGCGCTAGAGCAATGAAAAAGTTTTTCTAAAAATAGCCAAAGTGACCTTGACCTTGAAAGTCGAACTCTTTCGAGGTATGGTCATCAGGATCATTTGTGTGAAGTTATATTAAAATCGGTGAAGAAATGTAGGCGCTGGAGCGATAGCAAAGTTTTTCTAAAAATAGCCATTGTGACCTTGACCTTGAAAGTTGAAATGGCTTGAGATATTGTCATACTGAACATTTGTGTGAAGTTATATTGAAATCGGTGAAGAAATGTAAGCGCTAGAGCATTGACAAAGTTTTTCTAAAAATAGCCACAGTGACCTTGACCTTGAAAGTAGAACTCGCTAGAGATATTGTCATAAGGAACATTTGTGTGAAGTTATATTGAAATCGGTGAAGAAATGTAGGCGCTAGAGCGATGACAATTTTTTTCTAAAAATAGCTACAGTGACCTTGACCTTGAGGTCATGACCCTGAAAGTCGAACACACTTGAGATATTGTCATAAGGAACATTTGTGTGAAGTTATATTGAAATCAGTGAAGAAATGTAGGCGCTAGAGCAATGACAAAGTTTTTCTAAAAATAGCCATACTGACCTTGACCTTGAGGTCATGACCTTGAAAGTCGACCTTGCTCAAGATATTGTCATAAGGCACATTTGTTTGAAGTTATATTGAAATCAGTGAAGAAATGTAGACGCTAGAGTGATGACAAAGTTTTTCTTAAAATAGCCACAGTGACCTTGACCTTGAGGTCATGACCTTGAAAGTCGAACTCGCTCTGATATTGTCATAAGAAACATTTGTGTGAAGTTATATTGAAATTGGTGAAGAAATGTAGGCGCTAGAGCGATGACAAAGTTTTTCTAAAAATAGCCACAGTGACCTTGACCTTGAGGTCATGACTTTGAAGTCTAACTCGCTCGAGATTTTTTAATAAGGAACATTTGTGTGAAGTTATATTGAAATTGGTGAAGAAATGTAGGCGCTACAGCGATGACAAAGTTTTTCTTAAAATAGCCACAGTGACCTTGACCTTGAGGTCATGACCTTGAAAGTCGAACTCGCTGAGATATTGTCATAAGAAACATTTGTGTGAAGTTATATTGAAATTGGTGAAGAAATGAAGGCGCTAGAGCGATGACAAAGTTTTTCTAAAAATAGCCACAGTGACCTTGACCTTGAGGTCATGACTTTGAAGTCGAACTCGCTCGAGATGTTTTTATAAGGAACATTTGTGTGAAGTTACATTGAAATTGGTGAAGAAATGTAGGCGCTACAGCGATGACAAAGTTTTTCTAAAAATAGCCACAGTGACCTTGACCTTGAGGTCATGACCTTGAAAGTCGAACTCGCTGAGATATTGTCATAAGAAACATTTGTGTGAAGTTATATTGAAATTGGTGAAGAAATGAAGGCGCTAGAGCGATGACAAAGTTTTTCTAAAAATAGCTACAGTGACCTTGACCTTGAGGTCATGACCCTGAAAGTCGAACACACTTGAGATATTGTCATAAGGAACATTTGTGTGAAGTTATATTGAAATCAGTGAAGAAATGTAGGTGCTAGAGCAATGACAAAGTTTTTCTAAAAATAGCCATAGTGACCTTGACCTTGAGGTCATGACCTTGAAAGTCGACCTTGCTCAAGATATTGTCATAAGGCACATTTGTTTGAAGTTATATTGAAATCAGTGAAGAAATGTAGACGCTAGAGTGATGACAAAGTTTTTCTTAAAATAGCCACAGTGACCTTGACCTTGAGGTCATGACCTTGAAAGTCGAACTCGCTCTGATATTGTCATAAGAAACATTTGTGTGAAGTTATATTGAAATTGGTGAAGAAATGTAGGCGCTAGAGCGATGACAAAGTTTTTCTAAAAATAGCCACAGTGACCTTGACCTTGAGGTCATGACTTTGAAGTCTAACTCGCTCGAGATTTTTTAATAAGGAACATTTGTGTGAAGTTATATTGAAATTGGTGAAGAAATGTAGGCGCTACAGCGATGACAAAGTTTTTCTTAAAATAGCCACAGTGACCTTGACCTTGAGGTCATGACCTTGAAAGTCGAACTCGCTGAGATATTGTCATAAGAAACATTTGTGTGAAGTTATATTGAAATTGGTGAAGAAATGAAGGCGCTAGAGCGATGACAAAGTTTTTCTAAAAATAGCCACAGTGACCTTGACCTTGAGGTCATGACTTTGAAGTCGAACTCGCTCGAGATGTTTTTATAAGGAACATTTGTGTGAAGTTATATTGAAATTGGTGAAGAAATGTAGGCGCTACAGCGATGACAAAGTTTTTCTAAAAATAGCCACAGTGACCTTGACCTTGAGGTCATGACCTTGAAAGTCGAACTCGCTGAGATATTGTCATAAGAAACATTTGTGTGAAGTTATATTGAAATTGGTGAAGAAATGAAGGCGCTAGAGCGATGACAAAGTTTTTCTAAAAATAGCCACAGTGACCTTGACCTGGAGGTCATGACTTTGAAGTCGAACTCGCTCGAGATTTTTTTATAAGGAACATTTGTGTGAAGTTATATTGAAATTTGTGAAGAAATGTAGGCGCTAGAGCGATGACAAAGTTTTTCTAAAAATAGCCACAGTGACCTTGACCTTGAGGTCATGACCTTGAAAGTCGAACTTGCTTGAGATTTTTTTATAAGGAACATTTGTGTGAAGTTATATTGAAATTGGTGAAGAAATGTAGGCGCTAGAACGATGACAAAGTTTTTCACAAATTACCAAAATGACAAAGGGCCATAACTCACAAAGTATTTTTCGGAATTTTGTCAAAAGTTAATCAGTTCATCTACTCATCACCACCAATCTATTCACCAACTTTCAAGGCTCTAGCTCCAATAGTTTTTGAGATATCTTGCTGACAAGATTTTATTAAAAAAATTTCAAAGGGCAATAACTCTTAAAAGGGGCATAATCCAGACGAGAAAAAAAATATGCGTCAGCTAATTTTCCATCAGGAATCCATATATGAAATTGCAAAACCCTAGCATACACGGTTCTAAAGATTTGCTATGCATCACTTTTAGCATACATTACAATGGGCACAAATTACCAAAATGACAAAGGGCCATAACTAACAAAGTATTTTTCGGAATTTTGTCAAAAGTTAATCAGTTCATCTACTCATCACCACCAATCTATTTACCAACTTTCAAGGCTCTAGCTCCAATAGTTTTTGAGAAATCTTGCTGACAAAATTTTATTAAAAAAATTTCAAAGGGCAATAACTCTTAAAAAGGGCATAATCCGGTCAAGAAAAAAAATAAGCGTCAGCTAATTTTCAATGAGGAATCCATATATGAAATTTCAAAACCCTAGAATACACGGTTCTAAAGTTATGCTATGCATCACTTTTAGCATACATTACAATGGGCACAAATTACCAAAATGACAAAGGGCCATAACTCACAAAGTATTTTTCGGAATATTGTCAAAAGTTAATCAGTTCATCTACTCATCACCACCAATCTATTCACCAACTTTCAAGGCTCTAGCTCCAATAGTTTTGAGATATCTTGCTGACATGATTTTATTAAAAAAATTTCAAAGGGCAATAACTCTTAAAAGGGGCATAATCCGGACAAGAAAAAAAATACGCATCAGCTAATTTTCCATCAGGAATCCATATATGAAATTTCAAAACCCTAGCATACACGGTTCTAAAGATATGCTTTGCATCACTTTTAGCATACATTACAATGGGCACAAATTACCAAAATGACAAAGGGCCATAACTCACAAAGTATTTTTCTGAATTTCTTCAAAAGTTAATCAGTTCATCTACTCATCACCACCAATCTATTCACCAACTTTCAAGGCTCTAGCTCCAATAGTTTTTGAGATATCTTGCTGACAAAATTTTATAAAAAAAATTTCAACAGGCAATAACTCTTAAAAGGGGCATAATCCGGACAAGAAAAAAAATACGCGTCAGCTAATTTTCAATGGGGAATCCATATATGAAATTTCAAAACCCTAGCATACACGGTTCTTTAGTTATGCTATGCATCAAAAGCGTAACGGACGGACGAACGGACGAACGAACGAACCAGAAGCAATATGCCCCTCCAACTTTTTCAAAGTTGGGGGCATAATTATAAGAGCAAACTGTTTCCTTAGAGTAAACCCTTACTGTTAAGAGTGCAAGAACTATTTTTGACACAGCGAAGAGCAAATTTCCAGGGAAAAGCATTTTTTTTATCCTACTAGTGTTGACCCTTCATTTGGAGAGTCAATTCACAGTAAAGTAAACAGGAAGAGATTATAAGAATCTGTCCCAAGGGGAAAATTGTGTTTTAATCCATTGTATACTAGTGGACTCTACCATTGCTATATGTTGGACAAGTCCATTTGTCATATAAGGGGTGGTATGCTTATTTTTTCATTTTTAATCTATTTTTGAAGGAAAATTCTCTAAGCAAATACGCAGTGCAGGCCCTGATCAGACGACACGTTCTGCAGTGTCTGATCTGGGACTGCACTGTTTGCCTAGGTACCCCTTCAGGGGTTTCCCGCATGCAACGGGTTAATATACATGCTCTTTATGCCGACTTTAGACAACATTGTACCAAACATGCCCAAAGTCAGCATAATGATCATACACTAGCATCTGACCATCCACTTAGCAGACACTCTTTGATCATTTTTTTAACCCTTTTTTGTACCAAATGGAATCTTCCACCTTATATATAGCAGGAGTCCATTTCTAAATTTAGGGGTGTCAGGTTGTGGTATCTTCAAAACTGATTTGGAAAATGGCTTAACTTCCCGCAAACAGTGTAGGCCCTGATCAGACGCCGCGTTCTGCAGCATCTGATCTGGGCCTGCACTGTTTGCCACGGTACCTGTTTAGGAGTTTCCAATCTGAAATGGGTTAAGATTAGGATGAAATATCTAATTACATGTTCCCTTATTACTTTTTACACTGAATACAGTAATGACTTACATGCAGTGAACTATTACAGATTCATCTTTGTAAACTTTTGGGCTTTGGTTAACAGCTTCTATAAGTGATACGAGGGCTTTAGTGGACATAGGCAACAATTCTTCATCTGGCCAGGACTCAAACCGGAACTGCCGAACAGTCATACTATCTTGTCGACTCTAGAAAATGATATAAATGCATAAGCACAGAGCTCAATATGAATACATGTGTTGTCAGCCTCGATAGCGCAGTGGTTAACGTGTTAGACTCATGATTGAGAGGTTGTGCGTTCGAATCCGGCACCCGGTATCGAGGTTTGTCCTTGGGTAAGACACGTAATGACACTGCCTCACTCCACACAGGTGCAAACGGGTAGCAGTGGTGTAATAGTTACTGCCTCTCTCGTGCGCGTGTGAATTTTTTTTTTTTTTTTTGGTTTGGGTTTTACGGGTTTCAAGATTATTTCACTCATATCGAGCCGATCATTAATCAGAGGTGGGCGAAAACCGGAGTACCCGGAGAAAAACCACCTGACCTTCCGTTGCAGAACTTGGCGTCTCACACGTGGCCCGAGCGAGGCTCGAACCTACGGCGGTGAGAGACCTAATGACTAAGAGTCAGCGCTCTTATCCACTAGGCCACGGAGGCCTTCGTGCGCGTGTGAAAACATCCGGAATGAGTGTTCGAGAGCGATTAAATAAGCTTGAAGCTTCAATCGCAATCGAACTAAAATAAATTAGTATAAACTAAACTATTTTTTTTGGTTTGGGTTTTACGGCCCTTTCAAGATTATTTCACTCATATCGAGCCGATTGTTAATCATAGGTGGGCGAAAACTGGAGTACCCAGAAAACCACCTGACCTTCCGTTGCAGAACTTGGCGGCTCACACGTTACCCTAGCGAGGCTCGAACCCACGGCGGTGAGAGACCTAATGACTAAGAGTCAGCGCTCTTATCCATTAGGCCACGGAGGCCCGTTAACTAAACTAATACATGTATTATGCATGTGTAATGAAAAATATTTGTTATAAAGAGAAATCATCTAAATACTAAGCAGACTCCTGTATATATTTGGAGTGGATTCTTTCCTTTAAGAGTAGGCTCTCTTATAGGATGATTTTTTTCTAGATTTTTCTTGTAGTGTGGTAATACAGTAAAATTCCACTATTAAGTGGAATGGGAACCCCTGGCAGATTTCTCTGCCATTTTTCAAAGGGAGACAAATTTCGGAACTTCCTGTTTGCTTTTCTATACACTCTGTCCCGGGGAAAAAGGGGTCAACTCTTAAAGGAAAGAATTTGCTCCTAAGGAGCAAATTCTTTTCTTTAAGAGTTGACCCCTAATGACATGGGAGACAAACATACTTTTGGAAAAGTTGTCTCCCTTGAAGGTATATCCATTCCCCTTAAGACCACCTAAAATTAAGACTAAATCTGCTTTTAAAAACTTATCGAGAAGGTTTCAGTTAGTCTTTCTTTGTCTTTTCTACAGCTAGTGTTAGCTCAGTTGGTAGAGTGTCCGCTCCGGGGAACGGGAGGTCACGGGTTCGATCCCGGGCCGCGACATACCAAAGTCGTTAAAAATGGTACTAGCTGCTCCTCGCTTGGCACTCAGATTCACGGGGTAGAGCTAGGACTGGTCGACCCAGTGTCAGGATAATGTGACTGGGTGTGGTATCATGTAACGTGTCTGGGACATGATACTTCAGTGAGGCAGCACTATAAAAGTGAGCATTGAGCTCCCTGGCGCAACCAGACACCGTCGTGATATGACTGAAAATTGTTGAAAGCGAGGTTAAACCCGAATTCACACACACACACACAGCCAGTGTCTCCTCATAAGAGACCTCCTTTAGGAATGTTCAAAAGTGGTCTTAAAGACCACTTTTTTAACATTCCCAAGGGTGGTTTTAATATAGAATTTTACTGTATTTTTCTGGGTTTTCTGGTTTTGGCTATGCCCCAGTGAATGTTTCATAAAACCTGTGTATGACAGCACAAATGATTTAGGCAATATTATACAGTTATTTGGACACAAGACATCCATATATAAAGCACATAGCAAAGATATCAATCAGACTGTGATACTGACAGGTTGAATAGAATCTTCGCCAGAGGCGTGCTCAGGCAAGGCAAAAAATGATCTTTCATTCCAAAGATTTGAAGTGTTCTTTGGTAACAGCCACTTTGAGGCAGTTCCAATGAGAATCCACATTTTATCTTTCTGAGAAGAAGTTAACTCTTATCCTGCTGTTCACGACAACCCTTTTCTTTGCAAACAGTGTAGATCCAAATCAGATGGCTTCTGAAGAAGCCATCTGATCAGGATCTACACTGTTTGGTATTCATTTTATGACTTTGAAGGATTAAATTACATCAAGTAATCTGATTGGCTCAAAGTCATTAGTGGGTGTGGCTAAATTGAATATTCAGCAAGAGAAGGGTTAAATATGTATGCTCCTCCAAACTCCACTTTTCTTGCTTCAAGAAATCCAGGTGCAGGTTTGCATGAGCCTTTATAGGTTATCTACCTTAAAAATCATAAAAATTCGGACACCTTGAGGACTTGCTATAATTCTCCTAAAATTTGAACAAATTTGTTTCAAGATCCAGCAAGGAGTCCAAAAGGTGCAGACAAAATAGCAAACAGTGTAGACCCTGAGCAGGCTGCTCTTCAGGAGCAGTCTGATCTGGGTCTGTGCTTTTTGCCTATGCCTATCTGTCCTTATACTTAGGATAATAACGACATGCAATAAGACTTCTTTTCTTATGTGTAAACTCCAACAGCGATACTTACAGAAGAAATATAATTGAGTTTCATGGCCATAATTGAGTAATGGTCATGATTTTCACAGCTAAGGAGTTCTATTTTAAATGGTCCATAGGTGCAATCTTCTGATGGCCAGTATTCTCCTACAGTCTGAAATAAGTGGAGAATGTTGATATAAACATCATTTGAAATAACCAAGAAAGTAAAATTAGTTTATTATATAACCACTTTTTACCCTTATCTTGCTGAATACAACAACCCCTACCTTTACAAACAGTGCAGATCCAGATCAGATGGCTTCTTCAGAAGCCATCTGATCAGGATCTACACTGTTTGTCATGCAGTTTGTGAAAAGAGTGAATGCATTGTATCAAGTAATTAGATTGGCGTGTGGCAAAATTAATTCATTCAGCAGGATAACGGTTAAAGTTGAATTTTATTGCTGAAGAAATTCAAAAGCATTTCAATAGACAAGAATTCCTCCAAAGGCTATGTTAACCCTTTTAGTACCAAATGGAATCTTCCATTTTATATATAGCAGGAGTCCATTTCAAAATTTAGGGGTGTCAGGTTGTGTTTTCTCCAAAATTTATTTGGAAAATTGCTGAACTTTTATATAACAGTGGAGGCCGTGATCAGACACCACATTCTGTGGCATCTGATCTGGGCCTGTACTGTTTGCCAGGGTACCCGTTTTGGGGTGTCTGGTCCTAAATGGGTTAATCCTGTGGTAAACTTGGCCATTTGGGTGAAAGCTAGGGTTGTTGCAAATGTTGACGGATTGACAAACAGACAGAAGAATGGATGGAAAATCAATTGCCTATATTATGTCATGCTAATAGCAGTAGAGACAAAAATATAGGGTTGTCACAGGTGGCATCATGACAATAATATGCCAGTAACCATGTTATTAAAAGTGTGGTCGTACCATTATGAAATGGCATTACAATATTCAGACATCTCACCTCCTTACCATACTTGTTCTACAATCTGAACAAGAATAGTTTTACTAACCCATGTTGTGTCTGGAGGTGGCTGGATGAGTGGCAAACAGTGTAGACCCTGATGAGATGCCATGAAACACTGCTCATCTGGGTCTTCTCTGTCTGCTCAGGCCTGTCTGCTCAAATACAGTATCTACTCAATAATAACAACTATGTTATATGACAAAGTAAAGATCTTGAGGGGAACAGATATCTCTTCAAGGAAAATACCTCTTCCAAAAATATTTCATCTCCCATATCAACAGGGGTATATTTTAAACGAAATAACTTGCTCCTCATGAGCAAATTCTTTCCTTTAAGAGTAGAGCCCTAGCTGTTACAGAGGGTCAAAAGACCTTATGCATATAAAAACTTACAACCTGATATGTACCACAATATGTGACTTAGTATATCTTTTCTGTCTTCTATATTATCAAGGTATGGTGTGTGTAAACATTAGAATCACCTCATTGAGGGGATTCTGTTGTGTTCACATAGTATGTTGTATAGATCGATGACTGTTTACTGAACACTACGTCATACGGACTATTCCATCGGAAACCGTTATGTAGGGGTTACCAACTTTTCCTTCGATTAATTCACAAAATCTTTGCTGTATATTATTCTGATATGACATCGTTGCAGGAATATGATGTGGCGGTATTGGTTAGAAGCATAAACTTTAACGACTTAGTTCCCGAAGGTCGTAGGTTCGAATCTCAAATTTTGAATAAGACTTTTCGTTCTTTTTTCCTTTAATACACAGTTTTATGCAGCCTGTGGCAAGAAATGTTCAAGGCTGAGCTTTTGGAACTTTGCAAACGAAATAAACCAGCTCCTCCTTTTCGAGTTGACCAGCTTTTGAAGAGACACGGGCACACAATTCTGCGGCTTTCACCATACCATCCTGATCTGATGCCAAAAAGATGATATGGGGAAAGTTGGAAGGTTATGTTGGCCAATAAAATTTTCAGCTTCGCGTGGCAGACATAAAGGCTCTGATCGAAGAAGGCATTGGAAGGATTGTTGAAAAAAAATGGTCTGCTTGCTTTACACATGTCGAAAAGGCTGAACAGGACTATTGTTTTGTTTGATTTGAGGTTTAACGTCCCCGTCAGCACTGTATTGGTCATTTTGGAGACGTTTCTTCCAATTTTGTGGGACTTTTACCTGACATTGAGATGAAATGACTTCCCAAGCCCTGTTTCCCAATAGGGTTTATAAGCATGGACGGGCCGACTCGCACCGCTTTGCCTGGGCAGCCTTAGGAGGCCTTCATGCGGACTGAACAAATTATTTGTCTTAATCGCGACGGAAGTAAGGGCGAGGATTGTGGCCACGTAAAATCGATTTAAGCCCCCAAGTGGAATTCGTTTCCGCTGACCGTTCCAAGGCGGTTCTTCTGTCGCGGTTTATTTTTTTATGCTTTGTCTTTGGGTGTTTGTGTCACTTATATTATTTTACTTTGGATAGTCTATTGGCCATTTTGTGGGAAAGTAACTGTCAATTTGGCTTTCCGCTGTTGGTGTTTCCATTGGAGTCTGTTGTTTCGTGTTTGTGTTTTTTTCCCTTGGGTGTCTCTGATGGGAGCTGTTGGTTAATTGTATCGATTCCTGATCATTGCCTCCACTTCTAGTTTTAGATCCTCTAAGCAGTTTACCAGTACTCGTGCGGTTGGTTTCAGCTCTGCGTGGAAGCATCGTGCAGCCAATCTTCAAGCCAAAATGGGCGGGGGCCTGAACAGGACAATTGTAAAAGTGACATCGCTGTTGAAATGGAACGAATCATTAACCACATGGGCTCTGACAATGACGTTAGAGATTACAGAGACTGCTTCTGAGGGTGGTGAATCTACCGACACTGCCGAACAATCAAAACTGTTTTTGTAATGCAATTTCGAAATATGAAATTCTAAAATTATGAAATTCAAGTTAATATGAATCGCTGAAATTTGAAAATAATGAATTACATACTAATATTAAAAACAAATAATAATAATAATAAAAAAAACAAAAAAAAACCGGAAAAATATAATACAGAAAAAAAAAAAAAAGAAAAAAAAATTAAAATAATTACACCGTCCGAGTGTCTGTTCCACCCCTCGCCCTCACCACCCCGAGGACGTCAATGATTCTGTGCTGTAACTGTAACCACTCGGCTATTTGTTATTCACGAGCATTTCTGCGCACAGTAAACCTACATTCAAAACGATGCCTACCATCAAATTATTGCGTAAGGTATTTGTTTTTAAGTTTTCAGTTCTTCTCGGCAATTTTGTCATATTTTTTATTTTCTATATTTTATAATTCACACAATGTGTTCTATTGTTGCGCATGAGAATGAGTTTCAGCTTTTATTTAAGAAGTTTGCATTCACTGGTGACATTGTCATCCCTAGATAACGGTATTAGATGGACCGACCCGTGTGACGTAATGTTCAGTAAACATTCATCGACCTATACTCATTATAATCACCTCAATATACCTTTTCAAGATCAAATACATGTATCATCTCCCTAAATTACCTTACATATGGGGGTCCAGTTGTTCCAAACTAATGATGTCATTAGTCAATGTATCGTTAAATCTTTGAACATTTAATATGGCAAACATATTGATATTTTTGCTGAAAAAAAAAGCGAGCAGCTTTTGCGAATACATAAGCTGCTCACATTTTTTCAGCAAAAATACCAAAATTTTAGAAACAGTATTTGCTAGAACAGTTGGGCCCCGAAAAGCGATTTTGGTACTTATCGCCTATGCGAGCAGCGAAGGTTCAGGCGAGTCTGCGCATCCGCGCAGTCTCGCCAGAACCTTCGCTGCTCGCTCATACAAGCAGTGAATCAAGAGGAACCTTCAGACAGAAAGCCATATCCCTGGCCCCTCTGAATGGCTGGGCATGCACAGTTAAAATTTGTCATGACGGAATGCTCGAAGACACAAATTCGCTTGGCGGGGCTAGGTTAAGAACATGACCATTAATGAGCTTGTTAACCTAATGAGGCTTTGAACAACTGGCCCCTGTATATCTGGAGCTATGGGAAGATTTCTCTAGGGACTCGAGAGGGAGTCTGAATTAGCCATGATTAGCCCTTTTTGTACCAAATGGAATCTTCCACCTTATATATGGCAGGAGTCCATTTCGAAATTTAGGGGTGTCAGGTTGTGCTTTCTTCAAAATGTATTCGGAAAATGACTTAACTTTTTGTAAACAGTGTAGGCCCTGATCAGACGCCGCATTCTGCGGCGTCTGATCTGGGCCTGCACTGTTTGCCGAGGTACCACTTTAGTGGTTTCTGGCACTGAATGGGTTAGTGAAACATCCTTGCTAGTGTTACTGCAGTTTCACTGTACTTTTCCCTCTAGATGTGCAAAGATCCACAAATGACTCGTGACCAGCAAAGACCCTGATCATACTGCATAGTTGTAAACTTGCTAAGTTGTAGCTTTACATGTACATAGGCTGATATCAAGTTTCGGGGTCAATGTTTTATGTGTGTTCTGGCTTTAAGGCCTTTCAAAATTATTTCAATTACTTTGAGCTGATAGTTAATCGGAGGTGGGCCTAAACAGAGTACCTGGAGAAAAACAACCCAACCTTCCTTTGCAGAACTTGGCATCTCCCACATGACCCAAGCAAGACTCAAACTCACAGCCGTGTTCTGGGTAAAGAAATAGTAGACAGGTTTTTTTTTTTCAAACCATACCTCATCATCATCATCACTAATGTTATTCATCATGACGAATGTTGATACATGTTGATCATACACAAGCCGCCAGAAGTCAGTCACAGTGTGAGGTAGAGGCATCTGGGTTAGTAGAAATGCTGACTTGTTAAGACATGTCTGAAAAGAAAAAGCATTATCAGGAACAAATAAATAACCTATTAAAAGAATGTTTTTTTTTTTTGTTAATTTAGTTTATGTCCCACATACAACATGGGTCATATAGAGATGGGACCTTGATATAACCCATTTAGTACCAAAAACCACAAAACGGGTACTCCTGCAAACAGTGCAGGCCCAGATCAGATGCCGCAGAGCGCGGCATCTGATCAGGGCCTACACTGTTTGCAAAAAAAAGGAGAAAGATTCCATTTGGTACAAAAAGGGTTAAAGATGCATCCAAAAGTGTGGAGAAGCCCAGAATCAAACCATTAACCCCTGGTTTATGAGGTAAATAGCTTAACCACTACATGAAAGAGTCTTCTCAACTAAAAAGTGAAATGTTATTTTTCAACATTTCTGACAAGATGCTGACAGCAGGTCAAAGACTGACCAGTTCTGACCAATCTTCTTTGTGGTGGGATTCTTGTGTTCAAGGTGCAATTGTTTGTTTCTTCTGCCCTTCTTGAAAAAGCGTAGTGGAGAGAATGACTGTAGAAGATTTCATGATCGATCTCCACGAAAGAATGTTGCCGACCCTGGCAGGTATCAAACCCATGTCCTCCTGATCACCAGTCAGACGCGCATCCAACTGAGCTGCCGAGGCCAGTGTGTTCACGGTGCAATATATTTTGGATGCTCAAGGCTTCATGCGGACGGAATGTGTAGGGCATGATCTAATGCTTTTGTAAAGGATTGTTATGATGTGATGCCACTATTTCAGAGCAAGCAACACAGGCATGTATCACACAAGTTTATATGATAGTGTAATAAGTTAAAGGCATCAATACATACAATTTTTCCATTTAAAAAAAAAAAAAAATTATGTCATGTGTACTCATTTGAACCAAAGAGGCAATTCTAGTAAGTATACAACAACAGTTTTTCAAGACCGAACAAGTTGTGTTTGTGAAACACTGACTCGGACAGTGCCATTCAAAAGTTATGCCCAATGTTGCCAATGTTAAAATTAAAAACAAAACAAGCGGCTCATGGGCCACTATGCTCACCAGAGCTCATCGGGACACTGCCCACTGGCAGCAATGTATTTTAATTAATGATGGAAGCCCTGCACCCAAGGATGCTACAGATAAAATTTGGACCCAATCAGCCTAGTGGCTTCAGAGGACTGATGTCACTTGAATGTGTTGTTGCAGGACAACAGATGGCAATTGACAATTTCCCATCTGTGGCAACTAATAGGCCTAAAAGAACATTATTAAAGGAACATTTCTATGAAAGTTTGACGAAATATCTTGAAAGGCTTAAATGTCATTTTTCAATTTTCCCCATTATGAGTCAACGGAAACTCTTAACTTGCCACAGCAAACAAACCAAAGAGCCAAATTTCATAAAACAGAGCTCAGGTGGGCACTGCCCAATGGCAGCCATGTTTTTTAACCTGATATGATTTTAATCTACCAATTATAAAGTCTCCCAAACAAACCTCATACCCAAATGAGCACCCATGTGGACTGTATATGAAATATTAGGTGTTATATAAAGTAGAGAGGGTGGGGCATGAACCCTATGGAGCCCTGGTTGTTGTCACTAAATGCGTCTTATCAAAAGGAACAGAGACATATATGATTTAGCGGTGGAGATATGTATGGCTCTTATGATGTAAGGCCTTTTAAGCAGTGGAGGGTTTCGGGCATGACGGATCCCAGAAAAGCCCAAGATTGTTGTCACTGAATGCTAAACAGTTTCTGAGATATGAGGCCCTTTTATGAAGTGGGATGGGAGAGAAATGGCCCCTGCGGACCCCCCAAAGATGGGGGTGACTGAATGTATCTAATAACAATCAACAAGAATATATGTGATTATGGGGTGGGAATTTGAATGGTTTCTGAGATATAAGGTCTATTATGAAGTGGGGTCTTATCATAAGGAACAAGAATATACATATATATGGATAAGGGGTGGGGATCTTAACATATTCTGAGATAAATGGCTTTTAATGAAGTAAAGAGGTAGGGCATGGACCATAGCACCCCGGGGGACACCCATGAGGCATGGCCAAGACACAACCTACAGGACCCCCTGATTGACATAAAAGCATATGACTGAGAGAAATTTACTCGAGAACATTTCTATGTTTTGTAAAAATATCTGCATAGGCTTGGTAGTAAATGCCATTTTTCAATTTTCCCCATTATAAGTCTATGGGAAATCTAAGTTGCCATAGCAACCCAAACTAAAGGGCCGAATTTCATAAAAAAGCAAAAAAAACTGTTAAGGCAAATATGGTGAATATTTCCATTAACTCTCAGCCTCATAGAGCATACGGTTTCTGAGGAGATGATTTTTTAAGTTTTTTTTTTCTATTTTTTTTTTTTTCAATTTGGTTTCCATGGCAACCAATGCAAATGAGCAGTAGGCCTAAAATCATATTGCCTAAGGAACATGTCTTTGAAAGTTTTGTCAAAATATCTGCAGAGGCTTGGCAGTAAATGCCATTTTTCAATTTTCCTAGCAACCAAACTAATGAGCCGAATTTCATAAAAAACAAACTTTCAATCGCCCAACCCAAAAATGCTACAGATGAAAATTGGGACCAAACGGCCCAGAGGCTTAGTTGGAGATGTCGTTTGAAAGTGTTTACATCACACGACATACGACGACGCAGATGACGGACAACTGCCTATCCTATAAGCTCTCCCGGAGCCTTTGGCTCTAGTGAGCTAAAAAGCCGGTCAAAGGTCAAGGTCACGAGTTCAAAAATTATAGTGCCACTGGAAATGTCGTGTGACAAGGAATGTACATGTGAAATATGAAAGCCCTATCAGTTACTATTTATGCCCCCAATGTTAAGGTTTTTGCGGACAGACAAACAAACAGATGGACAGACAGACACACCAAAAACTATAAGCCCCCTAATCTTTGATTCCGTGGGGGCATAAAAATAAAAATTCTCCCGAAATTATCCCAAATATATTGTCAATTGTAGCTTCAGGAAATTTTTCAAAGGGACTCTGGAACAAGTTCAAAACTGCCCGAGGTAAATAAGCCAACAGTGTCTGAGTCATAGAAGTTCCATTATATTTCATTAACCCTTTTTATACCAAATGGAATCATCCTCCTTATAAATAGCAGGAGTCCATTTCAAAATTTAGGGGTGACAGGTTGTGTTTTCTTCAAGACCTATTTGGAAAATGGCTGAACTTTTTGCAAACAGTGCAGGCCCTGATCAGACGTCTGATCTGGGCCTGCACTGTTTGCCAGGGTACCCGTATTGGGATTTCCCGTACAAAATGGGTTAATCTTTACATTCCTTACTTACAGGTAAAAACACAGCATTAATGTATTCATTTGATCCTTTCACTGGTGTAGACAGGTATGCTCTGTAGGTATCCACAGGAACAATGTCAGAGTAGCGGTTCTTGTCAATATTTTCTGGAAGATGACCAGAGGTGAAACAGCTCTCATCCAGTGATGCCGACATCTCGTTTAAGGTCTGAAACATAACAAAAAGGAATAAATAAGGGCAAAGCTGTTCAAAGCATTTTTAGCTTAACTCTAAACCTGCTGAATATTTAAATATGCCACACCCACTACCAATTATCACCCAATCAGATTATTTTATGCAAATTATTGCAACAAATTCACAATCTGAATGCCAAACAATGTAGATCCTGATCAGATGGCTTCATCAGAAGCCATCTGATCTGGATATTCTTTGTTTGGAAAATAAGGTATATCCGGGCTCAGCAGGACAAGGGTTAACAAACTTGTAAGTGGTCAAAAGGTTAACTGTTTTAATACCAGGCTAGTGTAATGTCATTCTTGCTAAAAAATGTGAGTAGCTTTTGCATGTTTTTCCACAAAAATATAAGTGCATCTGCCATATTAACCTTTTCAACCCTGTAAAACAGTACAGATACCATTGCAAACAATGTAGATCAAACGAGTTCACTCTTCAGAATCTTCACTGTTTGCCATCCTGTTAATGAAAAATGTTACAAAAATATTCATGTCAGAATTCAATGTTTGTTTGTTTGTTTGATTTGAAGTTAGTCGTTCCCGTCAACACTGTATAGGTCATTTTGGAGACTTTGCTTCCAATTTCGTGGGACTTTGTGGGACTTTTACCCGACACTGAGATGAAATGACATCTCAAGCCCTGCCAACCAATGAAACCGATAGGGTTTATAAGTATGGACGGGCTGACTCGCACCGCATTGCCTGGGCAGGCTTAGATCCTCTAAGTGGTTTACCAGTACTTGTGAGTGGTTTCAGCTCTGCGTGGAAGCATCATGCAGCTCATCTATTTTTTCAAGCCCCGATGGGCGGGGGGCGCAGAATTCAATGTAAAGTCCACTTCAACAATGTGGAAATGAAAGGGTTAAATGATCAAAATTTTAATATCATCTTTTGATCAAGTCCATGAAATGAACACCCCCTTAACCCCACTTTCTATAAAGAAAAGCAGTGTTTACAAGGGTGCACATTATTTTTCTTATTTCTGCTCCAAGACATAGGTTGTGGGTATTCGTTAGAGCCGTCTCAATGAGGTGGTTCTAACAAGAACCCACAACCTATGTTTGTAGTATAAATAAGGAAAATATCACAGGTTTTCATCAGAAAAGTAGCCATTTTGGGGATGTGAAAAAATGCATTATGTCGCATGAGTTTGTTATTGTAATGCCTTAGCTATTGACTCTATCAGCTTTGAACAACTGGGCTTAGTTGTTTAACCTTTAGCATGCTGTGGGCGCATTCGTGCGCCCGTGAAAATGTAATGGCGCCACGCTGTAGGCGCAATCGTGCGCCGAAATTGACTAATGTGCTTGGTGGGACTCATAGTTAAAGGAGGAACTCTCGTTTTTCGGTGCGGTTTGGCATTTCGGTATTAAATAACATCCGGGCATCGATGAAAAAAAAACTTGCCGTTTCGATGTTTTTGGATGGATTTTCTTCGGGTTTTCTGGGTAAGGATGCAATTTTTTTTAGGAAATCGCTACTTTTTGACGAACTTGATCTAATCGAGCCCAAAATACGCTCTGAAAGGGTGTTTTAAATGATTTTTCGACTCAGTCAGCTGAGTGACAGTAGGCTACTTTCGTTTTCCATATGCTTTGAATGGTGGAGAAATCAAGAAAAATACGGGTTTTTGCGTGTTAAAAGTTGCTGAAAATGGTAGTATTTGATAAAAACAATTCAGTGGGACGGAGTATCGATAAAAAAATTAATTCAGCATGCTAAAGGTTAACCCATTTAGTACCAGAGACCCCAAAACGGGTACCAGGGCAAACAGTGCAGGCCCATATCAGAGGCCGCAGAATGCAGATCAGGGCCTTCACTGTTTGCTAAAAGTTCAGTCATTTTCCAAACAAATTTTGAAGAAAACACAACCTGACACCCCCAAATTTTGAAATGGACTCCTGCTATATATAAGGAGGAAGATTCCATGTGGTACAAAAAGGGTTAAACAACTGGGCCTAGTTGTTTAAAACCTCATTAGCTTAGTGGTCAAACTGTTCACTGTACTAGAAAGTACAATATCAAATACTCTGGTATTTTTGACGGAAAAATATGTTTTGCAAAAACTTACATTTTTTTCAGCAACAATTTTAACATATTTGCCATGTTAACTGATCAAAAGTTATTACAATACATTATTAATAGACTGTCCTGTATTGTTCGGAGGTCATCCGTATTAACACTGAGATCAAAAATCAATAATCATGTTTTTTAAATGGTGTCCATTAATAAAATTGTCATTAATCAAGAAAGTTTGTATTGTCCCAGTTACAGGCCCTCGGTCAGCTGTACTGGCCTCGGCCTTCGGCCTCGGGCCAATACAGCAGACCTTGGATCTGTAACTGGGCCGATAAGAAATTACTTGATTATTAGCATTATATTAAATTTTACCACTGATGTAATTTGTTTTGAACAACTGGACCCCAGGGTCGGATGTGTCACTGTAAGAGATGAACAGATATAACCATCACAAAGAAGACATCTTTCTGTCGTATCGCTGTCAGCCCCAAGTTGGCTGGGTACATGCTTTGCTGGCTAAGGCTAGACAGCTTCACAGACTTCTATTTAATAGACGACAGGACTGACAAATCCATTTCCCGGCTGCCCGAGACAAGACCAAAATCGCGCCGGGCAGGTTCACTTTGACCTTATGACGCCCAGTGGGGCAAGTGCAAAAAAAAATCGTCTACAACTGTCAGTCTTTTTGGTCCTTAAATCAGGTAAAATTAGACCAGTAAGTAAACCACAATAATTAATGCAGACAAACCATCTGATTACGGTTCAAGTATGACACTATTGTTAATCCCTGTGAAAATATAGTCAAGTTATGTCTCGTATTTGCGTTTATCCTCCAATCATAAAATTTAATCCACAATCAATGTGAAAATGATTTAATCGCTCCTCAGACAATTAGCTACATCTAACGGTAGATGTTTGCATTACAAAAATGGACTATTCTACGATCTCATGAATGGTTATGTTTTGGCGCTAAATAGCAGACGCTGGGCGGGAAATGTCGAACGCTGTTGTTGGTTATTGACACGGAGCTTTTCGGGATAATTCGGGAGCTGTGCAAAGCGCTGGTTTTCTATCCACCTCTATTCACAACCGTTTAGCTATCGAGAAAATATTTTTTACCGGTTCCTAACATTTTTAATTTATGAACGAGATACACACAATGACATTAAACACGTGTTGGGGTGCTGGCGTCGGATGACGTCATTTACCAATCACATGCAGAAAAATGGTAGCGTTGGTTTGTGGGCGGCGATTTATATCAATTCAAAAATCATCGATCGGCATTTTCCGTATGTCTGGTATTCGCCGGACATTGCCGGAAAAAAGCATGCAGTCCACGACCTCGGCTATAAGTCGGGGTCAATTTTTCGGGCTCATTTTGGAGGGAAAAATCCTCGTCTTATAGCAGAATTTTTACGGTAGTTATTATAAAGCGTCCGCGGTGAGTGAGCCTGTGAGTTTTACGTCTCACCAACAGCTAAGGTCATAGGGAGGCCGGACCTCAGTTTAAAGACTCATCCGATAGACTGGAGAAGCCTGGGATCGATCCTTCGAACCCTGGTTTACAAGGCAAGTAGCATAACCACTGCACCATGGAGGCTTCTAAAGCGTCCAAGGTATGAAGAAACTTTGGGACAAGGGGCATCTTTATGGCATACAGCAAAAAACTTATAACAGATTGCCTGGGTCCATTTTTCAAAGCCTTGTTAGCTTAATGAGCTTCTCAGTGGTCAAATTGTCAGCTGTTATATCCAGTGTCGGTATAAGAAGGTTTATGTGTACCTCATACTGTTCTTGTAGTTTGGTTTGATTACTATATTCACTCTTATCCTCCAGTAGACCCCAGTAGTAACGGCAGAAATCTGCGGCTGTTATCTGCATCTCCTTGGTGGTCAGGGCCTCTATCAGCGCTTTGTGGACAAACTCATACTGGATCTGTTAACAAAAACCATTACAAAAACACGCCTATACAAATACATTGTAAACTTTACCGCCGAAAAAAGGAAAATTTTGATATGAAAAATTGTGATATTTTTCTTAATTCTGCTCAAAATATAGATTGTGGGAACTCGTTAGAACTCCCTCATCGAGGCAGTTCTACCGAGTACACACAATCTATTTTTGGAGCAGAAATAAGAAAAATAAGGTATAACCCTGTAAACCCCAGTTTTACTATATAAAAGTGGGGTTCAAGGGTGTCAAAATTATATAGGCATGTTTTCGTAATGAAAGTCACAGTGAAACTCCCCAGCAGGCACTCAACATTGTATCAACATCAAAACAACTTTGAAAACGTTTCAACATTGATTCAACACTGAGTCAACGTTGTGTGCCTATGGGGTTCTCAATGACCATCAAAGGCTCAAACTTCAAATGCTCATCAACCATAGCTGATTCCAACTCATACTCGATTCTCCAGGCAGTTCTTCATGTTTCTCCAGAAAACAAATATTTAGGCATAATTAAGGGGAATAGGAACACCTGGTGGGTTTTTCTGCACTTTTTCAACGGCCCCGCCCATTTGGGCTTGAAGAAATACATGGGCTGCATGATGCTTCCACGCAGAGCTGAAACCGACCGCACACGAGTACTGCTAAACCGTTTAGAGGATCTAAGCCTGCCCAGGCAAAGCGGTGCGAGTCAGACCGCCATGCTTATAAACGCTATTGGTTTCATAGGGCGACAGGGCTTGGGATGTCATTTCATCTCAATGTCGGGTAAAAGTCCCACAAAACTGGAAAGCAATGTCTCCAAAATGACCTATACAGTGTTGATGGGGATGCTAAACCTCAAATCAAACAAAACAAACTGCCCTTTTTCAAAGGGAGACAACTTTCAGGACTTCCTGTCTGCTTTTCTTTGAGCCCTGTCCCACTGAAAAAGGGGTCTACTCTTAAAGGAAAGAATTTGCTCCTCAGGAGCAAATTCTTTCCTTTAAGAGTTGACCCTTTTGACATGGGAGACAAAAATACGTTTGCAGGAGTTGCCTCCCCTGAAGGTGTACACATTCCCCTTAAGGGTGATTTTTCCTTATTATCTTGAAAATGTATGTTGTGTGCACACATTAGAATTGCTTCAATGACACACAACACACCTCTAGGTTATACTAGATAAATAAAAGTGCTGCAAGCACTGAATCATGCCCAAACACTGCACTTTCACAAACAAAGTGCCATAATGCTGTCAAGTTTTGTAAACCATTCTTAATATGAGGCTCCATGCCAAAAAGCAAGCTTTGCCGAACTTTTCCTTGACAAGTGGGGTCCCCGTCAACACTTTTCTATTTTTCTTTCTTTTCTTTCTTAATTAATCTCTCTCTCTCTCTCTCTCTCTCTCTCTCTCTCTCTCTCTCTCTCTCTCTCCACATTTGGTACTTGGTTTATATTCTCAGTATGTAACCGCCATTGATATTTTTGTAGATACTTCCATGAATCACAGGAGATAGCTTAGTTGCTGTTGTAATTGACTGTACATGTACATTATTCTTGACAAATAAATACTGTTTAAACTAAACCAATGCTGTCAAAAATGAATTCAAAGTGAAGGTGCATTAGTCTTTTGCCAAATAAAGTGGACATAAATATAGGACTGAGATGACTACATGTATTTTCAATGTTCAAAGGGCCACAGCTCCAAAAGTAAGTAAACTAGAATTATTTCTCATTTTCTGCAGATCCCCACATGATGTTCCACATTTTTTATGAAGTTCACTAAAAAATATTGTATTTACAGAGCAGATACAAGTATATCACAGAAACCATTATTTTCAATGTTCAAGGAGCCATAACTAAATATTTGTCAAGCCAGGCTTATCAGAATCTAACTGTTGGTTTTCTTTTGCTCCAGCATTTCAGTGGTTTCTTGCTGTCGAGTCCTCACCGTTGTTTCATCTCTGTGGTTGATTGATTTTTGTGTTTACGGAGATGTTATGAGGCCTTCATGCGGACTGAAATAATTATTTGTCTAAATCGCAACGGAAGTAAGGGCGAGGATTGTAGCCACGTAAAATCGATTTAAGCCCCCCCAGTGGAATTCGTTTCACTGACTGTTCCAAGGCGGTTCTTCTGTCCTCGTTTATTTTTGTTATGGCTTGCCTTTGAGTGTGTGTATTGCTTATATTATTTTTGGCTTTGGATAGCCAGTTGGCCATTTTGTGGAAAAGTAACTGTCCCTTTGGCTAGTGATGTTTCCATTAGGGTCCAATTGTTTCATGTTTGTGTTTCTTTCCATTCCTGATCATTGCCTTCACTTCTATTTTGATTCTTGTGCTCTGCATGTCATCTCATGTTGCTTTACATTTTTTCAAAGCTTCAAGAAAATCTCTGAAATCATTTTCAAGTTACAGATAGAAAGAGCATAAGTTTATGACCAGGATCACTGTTTACTATGTTAAAAAGGGCAGTAACTCAAAAAGCAGGTAATTCACAGTTATGGTTCTTGTGTTCAGCATATCATATCATGGTGATGTACATTTGCATAAATTTTCAAGAAAATATCTCAAACAGTTTTCAAGTTACAGAGTAGACATAAATATATTACAGAAATCACTTTTTTCAATGTTTAAAGGGCCACAACTCCAATAGTAGGTTAGCAAGAGTTACAGTTCTTGTGTTCTGCACTTCTCCTCATGATGCTCTATGGTTGTGTGAAGTTTCGTAAAAAAATCTTGAAACAGTTTGTAACTTACAGAGCGGACATATGTACAACTGGTAGAAATGGCTTTTTTCAATATTTACTATGTTCAAAGGGCCATAACTCCAAAGGTAGGTTAAACATATGTTCTGCACATCATGCCATGGTGCTTTATATTTGTATGAAGTTTCAAGAAAATATCTCTAATAGGGTCAGAGTAATGAAGTGGACACAAGACTTAGTACAAGGTAGAAATGGCTAAGTTCAATGTTTAAAGGGCAATAACTCCAGAAGTAAGAAAATCGGTTACTGTTTATACGTTTTGTATGCCGTTTCATTATACTTTACATATGTGTGAAGTTTTATGAAAACATCTCAAACAGTATCAGAATTATGCAGCAGACATATAATCATGAGGCACTGATGAACAGATGGACCGAGGGATGGACACACAAATTTCTGAGGGTATAACATAATACCCTGCCACTTTTTGTGATGGGGCATAAAAAGATATACTAAAATAAAGCCTATAATGCCTCCTTGAATGGCAATATAATTAATCTTCCGTTGCTCTCTATAACAAATTTCAATTGCAACAAAAAGTGTTGAATGTATTGTAAATTTAAAGTGAAAGGACACACACACCAAACTGATAGCCTTTGTGACTTGCAGGCACCTTAAGTGGAAACCTCTTCAACTGATTATTCAATTCACATACAAAAGTAATGTTCTTTTAGCTCTTATAGGGCCATACAATAATGTACAATAAAATTCATATATTAAGACCTACTCTGGAACTGTTCAAAAGTGATCTTAAAGATCACTTTTGAACAGTCCCAAAGGTGGTCTCTGACCAGAGGACACTGTATGGCGAAAACACAAAGAAAGAATAATTGAAACCTTCTAAATAAGGTTTCAAAGCACAATTGGAATTAATTTTAGGTGGTCTTAAAAGCGGAATTTCATTGTAGTTGGACAGCACCCGCCCATCGGAGCTTGAAGAAATATATGGGCTGCATGATGCTTCCACGCAGAGCTGAATCCGACCCACACATGAGTACTGGTAAACGTGAGTGTCGGACCGTCCATGCTTATAAAACCTATTGGTTTCATTGGGCGATAGGGCTTGAGATGTCATTTCATCTCAATATCGGGTAAAAATCCCACAAAATCGGAAGCAGCGTCTCCAAAATGACCTTTACAGTGTTGACGGGGACATTAAATCTCAAATCAAACAAACATTGTAGTTGACAATATTCTACATTTTTGTTATTTTTCAGAGAGAATCAGGATTGACATCTCATTTGATAGTCTGCATAGCATATGATTTACAAGAAATCTGAAGCTTTATGATTAACCCATTTTGTACCGGAAACCCCATAACGGGCACCCTGGCAACCCCCTAAATGGGTACCCTGGCAAACAGTGCAGGCCCAGATAAGACGCCGCAAAACGCGGCGTCTGATCATGGCCTACATTGTTTGCAAAAAGTTAAGTCATTTTCCTAATAAATTTTGCAGAAATAACAACCTGACACCCAGTAATTTCGAAATGGACTCCTGCTATATAGAAGGAGGAAGATTCCATTTGGTACAAAAAGGGTTAAGAAACAGCCCTTTACCCAACAGACTACCAAGGCCCATCTTATTCTCTCTGAAAAATTTCCAAACTATCATGGCCACAGTTGTGATAAAGTGTTTTGCTTACATCAGTCTGTACAAAGCTGGCTCTTTGGTATCTCATATCTGTCACTGTTCTGAACACATCTAAATGACTCTCAGCTTTAGCTTGACGTATCAAATAATCAGTAACTATAAATGTGCCTGTACGACCTATACCAGCACTGAAATAAACAGAAAACAATATTTTTTAGCAGAACATGGTCTGGGTTCAGCTGTTCAAAACTAACAGCATCATTAATTCATGTATCGTTAAAAATTTGATCATTTAATTTGGCAAATATGCTAGTATTTCTGCTGAAAAAATGTGAACGGCTTTTGCACACATTTTGCCAGTGAAAATACCAAAATTTTAGATATTGTACTGGCTACATTTTAACCCTTGTCCTGCTAATCCCGGATATGCCTTATCTTTGAAACAATGTAGATCCAGATCAGATGGCTTCTGATGAAGCCATCTGATCAGGATCTACATTGTTTGCCATTCAGGTTGTGAATGTGTTGCAATAATTTGTATCAAGCAATCTGATTGGTTGATAATCGGTAGTGGGTGTGGCATATATGAATATTCAGCAGAACAAGGGTTAAATTTTAGATATTGTATTGTACATGATACACAAGCCTGCTTTTTTATAAACTCTGACAAAGCCAAACCTCCAAAGTCTTCAGCGGAATGACAGGGCAATGATCAGACAGATCTGCAATGTCAAGCCACAGGACGCTGTGACCATCAGGTCCAGTGAGTTACTTGAGCGTCTTGGCATTGAGGATCTGGACCTCATCCTGAAAGAGAGAAGGTTCCGCTGGTATGGACATATGGAATGCTCCAGCGGCGCAGTCAAGACTGCCTGTGACATACAGGTAGGTGGAAAGCGGGGGCCTGGAAGGCCCAAGATGACCTGGAAGCAGCTGACAGAAAGAGATTGCAGAGAATGGAAGCTCTCTGCTATCGATCCTCATGATAGACAGGTCTGGAGATCTGGTGTAAGATCTGCCATGCGTGCAGAACGACAGCTACCTGGAAAGGGGCCCACTTATGTGGATGCTGCCCCTGTACCTGCACATTGATCAAAAATCTGTTGATGATGAACAGTTACAATATGACCATTAACGAGCTTGTTAAGCTTATGATGCTTTGAACAACTGGTCCCTGGAGTATAACATCCCAGATAATGCTATTAAGGTCAGCTGACCTTAGCACACTTTCCCTGAACATGCTTATACATCAGTAGTTAACCAGTACAATGCACATCACAACCTCATTATAACACGGTTCATTATAACAGGGTTTCAAGATGGATCCCAAAAATGTATAAATTATAGAGAAAATGGTCATTTTTCTATATAATCTAAACATTTTTGCTTGAATATTACACGGTTGTTTAACTAACACGATTTCTGTTTTGGACCCCATTAATAGTGTTATATAGAGGTTGTGATGTACGTTTTTCATTATACAACTGCCCTCCTTTAGTCAGCGTAATGGAGAGAATGGCAAACTGCTTATGTCCTTATGTCCAAGTTGAACTGCAGCATTTAAGCCATTTAGTACCAGAAACCCCTAAAGGGGTACCTTTGCAACGCGGCGTCTCATCAGGGCCTACACTGTTTGCAAAAAGTTCAGCCAGTTTCCTAATAAATTTTGAAGAAAATGCAACCTGACACCCCTAATTTTGAAATGAACTCCAGCTATATATAAGGAGGAAGATTCCATTTGGTACAAAAAGGGTTAAATTAAAAAATAGAGGAATGCAGCTACAGGAAAGATTTTAAATATTGAAGTAGCTAATCAATCTATGTCTGGGATGCAGAATGAGGCATCTGACCGGGTCTTTGTTTGAATTGTGGCACAACATCCCCATCAACACTATTCATGTCATTTTGGAGACGTTGTTTCCAATTTTGTGGGCCTTTTACTCCACAGTAAGATGAAATTACACCTGAAGCCCTGCCACCCAATGAAGCCAATAGGGCTTACATGCAATGGACTCGCACTACTTTGCCTCGGCAAGCTTAGTCCTTCTAAGTGGTTTACCAGTAAGTAAGTAAGTAAGTAAGTAACGTCTTTATTTAACGAGGCTTGCGCATTCGGTTTCCGATCTTCCATGCGGGCCTCACATATATACAACATATACACAGTCAACATAATATACAACATATAAACAGTGAACCAGTTACAACAATAATTTTCATAACAACAATAAAATAGCTGTAATAGCTATATAAGGAGTCATTGTAATGCAAATGATTCAGCTGGTGAATAACCACCTGACATAGGCAGTTTGAAATTTCCAGAGAGTATCAGAATTTCGTACATGTGTTGGTATGTCATTCCATAACCTTGAACCAGAGTAGCTGAATGATTTCCTAAAAAGTTCTATTTTGGGTTTTGGTATAGCTAAGTCTGCATTCTGTACTGATCTGAGGTTCAAGTTATGCCTGTGATTTACTGTTTGGAATTTATTTTTCATATACATTGGAAAAGATGGTCCATTTATAGATTTATACATGAGAATTGACTTTTTGTACATAATTCTTTGGTCAAAGGTCATCCAATTTAGTTCTTTGAATAATTCATTTGAAGGGGTATCAAAACTTTTGTCTAAAATGATTCTGGCAGCTCTCTTTTGAAATTTGATAATGTCGGAGAGTAATTCATTGTTGCAGTTTCCCCTGATAGTGCAGCAGTAGTCCAAGTGTGGTAGTATGTATGAATTAAAGAATAACTTTCTAGAATGCAGATCAAGATATTGTTTGATTCTGAGAAGTAGGTAGAGCTGTGCATTGCATTTTTTAATAGTTGATTGTATATGTGTTTTCCACTTAAGATTGTTGTCTACATGTACTCCTAGTAGTTTTTCAGTGTCTGTCAGTTCAATTTCTTGGTCTTGAATGTGTAGGGTAGGTGATTTAGTATTTTCTGATTTTGTGCTTTTTGTTGATATGTTCATTGTTTTAGTTTTTTGAGCATTGAGTACCATTGCATTTTGTTTGCACCATGTGTGAACATTATCTAGGTCTGTTTGTAGATTATTAATTACTTCTTGTAGAGAAATTCCAGTAGCTGTGAGAGAAGTATCATCAGCAAACATATCAGTCTTAGACATTTTTACATGGAGGTTTAGATCATTAATATATATGATGAAAAGAAGGGGTCCAAGGACTGAGCCTTGTGGGACTCCTGAAACAACTTCTGCTGGCTCAGATAAGACACCAGAAACATTTACTTTTTGTGACCTTTCTGACAGATATGATGTTATCCAGTTTATAGCTTGTGATGAGATATGATAGAAAGGAAGTTTTTCAATGAGTATTTTGTGGTTTACTAAATCAAAGGCCTTAGAAAGGTCCAGGAATAGTGTTCCAACAAGTTTGCCTTCGTTCAGTGCATTGATCCAATTATCAATTATGTTTGTAAGTGCTGTCTCGCATGAATGTTTTGCTCTGAAGCCTGATTGGGTGATGAAAAGCAAATTGTTTGTTTCTAGAAAGCTCTTCAAGTGGTCTGATACATGCTTTTCATATATTTTAGAGATAAGTGGAAGTACCGAAATTGGTCTGTAATTATTTTTGTCTGATTTTGATCCCTTTTTCTAGATGGGTGTTACCTTTGTTTGTTTTAGTTGTGTTGGAAATTTTCCACTTTTAACACTTAAGTTTATCATGGTACATATTGGTTTACATATAACATCTGAGGCTGTTTTTAAGAACTTGGCACTAATGCCATCCATACCAGTTGCTTTTGTTACATCAAGACTGTTCAGCTTTTGTTTAACGTAACTTACCTCTACATAAGGAATTTCAAATTTGTTATATTGCCTGGCATCTTCAGTGCCAAGAGATTCTTTCAAGACAGTTTTCATTTCATGTGATAATTCAGTGATATTTTCCGCTTTTTTAAATACATTTGCAAGAAATGAATTAAATATGTCTGCTGTTGACTTTGGATCAGTGATTGGCGTACCATTTTCATCAGCTATGTAGTTTGTTTGATGTTTTTCCGTTTTGCCTGACAGACTTTTCAGGTTTTTCCATAACTTTTTTGGATTTTTCTGGTTTGAGTTTATTTCCTGGTCAAAAAAGTCTGTTTTTGCTTTATGGGTGAGTATTTTTACTTGTGATTTCCAGTATTTGAAGTCACTGATATTATTTTTCTTTTTTGAAAGGTCCCTCTTGTGCATTGCATTTGCTATATCCCCATTGAACCAATCAGCTTGGTTTTTATGTTTTACTCGTTTCTGTTTATATGGGGCATGTGCATCTAAAGTTTGTAAGAATAATTTGTTGAAGGTATCTAAAGCATCATCTGGATCAAACCAGTACTCATATGTGGTCAGTTTCAGCTCTGCCTGGAAGCACCATGCAGCCTCATCTATTTCTCCAAGCTCCGATGGGTGGGATCTCCTGACTGGGTCTACACTAAATGTTGCAAGTACAGGAATTTGATGGTGTACTGTAATGATCCTAAGTACACCTCAACCTCGTTATAACACGGTACTCTGGGTCCATCCAACGGACCGTGTTAGTTAACCGAATCGTGTTATAAACACTGACCATATTTGTCACAGATCAACCATTGACACTATGGTGACCAATAGTTTTCCAAATAAGATGATGTGTGGTCCGGTTAACAACCGTATTTCCCGACTAAAATGTGTTTAGAACTAATCAATGACAGTAAATACCATGGCCCATCAATTCAAACAAGTCCTTTTAATAGAAACCAGCTGATAAACCATGTTTTTATCAACAAAACCGTCCGATCTGATAACGAGTATGACGGCATTTTGATAGCTGGTTCCTGGCTAACTTTGTTGTTACTGAGCGTCCGGCACCATACCGAACTACAGTACTGTTAATAGATTTCAATGGTAAAATTACCGGGTTAGGGTTTGGAACAGGACAATGGTCAACGCTTACGTGAAATGTGAATTACTTCCCTTGGAATGTCTAAATTTATTTGAAACGATTTTTAATGGCGCATATGGCCTTTGAATGATTTTTTTATCGCGAAAATCAATCATGAATATGTTTTATCATTTGCTTTTAAGCGGGAATAAATCTGACTCTCTTTTATATGCGGCTCTAGAAAACAGTTTTATTGCCGATCACATCATCTGCATCAATGTTTAAAATTTCTGGTGAGCAGTGATCCTTATCAGAGCGTGATATATACATGTAGTTTTTTTCCAGTTGCGCAACTGAATTCTTTAATCTCTTTATCTCCCTAAGCCAACACTTTGATTGTGCCGATGGCAGTTCATGTTTATCATACGTGTCATGCTAAACAAGTTAATATACTGTAAATATGACATGTTTGGAGGCCTGCAATAAATATCAAAAAGTACCGTTATAGACCATGTTAGCTACCGTATTACGGCAGTCAAAAGTGGGAGGAAAATAAAGTTGTTGTGCATAAAACCTGATAGAATCCTTGGATAATATTTATAAATGTTGGTTGGGGGAAATTTGGGGTCCAAATCAAAACCGTGTTATATCTGAATTTGTGCTTTAACGAATCATGCTATAACGAGGTCTGGGTGTATAAGGACAGACAGGCTGCAAATGGTGTAGACCCAGCAGTCTGATCAGGGTCTTCACCATTTGCCATACCGTCACCATTTTTGGACTCCTTGCTTGCTCATGAAACAAACTTGTTAAAATTTTAGGAGACTTACGTATTTAACGTCATTACAACTGGTGTCTGGGAATGTGTGGCGGCCGTAAAAAGTCTCATAGTGTAGTTTATATTTTCTTATCCTTTGGAATCATTGATTCCATTGTGGAATTTTGAAAATATCTGAGGGTCACTGATGAGGCCTAAATGGCCAAAACTAGCTAGTCTGGCTCAGGAAAAACATGTACACTCCATATTTTCAGTTCTGTGGTGTATTCCTTGCTTCCAAAGGATAACCCTTTCTAGAACATATTTACAGTAAGTCCTGAAGGTGTCTGAATTTTTAGGAATATTACGGCAAGTCCAATTCATTTTTACAGCCTATACTCGTAGACAATTGAGCCACCAGTGCTGTCAGTGCTTTGATTTTCAAATGCAACAACCTGTTGGCTTCCAAAACCTAAGCCTTTGAAAAAAAGGAGTCTGCTCTTTTTTTTTTTTTTTCTCCTATTACTGCTACTTGCTCACATCTGAGCATTACGAGCAGGATTTCCTGGGTGGTACTTTTTTTTTTTAAGCAATGTGGATGAAGTGCCTTGCTTGAAGGGCACAATACTTTGGTCAGCATGAGGCTCGAACCCGCAACCTCTTGATCACAAACCCGATGCACTACCACTGCACCAAAGCGCTCTTAAGAGAAATGGATACAGCTGCCAGATTTTTCTGCCGTTTTTCAAAAAGAGACAACTTTCAGAACTTCTTGTTTGCTTTTTTATAAACTCTGTCCCAAGGCCTCAGGAGCAAGTTCTTTTCCTTTAACAGTTGACCCCATTGACCTTTCAGAGTTGACCCCATTGACATGGGAGACAAAAATACTTTTGAATTAGTTTTCTCCCCTGAAGGTGTATTCCATTTCTCTTGACTGTAAAAACTTAGCTCCTTAATTCTTTCTAATTAAGAGTAAACCCCTCTTGAAAAGGGAAACAAAACCATTTCTTAAAGGGCTGCCTCCCCTCAATTCAGATTAAATTGAGTATCACATACATACAGTAAAATTTCTATATTAAGACCACCTTTGGAACTGTTCAAAAGTCGGTGTAGAAAGGAACAATTTAGAAGGAATAACTGAAACCTTCTCAATAATCTTTTAACGGCCGATTTAGTCTTAATTTTAGGTGGTCTTAATAGCAGAATTGTACTGTACAGTCATACTTCAATGGCTCGAACCCCTTCGGGACCATAGATATTTGTTCGAAACAGCGGCAGTTCGAGCCACTGTTGCATACTTCCAGAAAACATCACAGGGGTATTTTTGGACTTCTTTTTGGTGTTCTATAACATAAATGTATGCTGTGTGTACTCATTAGAATTGCCTCATTGAGGCGATTCTAATGAGTACACACAGCATACATTTGCAAGATAAAAGTCGAAAACCGCACTTTTTCTTATGCAGAGGAATTCCCTAGGGACTCAAAAACGGGTTCGACTCAGCCATGGTAAACGAGCCATCCGTGTTCGAGCCATCGAAGTTTGACTGTATTTGTTCTTCAATAACTCGAAAATTTCTTGGACCATGAAACTTGTTCTCTTGAGTCCATAGAGAATTATTCCAATAGTTTCAGATATCAATATATTCTGGATTTGTTTGTTTGTTTGATTTGAGGTTTAATGTCCCCGTCAACACTCTTAAGGTCATTTTGGAGACGTTGCTTCCAATTTTGTGGGACTTTTACCCGACATTGAGATGAAATGACATCTCAAGCCCTGTAGCCCAATATATTTGGGATTATTTAGGGAGGTTATCCTGATTTGATCTTGAAAAGGTATGTAGTGTGTAACCATTAGAATTGCCTCAGTGAGGCTATTCTAATTAGTACAACAAGAGCACCCCATGGGGATGCAAACGCTCGGCTGCAGTTTCTTTTAGAAAACAAAAATTCTAAGTCGAAAAAGGGGCATAACTGTGCCAAAAATATTTTGAGGGTTACCTCATCTATTGGTATGAGTTCCCCTTTTCATAACGAACAACTTGTCCGAGTTTCAAGTAAATATGTTCAGCAATGACAGAGATATTACAAAATGTTCAAGTTTTTGCACTACGACGACGACGCAGACGATGCCTGAGCTATGACAATACCTCGTCGTTTTCTTCGAAAACAGCTGAGCTAAAAACAAAACTTTCTTTTATATAAAAACAAAACTACATCCTTAAATTATTTCCTAATATGGCTCATGACTTGGCTAATTGATTAACATTCACTAGTTCAAACTGCCTCTATATTTTGAACAAATTTTTATGGTTCCATAAGATGACAATAAAACAATTTACATCTGTTTTGTCATCTGATGGTATCTTATGCAAACAGTGTCACTTTTGCAAACAGTATGGGCCCAGATCATACTGCTCCACCTGGTCTGATCAGGGTCCACAGTGTGGACCCATATCAGACTGCTCCACTAGGAGCAGTCTGATCAGGGTTCACACTGTTTGCCTTGATGCAAAAATGTGTTTGAAAAGTTTCCAAGAAGGTTCCGAAGACAACATAAACAAATGGCATTTTCAGATGTACCGGTAGTTTTTTGGAATCTTAACCCTTATCTTGCTGAATATTAATTTAAGCCACACCCATTTCTGTCTATCAACCAATCAAATTACTTGATGTAGTTTATTGCTACAAATTCATAAACTAAATGCCAAACAGGGTAGATCCTGATCAGATGGCTTCTTCAGAAGTCATCTGATCTGGATCTACAGTGTTTGCAAAGATAAGGGTTGTCATGAACAGCAAGATAAGGGTTAAGGGGTCAAGTTTTACCATATAAGACTGAGCCTTCCTACCTGCAATGTACCAACATAGGACCATCAGGTACACCATCAGCCTCGTTGACTTTATCTCTAAAGTGAAGCATGTTCCCAGCATTCTCTGGTACACCTCGATCTGGCCACGCAGTAAAGTGAAAATGCTTGAAATCCTTTTCTTCTCTCGTACGTTTCTGTGAAATAGGATTACACCATAACCTCTTTATAACACTTTTGTAAGGGTCAAAAGCAGAAACCATGTTAGTTAAACAACTACCATTTGTTTGTTTGATTTGATGTTTAACGTCCCCGTCAACACTATATAGGTCATTTTTGAGACGTTGCTTCCAATTATGTGGGACTTTTACCCGATACTGAGATGAAATGACATCTCAAGCCCTGTTGCCCAATGAAACCAATAGGGTTTAAGCATAGACGGTCCGACTCGCACCGCTTTGCCTGGGCAGGCTTAGATTCTCTAAGCGGTTTACCAGTAATCGTGTGCGGTCAGATTCAGCTCTGCGTGAAAGCATCATGCAGCCCATTTATTTCTTCAAGCCCCGATGGGCAGGGGCCGAAAACAACTACCATATTCACCCTATTAATCGCACACGCTCCTATAAGTGCACACCCACACTATATTTGGAAAGAAAATGCAAAAGTGCACTCTTTACAGTAACCGCTCTATGATTTCATATATAATCTATACATTTTTGGAATCCGTCTTGAAACCGTGTTATATCCAAGTCTGTGTTATAATGAACAGTGTTATGAAAAGATTGTGTAGTTTTAAACAGAAAATCATGATCTCATTTTTAACATGCAAACTCTACTCAGTACCTGCTAGTAACTGGCAATCGCACATAGTTAATCAGTAAAAAGGTGAGAATGATTGTAGAAAATACTTTATGACCAATAATCACAGAAAATATTGCCAAACCTGGGCACAGGGCACAGCTAACCCATTTAGTACCAGAAACCCTCAAACGGGTACCTTGGCAAACAGTCCAGGCCCAGATCAGACGCCGCAGAATGCGGCATCTGATCAGGGCCTACACTGTTTGCAAAAAGTTAAGCCATTTCCCGAATCAATTTTGAAGAAAAAAAACAACCTGACACCCCTAAACTTTGAAATGGACTTGTGGTTTACATAAGGAGGAAGATTCCATTTGGTACGAAAACGGTTAATCAGTAAAAAGGAGAGAATGATTGTAGAAAATACTTTATGATCAACAATCACAGAAAATATTGCCAAACCTTGGCGCAGTTAATCAAAGAATTGTTATCAAGTGTGTAAGTGGTCAAACTGTTGACTGTTCTAGGAACTACAATATCAAACACAGTGGTACTTTTGCTGAAAAAAATGTTAGCAGCTTTTGCATCTGCAAAAGCTGCTTATATTTTTTTAAGCAAAAATATTAGTATATTCGCCATTTTAAATCATCGAAGTTTTAATGTTACATTAACTAACAGAATCGTTGCATATGAGTACTTTGTGGCTGCTAAGTACTGGGACAGACAGGCCTAGACAAACAGTGCATACCCAGATCATACTGAAGAAGCAGTCTGTCCAGAGACTTCATTGTTTGCTATTCTGTCTGTACCTTTTTCATGCTTTACTGGATCGTGAGACAAATTTTTTAAAATTTTAGGATAATTACAGCAAGTCCTCAATGTGTCAGAATGTTTAGGATTTTAAGGTACTACCGGTACATTAACCCATTCAGTACCAGAAACCCCTAAAGGGGTACCTTGGCAAACAGTGCAGGCCCAGATCAGATGCTGCAGAACGCGACGTCTGATCAGGGCCTACACTGTTTGTAAAACGTTCAGCAATTTTCCAAATCAATTTTGAAGAAAACACAGCCTGACACCCCTAAATTTTGAAATGGACTCCTGCTATATATACGGAGGAAGATTCTATATGGTACAAAAAGGGTTAATGTCAATGCAAACTTACATGGCAGACTTTCAGCTGACGTAGTGTGTAGTCTGAGAACACCTCTTCTGTTACTATTTCAATCTCCAAGTTCCCATAATGGTCTTTCTCCTTTTCATCAGGCCAGTATTTTATACATTTTATCTGAAATTATCCATTTTAACCCTTATCTTGCTGTTCATGACAACCCCTATCTTTGGAAACAGTGTAGATCCAGATCAGATGGCTTCTGAAGAAGCCATCTGATCAGGATCTACACTGTTTGGCATTCAGTTTATGAATTTGTAGCAATAAATTACATCAAGTAATTTGATTGGTTGATAGACAGAAATGGGTGTGGCTTAAATGAATATTCAGCAAGATAAGGGTTAAGGTAAGTTCAGCACCAGTCAAACCCATGTTCATCCATATTGTATGAGACACTAAACAGGATACTGGCAAACAGTGCAGGCTAAGATCAGATGCTGCAGTATGCAGCATCTGATCAGGGCCTGCGCTGTTTGCAAAATGTTCAGCCATTTTCTAAATAAATTCTTTAATTTGCACAACCTGACATCCCTGAATTTTGAAATGGATTCCTGCTATATATGAGCCCCGCCAAGCGAATTTGGGTCTTCGAGCATTCCGTCATGACAAGTTTTAACTGCGCATGCCCAGCCATTCAGAGGGGCCAAGGATATGGCTTTTGTCTGAAGGTTCCTCTTGATTCACTGCTTGTATGAGCGAGCAGCGAAGGTTCTGGCGAGACTGCGTGGATGCGCAGGCTCGCCTGAACCTTCGCTGCTCGCATAGGCGATAAGTACCAAAATCGCTTGACGGGGCCCATATATAAAACCAGTTAAGCAGCCACCTCTGTGAAAGTCAAGAAGTGGCTGCCAAGGAGAGATGGTTATTTAATACAGATAAAGGTAGTTCAACTGAATTGCCTTTGCCGGGATCCCAAAAACTGGACTCATAGCAAAGGTGACTGCTAAATAGAGCTAACCTTTAAAACAGGGTTGACTTTAGTTTAAACATATTTTATAGAAACAAACTGGGCAATGGGGTTTGAACACAAGTTCTCACAATATTACTTAGCGAGGTTTGACTATTCTTGTGAAAAGGATCAACTTACTCTCAAATACAGCATTCTTAACAAGTTATGACTTTGCTCCCACATGGAACACTTTCTTACAATTATGGAAAGTGCAAAAGGGGAAGGGAGGTAGCTAATGTTGTAATAATATTGTGAGAAGTGCAATTTTGGAATTAACTTATGTTGTCAGAACCTGTGCCCAAACTTCATTGCTATTTTAATACAAGTAGGGAAAGAACAGATTCAACATATTTTCTTACCCTCATGTGAATAAGATCGTGAAATGACCCCCCCCCCCCCTCCCCACACACACACACCTAAACCCTTCTTTATATAGAGAAAATTGGGATTTCTGGGGTGAACATTATTTTTCTTATTTCTACTCCAAGACATAGATTGTGGGTACTCATTTTTTGAGCACCAACAACCTATGTTTGCAGTATAAATTAGAAAAATACACAGATTTTTACAGTCAAACCTGTCTTAAAGACCACCTGTGAACAAACACCACCTGTCTACAAAGACCACTTCCAATTCCTCCCATCCAATTAGACTATATAATGCACCTGTCAACAGAGACCACCTGTGCACTAGGACCAGAGGACAGTCAAAATCCTCCCCAAATGCATATTTTTGCCATGAGCAAAGACCACTGTGTGCTTTGAATAGCACTGACCAAAGTTGAATCGGCCAATTAATTGTTTGTGGACATCATTTAATGAACCAAATTAATTTTTTAGGGATTCATTATTAGGGGTGTAACTATGCATCGATAGTTCAATGCATCGCGTTAGGGACTGCCTCAATAGCAATGCATCTAGTACTTTGGACTATCGATAACTATCGCCGATAGTTCATTCAACGATCGATAGTTTTGATTGTTTTTTTTTTTTTTCTTGAATAGACTTTGAAAATATACCTGACCTGTACTGTTGTGTAATGACACAAGTATTTTTGCTCAGGATATCCATTCAGCTGTAATCAGGACAGACTGATAAGCCTCCACATATGTGCATGATGATCTGAGTCTTCGCTGGTCGCACATGTGTATCTTAGTTTTTTGCCATGGGGTGAATTTCTCACGGCGATGAATTTCCCACGATCATTTTTGCACGCGCAGTTGAGGCAGTCAGAAATTTTCCCGCGTTTTTCAATAACAAAAGTCAATGATAGTGTCCTCATGCGTTTGTTGCATGCAACTTTTTGAAAACATGACAGTTAAACTTGTGCGACATGTGAAGGCTCAGATCAGCCTGCGCAGTCATATATATATGTTTGTTGTTTGTATTAGCCTTGTGTAGTATGACTTCTGGGACAAACGCGTATTCCCTGTTCAGTTTTGAAGACATTTACAAGATGCACAAGCTGATCTTATGTATGAAGAAATGTTTGTTTTTGCTGTGTGCTGACTCATTCACATAGGGAAATGTATAATAAACGACAGTATAATGCAGTTTAACTTGTTGCATATGTGACTCATTTTGTGTCCGACAAACACGGTAGTTAATGAGTATTAAGACCAGAAGAGTTAAACCGCCCTTTTGTGGTCTCATTAGAAATGTTTCTCGAGAAATGCACGGAATGTGCATGTGAGTACATGATAGACTCAGATTATCGATAAGTATGCACAAATGCATCAATGAATTTGTAGCAATAAATTACATCAAGTAATTTGATTGGTTGATAGACAGAAATGGGTGTGGCTTAGATGAATATTCAGCAAGATAAGGGTTAAAATAGTTTTTGTTTTGTTGTTTTTTAGACAATTCCCATAAAAAAGCATGCTTTATTTTCTCTGAAAAAAAAAATTGAAAGCAAAAGAAAAATGTCATCTGCTCCTAGAATTTTGGAGTTTAAGGACTGAAAGAAAGGAGCAATAATTTTTCCTTTTAACCCATAATATGCCAATCACAAAAATTGCTGTCTGATTTCATTACGAAAACATGCCTATACAAATACATTGTAGATTTTAACAACGAAAAATGAAAATTATCAGAAGAAAAATTTCAATATTTTTCTTATTTCTGCTCAAAACATTGTGATTACTCGTTAGAACCGCCTCATTGAGGCGGTTCTAACGAGTACCCACAATGTTTTTGAGCAGAAATAAGAAAAATAACGAATGAGGCGGTTCTAACGAGTAATCACAATGTTTTGAGCAGAAATAAGAAAAATAACGAATACCCCTGCAAATCCCATTTTCACTAATAATATAAAAGTGGGGTTCGAGGGGGTCAAAATCATATAGGCATGTTTTCGTGATGTGTAGCCTGCTGGTAACTTTAAAATTCATTTTTGCAAACAACAGTCTGAAGGAGCAGTCTGATCAGGGTCCACACTGTTTGCCTGTATGCAAAAACATGTTTGAAAAGTTTGAAAGACTATGCAGTGGACAACATAAACAGACATTTTCATATATTTACATTTCCGGTGTGAAGTCTAAAGTAAACCTATAGAAAACAATGTATTTCATACTTCCATGAGTCACACGATTTTCAGTGACGTCAAGTGACATCAATCTAAACTATGGTTTTCTATGGGCATTGGTGAAGTCAACGTTGTTCTGCTCTTTGCAGAAAAAACAAAATGTAAATGTTTTCAACTTTAAAAGTTTGCCCTATAAGCATTTTTTCGCCCACTGATGAGGGGCAAAGAATGTAAATATAAAAAATAAACTTAATTTTTCCGCTCTTCATACTTTCATTAACAGCAGAAAAATAAAATTTTTGTGGTGTCTTAAAGAGGTAAAATAGACCCCAACTGAGACATGGGTGTACATCAGGGGAGCTATCGTGTTAACGTAATTTTGCTCCCACAACACATCCGGAAACTCTCGGGATAGTTCCTAGGACCTGGAAATGGTAAACAAAGGTAGGTAACCTTGTTTGTTTTGATTTATTGTAGAAGAATTGGAGAAAAATATAAAGTTTCGGGGATGCTAAACAATGTTAAAATGATTTACCTTTCTAAGCAGGCCAAAAAAATATTGAAAAAATTGTTGCTGAAACTAGGCGATCATAACAAAATCGAACACAGGGTATCTGACTATAGTTTTATGTCAACACGAAAGAATGATGCAACTGCAATGTAAGTTTTTGCTTAGAATGAGATATTTTGGCACAAATTCTGTGTATGTCGGCCCATATTCACCATTTAGATGTAAAAGTTTTTATCAGTTCATGTACTGTGAAGGAGTGATGCCAAAATTTTCAGGCAGAGTAGCTCCCACATCATCGAGCCAGCTCCCAAAACACGCTCTAGTTCCCACGAGTCTATTATTCCATCACCTGGAGAGAAGTTTTTACAACCAAACATCATATAAATTGTTACAAGAATGGAATATAACAGGTTTTTAAGGCAAAGACCGAAATCCCGTGACGTCACACATCTGGTCTATATTAACTGAGGGGAACTGTGGGCGGTAATCATTGGAAAACAACGGGAATTTTAGAGATTTTAACCGCGATATAGCTGTGAAGAAAAAAACTAGAACTGTCAGAGGATCTGACTATAGCCCCGCTATAGCCCTGTCAGAGGAGAAAGAATCATGAATTAAAGGTAAAGACTTGTGAGAGGGTTAAATCCCTAACAAGGTACCTACGCCTTATAGACTTTCGCGTTATTAGATCTGAAAAACAGTCTAAGTTAAAAAATAAGTTTTGGATAATGAAAAAACCACATGCACATCTTAAGACCTCTTTGAAAACACCTGAAACGTCTCAAAGGATCGGCCTAGAACTGTAAGAGGAGTTGCGTTCACAAGGTAGCTACTCCTTATACATTTTAACATTAGAAGAACTCAAAAATTGTCTTAGTTAAAAAAGTGAAATAAGTGGAAAAAAATAATTTTAGGATAATGAAAAAAGCACATGCACATCTTCAGACCTATATGAAAACACCTGTAAAGTTTCAAAAGGATTGACCTAGAACTGTAAGAGGAGTTGCGATCACAAGGTAGCTACTCCCTATACATTTTAACATTAGTAGATCTAAAAAATTGTCTAAGTTAAAAAAGGTGAAATAAGTGAAAAAAATTATTTAAGGATAATGAAAAAATAATATGCACATCTTCAGACCTATATGAAAACACCTGTAAAGTTTCGAAAGGATTGACATAGAACTGTAAGAGGAGTTGCGGTCACAAGCTAGCTACTCCCTATACATTTTAACATTAGTAGATCTCAAAAATTGTCTAAGTTAAAAAAGGTGAATTAGGTGAAAAAAAATATTTAAGGATAATGAAAAAAGAATATGCACATCTTCAGACCTATATGAAAACACCTGTAAAGTTTCAAATGGATTGACCTAGAAATGTAAGAGTAGTTGCGGTCACAAGGTAGCTACTCCCTATACATTTTAACATTAGTAGATCTCAAAAATTGTCTAAGTGAAATAAGTGTAAGAAATTATTTAAGGATAATGAAAAAAGAATATGCACATCTTCAGACCTATATGAAAACACCTGTAAAGTTTCAAAAGGATTGACCTAGAACTGTAAGAGAAGTTGCAGTCACAAGGTAGCTACTCCCTATACATTTTAACATTAGTAGATCTCAAAAATTGTCTAAGTTAAAAAAGGTGAAATAAGTGAAAATAATTATTTAAGGATAATGAAAAAAGAATATGCACATCTTCAGACCTATATGAAAACACCTGTAAAGTTTCAAATGGATTGACCTAGAACTGTAAGAGGAGTTGTGGTCACAAGGTACCCACTATCAAACATTACAGACAGACAGACAGACAGAAAGACAGACAGACGGAATTCCGGACAAGCCAAATCCAATATAACCCCCACTTTTTCAAAGCGGGGCTATAAAAATCCTCCCCAAATTGTCATTTTCTACTGAATTATACATCCAGTTAATGATTTCTAATAACATTTTATGATTTCTGATATGTTAAAGTAAGTAAATCTTGAATATATCATCAACAATATCTGCACAATACTTGAATAAAATCGGCATTAATTTCAGAATTTACCCACATGAAATGACTAATAAATTATTAGAACGACTTTTAAAACGAATGTTTCTAATACTTGTAACAATTTTAATGTGTTTGCTGCAAAATATAAATATTTTGAATTTCGATTATTTCTACTCTATCCTCATACTGACTTTTAACCCCGTCATTGGTCGAGAGTTGTCTTTATAAGTTCGGGGTTAAAAATTGTGTCAGGATTGGATAGAAATATAAATTAAAATTCAAAATATTCATATCTTGCAGCCACAGAAAATAAAATTCTTACAATAATCAAAAGATTATCATTTTTAAGCTCCTTCTGGTAATTAATTAGTTATTTTATTTGGATAAACTATGAGATTAATGCCCACTTTATTCAAGTACGGTTCAAACACCGTTGACAAATTATGCAAGGTCATGTCAGAAATCACCATCACTGACAATTTTGATTGTGATCAACACATTACTGAGATTACATCGAAAGCAACTAGTAAGACATTAGGATTTCTTAGATGTAGTTTGGCTTTTGCACCTAGGCAGACAAAGGATGTTGCATTGGTTCGTCCTCAACTTGAGTATGAATCACCTGTTTGGCATCCCCATTTTATGACAGCTACTCGATGGACCTGCAGGGGGATGGTGGAACAAAAGTAGTGTTGGTGATATGCACGAGGGGCTGGTTCGGCCATCGCTGGAGGCCCGTCGTGAGGAGTCTTTTTTAACCTTCTTTTATAAGAGACGCTCCGATACAGTGTCTCTTACTAAAGATAAATACTTGCCCCCTGTGACTAGTTCAACTCAAAGAAGGGCAACAAAATTAAACAACAGTCAATGTTTGTCTGTTTGTTTGAATAGGGCTTTAACATTCCCGTCAACACTATTTAGGTCATTTTGAAGATGTTGCTTCCAATTGTATGGGACTTTACCCGTTATTGAGATGAAATGTTATCTCAAGCCCTGCCACGCAATGAAACCAGAAGGCATATATGCATTTGGCCATCTGACTCACAATGCTTTGCCTGGACAGGCTTAGTCCTTCTAAGCAGTTTACCAGAACTCATTTTACCAGTATTCAGCTCTGCGTGGAAGCACCATGCAGCCCAATCTATTTCTCCAAGCCCCGATTGGCAACAGTCAATATCATAGGTATCAGACCTATAGTGATGCAGTGAAGCATTCCTTCTTTCCCAGAACTATTCCTCAGTGGAATAGTCTTCCCTCCTCTGTAGAAAATAACAAAACTGCAGAAGAGTTCAAAGGCCACAAAGTATAGAATGGGACTCAGAGGTATACATTCTAGTACACCTCTATATTAGATTGTAAATACCTCAAAGAACTCATCCATTGATTTTATTTTGCTAAATTTAGCGTACCACCTAACTGGTCAAATGTAACAGACTCAGTATCTGATAGACTCGTGGGAACTAGAGCGTGTTTTGGGAGCTGCCGTGATGGTGTGGGAACTACTCCACCTGAAGATTTGCGAAAATACCCCTTCACTGTACATGGATTGATCAATCTGTTACGTGTAAATGACGAATGTCAACCCAGAATATGCGCAAAAGGATTTCGTTCTTAGTGAAAACTTACAAAACAATTGCTGCATTCATTCGTGCTGATATAAAACTAAAGTCAGATTACCCTGTGTTCGATTTTGTTACGGTCGCCTACTTTCAGCAATGATTTTTTCAATATTTCTTTCGGCCTGCTTAGAAAGGTTAATCATTTTAACATTGTTTAGCATCACCGAAACTTTATATTAGTCTCTTATTCTCCTACAATATATCAAAACAGACAAAGGGTACCTACCTTTGTTTACTATTTCCAGGTCATAGGAACTATCGCGAGAGTTTCCGGATGTGTCGGTGGGAGCAAAATTACGTTGACGCGATTTTGCGATAGCTTCCCTGATGTCCACCCGTGTGAGAAAGAAGACTAAAACTATGATGGTAAGATCTGTTTCTCATGAAAAAGTGTCCACAACCTATAACCCATTTTATATGGGAAGCTCATGAACGGGACACTGGCAAACAGTGCAGGCCCTAATTAGATGCTGCAGACTGCAGCATCTGATTAGGGCCTGCACTGTGTGCAGAAAGCTCCACCCATTTCTATGCAAAAAAAATAGCTCAACCGTATACCCTTAAAATGGTCTCCTACGAGGGTATGCTGAAAAGTTCTGAGCCTGACCAAGAAGCAGGCATCAAAAAGCCATGAAATTTTGTATTCATTAAATCCAAACCTTTATTACTTGATCTGACTCAAGTGAGTTCAAGTTTACCTGCAATAACGTAGAAATTCTAGACTTTGAAAATTGATACTAGCACGTTTTTGAGAAAATGGACAAAATCTGGCAAGTACCTCTATAAAAGGCATTAGCTCCTAAGGACATTCATGCCGATATGGTTGCTACATTAGGGGATAATGCTCCTTCGTATGCAACCATGAAAAGGTGGGCAGCAAATTTTAAGATGGGCAAGGACAGCCTTGAAGATGATGACCGGTGTGGACGATCCACAATGGCAACAACTGAGAAAACCATCAGCCAAGTGCACAGGGCTGTGATGGATGACAGGTGTTTAACTATGAATCAGTTAGCTAACACTGTTGGCATCTCCTGTGAACGAGTAGAGAACATTCTACACAGTGAATTAGGAATGTCGAAGGTTTCCGCCAGATGGGTGCCATGGCTTTTGACACCTGACCAAAAGTTGACCAGACTGAACCTGTCACAAGCCAATTTGGCTATTTTTGAAGCAGACCAAGATGGTTTTCTTGACCGTTTTGTCACTCAGGATGAGTGTTGGGTTCATCACTTTGAGCCAGAGACCAAAAGACAATCCATGCAATGGAAGCACCCTGGCTCACCCGCTCCAAAGAAGGCAAAGGTCGTCTCCTCTGCAGGGAAGGTGATGGCATCAGTGTTCTGGGATGCCAAGGGTATAATATTCATGGATTACCTTCAAAAGGGCAGAACAATTAATGGGGAGTATTATGCAGATCTGCTAAAACAATTGCGAAAAGCAATTAAGGATAAACGACCCGGAAAATTGACAAAAGGGGTCTTGTTCCATCAGGACAATGCGCCTGCTCATAAATCAGTTGTCGCAATGGCTGCTGTGCATGACTGTGGCTTCACACTTGTCAATCAACCTCCGTATTCACCTGATCTATCTCCATCAGATTATTTCCTGTTTCCAAACATGAAAATGCACTTGGCTGGGCAGCATTATTGGTCAGACGAGGAGGTGATAACTGCTGTGGAGGAGTTTTTCAGGGACCAAGATGAGACCTTCTATACCACTGGGATCCAAGGACTCCAGCATCGCTGGAGGAAGTGTGTGGACAGGAAGGGAAACTATGTTGAAAAATAAGGCACTTTCAGCATGGACAAACCATTGGATCTTGGTCAGGCTCATAACTTTTCAGCCTACCCTCGTACTATATATAAGGTTGACTGTTATACTCTGAAGAAATTTTGTGTTTTGATAGCACTGCGCAAAGGCAATTATTATCCATATTACCCATAGGCAAAAGCGTTGCTCTCTTGCACTCGCCTTCCCTGAATGGTGATGTATGCCATCTTGGATTTACTGCGCAGTTGGTTAGAAATGACAGCAAATCAAAAAAAATTTCAGCTAATAAATAAATACAAACATTTTACAGTTTTCAATTCATTCCACACTTTATCTAATTGTGTTCTGTAATAAAACTCTAATTCTAACATGCTGTAAATGTTTTCCCACTGTGCACTATGATCAACATGGTGCATGCAGGAGGGCGCATTTGATGAAGTCACCGGCCCCGCCCATCTGGGCTTGAAGAAATATTTGGGCTGCATGATGCTTCCACGCAGAGCTGAAACAGACCCGCACATGAGTACTGATAAAGCGCTTAGAGGATCTAAGCCTGCCCAGGCAAAGCGGTGCAAGTGTTGGACCGTCCATGCTCATAAACCCTATTGGTTTCATTGGGCGGCAGGGCTTGAGATGTCATTTCATCTCAATGTCGGGTAAAAGTCCCACAAAATTGGAAGCAACGTCTCCAAAATGACCCTACAGTGTTGACAGGGACGTTAAACCTCAAATCAAAAAACAAATTGATGAAGTCATATGCATACCTGTGATACGTGTACCTCCCTCATCAGGAGGGAGACTCCCTCATTTTGATGCTAATTTTTGCCCAATTTATGCCAAATTTTAGTAAAATTTTGGAGTCTCCCTCATTTGAACTAAGAATTTCCCCTATATATTCTTTACATCTCCCCCATCACAATGGCAAATCTACCAAAAATTATCACAGGTACGCACATGTAAATGTGTACTTCTCAGGTCCACTACAAATGAGTTTTTTGGAAAACATTGCAACAATGTACAAAATGTAATGAAAAAGCTTTGCTGTATAACAAATTTGTTATTTTGATTCTTGACAGGGAACATTGGATCACATTTACTGCCTGTAAAGTAGAAGTAAAACAAAGATCAGGAATTGATACAATTAACTTACTCCACCCATAAAAGACACCAAAGCCTGTAATACCGTAATGATCCTAAGCATTGGAACAGACAGGCCTAAGCAAACAGTGCAGACCCAGATCAGACTGCTCCTGCAGGAGCAGTCTGATCAGGGTCTACACAGTTTGCCATTCCGTCTCCATTCTTTGGACTGCTTGCTAAATCGCCACACAAATTTGTTTAAATTTTAGGAGAACTACAGCAAGTCCTAAAGGTGTTCCAATTTTAGGATATATAGGGTAATATTCTATTCAGGACAAAATGGGTTGAAACCTTACCTTGCAATCCTCATACAGATTTGTAAGCATAACAATTTTCCCACAATCCTTCTGCCAGATCATTCTCCAAAAGTCGTTCACATTCGCTTCAGTAGGACCTAAAAGACCAGGGAACAATGATAGTACTGTATCATACACCAGTTACAAAACTAATCTAATAGTATTTGTAAAATCAAGAATCATGGCCCCCCGCCAATCGAGGCTTGAAGAAATAGATTGCCTGCATGATGCTTCCACACAGAGCTGAAATCAGACTGCACATGAGTACTGGTAAACCGCTTAGAGGAGCTAAGCCTGCCCAGGCAAAGCGGTGCGAGTCCATGCTTATAAACCCTATTAGTGTCATTTCATTTCAATTTCGGGTAAAAGTACCACAAAATTGGAAGCAACGCCTCCAAAATGATATTTTTAATGTAAAATTAATTTTAATTAATAATATACCTACCCATCACTACAATTATAGCCTTTTCACCAGACGCAGGTCTGGGACAGTCTGACACAAAAAAAAAATCTAGCCAGAAATGCCACCGGCATGTCCCTTTTCCCGTGACCTCCCCAGCGTCGAGTCCTGATTGGTCGCTGATGTCACATGACCTATCAGACCAATAGGCAGACGATACAGGTCACGTGACCGCGATTTTCGCGCCGAGAGGTCATTATTTCTTTCAGGAAAACAAATATTTCAGGCGGGGCTGGGAGGCGGGACATACCATTGTAGTGATGGGTAGGTATATTATTAATTAAAATTAATTTTACATTAAAAATATCATTTTAATATCAAATATAACTACCCATCACTACAATTATAGCCTGAATTCAAAGCAAGTGGAGGGTTGGATGAAAAATAAAGTTACACATACCTAACTCCTCCAACCTTGGTTGTTTATACCCCTTTTAAAACCATCCAATGATGGTAACGTAAGGGAGTATCCACCATGACTGCAAGGGATCCAAATCCAAAATTCACAAGTGGAGAAGATAAATGGACAGGAACCGGAGTCAAAATAGAAGGTTCATACCTATTCAAACAGGCTAACAAACAACCAAGGAAAATAAAATCCCAAAATAAGTGCTGCTCATAATAGATTGAGAAGCTACTAAACTACCCAAGGAATGAGTACCACTACGAATGGGAACCAAGCTCCTTAGGTGAAGGGATGAAAAGTAGCGTTGGAACATCCATTACGCAGTAAGAAAAAACATTCTGAAGAAAAAATGGAGTTCCAATATGCCCAAAATGTAGAAGGTTCTAAGCTCATACTGTATTCTGAATGATAATAGGGCAGAAGTGAAATTAGCATATACTGGTAGAAGCTTTATCACTTTACAAATCCACTTTGCAATCAAGGATGGTTAGAAATATATCCAAAACCCCTTGATTGGAAAGAAAAAATTCTCATGATAATCTCGAAACGTTTTAAACGTTCTAATGTATACAAAAAATTCACATTAGCCTACGATCCACGAATCCTGGAAATGACAGGATAAATAATAGTTTCAGACAAGGTGATTTATAGCCTAAAACAAAAATAGGTTGAATGAGAAGAGAAAAAGAAGTCATTGTTCTTCTCATACCTGAAAACAACCCTCTGCAATTGGCAAAGCATGACTATAACTTCTAACTGAAGCAAATGTCAAATGAAATACAGCTTGATTATCAAATGAACAAAAGAAGCTGAATTCACCGGATCGTAAGGTGGTTTAGAAAAGACCACAACACTCATGCAAGATTCCATTTGGATTCAAAGTCCTGGAAACCTGTCGGCATAGTGAAAAACCCCTTTAATAAGCTGGTGATGGTAGGGTTTAATGAAAAAGTGTGAAGCCGACTAAAATTTTAACATGTTCGAGATTACTGATCTGTACCCTTCTCTTAGATGAAATAGAAATTGAAGGGTAGAGAACAGACAGAAAAAGAAATCCAGTAAAAAACCTCCCTAGAGGAATTGTCTGGATTTATTTCCCTTTTTCTACACCAACTAGAAAATATCTTCCATCTTCCAGAGTAAAACTTGAGAGTGGAGACCTTTCTATAGTTGAAGATACACTCGGCAGAGAAACCAGAAAAGTGTCTACCTCTGGTTTGATTCCTGACAACATCTGGATGTGTAAGTAAAGCATTTCTGGATTGAAATGGAATGCTTGACCCACACCTTTTAGATATTTGATCTGGAACTACTAGAAGACGGGTTGCAAGTCTTGAGACTAGGCTCAGAATGACTAAAAAACCAAGATCTCTGAGGCCATAGGAGGCGTAATCAGAATGGCTCGGCTTTTGGACGCTTGAATTTTTTTCCTAGAACTAGAGGAATTCAGTTGAATGGTGTAAACGCATATGTAAAAGATTCCCCCAATCTAGAGATTTTAAATCAACTGCACGTTCCAGGTGATCTGAAACTTGAAACATAATGGAAGTTGATTGGAGAACCGAGTTGTTTGGACATTTGATTAAAAAAGGCCCAATAAAGGTTCTCTCCATTTGAGAAAACGCCCTGTAGAGAACGGATGGTGAACTGGTCTATAGGGGCGATCCCAATGACGTAATCTGCCCTGGAGGTGTCCGACAAGGATAGACATACCTTCCTGAAGACACCAAGTTATAATCTTCCATGTAAAAGCCAACAGGGAAGAGTAATGAGTCACTCCCTGATAAGTAGAAAAAACTACACTATTCATTTGTCTGGAGTAACAATAATGAAGCTGTTCCTCAGTTTGGAGCTATGAAGAACTGATAAACCAAGGAAATTTGTCTGAAGTTTCAGAATGTTTATACACATATACATATATACATACATATACGCATACACACACATATATATATATAGCCCCGCCTAATATAGGCCCCACGTTCCCTGAACAACTAATCCCTGAGGTTCGAAGTGGGAAACCAACCTGAAAGGCTGGCATGCGAAAAAAAACAAATAGGGAATAGTCTCTAAAAGAGGAGACCCCATTTGATACTGAGGGATTCATAAATCGTAGAGAGCAATCTTGATAATGGAATTTATTGCTCCTATAGACCGTATGGTATTTCCAGTGATAATGTTAGCAAAAAAAAACTGGAAAGGTCTAAGATGAGATTGTCCAGGGAAACTGGATCCAATTACTAAGTTTCTAAAAAAGGGGAAACAAACCCCTGACATAAATCAAAAGTTTTTCGGGGCATGAAAAAATTGGAGAAGTATCTTTGAGGTAGAATCAATTTCAACTTCTCGATAAAGTGTATGAAATCTAAATTCACAATAACCTGTACACGTTTGGACAAGGTATGATAAACAGTATCTGTAAAAATGATGACAAAACCCATCATCGGAACACTACACAAGATTGGGGCCTAATTCAATGATGACAGCTGCTTAATTAATTTCTATTAAGTTGGTGAACAGGGAAAACATTGATCCGTTGACAAATCCAACAAAGGAAAGGCAACGGACTGATACACAAAAATTCCATCCAAGGTGAAACGAAGGTATTTGCGTAATGACCTATGGATGGAGATGTGAAGGTTAGCGACCTTTAAAACTACGGAAATCGTCCCCGAATTTGGGAAATTTGACCTGACTAATCGAGGACGAAGTTTCCATTTGAGATGATCGACTCGCATCATCTTGTTAAGTGTGAGAAGTCGATGATGAGTCGATTTTCCCATTTTCTTCTTTTCTTTTCATTGATCCGTTGACAAATCCAACAAAGGAAAGGCAACGGACTGATACACAAAATTCCATCCAAGGTGAAACGAAGGTATTTGCGTAATGACCTATGGATGGAGATGTGAAGGTAAGCGTCCTTTAAAACTACGGAAATCGTCCCCGAATTTGGGAGAATTGACCTGACTAATCGAGGACGAAGTTTCCATTTTGAAATGATCGACTTGCATCATCTGTGTTAAGTGTGAGAAGTCGATGATGAGTCGATTTTCCCATTTTCTTCTCGACCAGAAAGATCCGCCTGTAGAAGCCTGGGGAAAGGAGAAGTTTTTCTACTTACACGGCTTTCTTTTGGAGAAGAACCCTTCCTCTTCCAATAAAAAGATTTCTTTTCTTGATACTATTTACCAGAAATAGTATTTGCATGTGAGAAAGAGAAAGGATTCCTAACGAACTCAATCCAGTAACCCTTTCTCCAAACTCATAAAACTCAAAATATATTTGATAAAAGAAGCCAAGGCCTGATAGAACTGAAATAGCTCGGCTCCTACTGGAAGAAGATGAAGAGGAGGGGAAGGAAGAAAGTCATTTGTTAGACTTGTGTCTTCCTCTATTGGGAGATTTCGTTCCAGTCCGACCTCTGGAACGAAAGGACCGTGTACCCTGCTCTGAGAATGATCTACTAGTAGATGGGGACTGATTGAGATCTTCTAGTCGAGGGTGATAAGCACTTAAAAGTCATCGGAAGTAGTCGAAGAGCGTCTCTTGGTTGCGGTACCTGTACTTGATACGCTCTCCGAAGACTTCAAAAAAGACGAGTGCCCACGGTCTTGAAGCTTGATTCTGAAAACATTGGGAAGACATGGTCCGCTTATAGTTTTAGAATCAAGAGGCGCTGAGGCTCTATGTAAAAACTGAACCAGTTATCAAGAGCAGAGTTGCGCCAAACATGCAACATGGTGGTAGACAGCCATGGCATGTAAAAAATGACCGGGAAATAAACAAAAGCATTAGAATAGCAGCTATATGGTCGGAATGCTCTTGTTTGAAGGCAAAGTGGGTAGAACTAGAATACCAGTCATAATGAGAACCCACTTAATAATAGTCCTGGTAAGAAGCTCCAATGTTAGAGCGTCGAAACAGGAAGTAATGCCAATTTCCCTGACGTCATATATACAGAGACTGAATCTGGGTCGAATTTAGGAATTTCATAAGAACAAAAAATTGATGTTTTTTGTTGTTAGAACCACTGTTCCAAGTTCTTTTCGCACGAGTGCCCCCGGTCTTGAAGCTTGATTCTGAAAACGTTGGGAAGACATGGTCCGCTTATAGTTTTAGAATCAATAGGTGATGAGGCTCTAAATATGTCCTTCTCATAATCGCTAAATAGTAAGGACGAAAAAGGACCAACCTCTGAGTATTGATATATCCCCAGAGGATAAATCACTAGGCCCAGATTCAGCTCTAGGGGCAAAACACTTGAGGCTCAATTAAACTTCCCCAGTGTTAGGCCCTTTATTGTATATAGTGCACTGAACATGCGAAATTGCCGAATCAAAATTGAGCATTCAAGGAGCCGTGCCTAAAACGATCAAGGCCGAATCGGCCCAAGGCCGAAACGACCCACCGAAATAGGCCGAATCGATCCAGGTGCAAATTCGGGTCGAAAACGACCCAGGCCGAAACGACTCAGTACCGAAACGTCCCGGATTCACTTGCAATAGTTACGGTATTCCAATAAACGATGCCCAAATCTGTATGTTTTATAAGGGAAAACAATCCAATTTAATGATTATGATAACAAAAATTTATCATAATAAGAGGAAAGAAGCATATGACCAAGGTAAACTAAGTACCGAAGGTCCGGAAAGGTTACCCGATAAAAACCGGGATCGGAACCGTACCAAAATTCGTATGTAACATGGATTCGGAAAAAATTTTTGGGCATAGGTTCCCCGCACCCCGGAGTCCCCGCAATTATGAGCAGGGTCTCTACGGGGCGGTCGACGAACCTATCCTAGTCAACCCAGGCCCAAATGGGAGGAGGGGACATAGACTGGCTCATCTTGATTCGGCAATGGTGACCCACACGAATTGGATGGATTCTGTTTAGAAGATACTATAGAAAGGCCACAAAGGGACCTGAATATTATCCATCTGCATCGTGGGATTTATAAGTGCTAAACGAAGACGGGTCTTGCACATGTTCAAAACTAAATTAATGCTGAGAATTTTTATTCAGCGATACAACGTCTTCCGATACCGGAAGTGGAAGGAACACGCACAAAAACCGTCCTCTTTTCTGGCAATTTAAGTTTCCACAACGCCGACTTCTATTAAAACATTACCAGGAATAATATGAGCGTATACCCTGGCACATAACATGAAAAGAAGTGTGGTGCTTATCAAAAACCAAAAACGGTTGATCACATGATAAACAAAACTTCCAAGTGAAATTTCAAAATGGCGGACAACCACTACACATGTAATGTCGGCAGAAACACACGAAATAAAGTCTCTAAGAATTTCGGAATAAACAGTAAGCTTAAAAAGCCTAAGTACGTTGTGGAAACTCAAGGTAAGTGCAAAATCAAAAAAGAATAAAACACTTATCCGTTTATTCATTCTTCCATGGAATGTAGTTTGACGATCCTATCCCAAGCAAGTCTGAAAAAATAATGACCTCTCGGCGCGAAAATCGCGGTCACGTGACCTGTATCGTCTGCCTATTGGTCTGATAGGTCATGTGACATCAGCGACCAATCAGGACTCGACGCTGGGGAGGTCACGGGAAAAGGGACATGCCGGTGGCATTTCTGGCTAGATTTTTTTTTTGTGTCAGACTGTCCCAGACCTGCGTCTGGTGAAAAGGCTATAATTGTAGTGATGGGTAGTTATATTTGATATTAAAATGACCTATACAGTGTTGACGGGAACGATAAACCTCAAATCAAACAAACAAACAAAATCAAGAATCAAAGTCGGGAAATGTTATCAAGTCATTTATGACAACGTAATGCTTTCTGTAGAACTATGTTCAGTTTTCTACAGAGAAAAGAGAAAGAAGGCTCCCACACTGGGCAAAGGCTCATTTGATATAAAATAACTGCAAGTTGAGATACTGATGTATGCAGTCATAATATCGAAGAGATCTCCATGTCCTAGAAGCAGAGAAAGGCTGGCCAAAAGATTTTCGTTGAAAGAATTCGCGATTATAAGTCAATGTATTGATTAACTGTGTTGGGGTTTAACCCTTTTTGTTCCAAATGGAATCTTCCACCTTATCTATAGCATGAGTCCATTTCAAAATTTAGGGTGTCAGGTTATGTTTTCTTAAAAAAAAATGGAAAACAGCTGAACTTTTTGCAAACAGTGTAGGCCCTGATCAGACGTCGCATTCTGCGGCGTCTGATCTGGGCCTGCACTGTTTGCCAGGGTACCCGTTTTGGGGTTTCTGGTACAAAATAGGTTAACTACATGTCAACCCTTGTGTTGTCTCGTAGAGAAACAGAGAAAGAGATTGGAGAGATGGTAGAGATAAAAGAGAGGGACAGGGGAGAAAGAGGAAAATGAATGAAAGTGAAGACAAAGAAGAAATATATATTCAACCTTTTCCATTGCCTGTTGGCCTTGCCCAACTGTAAGCCAACATCAGTCGGATCCCAAGTGGCATAATAATAAACAAGACACCTTTGCCTCACCAAACTACCCCAAATTTAAGACAATGTAAGGCTTTGGGATTCAAAGTGCCTCTGGCAGCTAAAAATAGACTAATGTTTCTCAGTTATAACCACTATTTTCTTGCACACCAGAAAAGGAGATCCATGGTTTTAGCGTGGGATAGAAAGTATGTTCTCACCCTGATGTTCTTACATAGGCAAACTACATAAGTACAGTGTGTGAAAAATAAAATATTAAATATGGTAAAATGAAAATTTTCATTGGTGTTGTGCAAAAAAAAAAAGACTCTAATATGATGTTCTGTTGTAGATGGACATTTCCAACCCTTGGGATGACCATGCTGAGTGGAACCTCGGCATACCCTCGTTTCCCCTCAGCATGATCTTCCCCTGGGTTGGAAACGCCCAACTACAACAGAACCCCATATTCAGATTCTTATTTTCTCTACCCAACCAAATAGATCCAGTTTCTCAAAACTAATGAAGTCACTCTTCAAAATATTGTTAAAACTTTGATCATTTAATATTACAAATACAGTATAGCTCCGTTATATCGCGTTCCGATATTTCGCGATGTCCAATCCATCGCGGTCGCGCCGTGGATCCCATTTTTTTTTCCCCTTAAAAATTCATAAACAAGAAAAAATAGAGTTTTAAGTTGGTAAAATTTATTTAAAACCAGGTTAAACCAGGGGCCAACAGCGTTTGACTTTTCCCGCCCAGCGTCTGCTATTTGGCGCCAAAACATAACCATTCACGAGATCGCAGAAAAGTCCGTTTTTATTGTGCAAAAATCTACCGTTAGATGTAGCTAATTGTCTGAGGACCGATTAAATCATTGTCACATTGATTGTGGATTAAATTTTATGACAGGAGGATAAACGCCAATTAGAGACTTAACTTGACCATATTTTCACACCTTATCGACACGCACCGTAGGGTGGCAATTATATGACAGGGATTAACAATAGTGTCATACTTGAACCGTAATAAATACACAGATGGTTTGTCTCTCAATTGACAGTGCAGCAATTATCGCTATTTACTTACTGGTCTAGTTTTACCGTATTTAAGGACTCAAAAATACTGACAGTTGTAGACGATTTTTTTTGCACTTGCCCGAAACCAAAACACAATAAAATGATAGTTTTGTTGTTGTATAGTTTTTCGGCCCGTGGTAGACGTTAAATAATTTTTTTCCAACCGCTACTTTAAATTTTTCTGAAATCTGGCAAGCCAAGGGAAACAACTAGAATTGCTTTAGCGCTTAGCGCTTATGGTAGTTGCGTCCCTTGGCCGTCAACGTGAGAGACAACCCGGGGAACCCGCAAATTCAAAATGGCGTCCTGTTTTGACATTTTAGCAATCACATGTTTTCAGACGCAGTTTTTCAGCTGTTCTCGAATGTAAGTTAATTGGTAGACATAGTCCCCTTTGTTTGTTCTGTCACTGAGTAATTCTGAATCTACTTTAATGGTGAAATACGGCCGATAGCATTACTGACAGCCATTAGTATGGAGTGATAACGGTATCTCACCAAACTATCACCGTGACTTGTATTGGCATCTCGGCAAACTACCGCGACTTATATCGCGCTCCGACCACATCGCGGTTTTCGGGCTATGGACCCCGGCTACCGCGATATATTGGAGCTATACTGTATACAAATATTTTTGTTGAAAAAATATTAGATTCTGTACTTTATAGAACAGTATAGCATTTTGGCCACTAATGAGCTCATTAAGCTAAAATGCTGTCAACAACTGCACGCTGCTCATAAACATTTGTGGTTAAGATGAACATTTCTACTAGGGTTTTAGGTATGTTGAATAATGGCCTTCATCAAATTATCTGTTTTGCCTAAGACATTGTTTGATTCTGCCTGTATGACTTCTTATATCTGTCATGTCATGAGTAATCCTGCTTTTGTTATCTGCAAACAAAGGTGCAGATCAGTATAGACATCTGTGCAGTCTCATAATCATCTTTGTGTTTGCTGTTTAGATAGAATATATGAATCTTATATGGGTGTGAGGGGTGGATGGAAAAATCCGTCCCGAGGGTCACTGTCTGGCATCACGAGGCTTGCCGAGGGGTGCCGGACAGTGATCCTGAGGGACGGATTTTTCCATCCATCCCTCACACCCATATAGGATTCTTTTTCTTGCATATCTTCAATTTCTTAGCGCAGATTTTTAATGCTGCAGTGACTTCGGTTACCGACATCTGCCATATTGTGATTACAGGAATATTTAGTGACGTCATGTAAAGTGCTGTGATGTCAACCTTAACGACAGTGCATTATGAGGTCATAGTCAACCAGTGCATTTATCAAACACCCGAGAATATTCGATTTTGGGTAAGAACACCAGGGTAAGAACAGAATTTCTATCCTACGCTAAAACTGGATTTCCTTATCTGGTGTACACCGGCCTCGATAGCTCACTTGGTAGAGTGTCCGCTCCGGGGAAGGGAGGTCACGGGCTCGATCCCGGGGCACGACATACCAAAGTCGTTAAGAATGGTACTAGCTACTTCTTGCTTGGCACTCAGATTTACGGGGTAGAGCTAGGACTGGTCGACCCAGTGTCAGGTATCATGTAATGTGTCTGGGATATGATACTTCAGTGAGGTAGCACTATAAAAGTGAGCATTGAGCTCCCTGTCACAACCAGACACAGTCGTGATAAGACTAAAAAATTGTTGAAAGCGACGTTAAACCTGAATTCACACACATACATTATCTGGTGTACAAGAATTATACCTCTAGTTTCAATACCTAAAATTTCAAGACTCTTGCTAGTTTGTGTAGCTGCACTAGCGGTTTATGTCTAACCTTGCCAAAGCCCAGAAGACGCTGCTCATATAACAATAAATTTATATTACCACTGATGGATATGTATTGCAATAAATGTTTCTTTCTGTAGTACTGTAATCGGTCACATATGACCATTACTTGCAGGTGTACATTACATACACTCCAGGTTCAAGCATATACAATCTTAAATATATCCTTAAAATCGAGAAAACAAAAGCAATGTCCATCATTCTTTTCCTTTCCATCAATAAAAAGTTGATTTATGATATGAATACGAGGGCTGATTGATATGTTGTGAGCCTCATATTGAAGGATTTGAATTTTGTCAGACATATTGTATTATTTTTTAACATAATCCCCTTCAGTTTCTATACACGTTTAAGGGCCTCAATGCCACTTTTATAGAACTCCTTGTCTTGGCTGTTCAGAAAGTCATCCACAGCATATATGTCATCATCGGACTGAAAATGGGTGCCTGAAACAGCCTTTTTCAGTTTTGGAAATAGATGAAAGTCTGATGGAGCGAGATCAGGTGAATAAGGCGGATGCTCAATCAATTTAAAGCCACAATCTTGAATGGCAGCCATAGCAATGACAGACTTGTGAACAGGAGCATTGTTCTAATGGAACAACACACCTTTAGTGAGCTTTCTGCCGTGCTTAAGTTAAATATTTTACCGTAACTGCCTCAGAAGAGAAGCATAGTATATGTCATTGATTGTTTGTCCCTTTTGGAGATAACCTATACAATTTGCATCCCAGAAAACTAAGGCCATAACCTTCCCGGCTGATAGAACAGTCTTTGCCTCCTTTGGCGGAGGCGAGCCAGGGTGCTACCATTGTTTCGATTGTTATTTTGCCTCTGGGGTAAAATGATGAACCCCTGTTTCATCCATAGTGACAAATGGCAGGATCTTCCTCAAAAGGTTAAGATTAGCATGTGATAAATGTGTGCCTGGTGTGCTTCTGATCAACTGTCAGAAGTCTTGGTACCCATCAACCGAAAGCTTTCTCATTGCAAGATCCTCTGTCAGAATGGAATGTACTCTTTCCTTTGAAATGCCAACTCTACTGGCTTTATATCTTTCTGTGACTCGTCTGTCAGTCATAATAATATCATGGACTTTATTGACCATTCTGGTGGCCCCCGTCCATAGAGGCTTGACGAAATATATGGGCTGCATGATGCTTCCACGCAGAGCTGAATCCGACCCGCACACTAGTACTGGTAAACCGCTTAGAGGATCTAAGCCTGTCCAGGAACCATGGTGCGTGGCGGACCGTCCATGCTAATAAACCCTATTGGTTTCTTTAGGCGACAGGGCTTGAGATGTCATTTCATCTCAATGTCGGGTAAAAGTCCAACAAAATTGGAAGCAACGTCTCCAAAATGACCTTTACAGTGTTGACGGGGACGTTAAACCTCAAATCAAACAAATTGACCATTCTGGGGTTGCAACACTGACAGGCCTTCCAGGATGGGGGTCATCCTCAAGGCTCTGTCTGCCGTGCTTAAATTCCTCCACACACCTTTTCACTGTAGCATAAGGAGGGGCATCTTTCCCTAGTGTTGCTACCAAATCATTATATCCTTAGGCGTTTTTTACAAATATTGGATCACTTCTCTTTCATCGATTTCATCCGTTTTGCAAAAGCTGCTTGTCTTGTTTACTTTAGAGTGCTACCTATTCGATATAAACTGACCAAATGAGACCAGTCCTTGGGTACATGGCCCTATATAGTCAGATAATAGTAGGACTTAAAAAAGAACATCACTGTGTACCTCCTTCAATAAGTGGCTCACAACATATCAATCAACCTTTGTATTTCAGATGTACAATTTAAGAAAAATGGCTACATATACCTGACTATTTTCTACCATTTATCCAAGAGTGACAACTTTTACAAATTCCTATTTGTCTTCCTGTAAATAGGACCCCTCTGAAATGGGGGTCTAAACTAAAAGGATAAATGACTCCATAAGAGTAGAAGCCCATTGGAAAGGCAGACAAAAATATTTTGAAACAAATGCAAAAACTGCTCACATTTTTTTTCAGCAAAAATACCACTGTATTACATATAGTACTTATTAGAACAGTTAATGTTTTGATCAATAATGAGCTTGTTAAGCTAATAATGCTTTGAAAAACTGGGCCCAGGTTATCCTGGTGTGCTTCAGCGTCAGTTGATCTCCAGCAGGCAAACAGTTCATGTCCCTTAACAAATAGCTGATGGGTAATGGGTAAATGCAGAACTATGATTGGCTGATTTATGACTCTTAAAAATCACTATTGAATCAACAGAGGTATACAGATAATACTAGCCAGGTGGTCAGCCAATCTGGTCGAGTTGTTCCAAACAAATGGGGTTGACATCTAAAGTACATGTACCATTAAAACTGATCCTTAAATATGGTGAATATGCTAACAGTTTGTAATCACATTTTTCCAGCAGAAATACCAGAGTATTTAAATACTGTACTTGCTAGAACAGCAAACAATTTGACCAATAACAAGTTTGTTTAAAGCTAATGAGGTTTTAAATAACTGGACCATGGCCTTCAGATGGAACATTAACACTATGTATGCTGGGAATTATTTTCAGCAGACAACATCTTATCTTTTCCAGAAACAGGATTTGACATATCATGCAAATTGTCTCCTATGAAGACAATTTGCATGAGATGTCAAATCCTGTTGACTGGGAAAAAAAGGCAAATATCAACAACTTGTTGTCTGCTGAATTTTCAATTAGCATAGACAGTGGGGAAGGTTAATCTGTCTGAACTTTAGCACAATTAACCAATTTGGTACCAGAAACCCCAAAACGGGTACCCGGGCAAACAGTGCAGGCCCAGATCAGACGCCACAGAATGCGGCGTCTGATTAGGGCTTACACTGTTTGCAAAAAGTTAAGCCATTTTCCGAATAAATTTTGAAGAAAACACAACGTGACATCCCTAAATTTTGAAATGGACTCTTACTATATATAAGGAGGAAGATTCCATTTGGTACAAAAAGGGTTAAAGAAATGGTCAAGGTACTCCAGTATTATGCGAATATACGCGAAAATCATATGCAAAAGGATGCATTTCTTTCTTACCTTGTGCAGCAATGAAGGCTTCTTTTTCCTGGTATCCCTGCAATGGTAATATTTTCAAATCAATTTTAATTATTAAAATTTCTGAAAATGGATGCAGTTTGTGAAAACAGTGAAGGTCCTGATCAGGTATGTTTAATGATATTTTTCGATTTGGAAGCAACATGCATGTGCGCAGTCTGATCACCACCTATGTTTCTGGCTGCTTCAGTAGTACAAAACCTCTAATTTATATAATTAAAATTTCAAGGCGCCTGCTAGACTGTGAGGCTGAGCAGGTTACTTTTTCTTCCACACCAGACAAGGAAATACGTGATTTTACCCTGGGATAGAAATTGTTCTTACCCTGGTGTTCCGACCCAAAATCGAATATAATCACATGTTTGACAAATGCACTGGTTGAATACGACCTCATGCGCCGCGTCTTCATGCGTGATGTCACTAAACATTCCTGTTGTGTCATCACAAAATGGCGGACGTCGGCAACCGAAGTGACAGCAGCATTAAAAATTCGCAATAGAAATTGAAGGTATGCAAGAAAAAGAATCCAATATGGGTGTGAGGGGTGGATAGAAAAATCTGTCCCTCGGGATCACTGTCCGGCATCACTCGGCAAGCCTCGTGATGCCAGACAGTGTCCCTTGGGATGGATTTTTCAATCCACCCCTCACACCCATATAAGATTCTTATAGTCTTACAAATCCAGAAGACCAAGATAGAACCAAGGGCAAAGGGACTGTGGCCACTTGTCTTTGCATGATTTGGGCATTCTGTGAGAAAGTAACTGTGTGGTTATATTAAGTGAAGACTCCCTTCTACAGTCATTATGCCTAAAACATCACGAAAACATGCCTATAAAATTTTGACCCCCTTTAACACCACTTTTATATAGTAAAACTGGGGTTTACAGGGGTAAACCTTATTTTTCTTATTACTTTTCTAAAATATAGATTAGAGGTTCTAATGAGTACCCACAATCTATATTTTGAGCTGAAATATGAAAAAAAATCACAATTTTTCATCCTCAAATTTTCAGTTTTTCGGCGATAAATGTTAACGTGTATTTGTATAGGCGTGTTTTCGTAATGGAATAGTTTACATTACATTTATTTAATCTGGGAACAACAGCCTAGTTAATGAGAGTAAGATCGTATCAAGCTGGTCCGTTAGACTAACCACTTTCTCTGGACAGGCTTAGATCTTCCAGTGGATTGAATGGTTCAGTTCACAGTCTTTTGCCAGAACCTGATTGCAGAAAATATTTCATGACCAATCCCCACAATACCCTTCTTGAAATGGCAGGAGAGAATGACTGCAGCAAATATTTCACAACCAGTCCCCACAATGTCCTTCTTGAAATGGCAAGAGAGAATGACTGCAGCAAATATTTCACTACCAATCCCCACAATGCACTTCTTAAAATGGCAGAAGGGAATGACTGTAGAAAATATTTCATGACATATCCCCACAATGCCCTTCTTGAAATGGTGGAAGGGAATGACTGTAGAAAATATTTCATGACCAATCTCCAAAAACGAATGACGCTGGACATAGGGATAGATCAATTAGTTTACTCACATGTATATAAGAGGCATTTATAAAGTCGGTCTTTTCATTTCCATCAGGCTCAAGAATAACTCGACTATCATCATCTGTAATATGAAATCATCTTAATATAACTTCAATACCTTGAACAGCTTTGTGGCTCTAAAAATTGGTTCACGTTAGGCAGTAAGAGCCACTGTGAGTAATTCATAGCCCCTGAATAAGGTACAGTGAAACTTCGATAACTCAAATACAGATAATTAGTTTATTCTGGCTAATTTGAACTTAACTCTTCGGTACCTAGAGAATTGTTCCTATAGCTCCAGATATCCATGAGTTTAGATAAATATATGAGCCCCGCCAAGCGGGCATTCCGTCATGACAAATTTTAACTGCGCATGCCCAGCCATTCAGAGGGGCCAGGGATATGGCTTTCTGTCTGAAGGTTCCTCTTGATTCACTGCTTGTATGAGCGAGCAGCGAAGGTTCTGGCGAGACTGCGCGGATGCGCAGGCTCGCCTGAACCTTCGCTGCTCACATAGGCGATAAGTATCAAAATTGCTTGACGGGGTCCATATGGAGGTGTGTTTGATAATTATTTCAGCTTGAAAACCTATGTTGTGAGTACTCATTAGAATCGCCTCATTGAGGCGATTCTAATGAGTACACACAACATACATTTATTTTATAAAAAAAGTCAAAAATATATCCAAAGGTCATCCCCATTATGCCTCATGGCCAGGCATTATGACCAACCCTCAATAGTTCGACCTACACCATCTCGAACAAAATTTCATGGTCCCGAAGGTATAGGAGTTATCGAAGTTCGACTGTATATCATTTTTCATGTTCTAAAAAACAAAGGTATGTTGTATTCTTGAAAAGGTATGCTGCGTGAACTTATTAGAATGACCTATCAGTGCACACAACATTACATGTTAATATTAAAAACAATGCCCCTTGAATAGACTATGTAAGAGTCTGTTACCTGGAGTTAAGGGAAGACTTAAACTAATAAAAATATTTTTCCGGGCATGAAAATGAAAGGTTATATCCACATGAATGATCTTAAATTCAACGTAAGCAGCCGCACTAAAGTGTGACAGACAGACAGATAGACAGGCAGACGAAGGACATATACTTTTATCCTTGTAATGCATATCTGTGTGCTGACATAACTCTGTACATATAGAGACATGTATGGCAAGGATTTAACTTTGTAAACTTTACACATTATCCCACTCTACCCTTACCTGCTGCTACAACAGCACGTCTTGTTCAATTGTAAGCCAATAGAAGGGAGACTAAAAATTTATCTTACTACATATTCCCTGGACTGACTTGTACCTGAATGGCTAACCAGTACAGGGCACTTTCTGCCAGAAACTGACAACTGCCTTTCTCGTCATAGAATATCCAAAGAAACTAAATGTATCTTGTGATCAAACTTACAAATATGTACAATTCAATTCACCATATTTGCATTATTTGCTGACTCCCAGCTTGCACATTGTCAATATTGGAAAAATAGGAAAACAGACCCCTCTGACCTTTCACGGTCAGGGGGGTCTGGTTACCTGTTTTTCCAACACGGATAACCTTCAGACTAGGAACCAGCAGATAATGCAAATAAGGTGAATATTTCATGTCACAGTATCACATGTTACAATGGATTGATACTGTGATCATTTAATATGGCAAATAAACCATTTGTGCTGAAAAAGTGAGTAGCTTTTGCAGATGCAAAAACTACTCACATTTTTGCAGCAAAAATACCAGATAATAAGATACCTGGGTTCAGTTGTTAAAAACCAACAACATTGTTAGTTAAAGAATCGTTAAAACTTTGATAAATTAATATGGCAAATATACTAATATTTTTGCTGAAAAAATCTGAGTAGCTTTTGCATATACAAATGCTACACACATTTTCTCAGCAAAAATACCAAAATTTGAGATATTGTCTTGCTAGAACAGTTAACAATTTGACCACTAACAAGCTTGTTAAGCTTACAATGCTTTGAACAACTGGGCCCAGCTAGTATTGTACTTGCTAGAACAGTTAACAATATGACCACTAACGAGCTTGTTAAGCTAACAATGCTTTGAACAACTGGGCCAAGCTGGTATTGTACTTGTTAGAACAGTTAACAATATGACCACTAACGAGCTTGTTAAGCTAACAATGCTTTGAACAACTGGGCCAAGCTGGTATTGTACTTGTTAGAACAGTTAACAATTTGACAGCTTAGCTTGTTAAGCTAAGGAGGATCTGAACAACTCAGCCATGGACCCTTCAATCAGGTTGCTGTATCACTGTAACTCGTCTACGCTAAAAGAATTCCATTTCAAATCTATGGTTGGTTTTTGATTGATTGTGCTGGGGGCTAACGATATTTCTTGCACACCAGACAAGAAAATCTGTGATTTTACCCTGGGATAGACATTTATGTTCTGACCCTGGTGTTCCGACTCAAAATCGAATATAATCGCGTGTTTGATAAATGCACTGGTTGATAACAACCTCATGTGCGGCGGCATCATGCGTGACGTCACTAAACATTCCTGTTGTGTCATCACAAAATGGCGGACGTCGGTGACTGAAGTGACAGCAGCATTAAAAATTCGCAATAGAAATGGATGGTATGCAAGAAAAAGAATCCGATATGGGTGTGAGGGGTCGATAGAAAAATCCATCCCTCGGGATCACTGTCCGGCATCACTCGGCAAGCCTCGTGATGCCGGACAGTGTCCCTCGCACCCATATAAGATTCTGATAGTCAATCCATGTGGGTCATTTTATGTCATCTCCCAGAAAAAAAGTTAAAAAGAGGTCATAGAGACAGTACACAAAACGAAAGAGAGGCAGGAGAGTAAGAAAAAATGAAAGTGAAGAAACAGAAGAATATAAGTATCTTTTATGGTGTGAGGGGTGGATGGAAAAATCCGTCCTGAGGGTCACTGTCCGGCATCACGAGGCTTGCTTGTCTGGTGTGCAATAAATAAAACATCCCTGCCCCCACTTACTTACTGCAAGGATAGCAGGCCTTGCCTTACTGTCTGCCCCCTGCCCATCGGGGCTTGAAGAAATAGATGTGCAGCATGATCCTTCCACGCAGGGCTGAAACCGACCACACATGAGTACTGGTAATCCGCTTAGAGGATCTAAGCCTGCCAAGGTAAAGTGGTGCAAGTTGGACCATCAATGCATATAAACCCTATTTGTTTTATTGGGCAGCAGGACTTGAGATGTCATTTCATCTCAATGTCTGGTAAAAGTCCCACCAAACTGGAAGCAATGTCTCCATAATGACCTATATAGTGTTGATGGTGATGTTAAACCTCAAATCAAACAAACAAAACTTGCCTTACTGTGTCCCAATATCAGTTGGAATCCCCAGTAACATAAGATATACTAAAAAAAATCCTTTGCCTCACCCAATCACCCCGTTTTTTACTGATGGGAAACTTACATGGGTAGAGGTTCTTATAACGGCATTTTCCTCTGTTCGCAGGGCTTACTGCTGCCAAGCAGTTTTTCAACAGGCCTCGTGGTAGTTTCTGTAACAAGACAAAAATCAGAGACTTTAGACATAAACGACTATGACAAGAGGCAAGGTACGCCACAGCCTCTTTATGACATCATTCATTCTAACAGTTTTGGATGTAAAACAGGATGGGTCCCAAAAATGTATGGATTTTACAGAATAAGAGCTGTCATGAGACAGCAAAGCTCACTTGGAAAAAGAGTCCATACGGTCATGGGCATAGGTCATGGGCACAGGTTGGGGTACTGCCAAAGAAACCTATGGTCCTGTATGATTGTATCATCAACCAAATATGAACAGAATATGAGCTGTTACAAAGCATAAACATAAAATTTCTATGTCCGTGACTTTGATGGTGAATAAAACTTTGGACCTTTATCTATCATTTAACCAATAGAAACCAAATCCATCATGTGGTTTGGAAATTAAGCTATTAAAAAACTTAAACAACAAACATTTCTGTGGTCAAACTATCATTTAAAATATTTTGACAAAACCTAGCTAGTTATTATGATTTGAAGCTGATTGTCATTTTACTAGAAAATTTGATATATCAACAATATTTTTTTTTTGGGGGGGGGGGGGGGGGGGGGTAAATTAATGCTTGATGCGCCACGCTAAAAAATAAGTCAAAGATGATATTCAATATTTTTTCATAATTTCTTTTCAGAGAGAAATCAGGCCCCGAGGTTATAAAACTTTTTTTATGCTCAACTCAGCTGAGCATAAAACTTGTAGTGCTCATAACAATTAAAATACTAAGACGTTGAGCGATTTTTCTTTCTCAGATAGCAGAGAATGTATTTGTCCTGTTCACAAATTTTAAAATGCCAACAATTGTTGGCATTTTAAAATTTGTGAGCAGGACAAATTTCATGCTCAAGTGAGTTGAGCATGAAAAAAGTTTTATAACCTCGGGGCCAGGTCTGACATTTCATGTGAATCATCTGCCAGCAGTGAAGAAACTTTCAAGTAAATAAATATACATACCTGTGATTTCACACAACCCAACACCACTACCGCCCCACTTTCCACACCCCCTTACCGACTTGTACCACTTTCAAAAGAAAGACACCTATTCCCATCTAAGTATAGGACTACTCAAAAAGTGAAGAATTTGTCCTCAGAAACCAATTAGTCCCCACCCACCTGGATTCAAGCATTTGCTGGGTGCAATATCATGGTTTCTGTAGGTTAGACTGTGTCATTGGCTCATAAATGTCAAACACTTACAGCAAAATCTTCCTTATACCAGTCCACATTAGCCGCTTGTCTTCCACGAACATAATCAGCAAAGCCTGCCACGGGAATGAGAGAACTCAAGTTGTAATAGTCTGAAGCTTGATGATCACATCCCATCTGAGGCACGGCATCATCACCATCAGCCAGTAGTTCCTCCTCTGCAGTGGCTTTGATGGGGTTACGAGCTGGCAGTGGCAGACTGTTAGCACCTATAAAGACATTCTGCTATTAAGTCAAGCAAAAAGGAATACTTATTCTTCCTTAAAGGGAAATGGCTAGACTTTCAGGGGAGGTAAAATGTACTTTTGCATGGCAATAGGGGTCAACTTGTACAACTCGTAAAGGCTTCCTTTAATAGTTGACCCTTTTTCAGTGGAACTGAGCCTATAGAAAAGCAAACAGGAAGTCCCTAAAGTTGTCTCTCTCTGAAAAATGGCAGAAGAATGTGCTAGGTGTTCCCATTCCCCTTAAGCACATATAAAATAGCCATCGGAAGTGATGGCAAATCCCCCGACCAAAAGCCAATATGGCCTTCAGAAGATAGTCCACCAATAGACAGTGCACCAGAATTAAACCAGCAATATATCACAAAAGTATTGCAGTTATTGCCATCACAAGATTATACTTCAGGAGAGATAACTAAAAATCCAGGGTACTCAGAACTGTGGTTCTTGCGCATGACATGCCTGCTTAAGCTCATGCATTTCTGTACAAAGTACCATCAATATGTCTCAAAGGGTGTTGGAGATCACAAGCTGGTCATTCTGTTATATTGGAAGGGAAGATAACTCAAATATTTATCATAGCACCCAGTGTTCAATCTAGGCTGCGCCATTGCGCCCTGGGCCCGCTTTTTACATGATGGGCGCACTAGAGATCATTCCATGGGCCCGTCGGGCGCAACTGTAGAATTTAGAGACTGTTTCTTCTGGAGTTCATTTTTGCGATTTTCTCGCGGTTTTTCGGCTGCCTGTTGGGTATTGTTGAGTTGATCAAAAACCGCACGTTTCCTGATCAAAATAACATAGAAAAACATTTTGTTTCATCTGATTAACTAGTAACAATTCTTATTTTTTAAACCCAAATCGACGTTTTGTTTACCGGGGATGCGGCCATGTTCGGTATACTTGTGTGCGCCGGGCGGCTTACGCCAAATTCGTGTGCGCCGTGCTGCTTACGCTAAATACCGGACCGAAATACCGCAATATACCGAGGCGGGCGCTATTTATTAGAGTTCTTCTCTTCCAGAAATATTTTTAATGGCATTCATTCTAGATAAAACGTGCATTTAGCACTTGGGCATGACACTTTATCCAAATTGTTTTGTACTGGTTAAATGAGGTAATGAGCAAATGTGACCAACTCAGTCTTAGAAGATGGATAGATAAACTAAATAGAGTTTGTCTGTGCTGTTAAACTTGTTTTGTGTCCACTTTTATCATTCAGCTAAAACCTTAATATAAATCTGGTAACTTTATACAGTATAATTTAAGGGCCCCCTAAATTTCCAAATGGCCCCCTTTTCCAAGGCCTGTGGGCCCAGAGGGCCCCCAAACCCCAAATCCTGGATTTAACACTGAGCACCCAGACTTGTGGTTCTTAGGCATGAAGCGCCGTCTCAACCTTGTATACAATTGTGACAAGTACTATCAATATATCACAAAGGGTATTGGAGTTATGGCCATCAAAAGGTTATATTGTCAGGGGAGATAATTAAACAAGAGGACCATAATGGTCCTATGACGCTCACCTGAGCTAAGAGATTTACATGTGGGTCCCGGGGCAGAGCAATTTTTGATCTCAGGTCTATAAATTGAACAATCTTGATATAGGTCTTCTAAATGAGGCTTAATATCAAAGGCCTGGGCCTTCTGGTTTCAGACAAGAAGATTTTCAAATGTTTTCCCTATATAAGTCTATATGTAAAATCAGTGGGCCCCAGGGTGGGACCATTTTTGGGTCCCGGGCTATAATTTAAAAAATCATGGTAGAGGTCCACTAGATGAAGCTTCATACCAAATATCAAAGACATGGGCCTTCTGGTTTCAGACAAGAAGATTTTTAAAGGTTTTCCCTATATGCCTCTATGTAAATCCAGTGGGCCCCACCCTGGGGCCATTTTTGGCCCCTGGGCTCTAATTTGAACAATCTTTGTAGAGGTCCACTAGACAAAGCTTCACATCAAATATCAAAGTCCTGGGCCTTTTGGTTTCAGACTAGAAGATTTTTAAAGGTTTTCCCTATATGCCTCTATGTAAACACAGTGGGCCCAGCCCAAGGGCCATTTGCGGCTTAAGGGCTATAATTTGAACAATCTTGGTGAAGGTCCACTAGATGAAGCATATCAAATATCAAGACCTGGGCCTTCCTGTTTCAGACAAGAAGATTTTTAAAGGTTTTCCCTATATACCTCTATGTAAACACAGTGGGCCCCGCCCCTGGGCCATTTTTGGCCCCAGGGCTATAATTTGAACAATCTTGGTAGAGGTCCACTAGACGAAGCATCACACTAAATATCAAAGACCTGGGCCTTTTCGTTTCAGACAAGAAGATTTTTAAAGGTTTTCCTTGTATACCTCTATGTAAACCCAGTGGGCCCCAGGGAGGGGCCATTTTCAGCCCCTGGGCTATAATTTGAACAATCTTGGTAGAGTTCCATTAGATGAAGCTTCATACCAAATATCAAAGTCCTGGGCCTTCTGGTTTCAGACAAGAAGATTTTTAAAGGTTTTCCCTATATAAGCCTATTTAAAACCAGTTGGTCCCGCCACGGGGGCATTTTTGGCCCCAGGGCTATAATTTGAACAATCTTGGTAGAGGTCTACTAGATAAAGCTTCATACCAAATATCAAAGACCTGGGCTTTCTGGTTTCAGATGAGAAGATTTTTAAATATAAGCTATATAAGCCTATATAAGCCTACGTAAAACCAGAGGGCCCCGGTGCGGGGGCATTTTTGGTCCCGGGGCTATAATTTGAACACTCTTGGTAGAGGTCCACTAGCTGAAGCTTCAAACCAAATATCAAAGACCTGGGCCTTCTGGTTTCAAACAAAAAGATTTTTAAAGGTTTTTTTCTTATTTTCCCCTTTTTGTTGCCATGGCAACCAGAGTTCTGCATGGAATTGAATTCTTTTAACAAATTTGAGAGAGGACCACCTAAGGATCATTTCCGCCAAGCTTTGTCAAAATCTGTTCAGTGGTTCAGGAGGAGATGTTGTTTAAAGAATTGTGAACGGACGGACGGACATACGAGGTCATCAGAGGGTCATCATTTTAGCAAATTATGATGGGCCCCGAGTCCCCAATGCCACATACCAAGTTTCATCACAATCAGCTTATTGGTTCAGGAGGAGAAGATTTTTTAAGGGGTTTCACCTTATATGGGCATAGTGGCCATCTTGGTCACATGACCAAACTCAAATTAATTAAATTTCATTTTCTTGTTCTAAAAAGTTTTCTGACAAAATTTGGTTTCAAATGGCCTAGTGGTTTCAGAAAAACAAATTTTTAATTGTCATATCTGAATGACCTTGGGCCAAGGTCGGGGAATAACCTTGACCTTCAAAACTAGTGTAGTTTCACTAGCACATTTTGCCCACTGCATTTACTAATTTTCAGGTCACAGGCTGCAATAGTTTAGAAAAATTATGCTGTTTTGATTATTTCCCACACAAAAGTCTATGTAACCAAATTTGATCTTGGCGTAAAATGGGTCAAGGTCATCAGAGGGTCATCATTTTAGCAAACTATAATGGCCCCGAGTCCCAAATGCCACATACCAAGTTTCATCACAATCGGCCTACTGGTTCAGGAGGAGAAGATTTTTTAAGGGTTTTTACCTTATATGGGCAAAGTGGCCATCTTGGTCATGTGACCTGGACCCTGCGAGCAAACTTTTGTTCCCCCATCCCATGGATGCTCCACATGAAATTTTACTTCAGTTGGCCAAGCAGTTTTGGAGGAAAAGTCATTTGAAAATGTTGACGCCGATGCGGACACGGACGCGTACGACGGACTGCGGATCACTGCCTATACTATAAGCTCCCCTGGAGCCTTTGGCTCTGGTGAGCTAAAAATTTAGGGGTGTCAGGTTGTGTTTCCTTCAAAATCTATTTGGAAACTGGCTGATCATTTTCCAAACAGTGTAGGCCCTGATCAGATGCCGCACTCAGCGGCATCTGATCTGGGCCTGCACTGTTTGCCAACTACCCCTTTTGAGGTTTCCAGTACGAAATGGGTTAAAAATCCTAAAAATTCGGACACCTTGAGAACTTGCTGTAATTCTCCTAAAATTTATACAAATTTGTTTCATGCCCCAGCAAGGAGTCCAAAAACGGAGTCTGAATGGCAAACAGTGTAGATCCTGATCAGACGGCTCCTACTGTTTCTTTGGCCTGTCTACCCAATACTTAGGATCATTAAGGTAACCTTTCTCCTGTCGTTGCTCTACTTGTTTTCACTGTAATACTTTTTTTTGTTTTGATAATTTGTTGCACTATTTACTTGAAACCTACCATTTACATTAGCATACAAAGGAATGATCTCATCCGATGTAATTCCATTCTTGGAGGTTCTTTTATGCACTCTGGTGTTGTGCCCTTTTCTCACCGGTCTCCCAAAATATCTTCGTCTGTAAACAAAATTGACCACATTCACCATAATAGCAGTACCGAGCACTTAGACATTTCATTCTATGCATGACACTTCGATAAGACACCCGTATGCATAGGGCATTCTTTCATATGTCCAAAATGGTTATTTTTCTGATGAAAATTTGCTATATTTTTTCTTATTAATGCTCCAAACATAGGTTGTGGATGCTTGTGAGAACTGCCTCATCGAGGCAGTTCTAACAAGTACCCACAACCTCTGTCTTGGAGCAGAAATAAGGAAAATAATGTATACCCCTGTAAACCCGATATTTCCCTATATAAAGTGGGGTTTTGAAGGATGTTCATTACACGGACTTATTAACATGATGAAAACAACCCCTGGACCTGCCTTCCAACACCAATAAGCACATGGTCATGAGTAACCATAGGCTCCTCATGCTGATATGGTTACTGACTGACTTTGGATATGTTTGACTGAACAAAAACATGTCCATTAATGGCATAAGAAGCACACATACATACCGTATTCACATGTACCTTATCATCGCGGCTGGCCCATAAAAAGGAGTAACTATGGTAGAGGTGAACCACTGGACTTATCCTCAATAAACAAATTTTGTACCGGAAACCCCAAAATGGGTACTCTGGAAAACAGTGTAGGCCCAGATTAGATGCCGCTGAATGAGGCATCTGAGCAGGGCATGCACTGCTTGCAGATAGTTGAGTTATTTTCCAAATTTTTTTAATAACACAACCCCTAAATTTTGCTGTGGACTCCTGCTATATACGGAGGAAGATTCCATTTGGTACAAAATGGGTTAAAATTCCAAGATGCCAGACATAAATGTCAAGGTGAATCAATATATCTGATATATTTTCTGCCTTGTTAGTGAGTGTGTGTGTGTGTGTGTGAATTCGGGTTTAACGTCGCCTTCAACAATTTTTCAGTCATATCACGACGGTGTCTGGTTGCGACAGGGATCTCAATGCTCACTTTTATAGTGCTGCCTCACTGAAGTATCATGTCCCAGACACATTACATGATACCACACCCAGTCACATTATCCTGACACTGGGTCGACCAGTCCTAGCTCTACCCCGTAAATCTGAGTGCCAAGCGAGGAGCAGCTAGTACCATTTTTAACGACTTCGGTATGTCGCGGCCCGGGATCGAACCTGTGACCTCCCGTTCCCCAGAGCGGACACTCTACCAACTGAGCTATCGGGGCCGGTGTGCTAGTGAGTGAAACAACTCTTGTAATGTCCTATTAGCTTTCCTATAAACATAGCCTGTAAGATGTCTACTGTTAAATGGAAGAATGCAGCACTTGTTAAGACTATTATTCTTGACTGGTTTGAGGTTTAATGAGAAGTCAACCGCTGTGGGCCATTTTAGTCTTCGAGAGAACAAAAGAAAAAGTTGAGCTAATGCAAGAGAAGGACAGAGTGAAGTGTTTGTTTTGTTTGATTTGATGTTTAATGTCCCCGTCAACACTATATGGGTCATTTTGGAGACGGTGCTTCCAATTTTGTGGGACTTTAGCCGACATTGAGATGAAATGACATCTCGAGCCCTGTTGCCCAATGAAACCAAAAGGGTTTTTAAGCATGGGTGGTCCGACTCGCACTGCTTTGCCTGAGCAGGCTTAGATCCTCTAAGCGGTTTACCAGTACTCGTGTGCGGCCGGATTCAGCTCTGCTTGGAAGCATAATGCAGCCCATCTATATCTTCAAGCCCCAATGGGCGGTGGCCGACAGAGTAAAGTGAAGAAACACAATATAGACATTCTCTCACTACCCTTACCTGCTTTAAGGATAGACTCTTACCCCTTATCCTGCTGAACATAACAACCCCTATCATTGCAAACAGTGTAGATCCAGATCAGATGGCTTCTGAAGAAGCAATCTGATCAGGATCTACACTGTTTGTCACTCAGTTCGAAAATTTACTTGAATATTCTTTATCAAGTGATTGATTGGTTCCTAGTCGGAAATGGGTGTGGCCAATTAACTTATTCAGCAGGATAAGGGTAAATGGGTTAACCTAGCAACATGGTTTACCCTCAGTGTCTAGCACTATCCCGGTCTTGAACAAATGTGCAGCCTGTCTTGAACAAAATTTTATGTTCATGATTCCAAAGGTGTTCAAGCTTTGGCGTTTAACCTGCTTATCAATTTCTTCCCTGGGGAAGAACCGGGCCTGCCCAGTACTTCTGGGCTAGGGGAAGAAACTGACCATTGTACTGGAAACTCCAAATGGGTAAGTGGCAAACAGTGCATGCCCAGATCGGCATCTGATCAGGGCCTACACTGTTTGCAAAAGATTCAAGCAATTTCCAAATTAATTATGAAGAAAAAACGAGCTGACGTCCCTAAATTTTGAAATGGACTCCTGCCATATATAAGGTGGAAGATTCCATTTGAGCCAGCGCATGACAAAACCTACAATAAGACATGTGCGCCCAACGAAGACTCAGATCAGCCTGTGCATCCGCACAGTCTGATCAGAGTCTTCGTTGTGCGCTCTAAGGATAGCTAAGGGCCCAATGCTCCTTCATGCAGCAAGAGAAGTCTCTGGTTAGACGATATGGATGCGCAGGCTGATCTGAGTCTTCGATGGATGCACATGTCTTATTGTAGGTTTTGTCGTGCGCTGGCTCATTTGGTACAAAATGGGTTAACATTTACTGTAAATGGGCCCTGTCAAGCAATTTTGGTACTTATCGCCTATGCGAGCAGTGAAGGTTCAGGCGAGCCTGCGCATCCGCGCAGTCTCGCCAGAACCTTCGCTGCTCGCTCATACAAGCAGTGAATCAAGAGGAACTTTCAGACAGAAAGCCATATCCCTGGCCCCTCTGAATGGCTGGGCATGCGCAGTTAAAATTTGTCATGACGGAATGCTCGAAGACCCAAATTCCCCTGGCGGGGCTCACATAGTAAAGCTCCAGATAAGGACGAGTAATGAGGAATCTTCCACCTTATATATAGCAGGAGTCCATTTCAAAATCTGGGGGTGTCAGGTTGTGTTTTCTTCAAAATTTATTAGGGACATGGCTTAACTTTTTGCAAACAGTGTAGGCCCTGATCAGACGCCGCGTTCTGCGGCGTCTGATCTGGGCCTGCACTGTTTGCCAGGGTACCCCTTTAGGGGTTTCCAGCCTGAAATGGGTTTTAACCATTATCCTGCTGAATCAATATATTAAGCCACACCCACTGCTAACTATCAACCAATCAAATTTCTTGATTTAATGTATTTGTTCAATTCATAAACTGCATGACAAACTGTTTGCAAAAGGTAGGTATTATCGTGCTCAGTGGGATAAGGGTTAATTTTTGTTAGAAATATGTAATTATGTTGTGTTTGGTTTGTTTGTTTGAGTTGAGGTTTTACGTCCCCGTCAACACTATTAAGGTACATGTAATTTGGGAGACGTTGCTTCTGATTTTGTGGGACTTTTACCCAACATCTCAAGCCCTACCGACACGTATCACTTTTCCTGGGCAGGCTAAGACCTAAGCTGTTTACCAGTACTCAAGTGCAGTCGGTTTCAGCTCTGTGCGGAAGCACCATGCAGCCCAATCTATTTCTCCAGGCCCTGATGGGCAGGGGCGCACGTTGTAAGTGTGTATGACTTTTACATATGGAGACAGAACCTCAGTTTAAATCCGAAAGTCTGGAGAAGCCTGGGATCTGGTTTATGAGGCAAGAAGCTTTTCCACTACACCAGGGAGGCTTCTTAAATCATGTACTTGGTAATGCTTAGACTCACCTTGACTAGGTGATTCTAACAAAAACTCACATCATATACTACCGATTTCAATATTCATTAGACCTTGGAGTGGACATGATACTCAATAACTGTCTAACCCCAACCAATTTCAAACTGTTGCTGCATCCTTTGATCTTGAGATTTAATGTCACAAACTGTCAAGGATAGAAAAGTATTAAACAAATTATGACACAACAAGGGTGCAGGTATCCGATCAGATCCACTTTCAATAATTAGCACATGTCCAATAAGAGATAGTCTATCACATGTCAATCACCTGTGACAAGTCTGGGGCCAGTTGTTCAAAACTAATGACTTTGTTAGTTAATGAATCGTTAAAACTTTGATCATTAAATATGGCAAATATGCTAAATATTTTGCTGAAAAAATGTGAGCAGCTTTTGCATTTGCAAAAGCTGCTCACATTTTATCAGCAAAAATAACAAAATTTTAGATATTAAACTTGCTAAAACAGTTAACAATATGATCGCTAACAAGCTCTTAAAGCTAACAATGCTTTGAACAACTGGGCCCTGGAGTACAAAGAGATTGGTGAAAGTTTGATGTAGTTTTCTGGAGCATTGACCTCTGAAATTACATCAGAATGTGTACCCCTTTGATCTGCCCCATTTGACTGAAAGTCTAATGGAAATTGAAATTGGTAGTACAGTAAAATTCCTATATTAAGACCACCTTTGGGACTGTTCAAAAATGGTCTTAAAGATCACTTTTGAACAGTCCCAAAGGTGGTCTCTGACCAAAAGACATTGTGTGCAGAATTCAGGAAGAAAGAATAACAGCACCATTGTAAATAAGATTTTTAAATCAGAATTTGTCTCAATTTTAGGTGGCCTTAACCCTTATCATGCTGAATATTCATTTAAGCTACACCCATTTCTGTCTATCAACCAATCAAATTACTTGATGTAATTTATTGCTACAAATTCATAAACTGAATGCCAAACAGTGTAGATCCTGATCAGATCGCTTCTTCAGAAGCCATCTGATCTGGATCTACACTGTTTGCAAAGATATGGGTTGTCGTGAACAGCAAGATAAGGGTTAATAGCGCAATTTCACTGTATACGAAAATATATCCCATTATTGTCCTGGATATTCCTCCTTAACTGGAGCTATGATCAATACAGACCTGACTAGAATAAAGATAATAATAGCAGCTGCAACCACTATCAATGCTGCAATGATGCCACCAACGATCCCTGCTGTTGCTGTCTCCTCCGGTGGTACTGAAAATACAAAGTTATATGAGTCAGAGCATAGCAAAACCTATCACACCTGTTTTGAATTGAAGCTTTTTGTCCCCATCAACAATATTTAGGTCATGTTGGAAACATTGCTTCCAATTTTGTGGGACTGTTACCTCACATTGAGATTGAATGACGTCTCAAGCCCTACCTTCCAAACAAACCAATAGGGTTTATATGCAGGGATGGTCGGACGCCCCGCACTTTGCACAGGCAGGCTTAGATCTTCTCCAATAATTAAGGTCATACAGAGACAAGGCCTTGCTTTAAAGACTCACCAAAAACTCTGGAGAAGCCTGGAATCAAGCACATGACCTCTGGTTTACAAGGTGAGTAGCTTAACCCTCACTGGCCTTACATCACGATTATGGTGGTTAATAACACTCTATACACAATAGTCGCTTAACTCTTTCATCGGCCGGCCTCGGTAGCTCAGTCGGATGCAAGTCGATACCTATGCAGGTTCGATACCTGCTGTGGTCAGCAACATTCATTCGTGGAGATTGATCATGAAATCTTTTCTACGGTCATTCTCCCCTTCTGCTGATTCAAGAAGGGCAGTTGTCAGTTTCTGGCGAAAGAATGTGCACTGTACTGGTTCACCGCTTATGTATAAGCTTGCCCAGGAAAAGTGTGGATAGGTAAACTGACCGGCTCAAAAATAACCTAAATAGTGTTGACTGGGCTGTTAATTTTTTTTGGTTTGGGTTTTACGGCCCTTTCAAGATTATTTCACTCATATCGAGCCGATCGTTAATCATAGGTGGGCGAAAACCGGAGTACCCGGAGAAAAACCACCTGACCTTCCGTTGCAGAACTTGGCGTCTCACACGTGACCCGAGCGAGGCTCGAACCCACGGCGGTGAGAGACCTAATGATTAAGAGTCAGCGCTCTTATCCATTAGGCCACGGAGGCCCGTGACTGGGCTGTTAAACTCCGATGCAAACAAACAAAATAATTCTTTCACCCCTGTGTTTCTGAAGTGGAAACTTTCATCTCTGAATCTGGGCATTTCCTATCTTGTACTCTGGTGTTTAGTCAATAATCATTAACAGGATTTTGTTTTGTTTGTTTGGAATTCAATGATCCAGTCAACACCATTTAGGTCATATTGAGCCAATCAGAATACTTAACCACAATTTTCCTGGGCAGGATTATATACAAGCAGTTGCGACCAGTATTGTGCATGTTTTTCCAGAAACTGCCAACTGCCCTTCTTCAATCAGGGGAAGGGAGAGAATGAACATAGAAAGATTTCACAATTATTTTCCATAAAAAATTTTGCCGACTCAACAGCCATTGAACCTGCAACCTCATCACCAGTCCAATGCCTACCGAAGCCAGCCATTAACAGGATGGCAAGCAGTGTAGATCTTGATGAGATGGCTCATAATGAGCCATCTCATCTGGATCTACACTCTTTACACATATGTCTGTACCGGTCTACAGGGCTGAAAGGGTTAACCATGGTAAATAGAGGAAGAAATGATATTAAAGGAAAGGCAAACATCATCATCATCACCAGACTTATGATTAACATGCAGGTTTTGTTTGTTTGTTTTTATTGGAGTTTTACGGCCCAGTCAACACTATTTAGGTCATTTTTGAGCCGGTCAGTTTACCTATCAACATTTTCCTGGGCAGGCTTATACGTAAGCGGTTTACCAGTACAGTGCACATTCTTTCGCCAGAAACTGACAACTGCCCTTCTTGAATCAGCGGAAGGGTGAGAATGACCGTAGAAAAGATTTCATGATCAATCTCCACGAAAGAATGTTGCCGACCCTGGCGGCAGTTGAACCCGCGTCCTCCTGATCACCAGTCAGACACGCATCCGACTGAGCCACTGAGGCCGGCCTTTTAACATGCAGGTACATGGGCAACATCCATATAAGTGGGCCCCCTTCCAGGTAGCGGACTTGTGCCTCATATAATTTTAGCTGTGCTCATCACAAACACTGAAAAATGAAGGTTCTATTCTCTAACCATGAAGTACTTTTCAGAGAAATTCAGACCAGCCTTAGTGGCTTAGTGTGATGCCACCGGACTAGTGATGAGGTGACCACGGGTTTGATCCTTGCCCGGTCATTTTATGGAAAACACAAAAAAAAGTGTCACATGCAAACAGTGCAGGCCCAGATCAGACATCACAGAATGAGGTATATGATCTGGGCCTTCACTGTTTACACAAAGTTCAACCATTTTTCCAAATAAATGTCAGGCTAACATTGCAATTTTTTCATGCAATTTTTCTCTGAAAAATAAGAAGAACTAGAGAAAGCGACCAGTGGGTCACATATACCCCCGCCAGCGTCACCCTCTGATATATCTTTCGAGCTTGTATGTAATATGAATGAAGCTATAAGAATCTATAAATGTGCTTGTAAAAGCTAAACCAAACATAAATTTCTAAATGGACCAAGGGAGTGAGGGCATCAAATAGAACATGTCAGCCTCAATAGCGCAGTGGTTAGCACATTCGACTTATGATCGAGAGGTTGTGCGTTCGAATCCGGCCACCGGTATCGAGGTGTGTCCTTGGGCAAGACATGTAATGACACTGCCCCCACTCCACCCAGGTGTAAATGGGTAGCAGTGGTGTAAAAGCCCCTGCCTCTCTCTCGCGCGCGCGTGAAAACACCTGGAATGAGTGTTCGAGAGCGATTCAATAAGCTTGAAGCTTTCATCGCAATCAAACTAAAATAAACTAGAGAAAGTGCCCAGTGGGGCACGTATACCCCCGACCAGTGCCATCCCCTTTTAGTGGAAATGAAAATTTGTTTGTAGCATTGAACCTTTCCATATAAACTTTCCATTTAGTCCACTGAGAATAACTATTGCATTTCAACAAATATAGAATAATTTATCATATCCAAAGATGAAACTGCTTGTCTTTGCTGAATAATAAAAATTCAAAGTTTGTTGCAATTTGTAACAATTTCAACTGGAAACAACAAACATAGAATAGGCTGTCATAGAACATTTGCTGAATTAAAGCAATGCATTTTTTATTACTACTTGCATTTATTATAGTCTGCATTTCAAGAGAAAATATTATGCAAAATTTAAAAGTTCTAGTCGCTGTTGTTTCTAAGATCACAAGGACCAATATACATGTATAAACTGACAAATCTGACAAGGGTCACAGCATAAAGAAACAACAAAGTAACTAATAATGAACAGATGGAAAGACAAAAACAATAACCTTTGATAAACTTTGTATGCAAGGAGTATAATGAAAACAGTTATCAAATCCTGTACCATATACTATTATGTGATGTATACATGTGACATTATTCTAATAAATATTGTTTAAACCTAAACAGTTAACACAAAACTTGGACGTGATCAAAATGTGTAAGTCCTTATTATTGACCCATAGCCCCACCCGGGGGCTTGACACAGGAGCTTAGATATTCCATATGAAAGTTAATACTATAGCTATATTCTGTACCAAATATGAAGAGAATCTAACATTAGGTTACAGAGATATAAGCAATCAAAAGGGTTTAACACAAAACTTTGACATAAAAGTTGACAAACTGACGGACAGCCCACCCAGGGGCTTAACCTAGGGGCTTAGATACTCCATATGAAAGGTTATATATCCTTTACCAAATATGAAAAGAATCTAACATGTAGTTACAGAGATATGAGCAATCAAAAAGGTTTAACACAAAACATTGACGTAAATATTAATGAACGGACTGACGGGTGGACAGCCCACCCAGGGGCTTGACCCGCGAGCTAAGATATTCCAAATGAAAGGTAATGCTATAGAGATATCCTGTACCAAATATGAAGAGAATCAAGCATGTGGTGACAGAGATATGAGCAATCAAAAAGGTTTAACACAAAACTTTGACGTAAAAGTTGACAAACGGACGGACAGCCCACCCAGGGGCTTGACCCAGGGGCTTATATATTCCCTATGAAAGGTAATGCTATAGAGATATCCTGTTCCAAATATGAGGAGAATCCAACATGTGGTGACAGAGATATTAGCAATCAAAAAGGTTTAACACAAAACTTTGACGTAAAAGTTGACAAACGGACGGACAGCCCACCCAGGGGCTTGACCCAGGGGCTTGGATATTCCATATGAAAGGTAATGCTATAGAGATATCCTTTACCAAATATGAAGAGAATCTAACATGTGGTTACAGAGATATGAGCAATCAAAAAGGTTTAACACAAAACTTTGACATAAAAGTAGATGAACAGACAGACGGACAGACAGACAGACCACCCAGGGGCTTAGTTATTCCATATGAAAGGTAATGCTATAGAGATATCCTTTACCAAATATGAAGAGAATTTAACATGTGGTTACAGAGATATGAGCTATCAAAAAGGTTTAACGCAAAACTTTGACGTAAAGGTTGACGAACGGCGGGACGGACGGAAGTACGAACGAACTAACTAACTAACTAACGAACGAACGAACGAACTAACGAACGGACGGAAAGACGAAAACTATATACCCCCTGACATACTTCGTATGTCGGGGGTATAATTAGTATAAACTAAATAGAACATACAGGCATCTATAAACTTTGACATAAAACTTTAACCAAATGTAAAATTTCTAAGTCCGTGACCTTGAGGTCAAGGTCACCATGGGTGGGGGAAGGACATGCATAATGAAATCATTTATCAAACATGAAGAGAATCTAACATGTGGTTACAGAGATATCAGCAATGAAAAAGGTTTAACACAAAACTTTGACATAAAAGTAGATGAACAGACAGACAGACAGCCCACCCAGGGGCTTGACCCAGAGGCTTAGATATTCCATATGAAAGGTAATGCTATAGAGATATCCTTTACCAAACATGAAGAGATCTAACGTGGATACAGAGATATCAGCAATGAAAAAGGTTTAACACAAAACTTTGAAGTAAAAGTAGATGAACAGACAGCTGGAGAGACAGACAACCCACCCAGGGGCTTGACCCAGGGGCTTAGATATTCCATATGAAAGGTAATGGTATAGAGATATCCTGTACCAAATATGAAGAGAATCCAACCTGTGGTTACAGAGATATGAGCAATCAAAAAGGTTTAACACAAAACTTTGACGTAAAGGTTGACGAACGACCTAACGTACGAATGAACAAACATACAAACAAACGGACGGAAAGACAAAAACTATATACCCCCTGACATACTTCTTATGCCAGGGGGTATAATAATTAGCTGTGTTGTTTCCTTTCGCATCTGAGATGCCAAGACGAAATGCAGCTTCAAATGTTGCATGTTAATGTCATCTGCTGAATCTTAAAGGTTCTGGCAAACTTTTCAAACATATTTTTGTCTACAGGCAAACAGTGTGGACCCTGATCAGACTGCTCCTAGAGTAGCAATCTGATCTGGGTTCACACTTTTTTCAACAATGAGTTTTATTTTAAAGTTAGCTGCAGACAACAAAGCAGATGGCAAATGCTGTGATTGGCATTTTATGGCTTAAAGCTACATGTACAAGCCCTATCTTTGCAAACAGTGTAGATCCAGATCAGATGGCTTCTGAAGAAGCCATCTGATCAGGATCTACCCTGTTTAACATTCAGTTTATGAATTTATAGGAATAAATTACATCAAGTAATCTGCCTGGTTCAAAGTCAAAAATGGGTGTGGCTTAATTGAATATTCAGCAGGTTCAAGGTTAAAGCTCCATGTACATGTTTTGTCATACTGGAAACAATACTTGAATGCTCACCTAGCAATGAACAGAAGTCACCCTCATATCCCGACACACAGCCATCAGAACACTTTCCATCGTAAAAATCACATTTTTCTCCCTGACATTTGCTGTTACAGCGGTCAAGGCAAGTCTCATTATACCATCCCTTGGCACATCCATCAAGACAAAGGCTGGTATTTCTGTCACACAGCCTGATACCATCATCACCACCATCTGCTGTCCCACAATTCTCATTGCACTTGTCTTCACAGAACTGCCCATGCCGACCACCGAGACAAGCCAGGCACCGACCACCAGCTTTCTTACAGGCAGGTTTATGCTCACCCAGAGCACAAAATTCACTACACATGATGTTGCATATTTCACCATAGTACCCTTCTTTACAAAACAGACATTCTCCAGAAAACCTGAAATTTTAGAATAAGTGATATTTTTCTTATTTTTACTCCAAAAATAGGTTGTGGGTGCTCATTAGAACCGCCTCATTGAGGCGGTTCTAATGAGTACCACAACCTTTGTATTGGAGCAGAAATAAGGAAAATAATGTATACCCCCGTAAACCCCAGTTTTCTCTATATAAAGTGGGGTTTACTCGATAGAACCGCCTCAATGAGGCAGTTCTAACGAGCAACCACAACCTATGTTTGGAGTAAAAATAAGAAAAATATCACATTTTTTTATGAGAAATTACACCATTTTGGAGATATGAAAGAATGCACTATTTCGCATGGATGTGTTATCGTAATGGTATTTACTCTAAGTTTTCTAAGTACATGTAATCTGGTAGAACTCCTCTGTAAATATGCTCTTCAATATGCTGTTGATATGCCATCACCACTGTATTATGTTATTGTATACTATAAACATTGTTTTGTTTGTTTGTTTGATTTGAGGTTTAACATCCCCATCAACACTGTAAAGGTCATTTTGGAGACGTTGCTTCCAACTTTGTGGGACTTTTACCCGACATTGAGATGAAATGACTTCTCAAGCCCTGTCGCCCAATGAAACCAATAGGGTTTATAAGCATGGATGGGTCGACTTGTACCGCTTTGCCTGGGCAGGCTTAGATCCTCTAAGCAGTTTACCAGTACTCGCGTGCGGGTTGGTTTCAGCTCTTCGTGGAAGCGTCAAGTAGCCTATCTATTTCTTTAAGCCCCGATGGGCTATAAACATTGTAGATGTGCTTAACCCTTATCTTGCTGAATATTCATTTAAGCCACACCCATTTCTGTCCATCAACCAATCAAATCACTTGATGTAATTTATTGCGACAAATTCATAAACTGAATGCCAAACAGTGTAGATCCTGATCAGATGGCTTCTTCAGAAGCCATCTGATCTGGATCTACACTGTTTGCAAAGATAGGGTTGTCGTGAACACCAAGGATAAGGGTTAATGCTAAATAAACTTATGTTATGTTTTCGGACACCTACTTGTTCTAAAATTTAAGCGACTACAATTTGCTACATGATGTTGTGTATAAAATAGCTGGTTTAGTGGCAAACAGTGTAGACCCTGATGAGATGCCACATTCTGCAGCATCTCATCAGGGTCTATACTGTTTGCTAAGGCTTATTAGGGTAAATACAGTACGGTAAATCAACTTAGCCGACCAATGAGAAAAGGACCCTTAGTCATCACGAAAACACGCCTATATAATTTTGACCCCCTTGAACCCCAGATTTATATAGTAAAACTGGAGTTTGTAGGGGGGCAAACCTTATTTCTGCACTAAAATATAGATTGTGGTGGTTCTAACGAGTACCCACAATCTATATTTTGAGCAGAAATAAGGAAAATATCACAATTTTTCATCTTAAAATTTTCATTTTTTTTTTGGCTATAAATGTTACAATGTATGACTGTGTATAGGGGTGTTTTCATAATGGTGGGCTACATACCTGCCAACTTTTCAAACTTTTCATGGGGGAGATTCTGCGTGTCACGGCAGTTTTTGATGGAATAAAGTGCGGTGAATATTTTCCCCAAAATTTCCATGGGGGAGATTTTTTTTTTCAAACTAGTAGACAAACTCCAGTTCACTAGTACAATCAGAAAAATTACATGTTTACATTTTATATATTATCCAATATATCACTGGTACAATACTTAAGCTTCAATAATTAACGGTATTTGCAATTACTAAAGGTTGTCTGAATAGATGATCTGTCTGAAATTAGGTTCTTTTACTCAGAAGCAGTTTTCATGCAATTGCACGGAGTGCTTAATGTCTGACTATAACAGCCTTTATTTTGCAAAACAATTGTTTCTGAAGTGTTAGAACACTCATTACCAAATAACAATACAATTCTTAGTTTGAGAGATAAAAACTACGATCTTCATAGTCACGAAAATATGTGACATTGCTCATTCATAGTTAAATATTTACTTTCATTGCATCTGGGAGAGATTAAATAATTGTTCAAACATACTTACATGAAAAGATCAGCAAAGGGCATCCCTGTTCATGCTCATACAGATAGAAAACTGTTGGCAACTTGCATTTGTTTGCGGGTACTGGGTAATCTATCATTGGGTTAAAAATAGTCAATACAGCTAAAAATATACTCAGGGTTTTTCCATCTCCAAAATAGATAGTGAAGAAATCCAAGATATTCCAAATGACTATCCACAAACAATATGGCTGATAAAAATACCAAGCGTGAGGAGGTGGAAAAATTGTGATTTTTGCCTTATTTTGGCAACACGATCGTGAGGTCAAAATGCATGGAAAAATCGTGAAACTCACTCCTAATGGGTGAAAGTTGGCAGGTATGGCTGGGCTATTCTTAGCACTCAGTGGCATCATTAATTTCGGACAAACGATCTTGTGCCAGTTTAGTGTGTACAGCACGAAGTCCTGACAAAGCATGTTTATTATCATCATATTTGGGCCTGTGGGGTCTGATCTGGGCCTGTACTGTTTGATTTGTAGAAATTTCATTTAGTTACAATGTTTATCCGAAAAATTATCACATGTTGGCATGTGCTATAATGGTTTTCCAGTTGTATGACGTAGGCGCAATCAATTACTATTGCCTAACTTCCCACCAAAATCTTCCAACCCAAAATATTTTTGGCAACTTTGGTCAGCAATTTTTTTTCTTCAAAAGGTCAAATTTTCTATGACCACCCCAAACAGTAGCACAAACAGGCCTGAGCAGAAAGTGCAGACCCAGAGCAGACTGCTCCAAGGCATTGTCTGATCTGGGTCAGCACTTTTTGCCCTTCCTTCTGCAACTTTTGGATACACCATTTGTGGGTAAAATAGAGTTTTTCAAATTGTATGATGCTGTAATGGTGTATGGCATTTTACCTAGTATTGTAGTATTGGGAATACTTTAATGCTCAACAATCATTATCATGGGGATGGGATGCTCAATAATAATAATCATGGGGATGGAATAATCATGGGGAATGGATGCTTAACAATCCTAATCATGGGGAAGGGATGCTCAACAATCATTATCATGGGGACGGGATGCTCAACAATCATAATCATCTGGATGGGATGCTCAGCTATCAAAATCATGGGGATGGGATGCTCAACAATCATAATCATGGGGAAGGGATGCTCAACAATCATTATCATGGGATGGGATGCTCAACAATAATAATCATGGGGCAGGGATACTCAACAATCATTGTCATTGGGATGGGATGCTCAACAATCATAATCATGGGGATGGAATGCTCAACAATCATTATCATGGGGATAGGATGCTCAACAATTACTATCACGGAGATGAGATAATCAACAATCATAATCATCGGGATGGGATGCTCAGCAATCATAATCATGGGGACATGATGCTCAACAACCATAATCATGGGTATGGAATGCTCAACAATCATTATCATGGGGATGGGATGTCCAACAATCATTATCATGGAGATGAGATAATCAACTATCATAAACATCAGGACGGGATGCTCAACAATCATAAACATGGGAATGGAATGCTCAACAATCATAATCATGGGGACGGAATACTCATAAATCATTATCGTGGGGATGGGATGCCCAACGATCACTATCATGGCAATGAGATAATCAACAATCATAATCAGCGAGATGGGATGTTCAACAATCATAATCATAGGGAGGGGATACTCAACAAATATAATCATGGGGATGGAATGCTCAACAATCATAATCATGGGAAAGGAATGCTCAACAATCATTATCATGGGGATGGGATGCCCAACAATCATTAACATGGAGATGAGATAATCAACTATCATAATCATAGGGACAGGATACTCAACAATTACAATCATGGGGATGGAATGCTCAACAATCATAATCATGGGGATGGAATACTCAACAATCATAATCATAGGGACAGGATCCTCAACAATTACAATCATGGGGATGGGATGCTCAACAATCATAATCATGGGGAAGAGATGCTCAACAATCATTATCTTGGGGATGGGATGCCCAACAATCATTAACATGGAGATGAGATAATCAACTATCATAATCATAGGGAGGGGATATTCAACAAATATAATCATGGGGATGGAATGCTCAACAATCATAATCATGGGGAAGGGATGCTCAACAATCATTATCGTGGGGATGGGACGCCCAACAATCGCTATCATGGAGATGAGATAATCAACAATCATAGTTATAGGGACATGATACTCAACAATTAAAATCATGGGGATGGGATGCTCAACAATCATAATCATGGGGACATGATGCTCAACAATCATAATCATGGGGACAGGATGCTCAACAATCATAATCATGGGGACAGGATGCTCAACAATCATAATCATGGGGACAGGATGCTCAACAATCATAATCATGGGGACAGGATGCTCAACAATCATAATCATGGAGATGAGATAATCAACAATCAGGACAGGATGCACAATCAACAATCATAATCATGAGGATTGGATGCTCAACACGGTTATCCTAAAATTCAACTAATGGATGTATGCTTTTGCCAACAACACTCTTTTGGACGCCTGAGATGTATTTTATAAATTCTTTTCAAAGTGTGTCAATGGTATCACTTGTTATTAACTCTTATCTTGCTGTTCACGACATCCCCTATCTTTGCAAACAGTGCATAAAAGTTGCCATTCTTAAATGCAAACTTGTACTAAGTATCATTAATTAAGCTGTAATAATTCTTGAGAAATCAACGTAACCATTAGGGTGAACGCTAGGGTGGTTGCAATATTTTACAAAGTCAGTGAACCATAAAATGTAGGTCAAGGTCAAATATGGATGCTTGCATTTAAGTTTCCATCCCGAGATACAAGTTTGTACCAAGTATCATTAATGAAGCTCTTATAGTTATTGAGAAATAAACTTGAACATTAGGGATGAACGCTAGGGTGGTCGCAATATTTTACCAAGCCAGTGAACCATGAAATTTAGGTCAAGGTCAAATATGGATGCTTGCATTTAAGTTGCCATCCCCAGATTCAAGTTTGTACCAAATATCATTAATGAAGCTCTTACAGTTCTTGAGAAATAAACTTGACCATTAGGGGTGAATGCTAGGGTGGTCGCAATATTTTACTAAGTCAGTGAAACATAAAATGTAGTTCAAGGTCAAATAGGTATGCTTGGATTTAAGTTTCCAACCCCAGATACAAGTTTGTACCAAGTATCATTAATGAAGCTCTTATGGTTCTTGAGAAATAAACTTGAACATTAGGGTGAACGCTAGGGTGGTCGCAATATTTTACAAAGTCAGTGAACCATAAAATGTAGTTCAAGGTCAAATAGGTATGCTTGGATTTAAGTAACCCGAGATATCTGGCTGTAGTGACCTACAGCCAGAGAAATTCCACCCTTGAAAACTCCAATATTGCCGATCCTTCCAAGGATCGGGAGGGTGTGGACTCCTTCAAACCCGGTTGGGTGAATTTATATTTTAATTTGTGTGATTTTCCTAACACAGGCCTCTTCAATACATATTTTTGCACTATTGTAATTAATTACCTAAAGATTCCTTGTTTACAAAAAGTATTCCCCCTCACTTGAATTTGATCGTGTGAAAAAAATCACCACATTTGTTTACAAACTTGAACTCTGGGTAATAAAGGTCATGCGATGAAACACGTAAGCGGTGTAGAGGTAAGAATTTATACCGACCTAATTCGACCGATTTTGACAGATGGCGGGAATATTATATTTATCTCTAATTTATATACTAAGTCGGTCACATTTGGCCATTACCTGAGTTGGGTTGGTGGTTAAATTTAGAATTTAGCTTAAAAAAGGAGGACCCTGGATGAGTCCTTAAAACTATTTACAATCTGATTAATAGAAGTATACTAAAATGCATACCTCTGAGTCCCGATCTTTGAACTCCCCTGCGGACTTGGCATCTACCGCACACGAGGGAGGACTATTCCACTGAGGAATAGTTCTGGGAAAAAATGAATGATTAAGGGCATCACTATAGGCCAGGTACCTACGATATTGTTATTTGCTTTTTTGCCGTCGCTTGAGTTGAAGCTGTCACAGGGGTCAAGTATTTATCTTTATCCAGAGACACTATACCAGAGTGTATATTATAAAAGAAGGCTAAAGAGGACTGCTCACGACGGGCATCAAGGGACGACCACTTCAACTTGCTAAGCATGTCACCGATGCTACTCTTATTTTTGCCATCGCTGACATGTCCATATGGCTGCTGTCCTCTGAACCTTCTCAACCTGCTGAATCCGAGTTTTAACATGGGGATGCCGAATGGGTGATGTATATTCAAGTTGAGTGCAAACCAATGTTTTATATACAACATCCTTTGTCTGTCTAGGTGCAAAAGCCAAATTACGTCTTAGAAATCCTAAAGGCCTAGTTGCTTTTGATGTAATCGCTGAAATATGATGACCCCAATCAAGATCGGCCTTGATGGTGATACCGCGATATTTTGCGGATTGAACCTGCTCCAAAGTGGTGTAGTGAATAATCAAACCGAAACTGATTGTCAGGAAGATGCCGTGACACCCTCATCGAATGACATTTGGTCACATTGAACTTCACCTGCCAATCGGCCTCCCACTGTGCTAGTCGGTCCAGGTCATCTTGTAAAATGAGACAGTCAGAGGGAGAGTATATGTTCCTATACAGTACACAAAAATCAGCAAACGAATGGACAGATGACCTGATATTAACGGGGGGATCATTTAGGGGATAACTGTATTGAAAATTAGAAGTTAATAAAAGGCTTGATTCAATGACGGTTCCAACGTAAAGGCTTATGTTGGTTGGTACCTGATGCTCTGTCTCTGGTCAGGCCCATCGAAGTCTAACTGTTGGTTTTCGTTTGCTCCGGCATTTCAGTGGTTTCGTGCTGTCGAGTACTCACCGTTGTTTCATCTCTGTGGTTTTTTATTTTTGTGTTCACAGAGATGTTGCACTGATGAGTTAGGAGGCCTTCATGCGGACTGAACAAATTATTTGTCTTAATCGCGACGGTATTAAGGGCGAGGATTGTGGCCACGTAAAATCGATTTAACCACACCCCCCCCCCCCCCCCCCCCCCCCCAGTTCTTCTGTCGCGGTTTATTTTTGTTATGGTTTGTCTTTGGGTGTTTGTATCGCTTATATTATTTTATTTTGGATAGCCTATTGTCCTTTTGGCTTTCCGCTGTTGGTGTTTCCGTTGGAGTATGTTGCTTCATGTTTGTGTTTCTTTCCCTTTGGTGACTCTGATAGGAGCTGTGGGTTAATTAATTGTATCGGTTCCTGATCATTGCCTCTATTTCTGTTTTGAACCCGTCTAAAGTTTTAAGACCTGGTGAGCTTCATCCTGGAGTTCTGAAGGAACTAGCAAATGAGTTAGATCCAGTTTTTGCTCATCTTTTCCAACAATCTCTCGATACGACTGAAATCCCCAAAGAATGTCTCCTTGCGAACATCTGCCCACTTTTCAAAAATGAAGACAGGGCTCTTGCTCGTTATTATCGCCCAGTGTCACTGACTTGTGTTCTATGTAAATTGCTTGAACACATAGTCTGCTGAAACATCATGGCCTACTTGGATGAGCATAACCCTTTGTCAGACAGACAACATGCATTTAGGAAAAGGCATAGTTGCGAAACTCAGCTGAGCACGATGATTAATGATTGGGTAAAAATCTTGGACAAAGGGGGGGGGGGGGGGGGGGGGGGGGGGCAGGTGGACACATTTATTTTGGACTTCGAGAAGGCTTTTGACACCCCACCTCATGAACTACTTAAATCCAAATTATTTGGTAATTGAATTGGGAGGAAGAATCTCAAATGGATAGATTCCTTCCTTTGCTACAGAAAACAGTGTGTTGTTGTCCATGGTGAATCTTCAGTATAGGCGCCAGTTTATCTGGGGCCCCACAGGGGACTGTTCTTGGTCCGCTGCTATTCTCCCTGTACATTAATAATATTTCCACTGACATTGAGTCAGAAATAAGAATGTTCGCAGACGACTGTGTTTGCTATCGGGAAATCAGAGCTACAGAGGACTTAATGAAACTTCAGAAGGATATAGATAGATCAGGATGTTGGGCACGAAAATAGGACATGATATTCCAGCCTGTTAAATGCAATGTTATGAAGATAACTAGGAAGAGAACAAATAAAATTGAGGCTTCATACACTTTAGAAGGAACGGTCCTCGAAAATGTGACTTGGTGTGACAATCACACTCGATTTGAGATGGAATACACACATTAGCAACATGTGTACTAAGGCGAATAGAACACTTGGTTTCCTGAGGCGAAATCTTCACCAGTGTCCTCAGGATGTGAAGGAGACAGCATATAAGGGATTTACCGATCATGGAATATGGAGTTGCATCTTGGACCCAAGTGGAGTGGCCCTTAATGAAGAAATTGAAAAAGTTCAGAATAGAGCTGCTAGATTTGTAACAAGCAATTTATGCTTTGAAACGCATGACTGAAATTCTAGGAACATTAAGATGGGGGTCTCTCAAGAAAAGGAGAAGAGACAGTAGGCTTATATTCTTATACAAACGTCTAAAGGGTGCTGCCAACATTCCAACAGATGGCCTTCTTTCCCCAGCTAGTCACTGTAGAAAGCACCATTCATTGACGTTTCAGACCCTTGCTGCAAGAACTGACCTTTATAAAGAAGTGTTCTTCCCCCGAACCATTAGAGGTTTGAATGCCTTTCCTGATTTGATTATTTGCTGAGGATTGTGTAGCTAAGTTTACCTCTTTGGTTAGAGCTAGGGACTAACTTCCCATATCACAGGTCCTGGAGTATGAGTGTCATTTGACGTGTCACCAGTAACAATTCTGATTCTGAAAATTGTCATTTGGGAAGGTAAATCGGCGGTTTTACGGTCGAAAATTTAGTTTTACGCGCTAGCGGAGCCGTAAAACGTAATTTGCGATCGTAAAACCGACGATTAACCTCCACAATTGACAATTTTCAATACAGTTATCACCACTCTAATGCATTTATTCATTTGATTTGTTAAAAAATTGCCTACTTGCACAAAACGGCAAGCACTGTGAGCTGCGTAAACCCAAATACCAGCCAATCAAAAACGTTTCTAGATGACTTCTGGTTTCTGACAGTATATCGCAGAATACACCATCGCAAATGTTCGACGTTATAGAATCAGACGTCGCATTACATACGCGAGTGCATTAGAATTATGAATACTAAAAAGGACAGGTCCAAGTACCGAATCTTGTGGGACACCAGATAAAAAAAAGGGGCGCTTGGCCATTAAGTGCAACTTTTTTGTGTGCTATGAGCTAATCTACCTATTTGTGGATCCTCTTATCCCACAATATTCTAGTTTGTACAATAGCCTTCTGTATGGTACCTTGTCAAAGACCTTGGCAAAGTCCATGATGATAAAGTCAATCTGTTAGTGGCCACAGTTATTATGGCCGCATCCAGATTGCTTAAAATGTCATGGCAAAATTTGACTAATTGGGTTTCACAAGACCTTTAGCTGCAGAAACCATGCTGAATGTCAGTAAGAATGCTCTCAAAGCTTGTTAATATGACTAATTTAGTATATGCTCAATGAACAGATAAAAATGAACTGCGCGTGTTGTTCTTCTGCCTTACGAAGTTAAACAAAAAAGGTTTTAAGCGAGTCTTACGCCTGATTACACTCTTCTGGAGTCCATGTATGTTGATCTGAACATGGATTTTTGCCATTTTGTCTATGGATTAATGATTTTGGATTAACGCTTTGGTACTACGACCTAAACTACTTAATAGAAGGGAGATTCAAGGATGGACCGAGTATTGCCTCCACTCTTAGCAAGAACTTCGCGGTTTCTTTTACGCCAGGTAAAGAGTTCCTCATATGAGAGTCCTGTACTACATGTAGGTCAATTAGATCAGTGGATGTAAAAAGGAAACAGCTTAGCGAAGCCGAGGAGAAGTTCCGAAAAATTTGCAAGCCTGTTTCCTATATTGCCACAAAATTACAAACAACGCCAAGCAGACGGGAACATCATTCGAAAAAAACTACGTGTTCTATCCTCGCGCATCATAAGTAAAAGGTATAAGTAAAGGTATTCAGGTTAAGTATTTAATTAATAAACCAAAACACTTGACCAAGAGAACAAAGAATATGTATTCATTTTAATCTTAATAAAACAGAAAGTGAATGTCATTTTAACACTGTATCCTATATGAAAAAAAAAACAATGTTATTTTGAAACCATTGACATTCCTAGTGGCTGTTGTGGCTGAGTCCCAATCCATACCGTACAGCCTTTGAACGCCTCTGTAGTTTCGGCATCTACCACATAGGAGGGAAGACTCTTCTACAGAGGAATAGTTTTATGGAAGAAGGAATTCTTCAGGCCATCACTCTAGGCCTGGTACCTACGATATTGACAGTTGTTTAATTTTGATGCCCTTGTTTGAGTTGAACTAGTCACACGGGTCAGGTAGTTATCTTTATTAAGAGACACTGTATCAGAGTGTATCTTATAAAAGGAGGTAGAAAGGTGAAAGCTGTGGGTTGGTCTAGGAGTTTAAACAGGACAGCTCATGACGGGTCTCCAGCGATGGCCATTCCAACTCAACAAGCATATCTCCCACACTACTTTTGTTCCGTCATCGCCGGCAGGTCCATCGAGCAACCCTCCACCGGACATTCTAGACCTATTGTTTCTGAGTTTTGACATGGAGGTGCCAAACAGGTGATGCATACTCAAGTTGAGGTCGAACCAATGTTTTGTATGCAACAACCCTTGTCTGCCTTGAAGCAAAAGCCAAATTACATCTTAGAAATCATAATGTCTCAGTTGCTTTGGATGTAATCTCAGAAACATACTGACCCCAATCGAGATCGTCAGTGATGATGAGACCAAGGTATTTAGGGGATTGAACCTGCTCGCATGTATGCTTGTGTAATGAGTAGCCGAATTTAAGTGCCATGACACCCTCTTTGAGTGACATCTGGCCACACTGAACTTCATCTGCCAGTCGGCCTCCCAAAGTGCTGGGCTATTCAGGTCATCTTGTAAGATAAGGCACTCAGAAAGAGTATATATATTCCTGTACAAAACAATTATCAGGAAATAAACGAACAGATGATCTGATGTTATCCAAATACAAAAGAAAAGGACCGGTCTGAGTACCGAGCCTTGGGGGAGACCTGATAGAAGAGGGATTGGATCAGACGTTTTGCCACCCAAGTACAACTTTTTGTGAGCACCTAGAGGGTCATGAGCCAAACTATCTGAGTGTAGATCCTCTTATCCCATAGTAATCCAATTTATACAAACAGCCTCCTGTGAGGTACATGTACCATGTCAAAGGCATTGGCGAAATCCATGATATTAATTTACAAATGGTCTTGCCATAGTCGGTTGGTAACACCACAAATGTGTCATTTCCTTGAAGGACACGGCCAATTATCTCCCGCTGTTTTTTTTTATGGCGAAGTCGATTTTTTTCTTCTCCAAAATGGAGCGTGATGGCCCATTGGTTAGTGCACTTGCCTCTGTTGCTAGAGGTCCCGGGTTCGATCCCCGGCAGCGGCTATAAAATTTCGGTGTCCGAACACGCTCCATGGGCATCATTTGCAGGGATGAATGTCATAAAGTGCACCGTCCTTCGGATTGGGACGTTAATTGGAGCCCCCCCCCCCCCCACCCACCCACCCCTGTGCACTGTGCAGGTTAAATAACCCTCCCGTAATTACATGATTACTGTGTAGGCTTTCATCCTGCAAAACCTGTACAGTGTATGTAATGTACACCTGCGAGTAATGGCAAAATGTGACCGATCGCAGTATCAGTAGAAAGAAAGAAAGATAGAAAAGAGGAGTTGCATTCGTCCTCCAACAACATCTTTTACCCGGATAATATATCGGTGGTAAAATTTAATGTTTACACCAACATGACGTCACACATTTACATACACAAAAGGTCAAACCAAACAAAATGGTGTCTTGATGAGTTTTTCTATGGCTCGACATAAAACTTGGTCAGAAATACTGCCTTCAAACGTCAGTAAACTTGTTTCAGCGATTCAGGGATGATCATTAATGCATTATCAATCGATCACTTATCATGGGCTTTCATGTTATGGTAAAATCAGTTCAGAAATCACTGGAAACTCTGCCTAGCTGCTTAGAAATCCAGTATTGGAGTTTTCACTATAGGTGTTCCTCTGACATTAAAGCCGCCAAATCAGAAAATAAAAAAGGCTTTTAGAACGTCAGAGAAGGCTCGGATTAGGATTTAAGTTGCCAACCCCAGATACAAGTTTATACCCAATATCACTAATGATGCTCTTATAGTTCTTGAGAAATAAACTTGACCATTAGGGTGAGCGCTAGGGTGGTCGCAATATTTTACAAAGTCAGTGAACCATAAAATGTAGGTCAAGGTCAGATAGGGATGCTTGCATTTAAGTTGTCATCCCCAGATAGAAGTTTGTACCAAGTATCATTAATGATGCTCTTATAGTTCTTGAGAAATAAACTTGAATATTAGGGTGAATGCTAGGGTGGTCGCAAATGTTGACGCTTTGACGAACGGACAAAAAGGAAGTACGGACGAACGAAAGGCTGGAAAACCAGGCACCTATATCGCGCCATGCTAATAGCAGGCGCGACAAAAATGACCATAAATGGTCGTTTTTCTATATAATCTTCACATTTTAGGGATCCATTTGAAACCGTGTTATATTTAAAACCATGTCAGGGGCTGACAAATCCATTGCCCGGCCGCCCGGGAAGAGTCTGAAATCACGCCGGGCAGGTACACTTTGACCTTACGATGCCCAGTCGGGCAAGTGCAAAAAATCGTCTACACCTGTCAGTCTTTTGAGTCCTTGAATACGGTAAAACTAGACTAGTAAGTAAACCCCAATAATTGCTGCAATGTCCCGCTTTATCAGCAATTAACCCTTGTTCTGCTGAATATTCATATATGCCACACCCACTACCGATTATCAACCAATCAGATTACTTGATACAAATTATTGCAACACATTCACAATCTGAATGGCAAACAATGTAGATCCTGATCAGATGGCTTCTGACGAAGCCATCTGATCTGGATCTACATTGTTTCAAAGATAAGGCATATCCGGGATTAGCAGGATAAGGGTTAAGAGACAAACCTTCTGTGTAATTATGACACTATTGTTAATCCCTGTCATATAATTGCCAATTAAACATGACTGCCCAGTGGTGCGTGTCTTTCATTTTCCGGCGCTATCGATGTTCCACATGACAAGGTGTGAAAATATGGTCAAGTTATGTCTCTTATTTGCGAGTATCCCCCAATTATAAAATTTAATCCACAATCAATGTGAAAATGATTTAACCTCTCCTAAGATGATTAGTTACATCTAACGGTAGATGTATGCATAATAAAAACAGACTATTCTACTATCTCGTGAATGGTTATGTTTTGGCGCCAAAAAGTAGATGTTTGGTGGGAAAAGTTGAATGCTTTAATTGGTGTAAACAGATCTGTATGCTGTTGTTGGTTATTGATATGGAGCTTCCGGGGGATAAGTCGAGAGTTGTGCAAAGCCCTGTTTTCAAATCACCTCTATCCACAACCGTTTAGCTATCGAGAAAATACTTTTTACCAGTTGCAAACAATTTCATTTGAAAGAGATACGCCCCATTAAAATAAAACAAAGACATTAGACACGTGTCGGGTTGCTGGGGGTCAGATGATGTCATATATCGATCGCATGCCGAAAAATGGTGGCAGCGATTTGGATGGCGGAAAATGTTCGCATTGAACTTTCTAGTAAAAGCTTGTGTGAAAGCTTGGACTCGTTTTGGATGGAGGGAGTCCTCTTCTTGTGGTTGGATCATTCAATTGTAAACTAAACTGCATTCTTTTAAATCTCTTCTCTCGCTGCCCTAATACCTCTGATCTTTTTGAGTATATCGGTGCAGCCCGTGTTAATCATGCATGTCTAGCTAAATGAGTTTATATAAGGTGGCACTACAGTAAAAAAAATCCCCTTACTCACAATGTAAATTGGTGCATATTCCATGTTCTACCACATTTCAGCAAGTCTAATGCTTCCATTATGAGGCATATAATTTGACAGGCTGACCATTTACCTTCCAGAAGCAGCTAAAAAATATAGGTGCTGTGCGGCATATTTTGGCCTTTTTGGCAGCCAGTGTCAACAAACCCATACCGCAGCGAATAAATCCAGGCATTTCCAGTGGCCAGTCAGCACAATTTTCTGGTTCAATTTAAATCAGCTGCATTTTACAATAGCAAATACCTACTAATATTTCTTCTAATAAACAATAAAACTTCTCAGAAAAATAATGGCTTAGCACCAAACCCAATCAGAAGCAGCAGAATATTCAATTCTGTACTGAAAGCTCTCCCCAAAGCAAGTGCAGCTTTCATAAAGACCAATTATTTACTGTAGTGCAACCATAACCGTATCTTAAATTGCTAATCGACTAAGGTGTTATGACATGTCAGCAATTAATTTGAAAAAGTACCGTTACTGACCGTGACAACTACAGTATTTTCTACTGTAGTTGTACTGCAATTAATTTGAAAAAGTACCGTTATTGACCGTGACAACTAGAGTACTTTCTACCGAATTACCGCACGGGAAATAAATAGAAGTGATGGCAATGATCAGGAATCTATACAATTAACCCACAGCTCCCATCAGAGACACCAAAGGGAAACACAAACTTGAAATAACTAGACCCTAATGGAAAGTTGTTGTGCTTGAAACTTGTTAGAAACCTTGGGTTATATTTATAAATGTTGGTCGTCATCATCTTCACCCACCCCCAAATTCCTGGGCAAGTAGGATTTTGAGCTGGGCAAGTGCAAAAATATTTTACATGCCCGGTGGGCAAGTGGAAAATTTTTGGATTTGTCAGGTCCTGCGTGTTATAACGAACCTTGTTATAATGAAATTGTGTTGTATTTTGAAATATGGTCATTTTCTTTCTTAATTAAGTATTCTCCTTTTTTGCTGTGGATCAAAGATACTGAGAGGGTGGCATTATACAGAATCAAACTGACAAAGACTCATAGCTCTAGTGAAGGAGCGACAAGGATAATTTTGGGGCAATTTTTCTTATTCCTACAGAAAAACATATGTTGCGGCGCCTTGTTAGAATCTCTTCACCAGGACGTATGTATCTTTCAAATAATGTAGATCCAGATCAGATGACTTCTCCAGAAGCCATTTGATCAACATCTACATTGTCATTCAGATTGTGAATTTGTTGCAATAATTTGCATCAAGTATTCTGATTGGTTGATAATCGGTGGTGTGTGTGGCAGATTAAAATATTCAGCAGGACAAGGGTTAAAACTGATACAGTAGGTTGAGAAGGTTCAGATGGCAGTTTGATGGACATGTCGGCAATGGCGAAATAAGAGAAGCGTCAGTGACATGCTTAGCAAGTTGGAGTGACCGGCCCTTGAGGTCCGTCGTAAGCCGTCCTCTTAAACCTTCTTTTATAAGATAAACTCTGGTATAGTGTCTCCTGATAAAGATAAATACTTGACCCCTGTGGCAGCTTCAACTCAAACAAGGGCATCAAAAGTAAATAACACACAATACCACAGGTACCAGGCCTATCGTGATGTCCAAAAGCATTTTTTTCCCCGAACTATTCCTCAGTGGAATAATCTTCCCTCGAATGCAGGAGATGCCAAGACTTCAGAGGAGTTCAAAACTCGTACAGTATAGATTTGGACTCATAGGTATGCGTTTTAGTATACCTCTGCTAATCAGATTGTAAATAGTTTTAAGGACTCATCAAGCCACCCTCTCCCCAACTTTTTTTTTTAAAGCTAAATTCTATCTAGCCTCCCACCCAACTTAGGTGATGGCCAAATATGACCGACTCAGTATATGAAGATAGATAGATAGAAAATTATAATAAACCTACGCATTTGCAAAGCTCTATGCCCCCAACCATATGCATGCCCCCAAATGCCAAAATTTTTAAAAGGCATTAACTGAAGAACAAAATTTCATCCAAATTGTTTCAAAGAGCCGTAACTCAGGAAACGAGCATAATCCTGACGAGAAAAAAATATGTATCCGCTTTTCATTAGGAATCCAAATATGAAATTTCAAAACCTTAGCATGCATGGTTCTAAAGTTATGCTATGCATCACAAAGCATGCAACGTACAAATGCCCAAATTTACGAAGAGTCATGACTCATGAAGTATGCTCCGCATCTTGTTTGATACATTGATCTTGAAACATCCACTCGATGTGATACAATGCGGCAGATCAAATTACTGTAGTAATAATGTGTATTCATTGCTTAATTATCCTTATCCCATTTAGTACCAGAAACCCCAAAACGGGTACCCTGGCAAAAAGTGCAGGCACAGATCAGATGGCGCAGAACGCGGCGTCTGATCAGGGCCTCCACTGTTTGCTAAAAGTTCAGATATTTTCCTAATCAGTTTTGAAGAAAACACAACCTGACACCCCTAAATTTCGAAATGATCTCCTGCTATATATGAGGAAGATTCCATTTGGTACCAAAAGGGTTATTCTTCCGCTTTATCTGCTGCCATATAAGGTTAAATTTCGTCAAAAATGAAATGCAACATTACATGGTTACAGGCATGTCATGTCACAATGCTGTACCTGAGATTCTTTTCAACTTTTTACAAAAATAAAATCTGAGTTAACCCTTCTCTTGCTGAATATTCAGTTAAGCCACACCCATTTCTGACTTTGAACCAATCAGATTTGTTCATGTAATTTATTCCTACAAATTCATAAACTGAATGTCAAACAGTGTAGATCCTGATCAGATGGCTTCTTCAGAAGCCATCTGATCTGGATCTACACTGTTTCCAAAGATATGGGTTGTTGTTAACAGCATGATAAGAGTTAAATTATTAATTTTATATGACAATAAAATTTTACACTTATGTTCATTTCATATAAAATTTATGAAACTCACCAGAGGCTTGCTTCATAAATTTCATATGAAATGAGCACTTGTGTATTAAGCTAAAATTCTCTAACTACACTGTGAAATACTGATTGTGTGAACCTACCTTGTTGAATTAATGTCAAGTCATTGACTGTCAATGTTTTGTGCCTGCTTGGCTAGCCTTACCTGTTACATACTATCATCTTGGAATGTTGTCCTCGGCCACAATTGGATGGACATGGTTCCTCACAAAAACTGCCAAAGAAGCCACTTTTACATTCATCACAAGAACCAGTGACCTGCTCACAGCTGGTCTTGCAATTAGCAGGGCAGGATACATTACAATATTGATCATAGTACCCATCTACACATGAAACACAGCTTCCATTATTCTTGTAACAACTATTTTCATATCTCCCTCGACAATTTGACGCGCAGTCTAGCTCACATGATGGGCCATATTTATTTCCTTTGCATCTTTCGCATTGGCCAGTATGTTGATGGCAGTCATAGACACCACCAGCTGACAGACAGTTTGGATTACAAGCTATGTCACATTTTTCTCCGTGCCATCCTTTCTCACAAAAGTTACAAGATCCATCATCAAAATTACAAATAGAAGTTCCAATGATGTCCTTTTCGGCACAGTTCGCACTACAGTCATCGACACAGGTCAGCCCATAAAGACCCGCAGTGCATTCCTTACACCGCCCACCATGTTGTTCACAAGACATACAGTTGTTGAAACATTTAAATTCACATTTTGCTCCAAATAAACCTTTCAAACATCCTTTCAGACAAGTCCCATTTTCAGCACACCATCTAGACTGGTCGCTTTCTGAAATACAGTGTTTCAAATTACACTGACACTTAGAACCAGTCCAGCCATCCTTACAGGTGGAACAGTCTGTCTCTGAGGAACAAGTCTGGCAAGTAACTGGACATTTGGACTTACAAACTGGACCATAAAATCCATCTTTACAGGAAGTACAATTTCCGCCGTTCACACATGTGGCACAGTTACTGTCACATTCTAAACACCAGTTTTTGCCACGTGCATGATATAAGTAATTCCCTTTCTTACATGTCAAACAATTATGTGTTCCTCTACTGGCATTGGCCAGCATACAAGTTTTACAGTCTGGACACTCATACTCACAATGGTGACCATATCTTCCAGGGAAACATTCATGACAGGTTCCATTTATATTGCATTCTGAGCAATTTTGGATTGAACAATCTGTGTCGCAAGTTTCACCAGTGTATCCTACCTTACAATGTGTACATAAGCTGTCGTTTTTACAGGTATTACAGTTGTCTGGACAATGAAACTTGCAGAATGGCCCATATTTACCATCTGTACATGACAAACATTCAAGGTCACCAGTAATTATGCCTTGATGGCACTCTTGGCAGCTGGATATTGTATCACCACAAACAACGTCACACTTGTCCCCATAGAGACTTCGATCTTTACATCCTTTCTGGCAGGTTCCGTTTTGATAACATAAGCCCTCAAGACAGTTACTTGGACACTCAGAGTCACACATATCACCAAATTTGTCACCATTACATCTGTGACATTTCCCAGAATCCTTCTCACACTCTCGATTCAAACAGTCAATGGCACATTGTTTGTCGCAATTCACTCCCCAGTATTGATTTTCACAAGTAAAGCAAGAACTGAAATCGTCACATTGTACACATCTACTTGGACAGTTCTGGTCACACTTATCCCCATAAGTTCTATCTGCACAGCCACATAAACAGTGTCCCTCTTTTTCATGACATATTCTTCCAGAACAATTCACTCTACTGCAGCCTGAACTGCATGTTTCCTTACACATATCGCCAAACCTATCATTCTCTGTACAGCCGCATGAACAATAGCCATTGTCCCTGTGACAAATCCTACTTTGACAATTAGACGAATTACAGTCAGTGCTGCATGTCTTTTCACAAAACTTTCCATACTTGTGCCCAGGACAAGAATTACACCTTCCTCCTTTTTGTTCACACCCCTGCTCACAGTCACTGCTGCAAGAATTATTACACTGGTCACCATAGTAACCAAGTGCACACCCGCCTGGACAATAGCCCGTGTCCTTGACACATTCAGTAGAAGAACAGTGGGGTGAGCATTGCTGCTCACACTTAGCACCAAACCAGCCAGCCAGGCAGTCACCTGAAAAAAAAGAAAGCAGTCTAAGGGACAGCCAAATCCCCCGCCATACTTTGTATCAAGGCTCAACCTTGTGACCTTCACCTGTGACCTTGAGTTGGCATGGTTTATTTATGGTTCTGCACATCAACTCACTGTGGGGTATATTTCACAAAAGTTTAATGAAAATCCTTCCAGGGGTAAAGGAGTTATGGAATGGACACAAAATTCAAAATTTCAAACTCATGAGCTCAATGAGGGGGATATTTCACCAAAATTTAATGAAAATCCTTTGAAGGGTAAAGGAGATATGGAACGGACACAAAAATCAAGTTTCAAACACGTGACCTTCCAATGTGACCTTGACCTGGTGTCAACATGATTCATTTATGGGCTCTGCACATAAGTTCACAGAGGGGGATAATTGACCAAAGTTTAATGAAAATCCTTTGAGGGGTAAAGGAGATATGGAATGGACAAAAATTCAAAGTTTTAAACTCGTGACCTTCAAAAAGTGACCTTGACTTTGAGTTGGTATGGTTCATTCATGGGTTCTGCACATCAACTCACTGAGGGGGATATTTGACCAAAGTTTAATGAAAATCCTTTGAAGGGTAAATGAGATATGGAACGGACACAAAAATCAAACTTTCAAATTCTTGACCTTCAAATGTGACCTTGACCTTGAGTCAGCATGGTTCGTTTATGGGTTCTGCATATCAGCTCACTGGGAAGAATACTTGACCAAAATTTAATGAAAATCCTACTACGGGTAAAGGAGATATGGAACGGACACAAAAATCAAGTTTCAAACACGTGACCTTCCAATGTGACCTTGATCTGGTGTCAAAAGGATTCATTTATGGGCTCTGCACATAAGCTCACTGAGGGGATAATTGACCAAAGTTTAATGAAAATCCTTTGAGGGGTAAAGGAGACATGGAATGGACAAAAATTCAAAGTTTTAAACTCGTGACCTTCAAAAGTGACGTTGACTTTGAGTTGGTATGGTTCATTTATGGGTTCTGCACATCAACTCACTGAGGGGGATATTTGACCAAAGTTAAATGAAAATCCTTTGAAGGGTAAAGGATATATGGAACGGACACAAAAATCAAACTTTCAAATTGTTGACCTTCAACTGTGACCTTGACCTTGAGTCGGCATGGTTCATTTATGGGTTCTGCTCACCAGCTCAATGAGACAAATAAATGACCAAAGTTTAATGAAAATCTATCAAAGGGTTCAGATGATATGGAGCGGACAAGAAAGTGTTAAGGACAGACAGATGGACGGACAGACAGAGGCCATTCCTATAATCCCCGCTCCACTTCGCGGCGGGGGATTAAAAAGAGATCAGGGTACAGGGACCAGTTGTTAAAAACTAACAGTGTCGTTAGATAACATACCTTTGAAACTTCGATTCTTCAGTATGGTTAATATATTTGATGTTTCTTGCAAAAAAAACAAGAGGACCAAGCTAGCTTGGCCCTGTATCGCTCACCTGAGCTAACAGATTCAAAGTTTAAGGAAGTGCCAACCTTTACTGAAGGCTTTATGGGAGGACATGGTGATGACAGGGTAAGCATTTTCTGAAAATCAAGTAGAATGTAACTCTATGATAAACAGGCTGACCTCACCGGTTTTCAAACTCATTCAAGCTTTTATTCCTGACTTGCTAAGAAGATCCGATCTACACTGAAGTGGCTATGGTGATGACAAGTTCAAAAACAAGAGGGCCCAGAGGGCCCTGGTTCGCTCACCTGATCCAAAGCATAACAAGTGGGCCCCGGGCAAGGTCAATTTTGGCCCCAGGGCTACAATTTGAACAATCTTGGTAGAGGTCCACAAGATGAAGCTTCGTATCGAATATGAAAGACCTGGGCTTTCTGGTTTCAGAGAAGAAGATTTTAAAGGTTTACCCTGCATATAGAAGTCTATGTAAAACAAGATATTCCCTATATAAGTCTATGTTAAACCAAAGGGCCCCAGAGCGGGGGCATTTTTGGCCCCAGGGCTATAATTTGAACAATCTTGGTAGAGGTCCACTAGCTGAAGCTTCATAACAAATATCAAAGACCTAAGCCTTGTGTTTCAGAGAAGATGATTTTTAAAGATTTTCCCTATATAAGTCTATGTAAAACCAAAGGGCCACATGGCGGGGGCATTTTTGGTCTCAGGGCTATAATTTGAACAATCTTTATAGAGGTCCACTAGCTGAAGCGTCATAACAAATATCGAAGACCTAAGCCTTGTGGTTTCAGAGAAGAAGATTTTTCAAGATTTTCCCTATATAAGTCTATGTAAAACCAAAGGGCCCCGGAGCGGGGGCATTTTTGGCCCCAGGGCTATAATTTGAACAATCTTGGTAGAGGTCCACAAGATGAAGCTTCATACCAAATATCAAAGACCTGGGCCTTGCAGTTTCAGAGTAGAAGATTTTTCAAGATTTTCCCTATACAAGCCTATGTAAAACAAAAGGGCCCTGGTGCGGGGGCATTTTTGGCCCAAGCACTATAATTTGAACAATCTTGGTAGGGGTCTACTAGATGAAGCTTCATACCAAATATCAAAGAGGGCCTTGCGGTTTCAGAGAAGAAAATTTTTCAAGATTTTCCCTATATAAGCCCATATAAAACCAAAGGGCCCCCATGCAGGGGGCATTTTTAGCTCCAGCACTATAATTTGAACAATCTTGGTAGGGGTCCACTAGATGAAGCTTCATACCAAATATCAAAGACCTGGGCCTTGCAGTTTCAGGGAAGAAGATTTTTAAAGATTTTCCCTATATAATTAAGCCTATGTAAAACAAAAGGGCCCTGGGGTGGGGGCATTTTTGGCCCCAGCACTATAATTTGAACAATCTTGGTAGGGGTCCACTAGATGAAGCTTCATACCAAATATCAAAGACCTGGGCCAAGCGGTTTCAGAGAAGAAGATTTTTCAAGATTTTCCCTATATAAGCCAATGTAAAACCAAAGGGCCCCCGTGCGGGGGCATTTTTAGCTTCAGCACTATAATTTGAACATTCTTGGTAGGGGTCCACTAGATAAAGCTTCATACCTAATATCAAAGACCTGGGCCTTGCGGTTTCAGTGAAGAAGATTTTTAAAGATTTTCCCTATATAAGCCCATGTAAAACCAAAGGGCCCCCGTGCGGGGGCATTTTTTGCCCCAGCACTATAATTTGAACAATCTTGGTAGGGGTCTACTAGATGAAGCTTCATACCAAATATCAAAGACCTGGGCCTTGCGGTTTCAGAGAAGATTTTTCAAGATTTTCCCTATATAAGCCCATGTAAAACCAAAGGGCCCCCGTGCGGGGGCATTTTTAGCTCCAGCACTATAATTTGAACAATCTTGGTAGGGGTCCACCAGATGAAGCTTCACACCAAATATCAAAGATCTGGGCCTTGCGGTTTCAGAGAAGAAGATTTTTAAAGATTTTCCCTAAATAAGCCCATGTAAAACCAAAGGGCCCCCGTGCGGGGGCATTTTTGGCCCCAGCACTTTAAATTGAACAATCTTGGTAGGGGTCCACTAGATGAAGCTTCATACCAAATATCAAAGACCTGGGCCTTGCGGTTCCAGAGAAGAAGATTTTTTAAGTTTTCGGTGAAAAAAAATCTATTTTTGGCTACTGTGACCTATATGTGCAATGGACCGGAACCATTTGAACAACTTTGAAAGGGGACCACCTAAGGATCATTCCTGTGAAGTTTGGTCAAAATCCGATCAGTGGTTTAGGAGGAGATGTCGTTTGAAGAAAAGTTTACGGACACACGCACGGACGCACGCACGGACGCACGACGGACGACGGACAAAAAGTGATCCCAAAACCTCACCTTGTCACTACGTGACAGGTGAGCTAACAAGAGTTTTCAAACTCCTCCAAGCTTTCTGCCTGACTTCCTTGTTTGTAATTTTCATGAAGATCCGTTCAAAACTAAAGGGGCAGCAGTGATTACAATGTCGAAAATAGGCATTTTCAGCAATCAAACGCACATCACTCTATGATAAATGTGCCGACTTGGCCGTATTCGAACTCACCTGAGGTTTTATTCCCAAACCTTACATGTAAGTTTCAGAAAGATCCGATCAGACTTGGCTTGTATTCAAACTCATCCAAGATTTTATTCCCAGCCACCTCACATATAAGTTTAAGAAAGATCCGATCAAAACTGAAGGGGCTACGGTGATGACAAGGTCAAAATTGGCATTTTTAGCAATGAAAGGGATGTTACTCTATAATAAATGAGCCGACTTGGCCAGTTTTCGAACTCATCTGAGGTTTCATCCCCAGCCACCGTACATATAAGTTTCAGAAAAATCTGATCAAAACTTTAGGGTCTACGGTGAGTGTTTCAGTTTTTACATCCCACCAACAGCTAAGGTCATACGGAGACGGAACCTCGGTTCAAAGACTCATCCGAAAGTCTGGAGAAGCCCTGGATCGAACCTGCGACCCCTGGTTTACAAGGCGAGTAGCGTAACCACTCGACCACGGAGGCTTCTTTAGGGTCTACGGTAATGACAGGGTCAAAAATCAACATTTTCAGCCATCAAAGGGACATAACACTACAATAAATGGGCTGACTTGGCCTGTTTTCGAACCCATCCAAGATTTTATCCCCAGCAACCTTATGTATAAGTTTCAGAAAGATCCGATCAAAATGAAGGGGCTATGGTGATGACAAGGTCAAAAATTGGCATTTTCAGCAATCAAAGGGACGTAAATCAATGATAAATGGGCCAACTAGGCCGGTATTCAAACTCATCCTAGGTTTTATCTCCAGTCACCTTACATATAGGTTTCAGAAAAATTTGATCAAAACTGAAGGGGCTACGGTGATGACAAGGTAAAAAATTGACATTTTCAGCCATCAAAGGGACATAACTATATAGTTAATGGGGCAACTTGGCCGGTTTTCGAACTCATCCGAGGTTTTATCCCCAGCCACCATACATATAAGTTTCAGAAAGATCCGATCAAAACTGAAGGGGCTACAGTGTTGACAAGGTCAAAAATCAACATTTTCAGCAATCAAAGGGACCTAACTCTATGATAAATAGGCCACCTTTGCCGGTATGCGAACTCATCCGAGGCTTTATCCCCAGCCACCTTGCATATAAGTTTCAGAAAGATCCGATCAAAACTGAAAGGGCTACGGTGATGACAAGGTCAAAAATCGGCTTTTCAGCAATCAAAGGGACGTTACTCTGTGATAAATGGACCAAATTGGCTTGTTTTCGAACTCATCAGAGATTTTATCCCCAGCCACTTTACATATAAGTTTCAGAAAGATTAGATCAAAACTGAAAGGGCTACAGTGATGACAAGGTCAAAAATCAGCAATTTCAGCAATCAAAGGGACGTTACTCTACGATAAAAGGGCCGACTTGGTCGGTTTTCGAACTCATCCGAGATATTATCCACAGCCACCTTACATATAAGTTTCAGAAAGATCCGATCAAAACTGAAGGGGCTACGGTGATGACAAGGTCGAAAATGGGCATTTTCAGCAATCAAAGGGACGCAACTCTATGATAAATTGGCGGACTTGGCCGGTTTTCGAACTCATCCGAGATTTTATCCCCAGCCACATTACATATAAGTTTTAGAAAGATCCTATCAAAACTGAAGGGGCTACGGTGATGACAAGGTCAAAAATGGGCATTTTCAGCAATCAAAGGAACGTAACTCTATGATAAATGGGCCGACTTGGCCGGTTTTCGAACTCATCCGAGTTTTTATCCCCAGTCACCTTACATATAAGTTTCAGAAAGATCCGATCAAAACTGAAGGCGCTACGGTGATGACAAGCATTTTCCCATAGTAAGTCTATGGGACCTTGTGGTTGCCATAGGAACCAAAGTTTTAGAGCGATTTCAAAAAAAAGTTTATGTCATCAATGCCCCACCAGAGGCATGCTACAGATGAGAAATGATTGAGATCAGCCTGCAGGATACAGAGATATAGCTGCTCAAAAGTGTGGACGGACGACGGACGGATGACGGAGGACCCACTATACTATAAGCTCCCCTGGAGCCTTCGGCCCAGGTGAGCTAAAAAGGTGAGCTGCTTTTGCATTTTTTCAGCCAAAATGCCACTGTATTAGGTAGTGTATTTACTTGAACAGTTAACAATCTGACCACTAATGAGCTATTTAACCGTTGTCCTGCTGTTCATGTCAACCCTGCCTTGCTAAACAGTGTAGAACAAGATCAGATGGCTTCGTCAGAAGCCATCTGATTAAGATCTACACTGTTTGATATGCAGTTTGTGAATTTGCAGGAATGAATTACATCGCATAATCTGATTGGTTCTGAGTCAGAAATGGGTGTAGCTAAATTAATAATTCAGTGGAATAAGGGTTAAGCTTCTTATGCTTTGAACATCTTTATTTTCTTTTACATACTGGTTTGCTTGTTTGTATTGAGGTTTTACATCCCTGTCACCACTATTAAGGTCATTTTGAGACACTGCTTTATGGGACTTTCCCCTGACATTGAGATGAAATGACATATTAAGCCCTACCCCCTGAAGACAACCGCAATGGTTTAAGGGATGGACTGACTTCTACCACTTTTCCTTAGCATACCTTCTAGTAAGCAATTTAGCAGTATTCGAAAGAGTTTAGTTGTGTAAGCATCATACAGCCCAAACTATTTCTCCAAGCCCTGATTGGTGGGAGTGCTTTACATACCAAATGACTCAGTTGAACATAACATTAAATGAGCCAGCACATGACAAAATCTAAAAAAAGTCTTGAGCGATCAGCAAAGACTCAGATCAGCCTGCGCATTCATGCAGTCTGATCAGAGTCTTTGGTGAACGCACAGACCTACTATATGCTTATATCTATGCAAAGAGACATAAGCATAAGCTCCTGTCATAGTGGATTGGTGCCCAGGTTGATTTGAGTTGGTGCTGGTCACACCAGTCTTATTGTAGGTTTTGTCATGTGCCGGTCCAAATATGAATTCCTTAGCTTTGATCAACTGGGCCCAGCTCTCAAACACCAAGACCTACCGTATTTGCCCTAATTACCACACCGTGCGCTTATTTTTTTCAAAATCATGTAAAAAAACGTGGTGAAAAATCTACCTAATTAGCACACACTTGATACAAAACAATAACTTCTGAGATGATGCATACTGATATTTAATGGGATGGAATAGGATACGTAGGCATTGCCTTTGCTGTTGAAGAAATAACTTAAGTTTTTATGGATTTACTGTGAGAGGTTCAAGGGGAGGTTACTATAAAGTGTGCGCTTATGCATTTCCTTTTCAAACATAGCTTTGGTGTGCGCTTAAAGGAGCATGTGTGGTAATTAGGGCGAATATGGTAGGTAAGTAAAACATGAGGGCCCACAGGGCCCTGGTTCCCTCACCTGTGTGTCATTGTCTCGAGTACATTCTATTTTTAGCTATGGTGGCCATCTTGTTCATCAGCAGAGTGATTTTAGCTTATTTGGTAGGGAGTAACCTAGGCAACATTCCTGTGAAGTTTGAATCAAATTGGCCTTAGGGTTTAGGAGGGGTTCACATTTGAGTCAAATTTACAATATATTTCTAGTTTTAGCTCCGGTGGCCATTTTGTTTATCAGAGCAGGATTGTTTAAGCCTTTTGGGTAGAGGGTCATCTAAGCAACATTACTTCGAAGTTTGAATGAAATTGGCCCAAGGGTACAGAAGGGCCAATTGTTGTTTGAAGATTTTTTTATTTATTTTTAGCTCTGGCAGCCATTGGAGTGGAATGAGTTTTAACTATTTTGGTAGGGAGTCACCTAGGCAACACTCCTGTGAAGTTTTAAATCCAATTGGCCCAAAGGTTTAGAAGTTCCCATTTGAAGCAAATTTACAATGTTTTTCTATTTTTAGCTCTTGTGACCGTTTGTGCTATTTTCCTAGAGAGTCATCTACACAACATTCCAATAAAGTTTAGAAGCCTTCATGGCGAAGTGGCCATGCTACTTGTCTTGTGAACCAGGGGTAGCAGGATCAAACCCAGGCTTCTCCAGACTTTCAAATTGGTCTTTAAACAGAGGTCCCATCACTGTATGACCTTAGCTGTTGGTGAGACTTAAACTCAAACACTCACTCCCATGAAGGAACCTATATGCCAAATATGAAAGCTGTATCTTAAATGCTTCAAAAGTTATGACAAAGTAGGTCAAAGGTCAAGGTCATGGCTCAAAAGTTTTGAATGGTTGAGAAAACCTTTTCACAAGGAACATAATGCCCAATATGAAGGCTCTATCTCATGTGGTTCAAAAGTTATGATAAAGTAGGTCACAGGTCAACGTCACAGGTCAAATCTTTATATGAGTGGGAAGTCCTTGTCACAAGGAACCTACATGACAAATATGAAGGCTCTATCTAAAACGGTTCAAAAGTTATGACAAAATAACCTACTGATCTACTTTTTGATTTGACATAACCCATATTCGAACTTAACTGAGATATTGTCCAGATGATCATTCTGAGCAAGTTCTATGATGATTTGACTAAAACTGTGGCCTCTTAGAATGTTCAAAACGTTTTTCTATGATTTGACCTGCTGACCTACTTTTTGACCTGACATGACCCATATTCGAACTTGACCCAGATTTTATCAAGATGATCATTCTGAGCAAGTTTGATGAGGATCGGACCAAACTGGGGTCTCTAGTGTGTCCACAAGGTTTTTCAACACTTTGACCTACTGACCTACTTACTGACCAGATATGACCCATATTCGAAATTAACTGAGCTATTGTCAAATGATCATTTTGAGCAAGTTTGATGATGAAACTGTGGCCTCTAGTGTGTTCAGAGGGTTTTTCTATGATTTTATCTACTGACCTACTTTTTGGACCGACATGACCCATATTCAAACCTGACTCAGATATTGTAAAGATGATCATTCCAAGGTTGGCAAAAAGCCGGTCAATATGAGTATTGACCGGGCCGGTGGTTAAAACCGGTTTTAACCGGTCATTACTGGTCAATACTGGTCGATTGGTGGTCGATTAAATCACTGGAGTATATACCTCCGTCCTGTTGCTAAACTGGTATTAAAAGCTTACCCCCTACATCATGTACATGGTGTTAGACTATATTTTCATCACTGAACAAGACAAAATAGTTTTTATTAATATAACAGTAATTATTTGAGGTATCTTTTATTTCATCAAAAGTCAAAAGACGTTATTGCTGGTCGATTAACTCAATGAACTGTAGACAGGCCAGTTCTTTTCAATCAAACAATCTTTATAATTATTCTTTTTTCTTATATTGGTTAGAGTGATTGTTCATATTTTGATTTACAGGAATATGAATACTAAGCTGAATGTATCATCGATTTTGAAGGATTTATGAAAGGTCCTTTATTTATTAACCAAACAACATTTGATGATTCACTGATGTCTTTGACTATTTAAAAGTATCTGCAACACCTGTAAATTGCTGTCAAAACAGATTAACCCATGCCACTGCAGTGGGTGTGGCAAAGATCTGATTGCTAAATTGACCAATTACATGTCCTTAATAGGGGAATTATAAACTGACACCAGGCTTTATTCATAATGTGTGAAATTTTGATGTATATGCAATATGGACAGTATCTTTTCATCAAGCTATTACTGCAGGTGTCAAAAATGAATGAAACCTAAAGACCCAATTTGGAACTTCTTCATTATTTTGGAAGATAACAAAAAAAAGAAAAAAAAAAAAAAAACAGTGCAAGGTGCTGAAGTTAGTGCTAAGGTCTTAAGACTGATAGCACTAACTTCAACACCTTGCACTATCTTAAGACTGATGAGTGATAGACAAAAATGCCTAGGACTAAAAAAAGCCAGAAAGTATTGCTAAGAGGCCACTTGAAGAAATAACATCTGAACCTGAAACTCTATCAAACTAGAGAAAGCGACCAGTGGGTCACGTATACCCCCGGCCAGCGTCACCCTCTGATATATCTTTCGAGCTTGTATGTAATATGAATGAAGTCAAGAAGCTATAAGAACCTATAAATGTGCTTGTAAAAGCTAAACCAAACATAAAATTTCTAAATGGACCAAGGGAGTGAGAGCATCAAATAGAACATACAGGCATCTATAAACTTTGACATAAAACTTTAACCAAATGTAAAATTTCTAAGTCCGTGACCGTGAGGTCAAGGTCACCGTGGGAGGGGGAGGGGACATGCATCATGAAATCATTTATCAAACATGAAGAGAATCTAACATGTGGTTACAGAGATATCAGCCATGAAAAAGGTTTAACACAAAACTTTGACGTACAAGTAGATGAACAGACAGACAGACAGCCCACCCAGGGGCTTGACCCAGAGGCTTAGAAATTTCATATGAAAGGTAATGCTATAGAGATATCCTTTACCAAACATGAAGAGAATCTAACATGTGGTTACAGAGATATCAGCAATGAAATATGTTTAACACAAAACTTTGACGTAAAATTAGAGGAACAGACAGACAGACAGACAGCCCACCCAGAGGCTTGACCCAGGGGCTTAGATATTCCATATGAAAGGTAATGCTATAGAGATATCCTTTACCAAACGTGAAGAGAATCTAACATGTGGTTACAGAGATATCAGCAATGAAAAAGGTTTAACACAAAACTTTGACGTTAAAGTAGATGAACAGACAGACGGACAGACAGACAACCCTCCCAGGGGCTTAGATATTCCATATGAAAGGTAATGCTTTAGAGATAGCCTGTACCAAATATGAAGAGAATCCAACCTGTGGTTACAGAGATATGAGCAATCAAAAAGGTTTAACGCAAAACTTTGACGTAAAGGTTGACGAACGAACGAACGAACGTACGAACGAACGAACGAACAAACGAACGAACAAACGAACATACGAACGAACCAACGAACGGACGGAAAGACGAAAACTATATACCCCCTGACATACTTCGTATGCCGGGGGTATAATGATCAGCCCCCAGCAAAGAGAGCAAAACTTCAAAATAGTTTCAGTAGCTTTGCTTTTTTAACACTAAAATTATTCAATTGACCACTCAATATTTCATTCGACCAGTATTGACCAGTATTGACCACTTTGGGAGTATTGACCGGGACGGTTTTAACCGGTTAAAACCACCGGTTAAAACCGCCCCTGGTTTTGACCGCCCAACCTTGGATCATTCTGGGCAAGTTTGATGATGATCAGACCTAAACTGTGGCCTCTAGTGTGTTCAGAAGGTTTTTCTATGATTTGACCTACTGACCTACTTTTTGACCTGACATAACCCATATTCAAGGTTGACCTTGGGTAGTGTTGTACAGTTATTTCAGTTACATTGCTGAAGATGTCTTGGGTGGGGAAGGACTGGGCCGCCCGTTTCTTCCCCACCCTTGGTAAGTGTTGTACTGTTAAGTCAATTATGAAGTTGAAGGTGTCTGGGGTGGGGAAGAACTGGGCCTGCCCGTTTCTTCTCCACCCTTGGCTAGTGTTGTACAGTTATGTCAGTTATATCAGAGGATGTCTGAGGCAGGGAAGAACTGGGGCAACCCATTTCTTCCCAACCCTTGTATAGTGATGTACAATTAAATCATGATGTTTAAGTTGTCTGTGGTGGGGAAGAAATGGGCCAGCCCAGTTCTTCTCCACCCCCAGTCTCAAAATTCTATTTAGATTTGAGCGCCAAACATTTGTGGCTTATCATATCTTTTTAGTTTATACCAATTTATGTCTTAAAAAGCAAAGAAAATTTATCACAAGAATTTTTTGAAATTAGAAAATCTGGGGTGGGGAAGAAATGGGCCGGCCCAGTTCTTCCCCACCCCAAGTCTCCAAATTCTATTTAGATTTGAGCTCCAAACATTTGTGGCTTATTATATCTTTTTAGTTTATACCAACTTTTGTCTTAAAAAGCGAAGAAAATATATCACAAGAAATTTTTGTAAAAAGAAAAACTGGGGTGGGGAAGAAATGGGCCGGCCCAGTTCTTCCCCACCCCCAGTCTCCAAATTCTATTTAGATTTGAGTGCCAAACATTTGTGGCTTATTATATCTTTCTAGTTTTTACCAATTTGTGTCTTAAAAAGCGAAGAAAATTTATCACAAGAACTTTTTGTAAACAGAAAACTCTGGGGTGGGGAAGAAATGGGCCGCCCAGTTCTTCCCCCGACCCCAGTCTCCAAATTCTGCTTAGATTTGATCTCCAAAAATTTGTTGCTTATTATATCTTTTTAGTTTATACCAATTTTTGCCTTTAAAAGCGAAAAAATGTATCACAATAATTTTTTGTAAACAGACAACTCTGGGGTGGGGAAGAAACAGGCCAGCCTAGTTCTTCCCCACCCCCAGTCTCCAAATTCTATTTAGATTTGAGCGCCAAACATTTGTGGCTTATTATATCTTTTTAGTTTATACCAATTTATGTCTTAAAAAGCAAAGAAAATTTATCACAAGAATGTTTTGTAAATAGAAAAATCTGGGGAGGGGAAGAAACGGGCTGGCCCAATTCTTCCCCACCCCCAGTCTCCAAATTCTATTTTGATTTGATTTTTTTTAGCTCCAAGCATTTGTTGCTTATTATCACAAGAATTTTTTGTAAAAAGAAAAACTGGGGTGGGGAAGAAATGGGCCGGCCCAGTTCTTCCCCACCCCCAGTCTCGAAATTCTATTTAGATTTGAGCGCCAAACATTTGTGGCTTATTATATCTTTTTAGTTTATACCAATTTATGTCTTAAAAAGCAAAGAAAATTTATCACAAGAATTTTTTGTAAATAGAAAAATCTGGGGAGGGGAAGAAACGGGCTTGCCCCATTCTTCCCCACCCCCAGTCTCCAAATTCTATTTTGATTTGATTTTTTTTAGCTCCAAGCATTTGTTGCTTATTATATCCTTTTAGTTTATACCAATTAATCCTAAAAAGCAAAGAAAATTTATCAAAAGAATTTTTTGTAAATAGAAAATCTGGGGTGCGGAAGAAACGGGCTGGCCCAGTTCTTCCCCACCCCAAGTCTCCAAATTCTATTTAGATTTGAGTGCCAAACATTTGTGGCTTATTATATCTTTCTAGTTTTTACCAATTTATGTCTTAAAAAGCGAAGAAAATATATCACAAGAACTTTTTGTAAACAGAAAACTCTGGGGTGGGGAAGAAATGGGCCGGCCCAGTTCTTCCCCCACCCCCAGTCTCCAAATTCTGTTTAGATTTGATCTCCAAACATTTGTTGCTTATTATATCTTTTTAGTTTATACCAATTTTTGCCTTTAAAAGTGAAAAAATTTATCACAATTTTTTGTAAACAGACAACTCTGGGGTGGGGAAGAAACGGGCTGGCCTAGTTCTTCCCCACCCCCAGTCTCCAAATTCTATTTAGATTTGAGCGCCAAACATTTGTGGCTTATTATATCTTTTTAGTTTATACCAATTTATGTCTTAAAAAGCAAAGAAAATTTATCACAAGAACTTTTTGTAAATAGAAAAATCTGGGGAGGGGAAGAAACGGGCTGGCCCAATTCTTCCCCACCCCCAGTCTCAAAATTCTATTTTGATTTGAGCTCCAAGCATTTGTTGCTTATTATATCCTTTTAGTTTATACCAATTTATGTCTTAAAAAGCAAAGAAAAATTATCACAAGATTTTTTTTTGCAAAAACTGAAAACTCTTGGGTGGGGAAGAAACAGGCTGGCCTGTTTCTTCCCCACCCCCAGTCTTCAAATTCTAATTAGATTCGAGCTCCTAACATTTGTTGCTTATTATATCTTATTAGTTAATACCAATTTATGTCTTAAAAAGCGAAGAAAATTTTTCAATAGAATTTTTTGTAAACAGAAAAATCTGGGGTGGAGAAGAAACGAGCCAGCCCAGGTTAACCCACCCCCAGTCTCCAAATTCTATTTAGATTTGAGCTCCAAACATTTGTTGCTCATTATATTTTTTTAGTTTATACCAATTTATGTCTTAAAAAGCTGAGAAAATTAATCACAAGAACTTTTTGTAAACAGAAAAATCTGGGGTGGGGAAGAAATGGGCCGGCCCAGTTCTTCCCCACCCCCAGTCTCCAAATTCTATTTAGATTTGAGTGCCAAACATTTGTTGCTTATTATATCTTTTTAGTTTATACCAATTTATGTCTTAAAAAGCGAAGAAAATATATCACAAGAATTTTTTGTAAAAAGAAAAACTGGGGTGGGGAAGAAATGGGCCGGCCCAGTTCTTCCCCACCCCCAGTCTCCAAATTCTATTTAGATTTGAGTGCCAAACATTTGTGGCTTATTATATCTTTCTAGTTTTTACCAATTTATGTCTTAAAAAGCGAAGAAAATTTATCACAAGAACTTTTTGTAAACAGAAAACTCTGGGGTGGGGAATAAATGGGCCGGCCCAGTTCCTCCCCCACCCCCAGTCTCCAAATTCTGTTTAGATTTGATCTCCAAACATTTGTTGCTTATTATATCTTTTTAGTTTATACCAATTTTTGCCTTTAAAAGTGAAAAAATTTATCACAATAATTTTTTGTAAACAGACAACTCTGGGGTGGGGAAGAAACAGGCTGGCCTAGTTCTTCCCCACCCCCAGTCTCCAAATTCTATTTAGATTTGAGCGCCAAACATTTGTGGCTTATTATATCTTTTTAGTTTATACCAATTTGTGTCTTAAAAAGCAAAGAAAATTTATCAAAAGAACTTTTTGTAAATAGAAAAATCTGGGGAGGGGAAGAAACGGGCTGGCCCAATTCTTCCCCACCCCCAGTCTCCAAATTCTATTTTGATTTGAGCTCCAAGCATTTGTTGCTTATTATATCCTTTTAGTTTATACCAATTTATGTCTTAAAAAGCAAAGAAAAATTATCACAAGATTTTTTTTTGCAAAAACTGAAAACTCTTGGGTGGGGAAGAAACGGGCTGGCCCGTTTCTTCCCCACCCCCAGGCTTCAAATTCTAATTAGATTCGAGCTCCAAACATTTGTTGCTTATTATATCTTATTAGTTAATACCAATTTATGTCTTAAAAAGCGAAGAAAATTTATCAATAGAACTTTTTGTAAACAGAACAAGATGTGTTTGTGAAACACCGATGCCCCCGGACAGCGCCTGTGCAATATGAAAGCCCCATCACTAAAGTATGTCATGGTTGAGGCCACAAGGTCACGAGGTAAAAAATTATGGTACCACTGGAAAGGTCTTGTGAGAAAGAATACACATGTGAAATATGAAAGCTCTATCACTTACCAATCAAAAGTTATGGACTATATTAAAGTTTTTAAAAAGTAGGTCAAACATCAAGGTCAAAGTCACAAGGTAAAAAATTATGGTACCACTAGAAAGGTCTTGTGACAAGGAATGCACATGTGAAATATGAAAGCCCTACCATTTACCAATCAAAAGTTATGGTCAATGTTAAAGTTTTTAAAAAGTAGGTCAAACATCAAGGTCAAGGTCATGAGGTCAAAAATTATGGTACCATTAGAAAGGTCTTGTGACAAGGAATGCACGTGAAATATGAAAGCTCTACCATTTACCAATCAAACGTTACGGCCAATGTTAAAGTTTTTAAAAAGTAGGTCAAATGCCAAGGTCAAGGTCATGAGGTCAAAAATTATAGTACCAATAGAAAGGTCTTGTGACAAGGAATGCACATGTGAAATATGAAAGCTCTATCACTTACCAATCAAAAGTTATGGCTAATGTTAAAGTTTTTAAAAAAGTAGGTCATATGCCAAGGTCAAGGTCATGAGGTCAAAAATTATAGTACCAATAGAAAGGTCTTGTGACAAGGAATGCACATGTGAAATATGAAAGCTCTATCACTTACCAATCAAAAGTTATGGCCAATGTTAAAGTTTTTAAAAAAGTAGGTCATATGCCAAGGTCAAGGTCATGAGGTCAAAAATTATAGTACCAATAGAAAGGTATTGTGACAAGGAATGCACATGTGAAATATGAAAGCTCTATCACTTACCAATCAAAAGTTATGGCCAATGTTAAAGTTTTTAAAAATGAGGCCAAAAGTAGGTCAAATGTCAAGGTCAAAGGTCACGAGGTCAAAATTTATGGTACCTCTTGAAAGGTCTTGTGACAAGGAATGCACATGTGAAATATGAAAGCTGTATCACTTACCATTCAAAAGTTATGCCCAATGTTAAAGTTTTTGCAGACGGACAAATGGACAAACGGACAAACAGACAAACAGACAAACAGACAAACGGACAAACAGACGGACAGACCAAAAACTATATGCCCCCCAGAATCTTAGATTCCGGGGGCATAAAAATCTGGGGTGGGGAAGAAACGGGCCAGCCCAGGTTAACCCACCCCCAGTCTCCAAATTCTATTTAGATTTGAGCTCCAAACATTTGTTGCTCATTATATTTTTTTAGTTTATACCAATTTATGTCTTAAAAAGCTGAGAAAATTAATCACAAGAACTTTTTGTAAACAGAAAAATCTGGGGTGGGGAAGAAATGGGCTGGCCCAGTTCTTCCCCACCCCCAGTCTCCAAATTCTATTTAGCCTCGATAGCGGAGTGGTTAGCGCGTTCGACTCATGATCAAGAGGTTGTGCGTTCGAATCCGCCACCGGTATCGAGGTGTGTCCTTGGGCAAGACACGTAATGACACTGTCCCACTCCACCCAGGTGTAAATGGGTAGCAGTGGTGTAAAAGCCACTGCCTCTCTCTCTCTCGCGCGCGTGAAAACACCCGGAATGAGTGTTCGAGAGCGATTCAATAAGCTTACAGCTTTCATCGCAATCGAACTAAAATAAATTAGTATAAACTAAATTCTATTTAGATTTGAGTGCCAAACATTTGTTGCTTATTATATCTTATTAGTTTATACCAATTTATGTCTTAAAAAGTGAAGAAAATTTATCACAAGAACTTTTTGTAAACAGAAAAATCTGGGGAGGGGAAGAAACGGTCTGGCCCAGGTTCTTCCCCACCCCCAGTCTTCAAATTCTAATTAGATTCGAGCACCAAACATTTGTTGCTTATTATATCTTTTTAGTTTATACCATTTTTTGTTTTAAAAAGCGAAGAAAATTTATCACAAGAATTTTTTGAAAACAGAAAAATCTGGGGTGGGGAAGAAATGGTCCGGCCCAGTTCTTCCCCACCCCCAGTCTCCAACCTGTATTAAGATTTGAGCTCCAAACATGTGTTGCTTATTATATCTTTTTAGTTTATACCGTGTTTTGGCTTAAAAAGCAAAGGAAATTTACCACAAGAATTATTAGTAGACAGAAAATTCTGGGGTGGGGAAGAACTGGGCCAGCCCAGTTCTTCCCCACCCCCAGTGTCCAAATTCTATTTAGATTTGAGCGTCAAACATTTGTGGCTTATTATATCTGTTTAGTTAATACTAATTTATGTCTTAAAAAGCATAGAAAAATCATCAAAGATGCTTGAATTGGGGTGCATATTTTATTGCATCTCCACGAATGGTGTAGCATAGAGCAAATTTTGTCATTCAAGCTAAAAGGTCTCAAAACTTATTCAGAATGGTCTATTTTCTCATTTATAACAAATTGTGAGTTGCAAATTATTTGTTGACTATGGTTCTGAAAAAATTCAGGTGGGGAAGAAACTGAGCAGGTGGGGAAGAAACAGGCCGGCCCAGTTCTTCCCCCGGGGAAGAAACAGGCCGGCCTAGTTCTTCCCCGGGGAAGAACCGGACCCGGGGAAGAAACTGACCGTTACACTGGGGCGGGGCTGTTTTTGGCCCCAGGACTATAATTTTAACAATCTTGGTAGAGGTCCACTAGATGAAGCTTCATACCAAATATCAAAGACCTGGGCCTTCTGGTTTCATACAAGAAGATTTTCAAAGGTTTTCCCTATATAAATTGCCCATGTAAAACCAGGGGGCCCCGGGGCGGGGCTGTGTTTGGTCCCAGGGCTATAATTTGAACAATCTTGGTAGCTGTCCACTAGACGAAGCTTCATACCAAATCTCAAAGACCTGGTCCTTCTGGTTCCAGACAAGAAGATTTTTAAAGGTTTTCCTATTTAAGCCTATGTAAAACCAGTGGGCCCCATGGCGGGGCCGTTTTTGGCCCCAGGGTTATAGTTTGAACAATCTTGGTAGTGGTCCACTAGACGAAGCTTCATACCAAATCTCAAAGACCTTGGCCTTCTGGTTTCAGACAAGAAGATTTTTAAAGGTTTTCCCTATATAAGCCTATGTTGAACCAGTGGGCCCCAGGGCGGTGCTGTTTTTGGCCCCAGGGCTATAATTTGAACAATCTTGGTAGAGGTCCACTAGATGAAGCTTCATACCAAATATCAAAGACCTGGTCCTTCTGGTTCCAGACAAGAAGATTTTTAAAGGTTTTCCTATTTAAGCCTATGTAAACCAGTGGGCCCAGGGGCGGGGCTGTTTTTGGCCCAAGGGTTATAGTTTGAACAATCTTGGTAGTGGTCCACTAGACAAAGCTTCATACCAAATCTCAAAGACCTGAGCCTTCTGGTTTCAGACAAAAAGATTTTTAAAGGTTGTCCCTATAGCCTATGTAAAACCAGTGGGCCCCGGGGCCGGGCCATTTTTGGCCCCTGGGCAATAATTTGAACAATCTTGGTAGAGGTCCACTAGATGAAGCTTCATACCAAATATCAAAGACCTGGGCCTTCTGGTTTCAGAGAAGAAGATTTTTAAAGGTTTTTAAAGGTTTTATTTTCCCCTTTTGGTCGCCATGGCAACCAGAGTTCTGCATGGAATTTAATTCTTTGAACAACTTTGAGAGAGGACCACCTAAGGATCATATCTGCCAAGTTTGATCAAAATCTGTTGAGTGGTTTATGAGGAGATGTCGTTTAGAGATTGTGGACGGACGACAACAACGAGGACGATGACGACGGACGGTGACCGATCACAATAGCTCCCCCAGAGCCTTCGGCTCAGGTGAGCTAATAATTTAAGCTAAACTCAGAGGAGCATGAAGACTGTCCTGCTTACTACTGGAAAAACAATAAATGGCACTTAACCCTTTCTGTACCAAATGGAATCATGATCCTTATATGTAGTAGGAGTCCATTTCAACATTTAGGGGTGTCAGGTTGTGTTTTCTTCAAAATTTATTTGGAAAAATGACTGAACTCTAAGCAAACAGTGGAGGCCCTGATCAGACGCCGCATTCTGCGGCGTCTGATCTGGGCCTGCACTGTTTGCCAGGGTACCCGTTTTGGGGTTTCCGGTACTAAATGGGTAAACAGTAGAAACTCGGTGATTTGAATGCTGATTTTTCAAAACTACCAGGGTTTTAGAAATTGATTGTAAGTCCCCCTTTTTTTTGCTATTGTTTAATGAAGAAATGTTGCTGATTTCTTATTCTTCGAAAAATTGAATTTTTCTAATAAAATTGTTGGTCATAATGAAAAAAGTTCTTGTTAAAACCCATCTCCGAATTTGAAATCAAATATGTCAAGCACATACAGCCAGCTATGAAGATTACATTTTCTCTGAGCAGTAAATATCAAGTGTTTCAAATCCAATTGACTACAAAGGTACATTATATTTTTACATATTCAAGAAAATGTATTTTGTGCGTACTCAGTGGACTTGCCGAGGGGATTCTAATGAGTACGTACAATATACCCATATTTTTTAAAGGAGATCAGAAAAATATTCCTGAACTAGAGAAAGCGACCAGTGGGTCACATATACACCCGGCCAGCGTCACCCTCTGATATATCTTTCGAGCTTGTATGTTATATGAATGAAGTCAAGAAGCTATAAGAATCTATAAATGTGCTTGTAAAAGCTAAACCAAACATAAAATTTCTAAATGGACCAAGGGAGTGAGGGCATCAAATAGAACATACAGGCATCTAAAAACTTTGACATAAAACTTTATCCAAATGTAAAATTTCTAAGTCCGTGACCTTGAGGTCAAGGTCACCGTGGGTGGGGGAAGGAACATGCATCATGAAATCATTTATCAAACATGAAGAAAATCTAATATGTGGTTACAGAGATATCAGCCATGAAAAAGGTTTAACACAAAACTTTGACGTACAAGTAGATGAACAGACAGACAGACAGCCCACCCAGGGGCTTGACCCAGAGGCTTAGATATTCCATATGAAAGGTAATGCTATAGAGATATCCTTTACCAAACATGCAGAGAATCTAACATGGGGTTACAGAGATATCAGCAATGCAAAAGGTTTAACACAAAACTTTGACGTAAAATTAGATGAACAGACAGACAGACAGCCCACCCAGGGGCTTGACCCAGGGGCTTAGATATTCCATATGAAAGGTAATGCTATAGAGATATCCTTTACCAAACATGAAGAGAATCTAACATGTGGTTATAGAGATATCAGCAATGAAAAAGGTTTAACACAAAACTTTGACGTAAAAGTAGATGAACAGACAGACGGACAGACAGACAACCCACCCAGGGGCTTGGATATTCCATATGAAATGTATTGCTATAGAGATATCCTGTACCAAATATGAAGAGAATCCAACCTGTGGTTACAGAGATATGAGCAATCAAAAAGGTTTAACGCAAAACTTTGACGTAAAGGTTGACGAACGACCGAATGAACGTATGAATGTACGAACGAATGAACATACGAATGAACCAACGAACGGACGGAAAGACGAAAACTATATACCCCCTGACATACTTCGTATGCCGGGGGTATAATTATTTCTATTATGCCGCCTGACCTAGTGCTATAGTGAGTAGCCTCCAGTAGCTCGAACTACACTCGTCTCAAATTTTCATGAATCCAAAGGTTTTTGAGCCATTGATATTCACCTGTACTTTAACCCTGAAGTATTTTAGCCACACCCATTGCTGACTGGCAGCAATCAAATTATTTGATATAGTGTATTGGTTCAATTCACTAACTGCATGACAAACAGATCCTGGTCAGATGGCTTCTTCAGAAGCCATCTGATCTGGATCTGCACTGTTTGCAAAGGTACGGGTTGTCATGTTTAGCAGGATAAGGGTTATCTTGCTGCTCACGACAACCCCTATCTTTGCAAACAGTGTAGATCAAGATCAGATGGCTTCTGAAGAAGCCATCTGATCAGGGTCTACACTATTTGGCATTCAGTTCATGAATTTGTAGCAATAAATTACTTCAAGTAATTTGATTGGTTGATGGACAGAAATGGCTGTGGCTTAAATGAATATTCAGCAATATAATGGTTAAGTGAAGAAATATCAAGAATGTTACTGCCTCTCTTGACAAGAGGGTTGATTCTCAAACAAATCTGCTCCTTGACTTGCTCTACAAGAAAGTACATGTAAAGAAGCTTTAAAAAAAAACAATCTACAAGATGTAGTCATTCAAATTAATATCATAATAATAGTTTGTCTATCATTACTGACAATGACCAGTCTTAATCACATTTGTGAAATGTTACTGTTTGTGTGTTCTAAGGTGGCTGATGAAACCAATTCTTGCTTTAAACTGTATGTTGCATATAGAGCAACAGAGGTTAGAGGAAGACAGCTCTGTTGGTGATACCTCAGCTCCGGCTTTGCGCTGTGCCCGTTTCTGCTCAGCTTCCCTGATTCTTTTCGCCTCATATTCATTCACAAGCCCCACTTTTGATGAGGCCTCGCAAATTTTGCTCTGTCCTGTGCACTTTGTTCCAAAATTACATAAGCAAGTGAATTTAGCAAAAAGTACACCTGACGAAAATAGGTCACCATTCCACTTACCACAGGTCCCATCTTCTCTGCCACATGTCTTATTTTTACAGTGACCACAGGCATTCTCACACTGATCCCCATACCTCCCTTTGACACAGCCTGAAAAAAGAGTAGTATATATGTTTCCAGAGGCAGCTTTTCAATCTTCTCACCCTTAGCAACAAGGGTTTATAATTGACCCTCACCATGCTGAATATTAAAAGGTCTACACTCAACCCTTACCATGCTGAATATTAAAAGGTCTACACTCAACCCTCACCATGCTGAATATTAAAAGGTCTACACTCAACCCTCACCATGCTGAATATTAAAAGGTCTACACTCAACCCTCACCATGCTGAATATTAAAAGGTCTACACTCATCCCTCACCATGCTGAATATTAAAAGGTCTACACTCAACCCTCACCATGTTGAATATTAAAAGGTCTACACTCAACCCTCACCATGCTGAATATTAAAAGGTCTATACTCAACCCTCACCATGTTGAATATTAAAAAGGTCTACACTCGACCCTCACCATGATGAATATTAAAAGGTCTACACTCAACCCTCACCGTGTTGTATATTTCAATACACCACAACCTCATCCGAACACGGTTCATTATAACACGGTTTTGGATATAACATGGTTTCAAGATGGAACCCAAAAATATACAGATTATATAGGACAATGACCAAAAATGGTATTTTTTCTATATAATCTATACATTCTATTGGATATAACATGACTGTTTAACTAAAACAGGTTCTGCTCTGGACCCCATTTATAGTGTTATAAAGAGGTTGGTATGTATGCTACACTCCAGCCATTTGTAGTGCTTTTTTCAATTTTTACCATGGATTCAGACGCAGAATGGAAAACAGAGTAGATCCTGAGCCGCAGGATTTCAAGAAGCCATCTGATCAGGATCTAGACGTTTTCAAAAAAGGATATATCTGGTTTCCACACAGTGAAGGTTTAAGGAAAGAATTTTCTCCTGAAAAACAAAAGTGTTACTTTCTGAGCAGATCCTTGTCATTTCATATATTTAAATGGAGAAATAAACTAGAAATGTGTCAATAAGACACAGATGCCCCCACCCAGGGGCCCATCTCACCCCAAAAAAACTCATATTACAATAACACCTGTCACTGGACAGCATAACTCGTGTGGAAAAGTATCCTCGAGGTCATTGGCATATGTTGGGGTATTGCTGATTAAACCTTTGAAAAATATTATTATCACACAAAATATTAACTCAATCCATCAAATGGATTGGAAAATATGAGCTCTTAAAAACGTTAACATTAAAAATTTATAAGTCTGCAACCTTGACCTTGAAGTCATGGGGTAAGGGCGGGTTATGGCTGAATGAAACTTTAGACCTGTATCTATCATCATTCCAAATATGAAGCAAATCCATCAAATGGTTCAGAAAATATGAGCTCTAAAACACTTAACATAAAAAAAATTGAAAGTTTGTGACATTGACCTTGAGGTCAGGGGTGGGGTGTATGGCTGTATGAAACTTTTGACCTGTATCTATCATCATGCCAAATGTGAAGCAAATCCATCAAATGGTTCAGGAAATATGAGCTCTAAAAAATCTATGTCTGTGTCCTTGACCTTGAGGTCAGGGGTGGGGTATAGCTGAATAAGATTTCAAACCTGTGGCTATCGTCATATCAAACATGAAGCAAATCCATCATATAGTTTGGAAAACTTAAGCTATCAACATACTTAAATTTGAAAATTTCTTTGTCTGTGACCTTGACCTGGGGGTCATGTTCATGGGTGGGGGTACTGCTGAATATCACTTTGGACCTTTATCTAACACAGCACCAAATATAAACAATATTCACCATACAGTTTGAACAATCAACATTAAAAATTTCTAAGTGTGTGACCTTGAAGTCTTAGGCATGGGTGGGGTATTGCAATTTATTGCCAAATAAACCTTTGAACATGTATCTATCATCATAGCAAATAAAAACCAAATCCTTGTATGGTTTGAAAAATACTAACTCTTTGAAAACTTTAACATTAAACATTTCTAAGTCTGTGACCTTTACCTTGAGGTCATGGGCATGGGTGGGGTATTGCTGAATGAATCTTTGGACCTACATCTATCATCGTACCAAATATTAACTAAACTAGAAATGCATCCATAGGACATGGATGCCCCCGCCTGAAAATATGTCTATGTTCGTATTCATTGATAGAAAGTTATTGACTGTGTTTAAGTTTTGGACCCTTTTTTCACATTTGACCTCTAAGTATGACATTTACCTTGGAGGTAAGGACCTTGGTTTTGTGTGATGCAGATTGTCTTATGATGGCCAACATTTCTGCTAAGTAATTTCAAAATCCATCCAGAGATAAGAAAGTTATTGACTGCGTTTAAGTTTCGGACCATTTTTTTTCACCTTTGACCTCTCAGTATGACCTTGACCTTGGAAGTACGGATCAGGGTTTGCATGGGACACATTGTCTCATGATGGTTAACATTTCTTCAAAGTAATTTCAAAATCCATCCAAAAATAAGAAAGTTATTGACTGTGTTTTAGTTTCGGACCCTTTTTTTACCTTTGACCGCTAAGTATGACCTTGACCTTGGAGGTACGGACCTGGGTTTTGCACTTGACCCGTCGTCTCATGATGGTTATCATTTCTCCTGAGTCATTTAAAATCCATCAAGAAATAAGGAAGTTGTTGACCGCGTTTAAGTTTCGGAAGCACGGACAAAAAGACGGACGGACAGGGGCAACGCTATATGCCCTTTCCACCATTCTTCGAATGGCGGGGGCATAATTAATTGTAAAACTTCATGCTATACCTGGTACAAATACCTTAACCAGAGTCTTTAACATTAAAAAAGTTCTATGTCTGTGACCTTGACCTTCAGGTCATAGGCATGAGTGGGGGTATTGTTGAGTGTGTGTGTGTGTGAATTCCGGTTTAACGTCGCTTTCAA